>JAJEKV010000030.1:12522717-13191577 GCA_021234155.1 Isoetes taiwanensis
GGTACCGTAAAATGTGGTGGAAGTTTGTTCACTAAGCTTGCTAACCATTTCAAACAACCGAAAAAATTGTGGGCTTGTTACTAACTCACAAGTCGCATTGACTAATGCTATTCGAGAATACAAACAGCACTGAATAGTACTTCGTAGCAGATTTGTCAGGTGTGTAAGAATGCTATTCCGTATCACACTTATCCGTGAGTGTTTGACAAGACGTGATTCTCAAGATCATTATACAGAAAAAACACAACCGATAGCTAGTTTCCACTTTTAAAAAGGAAAATTGAAGCCAGCCAGTATTCCGCCAGAGATTTAGTCACAAACCGTGTTTCTTCCGGACATTATATATTTGTCAGACTGATTCACATAGCCAAAAACAATGGACAAAGCATGTGCAAGCGCTGCCAGCACGCCTTTCTTTGGTTTTCTCGATTTGCTTTAGGCCAAAGTGTATTCCGTAATACACTTTGCCCATCAGCGAAGAGCAAGTGCGTACTCGAATACACTTTGCTCATCGGCGAAAAGGGGTATTCTAATACACTTTGCCCTCGGGTGAAGAGTGCGTATTCCGGAATACATTTTACGCCACGCTGGCGGGCAAAGTGTATTCCGTATCACCCCTGTCGCCTCCCATAAAGTGGTCCTGACACACTTTGCACTGCTGGGTGAGCAGTGTATTCCGTATCACACTTTGTTTTTTTTACCGATGGGCAAAGTGTATTCGAATACATTTTGCTTGTAGTTTTGAGAACGCTGTTTTTACTAAAATCACACACTTTAGTCAGAATGTGACAACATTTTATGTTAAAAATTACTCATAAAGCCCAATTCTAGGCACAATCTAAAATCGAATTTCAGACCCATCAAACATTTTAGCTTCGTTTTCTGTCTCTTTCCTCGGCCTTGTGGCATAAGATTAGCAAATGTTATTCGAATACAAATTTTTTGTATTGCCTTTAACATGGTTGTTTTAAACGCTTTCGCTAAGGGAAGAAGGAAGCAAGAGGGCATCAAAGAAATCTCATAAGCCTAAGCCGCCCACACCCAATAGAAAAAGCACAATCACGACACGACGGATCCGTATATTTACCAAAACTTTCAAACCTAGCGGTTCGTGAACTGTGGGGGCAGATGAAAAATACGTAAAGATTAATCGACGCTTTTGCACGCCCCGTAAAGTGTCGGGTAATAAAAGGTAACGCCCGACTCCATGTTTAGTTAACCTTGGGACAATAAAGATGTCTCCGGAGGTTGCCGGACAAGGAGGCCAAACGGGAGGCTATCCTTCAAGACCTCCCAAAGGCTTCATTGTTGTGGACCTTGCATTCTTTAAAATTGTCCGGTGTGCAACCACCGCATCGTACAAATTTTTTTTTCACACTGCATTAAAACGAGCGTGTTCATTAATTAATGCTTTTTTCCAAGACAAGCCGGTGACTTTTCTTTGTCCCGGTGAGTCCGAGCAATCGGGATGGAGAAAGATCGCAATCACCACCTCTCCTAGTTCTCGCTAGTTCTTCGTGGGAGGTCATCGATAAAGGTTTTGAGGAAGAAGAGGAGGAAGAACCCTCGCGGCCAAAGAAACTTAGGCGCCAAGAGAGACCATAGCGCCAAAGAACCAAAGAAGAGGAAAACACGTTAAACTTGAAATCATAGAAGTCCCCCGAGGAACCTAAGAAGAAGAAGGGAAAGGGTAAAGCACCCTGTGTTGCTATTAAAGAAAAAAAGTTGATAAAACATCCGAAAAAATGGAAGAGATTAACCTACACAAGTTTGGCACAGGTGTCATTATTTGCCGATCACTTCAATGAAGCTTCCTCCCAAAAAATGAAGCCGGTGAAAGGCCACTTCCAGGTTCGCAAAATTTGGCGCCGATCACTTGAGGAACCCGAAAGACGTAATAAGCGAGCAATCAAATGCTCATGTGGCCCCAATAGTTGTCCTTGTTAATGGGGACCGATTGCACAACCCCCGTGAGTATGACAGAGAAAAATGCCGACACCTACACTCACTCACGCCTTGGGAGGGAATCGCAGCTTCAAGGCAAGAAGGCAACTTACAAAGAAAAGAAGAAGCCGAGGTACCTCTCCGAGTCCCTCTATTGGTTTCACTGTGGTCTTCACAGATGAAGAAGCAAAATCGTTGCCAACACCTAACAATGCATTAACGAAAGTACAAACTAAAGATGAGCTTTGTCGACAAGATCAGGTTTATGCGAAGTCACGTAATTTTTCAAGGAAAAGTGCACGGTGAGGACTGAAGAAGCCGGCGTTTTCCTTTGGAGCTTAAAGAGGCGTGTGCCATTGAATCTTTGCTGGCGAAATATGACGAGGCCAACAAAAGGCGATCTTTATTCCCCGATTAACCTGGTTCAGTTAGCTTTAGAGATGGCAAGGTAAGCACAAAATGTATTCGAATAGCAAACCAACTATTTGGCGTGAAATCCGCTTGAAACGCGATTTGGGAACCTCAGGACCGATATTCACAATGTTCGATTTAGGGAGTTAAAGAGCAAGGGCAAGGAGACAGCCAAGAAAAAACCTGGGGCCGTGCAAAAAAAGAAATGACCATTACCGTCACGGGGAAATGCAGGGGCTTCTCCGGATTAATGCAGATTTTGGAAAGGCTTCTCCAAAAAGTTGTTGACAAGGAGTTTAGCCTAGAAGAAATGTCAAAGGAGTTACACAAGTAAGATCTCCCCGCCACAAACTTTACTCTTTAGGCGTTGGGAGTCCCAAAAATATCGTGGTAGATAGTGTATTCCGAATACACATACCTTTCTTCACTTGGGGCACCGTGGTATTGGGAATACACAATGCCGTTCTAGAGACAAGCAATGTGTATTAGGAATACACATTGCCCATGTAAAGGAAGCCATGTGTGATCCTCGGAATACATGTCTCTTCTAAAAGGTAGGTATTCCGTATCACATTTGCTCTTCAGAGAAGCAATGTGTATTCTAATACACAATGCATTTTTGTTCGGTAACATCACGGGTTAACGGTTTGTATTCGAATACATTTAGCTTGACTTTTATTTGTTTTCTTCTTCTTTGCCTTGTTTCTTACTTTTTACTCATTGTTTCCTTAACGTCTTGCAGACCAAAGAACGTCATAACATGTCAAACATGTTTGATGGAGCGACTAAGCGATAGAGACATGGGAAAGGTGCAAGGAACTCTACCAGAGCCACTTCGACGCGGCGAATTGTGCAATATGCACCAAATTTTGAGGGTGGGTAAGTACTCTCAACATTACTCGCCTTTGCACACGATCTCCTTTACAGTTGTTGTCATGTTTTTCTCGAGCAAAAAGAAAAACAAAGACCTTCCGAGGGCTTCATGCATTTGGTTAGAAATAAAGACGGAAGAGAGGTCGTTAATCGAAAGAAGAACTGTTGAGTTAGAACCATCCGATTCACGAGAGATTCAAAGATGTTTGATCAAAACAATTTATATTCAATCATTCATGGTGATTACCACGAACCTAGTTCCGAACGGTTAAGCCACAGGACTTCACTTTGGTTATTGGTTGATCTTCCCTACGGGTTTAAGCTTAAAGGCGGCAGATATGACGACCAGCCCTTCAAATTTTTGAGTTTAATGCTTTTATTGATGGAATCAAGCAGATCACAAGCGGCTAAACATTGGCGTTTAGTTACTTTCCATTCGAGCATGCGACCGGGCTTGGTAGAATCGACTTTCAAAAACCACTTTGGTTCTCGGTTCGGAGCGGGATATGAAAAACCTTGTTCGGTAAGTCTTATTCGCAATACGGTTACTTTTCTCTTTGATTCGTAGTGTATTAGGAATAGTATTTCATACGGTTTTGAAGTGTGTTCTTGTTTTTGCTAAGTAAACATCACTTTAAATGTTTTACTAGGTACAAAGCGAACATCAACTACCATGGTGGAGGACCAAGGTTTTTAGCAAAGGTAGAGTACCTTCATGTAGCTTATTGGAGTTTTGATGGGAAGAGGACCATGGAACACTTCAACATGCCTTTTGTCAAAACTTCTCAAACGTCCTTGAGTTTCCAGAAGTGTTACATAAATTCTGAGGACCAAGCGCACAAAGGCGGATTGTGAATCACTACGAGAAACCACAAAAGCTCATCAACCATCTCCGGACATGTTCTCGCGTCCGGGAGATTGGGTGCTTGATGCTTTCTGGTTCCGTACTACTATCGCATGTGCACTTAAGAATAACTGTGTAGCCGTGGATATTGATAAGGATGCTGTTAATTTTGTGAAGATGAGACTGGCTTGCCTTACCTGCTTTACAGGATGAACATCAAGAGCTAGGGGGCCAAGTCTTCATTTGATTATGCTAAACTAACGTCCTCGAGATACTGACCTCCATTCTCCGACTCACTAGACGATGAGGCAACCCTTTGCAGAGCTTAAAGAAGTAGCTTTAGCTACCATTCCAGAGGACAAGGAGGATACAAAACTCAAGTCTCCAAAGACAAAGGAGCAGAGATAAACCGAAGGGCGAGATGGCGAGAGCGCCAAAAGAATGAGGAGGACTATGATGTAGATCTTTGACTCTCGCATATTAAAATTATCATTATTTATTACAATGAATCTTCAATATTGATTTACAACAATTTATTAAAACATAGTACTTTTTTTTTTTCCTTTCTATTCGGTGCTTGTTTTTGTAATGCTTTGGAGTCTCTTCAAGTCTATGCCTAAATTTAGCTATTTTTTATGATTTTGTTTCATAAGTACAAAGTTTTAAGATCTAATAATGGGCCAAAATGGCATGAAAAAAATGCAAACCTCTAGAAATTCTTAACAACTATCAAAAAAAGGCTTATTTTAGAAACTTGGTGTTTTTTAAAGGGAATCTTTGAAACGGGAGTGATGCAACACTCCTGTTTAATTTGCAATCGTGTTGTATGTTACAAATTAAATTGTAAATGTATCAAATATAATTTCATATTTTCCACCACTTGTAATACCATAATTTTCCACGTCACCAGATGCCCCTTTCAAAGGTTTAGTTGTACGGAATATTTACAATTTAGTGCAATTATGTACAAAGTATGTAGAATATGCCACGGATGTGTGCAAAATTTTCTACGGGTCCAAACGTAATATAAAAATGCTTGTGAGCATTTAATATACAAATACAGCATAGAGAATAGAATAGAATAGAATATGTTTTTATCGTCCACGGAGACCAACTGGCCTATGGGACCCAAGTACAAAGAGAGAGCAGCAGGTGTATTACTACGGGATTAAAACCCCGGCTTGAGGCGGTTTTCGGGAAAACCTTAGTAGCATTAAGGATCTTTGACATACCGCGACGCTTATATACATAATCACAAGTACAGTGAGGTTAATGTCGGACGAGGGGGCATAACCGAGTCAGCGTGATCCATTACCTCCTGAGTCTGATCCCAACAAGCCCAGAGGGTGCTTTCAGTGGCTCATGAGGGGCCCGATGGGGCACAACTAACCGAGCATACCGAGGCCGGGATATGGTCGTGACGGACAAACCGGAGGGCGTGACTTTCATCCTCAATGGCGCCCTATTGGCCGGCAGCCCGGACTCCGTCCTCACGCGGCCCGAATCCATCTCCCCTGTCTCAATGCGGAGGTGGTGTGCACTGCGAATGGAAGCAATCACCCGCTTTTTCATGGGTAGATGGGTGCCAGATAGTGGTGTGGGCCCCTCGTGGGCCATCAATAAATTAAAGAATGCAGCATACATTTTTTCTAACATAAGAAAAAGCCAAAGAATGCAAAGATATAGGAAATTTTTTTCCTAGTTGCCCCTTTTGTTACTACCGGAATGTAATGGCCATCGATTATCTTCTTGTTGCATTAATGTTCATGTAATCAAAACACTAAGTACCCGTTTACGCCATGGCAAAGTGCAATGACAAGTGTGATGCAATTTTGAAGCTAAAGTATCTCTCCAAATATCGTGTGCCTAAATATCCTACTTAAATATCCCGCATGCCAAATCATCTAGAGTGCAACCACGATTGGTATCGGTGGCATGTGGCATAGTCACCAAGTGTATCCCTATTTGCCATGTAGAAGATCCGGATGTAATCCTCGTAATGTCAAAGAGAACCATGAGTGTTGTTGAAGAGGTTTGAACACCCTGGCCCGGTCTACAATTTGGAAGCTTCTCTTTTGCTAGTTGATGAATAGTTATTAATCAGCTTCCACTCAAATCCATTCTCCTACACTAGACGTGCTTTTTCATCCTCATACATGAGGAAACTAGCACGTTATATTTAGTGCTTGTGATATAGTGGATCTGGGCTTCTAGGAAAAAACATGACTTGCGCCTATTTTCTTGGAAAATTTGTCTTTTTCCAAATTTTTCTGTTCAAAGTACTTTCTTGGCCAATATTGCTCAGCGAATTTGAATTCTGCGCTCTCTGATCTCAATTTCCTTTGATCTGTTTGCTAGCCTTGTAGAGGCTAGCAATTCCTTTGATTCCCGGTTCCATGAGCTAGAGAGATGGATATAAAATTTTTGCCATTCCAATAGACTTTATTGCCATTCAGTAACTTGTAGCTCCCTTTCCAGCACTCCCTCTCAACTTTGGAACAAACTTATAACTCATCAAACATTTCATGAAGATCTCTTTTATTTTGAATACATATTTGTTCCAAGCTGCGAAGATTTTGAAGCTCAGATCATAGAATCTTGGTTGAAGGAATTTGTTGGAGACAAGAATTATCCGACTACAGGAATTTTTTGAGTAAATTGTGATTGGAATGAGCACTACATTTATGTGAAGGTTTTTTCTGCTTAGTTTGATCAACTTAAATTGAATGAACATATTAAGCTTTGTTGCAATTGAGAGGTAATTTGTGACGTTCCAAGGGAATATACGCCATAAATACGTATATTCCTGGACCCGTCACCATACAAGCCTACCTAGGTAGCCTTGTATGCCTTGGATAAGTGGCAAGGGGTGCACATCTAAGTTAATTGCTTAACTTAGATAACCTTAGGATAAGGCCCATTTCCACATGGCCTTATCCTATTGGAGCAATCACCGCGGCCTCATCCTAGTGGTGCCACGTGGCATCCCCGTGGACCCACACCTATATGAGCTCTAACCCTAACCCTAGACCTTTTTCCTCGACCTAGCACGAGCCCTCATCCCGTGCCCAAAACCCCGTTTCGAAAGCACTGCTCGGGTCATAGTTCAGCACGGAGCAAAGCAGACCCCGGAGGGTGTGTATGATCGTAGAGGGAGCAAGCCTTGAACCACGCCTAGGAGCATGGAGACGCTGTGGGATGGGATGGGAAGCGCCTCGAGGAGGTAGGTTGAGTAGAGTTCATGTTAGTTCATCCGAAGTTAGCACTCTGATGGGTTAGTGATTCGTGTCTAGAGTAGAGCCACCCTAGATCCTTTGTTGAACATCTTGAACCCTAATCAAGGAACCCTAACCGATAGTTAGATATGTATGATTAGGTTAAGATGTTCATATGATATTGTTCATGATGATTATGTGATGATGGTTGATCATGTTGTTCCTCTTGTGTTGGGGCCGGGGGTAGAGACCTAGGGCCATATGTAGTATGCTCCTAGTGTAGATCCCTTAGTTCCTATTAGTTCTTACTTTGTGCATAGGAACCCTTGGGCTATGGAAGCTATGATGTGACTCAGCACCACACAACGGGGCTAGAGGCAAGATGGAGGGTGGATCCCCTGCCAGCGTATGGGCTTGGGGATCCCACGGTGGGCTAGGCTTATGGCCTGGTCACTTGTGTGGGCGAGCATGGGTCCGGAAACCTCCTAGGGCAATGGTGTCATGCCCTGCCTCTCAAGAGTTGCAAGTGTCGCCTTGGCTCTTGTTTTGGGGGTTCGGCTAGGGTGCAATCGTGTGTGCCGCCACGCGATTCTCTAGCCACTGAGTGGAGCCTCTAGACCGGGAAGGGGAGATGCAACCCTTCCTACCTGGTCGGACGGGGAGATGCAACCCGGAGTAGTCCCGATGGGTGATGCCATGGGATTGCGTGATCAGGAAGGTTAGAGTCATGCCACGCGGCTTGATCTAGCCCATCTGCAAAGTATGCAATGTGAGGGGCGGATGGAGTGGTCAACCCTAGCCATTGTCTTATGCCAGCCCCGCCATTGTTATGATTCTCGGCCCCGCTCTATCTTGAGGCCTATCGAGTCGACCGACTTCCCTTTCGTGTCGGAGCCACGGGTAGGAGCTCTCATGTTTTATGGCATATGATTATGTTCTTTGCATCTATGGATATGCGATTGAGCTACCCCTCGAGGTAGCATATTGTATTGTATTGCTAGTTCGACGTGTTATGCTTCACTTTGTGATAGGAGCCCATAGGGGGAAGGGCGCCAAGACACCGCCGTGTCCCCTTCCCATACTGCTTGAGGAGGATTCCAGAGCGAGGGATAGAGGCGGAGGGCACAGGGGTTGATGAGCGGACGGGGATTTCCCTGCCGAGTGTACGGTAGGCGCAGTATGTTTTAGCGAGGGCGTCCACATAATTGGTTTCATTTTAGTCCAATTCTTGCTTTCCCTCCTGCTTTTCTTTCAAATTTTCTTTCTCCTTTCTTTTGCGACAGAAATTTCTTTCTTCTATTACAGAAATTTTTCATATTGAAGTAGCTTCCAATGGCTGCCTGGAACCTAGCATCCGTGCCCCTGGACCATTTGCATGTGCCCTGTGCATCGTATCCTAGATATTTGTATTCTGCTAGTTCTTCCAATTTTGTCCCAATATACCTGAACGATCTGTGCCTATTCCTAGTGCTGGACGTAACTATTTTGGTTTTCGTGCACTGTTAGCCCTGTCCTTTCGCAGCATGATAGGTAACCCTGGTGTCCCCCAACGTGGGGGCGTCCGTATCCCCTTGCTGTTCTGCGATGAAACCTTGTAATGCATCTATGTATATGCCGAATAGTGTCGGGGAGATGGATTTCTTAGACTAAATTTTACCTTTCAAGTTATGCACAAACTTGACACCTCAAGTTATATCTTAAGCATGTGCTTAGATCCTAAACTCAACAGGGTCTTAAGCAAACAATTTTGACTGCATGTTTAAGATTGTGAGATAAAGCTGCATAATCTATATGACATCATGCTTAACATGGTGCATAATCCACATCGTACCATTGTTTTAATTGCTAGATAAAGTCGCATTATCTGTGAGACTCAAACATGAGCTAGAGGGGAACATATTTAAGTAAACTCCCCATGTGAATTCTTTTGCTCGCAGTTGTAACAATGCCTACGATTTGTTTTCAGCTCCTCGACAAGCAAGGGGACTGGATTCTTCCAATTTCGAAATGATCACAGATGGGGTCAAGGAGTTCAATCTCGACTTTTAAGGCAAAATGAATGGACGAAGAAGCGACCAAGTCAAGTGGCCCTCAGATTGAGACTCTTCTCCCTTTTTGAGCTGCACCAAAAAAGGGGGTGAAGAGGAATACAAAGACAAACGCGACCAGTCCGCTTTCGTGGTCCAGCGCCTGTGGGGGCCCTCATCGATGCTCCCTTTCAGCGCCAATAGATGAAAGAAGCATATACCACCATTCAATCATCACTATGAGCTGCATATACCGCAAAGCATCTGGATTTAGACACTACACTACATTGGACTACAGAGTGCAATAGAAAATTATCTTTTTTGAAAAGAACCAGTGGCATTGAATAACTATCAATGCAGACATTAACAACAATAGATGTGGATCATCTTACAAATATGTTATCAATAGACTCCCAGAAAATGAAAGATAATAAAGATGTTCTCAATAATATCTTTATTGACTTTTAAATTTAAGCTTGACAACGTTGGACACTGTTTCTAGTGCTTAGATATTTTCTTCTTAAGTTTAAGCAAAATTGAATGTGCAACTTTATTACAAATTATAACTCTTACCTATTAATAATGATTGTTGTTGTCTTTGCTCCAACATTGTTGTACTTGCAGTAGCAACACCTTCTGGAGAGTTGGTGTGCTTCCCGTAGTAGAACTACTATAGACCAATGGACCATTCATCTTTGAACAATCTTTTGGATCTTATCCTTCCAAACCTAGAATCTTCATACTCATCAATAAGTCAAAGTTACATGGTGGAAGTGTATGGGTCCAAAAGTTGCGGGGAGGACTCCAAGATCTTAGACCGAGAAGCCAGAAGCGAGACTATGTGCACGTTGCCCGATGCCGCCATGGGCTATTGAAGATGAAAGCCATACTCTTCCTCGAAGTTGCCTTGCTTTTGAGATAATCCGGAATCATTTTTTGACCTTAGCATTCCATTCCATGCTTCCACAACTTCTCAGAGCACCATCTGTGCATGACTTGGCATTATACATACTTGAGGTTCTAGATAAACGCCCGCAATTATCGAGCCCCTCAAAGAGTCATTATCTCCGCTTGTCTAGTATCATCATTACTGCAAAGGTTTTTCCCTTGAAAACCTTTCGAGGCAGGGGTTTTTTAATCCTAGTAGTAATGATTGTATGGGTCCCATGACCTATTGGTCTCCGTGGACGTTAAAAAATCTATTCTATTCTATTCTTCATAGGAAGGTTCATCTCCAAGTTCATTTGAAAGTTTCTTAGGAATGAGCTCGATTCTCCCAAAGATGGGTCTACTTCACAAAATTTCTATCTCACTCGGTGGTGTTTCATAAGACGGTAGTTCCTACACAACTACCTTGGGATTTTCCACGACAAATTTTGACTCAAGGAATCAAATATGATGTTTTGGAACCAAGTGGTTCATAATCTCTCACCCGAAGATTGATTTGTCCAATTTTGCCAAGTCATATTATGATCTTTTGACAATTCAAGATGAGCTGCCCCCAGCGGATAGATGGGCTTTACAGATGCCAGGAGATGAATGGAATCGAGATGTGGAAGTGGATATTGAATCCAATTTTGCCTCCCAAGACTCGCGACCTTATTAATGCAAATTGTGCACAAGTCCCTATGGATGCACACTTGGGTTCACAGAATAAAGCTTTCATTAGTGAAATATGTCCAATATGGGGCCTTTGCCCTGAGACCTTGGAGCAGTGCATGTTGCTATGCGCAGAGACCCATATGGCACTGGGAAGGTTTATTCCACACTACACTGCACAATCAAGATGTTCTTTTGGGCATACATCCCTTTTGGATGGTTGTAGATAAAGAGGTTAGCTTTCATCTTTGTAAGGCACCGTGATGTTTAATGAAGGTCTTCCGAATGTAAAGGTGCAATCCATTACCTCGATTCCTCGCTTGAGATGCAAACTATACATTTCATATCGGGCATCCACTTTCGAAAAAGAATAGTTTAAAGCACTATTTGGCGAAAAGGTCGCTTCACATGGTAGATAGTCAAGGAGTATTCCTTCTATAAGATTGGAGTAAAGTGAGTTTACGTGTTATTTGAGCAAATGTTCGAAAGTACATTGGCTTAGACGAGGGTCCTCCTATATCGCTTCTTCAAGTATTTCGATTCATATTAATTAAATTTTATCCTTTCAAAAAAAAAAAGAAGAAAAAAAAAGGGGAAATAAAACATTTATAATTGATAAAAGCAATACTTATAACTCAAATGCAATTCAATGATGTTTAATGGGCAACATAGTTCATTTGATATTGAGTCAATCATTGTTCATCAATTGGCCAAGGAATACAACTTCTTTAAGGGTTTCATACCTTCCTTTTCTACAACCGAAAGCAATCCTCCTTCGATTATTGATTTTGGCACTAAGTTGCTTCACCAATCTTTTGCTATATATAGAGCTTTGAATTTTACTTTGTCATTTGATAATATATCATTTTTTTTATCATTATCATGCACATATAAACCCACTTTGGCACATGGACCGCAAGCTTATTTGTTTGCTTCTTTGTCCCCCTCAGATATATGTATTGCATCAATTCATACAGATCCCACTCGATGTTCCAAAGACACTATAGGCCATGAATACTTAATATTATATTGCAACATCATAGTGCATATCACCTAGATGACATGTACAAGGTTAGGATATGCATGACTAGACACATGCATGCCATGTAAATAGGCTGCACATCGAGAGCCGATAGGTGGTGGCCACATGATGATACATTATTATGGGAGTGTGTGGCAACCATTGGCACTTGTCGTATGGCGTAGGATAGTCTTACCCCGATTGGGGATCCCGGAGGTGTGATCCTGCAGGACGGATCCCCAGAGGGGCGGTGATCCCTGAGGGCGGATCCCCATCGCTAATAATCGCGAAAAAAAAAAGCCCCTTATAGCAAAAATCAGCCAAGTTTTCTTATGCTTTTTCTTGGCCGATCCTCCACGGAATTACCGGGTTTGTGCGAGGTTGGTCGGAATGGGCTTGAGAAGAGTTGTAGTTTGATGCCAAGGAGGAAGAGAGGGCAGCGCCCGCTATCGCGAGCAAAAATCCGCCAAAAATGGCCCTAAATCGGCAGTAATCACCTTTTAATCAAGAAGAATCGGGGATCCCGCCCCGATCATCACAGCCCCCCGATCCCCCCTCCCGATCACACCTCCGGGATCCCCCAATCCAGGGTAAGACTATCCTACGCCCTTGTCGTATTATACTAATAATATAAATTAATACCATCAATAGTGCCTAGCTATATTATGTAAGTTACATAATATATTCCGTAGGGGCAACTTACCTTAACATGTTACTTTTAACATGTTGTGTGGGTCAGTAAAGCTTCACACATGTCAAGTTAATTATACCTACCTATAAATTAAAGCAATGGTGACTTAGGGCCCATTTGCCAAGTGGCAAAAAGCTATTGGAACCACGTGGTCCAATCACATGGCCAAGCTCGAGGTATTTACGGAAGAGACCCCAAACCGTAAAACCTTTTAGGTTCTGGGCTCTTTGCAGGTTGGGGAGCTTTGGAGCTAGTTCGGGCAGCACCAGAGTCAAGCGAGCTTCATTGCTCAAGTAGAGCTGCAGCGCCATTGTTCTTGAAGGAAATCGCCATGTCAAGCTCTCGTAGCGGCAATTTGGATCAAGGATAGCATGCAAATCCTAGCTTAACAGTAGAAGTTAAGCTAAGTCGATTTTTGTTTTTGTGATAGATGTTTTTGAACCATTACCCCTAAAAACAGGACTGACTAAGGAAGATTAACCTTTGTATTCCTTAGGATTAGATGTAATAGACTAGAATTGTTGTTCTTATTGTTACAATTATATACGATAATGATGATTTATTTTGCACCTCTTATGTGTGCAAGAAGGGGGGTAGAGTCCTAGAAGCCATGTCAATATGGCTCTGGCAATTAGACCTCATTAATTCCTATTACAATTTGACATGTGCATAGAGAGCCCACCCGATCGTGAGTTTGTCTTGATTGGCTTAGAATAGAGGACTTATTCTGATTTCAAAGAGATCCATGATGCGGGTCTACTGTCCATCTAGGCCTAAAACCTTGCCACTGCCAGAGGGCAAGGTATAGGTTTGACCCCTCCTAGGTGATGCGTTATCTTAGTGAGGTTAGGTCGAGTACGAGCAGGGACATCCTCATCTCTCTAGCTGCCTGCATTGGCAAGACGTCTCTTGGAAGGAGTAGCCTTCCTGCCTCATCGAACCAAGGGAGATGAAACCCTGCAGCCTTAGGGTTATGTCTCTGATAGGCTACAGTCAAGATCAAGGCCTTTCGGTCTTTCTGCAAAGTATGCACGGGCGGATGGAGCGGGCTACCCTTGCCATTGTTCTATGCCAACAAACTCTATTGTTATGGTTTTTGTCTGTTGAGATATTGTGGCCCAAATTGTCAGTCATATCACACTGAGGATCTCCATCATTTGTATTGATGTTATGTCTATGATGATTATATAGTGATGATGGTGCCCCACCCTACGTCTGGCGAGCATTTATATGATGTTATATGCTTGTTGATTGTGTTTACCTTTATGCTTCCGCAGTAAGATTGGCTCCGAGGAAGACGGAGCAACGACACATCCTTGCATCCACATCGACTCTGGAGTACCAGCTAATAGCCGACGTCTTGTGGATGGCATCTTGCCGACCAGTAGAGTCGATAGGAAGGAGTTTCCTAATTCTATATGATGGGAACATCATGTAGAGCAAAGGGACGTCACAACCACCATCTACAAGTTGGAACATGTAGGATGGGATCGACAACAAGTGCCATGAGAGGTAAGATCATGTGCATGTTGCCAGCTACAGGTTAATGAAGATGAAGAACTACTATTTGACATTAGCATTACCACGCTTCCACAACTTCTCAAAGCACCATCTGTGCATGACTTGACATTATATATTCTTGAGGTACTAGATGTGCGTCGTCAATTGCTAAACAAATAGAAGTCACAATAATATTCTTTATACAAAATTATCTACTATTGACTTTCTATATCACCATTATTACAGAGGTTTTTTCCCTTGAAAACCTTTTGAGGAATGGACGTAGTAATGATCGTACTAGCCTATTGTATAGATCCCATACCCTTTTGGTTTTTGTGGACGTTGAAAAAATATATTTTATTTTATTCTGATTGACCTTTACCATTAATACTAGCTATCTTAATATATAACTCGATGATGAATATGATAACTATGAATTTTGGACTCTTCTCTAGGTTAACTCGTGTATAACTATGATGATTCAAGCATTAACCACGATATTCACATATGAATTAATTCATCAACATCAATGACCTGGTGTATGATTCTTTCAAGTCCAATACAAGGAGTTGTAACCCCTATACTACAAAAGCACAAATGGTTTTAAGATTGAATAATGAGTTCTACACTTGATACTAGGGCTGATATAGTTGTGTAAAGCACCTCATAGTTGTCCTTATCACCATCAATGTGAATACCAAGATTTGTAGTAATAAAATACCATGCCTTACCTAACGATGTGCTTGCTAAATTTAGAGAATAGAATAGAAAAAAAGCAACAAATCATCTACCATAAAGAAAGGACATATATATATAAATAATAGAAGACATGAATTAAATGTGAGAAACACAAGTGGCAAAGTAGAACCTTTATAGACAAGTCTTGCTTTCAAATGCTACAAATAAGGTAAAATAACTATAGGGCATAGAGTCACAACCAGTTCTTATACTCACCTAGATAAAGCTATATGAGAGATGCTTCCATATCTTTATCTAGGTGACCCTAGCTAGAGATGACTATAAAGCAAGTGACCCTAGCCAGTGATGACTATAAAATATACTACATACTAAAGTCAATCTGAGGAAAACAAGGAGATCTTATAGGTATGCATGCATTGTCAAAAGGTTGCCATGGAGTTTTATAAAGTTGTCAACCCAATTGAACGAGCTAAATATTGTTTGATATTGTCTTTAGGTAGGTGCAATAACATAAGGATTTTTTGCATTCGTACTTGCTACCCAAGGCAATGTAAAAACAGAAGAATGGAGTCGGTTCCTTTTTAGAGTGCGCAGGCACGGATAAACAAGAATACTGCGTGTTGATTTTTGTTTTCGTTTGTTTTTTTGTTTTTTTTTTTTAATGTTGGGAAAAGTTTATTCCTCCTCACTAGCAATTTGAAAATTTGAACATAGAAGTTTATAGGTCTTACTTTCTAGCAGCATACTTTATGGATATTGTGCAGTCCAATGAGGATCTTTTGAATAAATCGAGATAATATGTTAAGCCTCATAGAATTTGGTATTGATATGTATATTGAGTCGACAAATCAAGATACCTTTGGGTGTCTTATCTAATATAAGGGATTACACCATGGTAATTAGCATTATAAGAGATTTATCACACATTTCTCTTTACCAACTCACTTACTGGTTTGAATTGTATCTGTTTGGAACAATACAAAAGACATCCTTAAACACATGGGATTTCAACATACATTTCTGTCATGTGCTTTCGTGGCATTTTACACTGGAGGTTTTCTTCAGTTTCCTCTAGATTCCTTAGGATTCTTTCAATATTCTCTAGAAATGTCATTAAGACCCCTTGTTAATTTTCTAAGATTCTATCGAATTTTCCAAGAATATTAAAGAATTCTCTAAGAATTCTCCTTAAATTCTCTCAAGGTTCTTGAAGTCCTCTTGATTCTCTGAGATCCCATTGATTTCATCTATATTTCTCTTAGATCCCCTAGAATTCCCTTTAGGTGCCATAAATATTCATTGAATTCCTTGTGCAATAGAATCAATCTTTCAAACCTCTCGAATTTAACCGGGTGTTTGGCTCTACTCGATGTTCAAAGTCCCTTGAGATTTTCTTAAATTCCATCAATTTGATTAGATTCCTCAGGGTTCCAATAGATTTTTCAATATTTTGTTAAGATTCTCTAGAACCTCTGAAGATTCCCCATATTTCATCAAATTCCTAGAAAAAAATTCATTAAAATTCCTTCATAATCTCAAAAATTGTTTTCAGACTGAACTCAATGGCACAATGGTCCACTCTGATGAAGTAATGGCAAACCACTACCATTTTGCAAGCTCTTGACGAGTCGAGTCCAATGACATCAAGTTTGCTCAGTTTTGACATATTCAATATAAGTTATAGGCAGTTGAACTAGTTTATAAAAAGACGCATGTACGCAATCTTAATTATTATATTTATTTATTTATTTGGTCTTGCTCACTTAGGGCCTTGAGAGGCCATGGAGCACTAAAAAGCTAGCAAAGTACATCATATTTTTAATATCAAAGTACGGTGGCTATCCCGCCTTCAAATATAAGCCTAACTCATAACAAAAGATAGAAAACGATGATTGAAGATCTGATGCTTAGATTTCAAACTGTTCCCTGATCTCATTGTAAGTGTGCAATGCAGGAGTACATGTGCCTCATCTTCTACACTATAAGAATCACAAGCTCTGCATACCCTGTCTTCAAGTGGAGTATTTGACCATCTGCTTGTCTCAACTCCCAATTTATGCGAGCTCATTCTATAACGAGCTATGACATGCTTTAGATGTGTTGGTATTTCTGACCACAAATACTCTTGGCTCTTATACTCGCCTATGTGATTTATCTGAGTTCTGTGATGAAGCATTCTACTACCTTGGTGCTGCCGTAAGCGTTCAATTGCAAGTCTTTCTAATAATGCTCTTGCACCTGTCTTACATTTAGGCCAATTTTCATCATTCAGACCCCATTTTTGCGCCCAGGTTTTGAAATCATGTATCCAACCTTGCTGCTCTGAAACCATCATTGCTTGATGGGATAAGCATTCTGGTGATTGATCTCTAATCCTATTAATGATATTTACAGTCTGAAAGAATGCTTCCAATTCTAATGGAAACATACCTGCCTCTGCAAGCATAATTGCATATGGTATCTGAGCTTTTATGCCAAGCACATTTCTCAAAAATAGCTTCTGAATTGTTTCTATTTGATTCTATAACTTGGCAGAGATGCTAGATCCCCATATAGGAATCCTATACAATAGCACGGTTTGAACCAAGGTCTTATACAACAGCTTTCTAAGCTCCCAATCATGCAGAGAAATTTTAGAACATTTAGAAAGCATACCATAGAGCGCCATTTTTCCACCTGTGGATCTCCTTTTGGCACAGTCCTTCCAGTTGTATCACGAGGAGGAATCTATCCCCAGGTACTTAAAACTCTCCAATGTTTCAATTTCCTGTTCTAGATACATGAACCTCGGTCTCCCCTTGTCCCGAACACCAAAACTTTGGATTTTGCAACATTTACTTTCATTTGCCTTGCTGCACAAAACGCCGCTAAATTATGAAAATGCTCTTGTAGCACATGTTTCTTGGATGCCAATAGCACCACATCGTCAGCATACAGTAATAACTGTACTATGTAAGCTCCAGGCTGCGTCCCTGCCAAAGAGCATGCATGTAGCCATTCTTCGAGCTCGTCGATAAAGAGGTCAAATAATGTAGGAGATAGACATCCTTGGCGCACCCCTATAGTGTTCCTTATCACAGGATTTACTTTCCAAGATAATTTGATTAATATCTCCGCATACAATTGTGAGACAGCTTCTCTTATGTTTTCTAGAACATCAAGCTGCTCCATTCTGTCACCTAACTCCTTTCTCTGCACTGTGTCAAATGCTTTTGCAAAATCTATAAATGCAATATACAATGTTGTTGATGGTGCCTTTGCTTTCTCTACTAACACACGAAGTATTAATGCATGATCTAACCTATTAAAATCTTTCCGAAAGCCCGCTTGAAAATTGGAGCTTTGCCATTCTCTTCGCCTGTGTGCTCAACTTGTATTCCAAAGAAGCTTCCCAAAAATTTTGGCTTAAAGTGCTACCTATCAAGATGGTTCTGTAATTTTGTACTACATTCTTGTCCCCTGATTTATGAATTGGGTGTACTCTATTTAACTTCCAACTATATGGTAGGCCTTGTCTGATACTCTTGTTTAGCAAATATGTAAGAATAGAAAGCATTTTGTCTCCCCCCCATTTAAAAAGCTCAATACATAGACCATCCAGATCATGTGCTTTGTTATTTCCCATCCCCGATAGCGTGATTCTTACCTCTATTTCAAAGTTGAAAAGATCTTCATCAATGGTCAAGATTGGCATGCCTTCTAGATTGCTCCACTCATAAATATTTTGCACCAACTTTAGCAAAGCCGCCTACCTCTAAACTGGTTGCCCTGAGTTTTTGCTTAATTTGTTCCAAAACATTTTCGGATCTTGCTTTATTTGCTCTTTCAAATCAGATTGCCTTGCTCTTAAAAATGCTTGTTTTTTGCTTCTCAGAAGTCTCTTATACCAACTGGGTTTCCTAATGCAGTTTTGTGGCAGTCCGGCTCTTGCTTCTCTACACTCAGCATCCCACCACGAATTGCAGGGCCGCCCTTGCGCTAGCTTTTTGGTGAGATTAAAAGCCTCTTTAGCATCATAGAAGATCAAATTGATAAATTTCTCTGCATCCTCAACTATATTTCCTGTCCAAGTAGTAGAAGCAATTAGATCCTCAGTGAGTTTTTTTGTGTATGGCAAGCATTGCTTATAACTGATTCTCAATTTTGGATGAAAGGGAGAGAGCTTCATATCGGGATGTGTGGCTGATTTGAACTCCACATGCAAAGGGGAGTGGTCTGACTCTGGTAACTTCCTTCCTACAAAGCATGCTTGCATGAATTGTAGATCACTTGCCATGATGTAATCTACTGTACTTGATCCTGTATGACTGAAGCAAGTAAAGCTTTCGGATTTTGGAAAATTATCAATGCCATTTATAATTTTCAAGCCACAGATTGTGCCCGTCTCCAACAAAAGATCTCCAATTGTATTTGAAAACTTGTCTTCTGAGCATCTCAAGAATGGTTCGTCTTGCTCATCTAAGTGTGCATCCATGAGATCTACAAATGTTCTCGCTTGTTGGCAGCCCGTACGGGCATTGAAATCACCCATGATGAATACTTTTCCATGCACACTATATTCCAAAGCATCCGCACATAAACTACCAAGAGGGTCATCTATGTCAAAGTTTTTATTTTTGTATAGGCTTTGTTTGAGTGGAGCAAAATAATCGATCGCTACATAAAGATCCACATCTGTGGTCTTGATTTTAAGCCACAAGTATTTCTTATTCTTATCTTCTTTCATTATTTGGAAAGTATGCTCAACTTGCATTTTACAATAAATAGCTATACCTCCATATCCACGTCCTTCCCTTTTCTCATTCCACGAATGGCCAATCAAAATATGTCCTGGTATGTCTGGCAAAGGACGAGATTGATGCTCCCATGTCTCAACAAAAAGCAAGGTATCTTGTTGCTTCCATGTCTCAATTGTTGCATCTACTTTCACTTGGCTCAATCCATGAGCATTCCACGTGCTCATGCTCAAGGCCCCAATTCCCTAGCTTCATTTCTTTTTTGTGACAATTGCCTTGCCACTCTGATCGAAATAGGCTAAAAAACTAGAATCCATTGCTTCTCTAGCCTTTGCCCACTCTTTTTTCCTTAGGTTCTTGGCTCGGGATTCCATGTCTGCTTGCTCTGTTATAATGTGCTCCTAGTGAAGCAACATTTGCTCCTTAGTTGTTTCAGCAATTAAGGATGCAAGATTTGCTTCCAAGGCTTTGATCCGTGTTGTATAGTCAATCACTGGATGCTTGTTTGATTCTACATTTTGGCTTTTCAAGGCTGAATTTTGCTGCACCACATCATCCAAGGTTTTTCGGAGTGATAAAACCTCACCCCTCAAGCCGAGGACTTCTGTTTTTAATTCTTGGATCAATACTATCAAATGAACAGAATCCCCTTCATATTCGATCATCACCTGATCCTGATCCTGCTTTCTTTGCCTTGGGAGGCATACCAAACTCCCTGGAGCACTAACTGTAAGTGCCCTTCAAAGCACCCTTCAAAGTGCCCTTCCAAAAGAAAAAAATCGCATCCATTTTGAAAACTGCATGTTACTCTATGAGTATAATGTCAAATCAAGCCAAACCTGATATATCTGGAAAGATCTCAGAATAAGCTTTTCAACGAGCTTAATACGATTGGAAATTGAGCTCTGGTTCTCATGTTATGAAAACAAATGTGGTCGCTTATTGAAACCCCCTTTGGGAGCTTTAATCTGGTTTTCCACTTCAATATCAATATATCAATATTTTGGAATATGAAGTGTCACTCAAACATTACGATACAATAACTTTTTAAGTGGTCCTCCTTTAATTATTTTCTAACACATATCATGATGCCATTAATTGCCCTTAATTCCAAAAATTTCAAGGGCTAAGATTTCTCCTTTTTTTTTATCTAGCAAATGATTAATCGGGCTACAAATTACCTAATTTTGAATGCACCACCTCTTATATTGACATCACTGTTACGCACTAGCACCTCTCGTGATAACCAACACACCAAAAGGGCGAATCCTTCAAGGAAATCGTTATCCAATGGGCCCCAACCTTTCCAGGCTTTATCCCATACCCCATAGACCATATCAATTCCTCCCCCTCCTAGAGATGCTTGCCCTCAAGCATGTCGAACACACCAATGTTGCCACGAGGAATTGAACCTTGGCTCGATACCAAATGTTACGCACTAGCACCTCTCGTGATAACCAACACACCAAAAAGGCTTAATCCTTCAAGGAAATCAAGTATCCAATGGGCCCCAATCTTTCCAGGCTTTATCCCATACCCCATAGACCATATCAATCACATTATGAGGCCAATGTTTCCTATAGGTGGCAGTTTTATAAGCATTCCATGAGCCTTTTTTCATTTTTTTTTACCCACCCTAATTTTTTCCCTCTTGAAACACCATACTTGTCTCTTTCATAAGCAAGCATTTAAGAAGAATATTCAAAGGCATCTTTTCAAAGTAACTATACATGTTAAGATAATTATAAGGCAAGGTGTACCTTAGATGCCACATGGAACTATTCCATTGAACCACCCAAAGGAATAAATATGGCCTAACTCCAGGCCCTAATACCTCAAACCCTAGTCGATTTGAGGCGGAATACCTGGACTAGAACATGTAGGGATTTAGTAAATTGATTAACTAATAGTTACTAACCCCTTGTGTGTGTAGATGAATAGTAAAGAGTGTATAATTCTTCAATTGTATAATGTCATATGGTTGGATGATGCTTTGATTTTACACCTCTTGTGCGCGGGGTGTAGAGACCTAGAGGCTTTGTAGGATTACAGATGTTTCTAGTCAAACTCTCTTAGAACCTATTAAATTTGACATGTGCATTAGAGATTGACTGGCCATGGATGTTGTGTTGTGATGGGACTGACAAGGGGGACATTGGAACTATGATTGAGACTCTGTTCTGTGGATTTTACACTTTGGGGGTCCTATAAGTGAACTAGACCTAATACTCTGTCACTGCATGTAGGCTAAATATGGGTCCGACACCTCCTCAATGGTGGTGCGCCATCATCCCAGTGAGATTAAATTGGGAATGAGCATGATATGTCGCAGTTCTGTAGTCCATCTAGACTTCCCTTGTACTCCCTAGATGAGATATGTTCTTGTTCCTACCTCGTCGTACCTGGGGAGATATACATTCGAAGTGATTCCACAGGTTATGTCTCTAGAAGGCTGCAGTCGCGATGCAACACGTTTAGCCTGTATGCAAATTATGCGCATGAGGGGTGGATGGAGTGGACAACCCAACCAATGTTCTATATCAACCAAGCTCATTGTCATGATTCTGTCTGCTAGTATCTAGAGGCCTTGAGTGTCGTTCAACCCATTGGAGTCTCAGCCAAGGTAGAAACCTCCGCATGTGGTGCATTATTTATGTTCTATCAAGATGGTATATTACGTTTATGTGTGTTGTTGCTATTGTCTGTGTGTTAATATGTAGATATCCTTTGGTAGTATAGGTTGTCCTAGAGGAGGAACAGGAAAATGAAACCTTCGTGTCCCAGGCATCATAGATACGTGAAGGGCTTGTTATGACAATGGCATATTGTCAAGAGGGGTGAATTTCTCGTATTTATATGATCAAGCTATTGAATATTCAAAAAGCATCACAATGATATAAGAGGTTTGATCTTGGTAGACCGGATCAACGCACTAGCCAAGCCCTATGTAGTTGAGCTAATTGACGTCATAAGATAGGTAGATAGATAGATAGTATTTTTACGTCATGCCACATTGGCAGCATCCATGAGGACATATGACGAAAAATAAAGTCCCAAATTTGTCCACAAAGAGTGTAGAATCCTTAGAGTAAGACTAGTAGTTAATCAAACTCGTCGTTGCCGTAAATGTGACTTTAACCATTGTTAGATAAATAAGATTAATGCTAAGATTAAATATTGTCAAGATCTAGAAGACACAGGGAGGCTTTCCAAAAATTTGAGCAAAAAAAGGTCACTTATTTAAAATTGGAATCAATTAATGTATTTGCCTTAGAATCGGGTGAATTTTGTGAATCTTGTAACACAGCAACAACCTCGCCAAAGTATTGAATCTATAGAAACTTTTCTCGATTATTCTATAGATTTTTTTTTCATCTATTATACGGATGGCATGACCCACCAAATTTCATCTCGTTTTGTTCAAAAATAACCGGACATGTCGATACAATATTTTTATATGATGGATAGGTATAAGATTTGCACCCCCATTTCAACCCTAAAAAATATTGTTTCATTTCATCAATCCTGAATGTTATTTCCTCTCTCTTTGTAGACTGTAGATGATAAAAACTCTATTCTATTCTCTTCTTGCACTCTTGTTAACCATAGCCCTTACGTGTCTTTCCTCTATGTTCATGCTCTAAAGTTTTTGCTATCATCCGAAGGCCATGACAAGGTCCAAGTGCACCATGTACTTTCTTCATAAGCTAAGGGATTCCCGTGCTTTAAAGTTGGTAAAGACATCACAATATAAAAACCAAATCAATTCCACATTTGCAAGGATCCATAGCAGTCTCTATTAGCACATTTGCCCATGAAGAAGCGTAGGAAGATTGCACCCATTCAAACTGGGGCACTTCACCTCAAAATTGAGATGACCAGATTGTCCCAAGAAGAGCGAGAAAATATGATCTGTAAATGCTGCCAAATGGGAGTGATTAAATACGAGCGCCATGCTCTTCAGAATTGCCTAGCAAGTAGACAAAAAAGCCTAGCAAACATATGAAGACCCATATGGGAATATTAACCTGACTAAATATAAAATAAAGAAAGCCAAATTAAAGATAAAATATTACAAGAACTGAACTGCAAAATGGGTTGGATCGTTTACAATTCTAAAGAAAATTGGAACTCAGCTTGAACATTTTGAAGTTCATAAACTCTTCCATGCGAGTAAGAAGCGCATACCAAACCCGAATAAGATATTGTTGGAATTGATGGAAGAACAATTGGAGATAGTTCCAATGGTATTAATATGTATACTATACCGGAAACCTCATTGTACCTTTGGGGGTGTGTTACCTAAAGCAAGGGAGTAACACCAATGTCAACTAGCATTGTAATTATAAGGTAAGGAATGCCTTAGGTGCCACATGGAGTTATACTATTGGACCATCTAAACTAACTAAATGTGGTCTAACTCTAGACCCTAATATCCCAAATCTAATGAATTTGGGGAAGAATACCTAGGCTATGGAGCAGCATCAACAAGGACCTAAGCAACCTCAAGCATCAGAGGAGATGGAGATACCCAGAAGAGAAGGGTTGAGTCAGAAAACATGTAGGGGTTTAGGTAGATTGGTTGACTGATAGATACTAGATGAATCTTAAAGATTGTATATAATTCTTCAATTATGTTATGTCACATGGTTGAATGATGTTTTGGTTCTCACAAGACCTTTTGTGATTGGGAAAAGGAGTAAAGACCTAGAGGCTTCGTTGGATAAAAGATATTTCTAGTTAGACTCCTCTATTAAACTCATCGCTTGGTTGTGGGTGTTGTGTTGTGATTGGACTGACAGGGAGGACATCGAAATTATGGTTGGGAGCTTGGTCTGTGATAATTACTCTTCTCAGACCCTATAATGAACTAGACCTAACAGCCTATCGGGTTTGTGTAGACAAACTATGGTTTGACTCCTCCTGGATGGTGGCGCGCCACCATCCCATGGGGTTAAGTTGGGTATGGAGGTGATGCATCACATTCCTCTAGTTCATCCAAAGTTCCTTAGTACTACCTGGATGAAACTTGTTCTAGTTCCTATCGGATCGGATCAAGGGAGATGTAGCCTCGGCGATCCCTCGGCTTTATATCTCTGGAAGGCTACAATCATGAGCCAACATGTTTTAGCCTCTTTGCAAAGTGTGCACAAGGGGGCGGATGGAGTGGACAAATCTAGCCAGTGTTCTATGCCAGCCAAGCTCATTGTTATGATTCATTATGCTAATATCAAGAGGCCTTGACTATCGGTCAACCTCACTGGAGTCTCAACCAAGCTAGGAACCTCCACATGTGGTGCATTATTTATGCTAGTGATGTTTATGATGATGGATGGTCCACTCTTCAAGGTGATATATTCTGTTTATGTATGTTGCCATGTGCTAATATGTAGATACGCTTCCTCAATATAGGTTGTCTCATAGGAGCAATGGGCAAAAGTCACATTCATATCCTTTGCTTGGGCACTTGTCTATCACAAAGATGAAGGGCTTTTCATGACAATGAAATATTGCCAGGGAGAGGAATTTTCTGTATCTATAGATCGATAGGTCCAGGGGGTCTGTATTTTCAAGCCAGTCGATTATATTGCCATCGATCCGAGCCATCGGATCTAAATTCTCGAATGGGTGAGCATGTATCTCTCCCATGCATGCAATGCATGCATTGCATGCATTTTCTGGGGCTCTGGTTTGTTTGGGGATCGCTATTTATTTGCAAGTTCTTCATCGACTTCTCATCGGTGTTTTCTCCTCTCTCAGCAGTTCCCTTGACTCTCTTTCTTTGATATCAGGCAGGGGAGGGGTTTCTCCCTGCTTGGTTTGCCAATTTGGCATCTCTTTCCATGTTGTGACAGGTTCTTCCCCAATCTTGTCCTTTTTTTACCATCTTTCAACCTTCGACCTCGATCCCATTTTGATAAGGAAGTTCTCTTTTTGTCAGAAGCTTTTGTCTGTTTTTATGTGAGCCCTTATTCGAGAATGCCATCGATCCGAGCCATCAGATCAGAATTCTCGAATGGGTGAGCATGCATCTCTCCTATGCATGCATGCATGCATGCATTTTCTGGGGCTCTGGTTCGTTTGGGGATCTTTATTTCTTGCAGGTTCTTCATCGATAGGATTTTCTCCTCTCGCCAGCTTCCCTTGACTCCCACCCGCCTCCCTTCATGTGTATATTTTATAAATGTTGTTTTTGTTATGTGGCACGCGTTACCTACCGCTTCTTTTCGAGGTGTAAATGTTGTTTTTGTCGCTATGGCACGCGCGGACAGCCCTCGCCGAAGTTTTTTCTCTATTAGATTTTTGTTGGTGATGTGCAGGTCCAGGGGTGATGCGCGACTTTGGTATTCTTTGTGGAGCGTGGGTTTTTTTTTGTGGGAACATTTAGCAGCCTTGTGTTGTCCAAGCCCCTTGCCGAGATTTTATCGGGTTTTTCCTCGAAAACCTGAAAGGACTGGGTTTTTTAATCCCGGCGATAAACTCTCGGCAGGTATAGTAGCCAACATCTGTAGCACACAATTTTATTTGGGGTCCAAGTGTTGTAACTGGATATTCCCTATGTTTTTCATTTTTTTGATAGCTTGCGATGTTTTTTTTTTTTGAAGGACGACAATCTATTATCAAGGAACATCAAGATACATACAAGGGATCTGTGACATGGGACTCAAAACCTAGAGGACGAGATAGTCCACTAAGCAAAACCACCCATACACAACAAATAATCATACTCCTTGTGCCACCTTGAGGCGTTTAATGGCCTCATCACAATCAACATGTTCTACAACATCGAGATGATCATCAACAGACATCAAATTATCATGCCACTGAATAGTACGAGGCATGATAACCTCGTGAGATGACAAAACAGACTTCTTCCGTGCTGCCTTCTTCCAATTGACCTGTTGCTATGACTCTTTAGCACACTGAGATTAGGACCATCAGCCATAACAACCTCAGAAGCATGCGAAGCAGAAGCAACAACGTGGAGACTAGTAAGAACTATGGCTGCAGATGATGGTGCTAAGGATGACACAATCGGAACTGTATATAGAGCATCTTCCATAGCGGAGGAATGCAAAGCAACTGGCAAAGGTTGATCATGAATAGATGAAGAAATAACAATAGGAGCTTGAACCTGAGAAGAATGTTGAACAGATGCCTGAGAAGCACGAGTACCTCGACGAAAGCTAGCGAAAGCCTCCTTATCAGGAAATAAACGTGCTAATTCCGGACCATTCAAAAGCTTAAGATCCACCTTCTTATACCAAGGCCCGCTCTTCACAACTATACAATCTGGTAACGACGAGTCCACTGGCATAGAAACACAAATCCTTGGACCGTTCATGATGGAGTGCGGGATATGAACCCCAAGTCCTGTTGCAATTGCAATTAGAAATTGATGAGCCATTAGATCAGGAGGAAGATTAGGTAACGAGAACCAGCAAGGCATTTTTAATGCAGGAACTGTATCTGGTGTAAAGCCAGGAGAGTATTACTGGTACATTATATATTCCCCGCCAAGTGTATCTGCCTGCGATGTGCAGCTACCCACTCTATACCATTGTAGAAGAACTGCTGAGATGAATGAAAAGCCTAGCTAGTGGGAGCTTTTGTCTGTTTTCATGCGAGCCCTTATTCGAGAATGTAATATTTTTATTTTTGTAACTCTTTTCTTCATGGTGATAGAAGGGCTACATAGACCCCTAAAATTTTGGAATTTTATAATGGACTCGCATGGAACTACTCACTTGGGGACATGATGACAATGCTTAAAATAATTTTGAAGAGGTTTTGTGGGGCACGCCTAAGCAGTCCCTTCCTTTTTGGAGGTCTTGTTCTCTTATTATTTGTGTTCTAGTGTCAGTGATGTGTATGTATAGTGGTGATGTGCAACCTTGACTTCTTCTTTGTCGTGGGATGTTTTTATGGGAGCAATTTTAGCAGCCTTGCGCTTTGTCCAAGCCTTTTGTCGAGGGCTTATTGGTAGGATTTTTCCTCAAAAATCCAAAAGGGCGAAGTTTTTTAATCCCAACGATAAGCTCTCCGTCGATAAAGTAGCTAACATCTGTAACATTTTTAGTTTTGGAGTCTAGGTTGATATAACTGGATATTCCTTGTGTTTTCTTCCTTTTTTTTTGGTGGGTAGCTTGCAAATCCAGCTATTCACTCTAAACCATTGTAGAAAACTGCTGAGATGACTAAAAAGCCTATCTATTAGGATGTTGTTGTAGCTTGCAAGCCGAAGTACGAGAATAAGTAGTAGGTTAAAATGTTTCTACCTACCTACTTATCTATCTATATGCCATTACATCGATATATGTATGTGCTAACCTCAAAAATGTAAAGTTTATACTCACCTAGATAAACTATGAAAAATGATTTGATGAGGATAATGGATGTGAAAGGTGATAAAAAATGGAGTCCTTATTGACCCTAGCTAATGGATATGACAATGATACAAAAGTCAACCCCAAGGAAATAAAGGAGATCCCACAGACACTCATTGTCAAAATATTTCTCGAGCAAAGCTTGGAGTTTCATGAAGTTGTCAACCCAAAGGAAGTAGGAATTGCTAGGTATTATCTTTTAGATAAGGCTCTAAAGAAATAGTATTTTTAAGGTCCACATTGAGAATAGTACTTTTGAAAATTTGGTTGCCTTTTTGCTTTGATTTTCTGTCCATTAACGGATCCTAGTAATTATTGGCCACCGTCATGATTGAACCATGCTAAAATGAGAAAAAAATGCTGTCCTCAAAAAATGTCGTCTATTTTTGTGGTTCAACAAGGAGTACTCTTGTTAATGGGTCAAGTTTCTTTGAAATAACATTTCCCAATAATCCAAGACATTGTCACCAAGGAGTACTCCTATTTATCGCCATAAATGGTTTAATATAGAAGTTATCAATTCAATTCAATCATAGGTCCTTTTTAGTGGCATAATTTAAGGATATTGTGAGGCCCAATGAGACATATCTTGACAACACACTAAACTACTAGCTCCCACTAACTGTTCAAATAGGAAATGGACACCTCTACTAATTGTATGCACCGTTTTACTTTTTATTTTTTATTGAGAAAATTACACGATATAGTGAAATATGATGACAAATCCCTATTCAAATAGGAATAGACACCCCCAATAATTATATGCATCGGGTTTATTTTTTTTTTTTTTTTTGTAGCTTAAGGATGAGAAAACTATTATGACAAATCCCTACTCAACTGATGCCTTACACATGGTTTCACCTTTTTAGTTGCATAGTTTAAGAATTTTGTGCATCCCAATGAGGATCTTTAGATATAATAGAAGAATACTTGTAAATAACGATTTACACATGAATATGTACACCTTTAGTAACTATATCCATTGCTTTTGTGAATGCTAGACATCATGAAGGAAAAGATTCCTCTTGCAAGTTTCAGAGTTTTATATAGTTGTTAATGCAATTGAAGGGATTAGGCATTGCCTGATATTGTCATTTGGGTAAGATGTTGCCTTTGTAGTTTGATTTGCAAGATTGAGAAGAATGAGATTCCACTTAGAATGCATAAGTGGATATAAACATGAATACTCCTTAATATTAGAAAGCACAACTCTTCTTGAAAGTCCTTTGAGGAGGTTTTTTTTTTAAATCCTGGATAGTGATGGGTTTGTTGTGCCCTTTCTTGTATTGGGTCTGTGCTCTTTCTTGTATTGGATCCCATAGACCTTTTGGTCTCTGTGGACGATGAAAGTTAATTAATTTCAATTCATTGGCAATTTGAATGATTGAACATAGAAGTGTGTATCCCGTCGTTTTTAGCGGCATAGCTTAAAGGATACTTTTGCAGCCCAATAAGGATCTCCCACTAATGTTACGACAATACGCTAGGCTTTCTTTGCCAATCCCTACCTTTTAAATAAGAATTCAAATAGGAATAGACACATATTAATTATATCCATTGTTTTTGTTGATTGATGGACGAGAAGGATGAAAAACATTATATGATAGAGGGAACATTTTTGTTGATTGATGGATGAGAAGGATGAAAAACATTATATGATAGGGCGAACAACTGTTATAACAAATCCCTACGCAACACATAACTCAATGTGTCCCAGGCATGCCATTTTTAGACCCATCCCATGGCCCGTTGTAGGGTCCCCATAGACGTTAAAATAATATATATCTATCTATCTTGTTAAAAAATTATGGTAGAAAAGGCTCTTCGAGAGAGATGAAGCTTCAAGCTAATTCAGAAGGAGTCATGTGCGCCACGTGATGATGCACAGAATGTGATTGAGAGACAGATAGAATACGAGATTTGAATAGATTCTTAAGCATCAAAGAGTCATTAACAAGCATAACAACAAATGAAAGAAACAAGAGGGGAGCACCAATGATGGCAATTGTTCTAAAAAAGACTGAAACAAGTGAGCAAAACAAGAGGCACAAGTCTCCATGAAGGATGGCCACATAGCTAGCTATCTAACCATGATACAAAAATATGTACAAAAGGGAAAAAATTATTTTTTTGGCGCACTATTGTTCACGAACGGATTTAGCCTCTGGAATACTGCCAAGAAGGGGCTGCCAGCTTTTCTTGGGCGGGTCGGAGGAGACAAGAGGGTTTTCTTTGAGCAAGGTAGAGATCAGATTCTCAAGGAAAACATGGCCGGAAGCAGAGTCTTGGATTTGGGCCAAGTCCTGGTCAGAAATGGAGAGCCGGATCTTCAAGGTCCCGTTTTGGGTTGGCGCGGAAGACAGAATCTGCAGAGATGGAGGAGCCGGAGCGGCCCCATCTGGCCGGATCCTTTTTGCCATTTTCGCATCCTCTGTTTTCCTTGAATTGCTTCTGATTGCATACCGGTTTGGCCTTCCGGATCTGCGCCCATTTTGGGCGATTTTTTTTGCCTCTTTTTGCTCCTTCTTTTCGTTTCTGCACCTCACATCCTCTTCATTTCTGCACACTGCGTTCCCCATCTGTCCTGACACAAAAATATGAAGCCCAAAAATATGTGCCAAAAGGGCCCCTTTGTGCCTTGTTCTTTGCACAATGGTTTTTGTGAGAGTAGTCTCAAGGCCAACCTAAAAAGATAAAGCCTCCTATCCTTACCAACTCGAATTTAGATATCAATATCCAAGCCTTCTAGAATGATGCTTCAGCATCACATCTTAATGATGTGTCTCCAGAAGGCCCCAGAATGTGGCTTTTATCGCGAAGAGTTCGCACTCTCTGACTTCACTGCAAGGCGCTCGTTCTAGTGTTTAGTTCCTCAAGAACAACAAGAAGAATAAGCTAAAAAGAGTAGCACCAGGAGCAAACTGCAAGTGGGAGGGTTTCTATAGAGAAGGAAATAAAGGAAGGTAGAAGGGGTATTTATAACAAGGCGCAAACTGCAAGTGGAAAGGAAGGGGTTTCTATAGAGAAGGAAATAACGGGAAGTAGAAGGGGTATATATAACAATGAGATAAAGGGCCTGTATATCTGGGAATGCAATGCATGTGACTCCTAAGCATTATATAGGAACAAAGTGACTCCTAAGCATTATATAGGAACAGATTTAGCGACCACATGCTATAGCACCCTAGTCAAGATAACCATTCTTTGAATAGCTTGAGCGTAACATGCTCTGTTGACATGGCCCTGAGCTGTGCCAACGGCTCTGCCTTGGTTTATGGGTAAGAAAAGACGGCCCCCCAACTTATTGTTTTTATTAATCTTAAAGTTCCATGCAGCATTTGACTGATAAAACACCCCCTTGTCTCCTTTCACACTTGTAGGTTCAATGGTTGCAACAACTCATTCCATTTGTTCCTCATTCTCTTGCTCCTATCTAATTGATTGCAATCACACCCCCACATGTCACTCATTTCTTATCATTGCCCCACTTTCACGGTACAACTTGTTGACCCGTTGTTTCATTGGCACCACAGTCTCTATCTAGAGGAGAATTCCAAGTTAGAACTATTCCATCCATGCAATTAATTGACGCATCTCTGCATTGTCATCATTTCCTCAGCATCTTCTTGAGTAATTTTATAGTTACGCATGTTGTCAACATTCAAATATTTTGCATAGAATCCTCATACCCAATTTCAAAAATTTGTACCACTCAAATTTAGACGGGTATTCAGGTTGTTGCCCATGTGATGAAAGCATTTCTTGTTTGTGAAGGACATGATGAGAACGCAGAATTAAAGACGCTTGATCTGGTTTCCATCATAAAGGAAACCATTTTATATTCTACAAATGTTAGATGAAGTTATACGACAACTTGCATGCACATTCCCACACAACTTGGTCCCCTCTCTAGAAGTCATTCCATTACACAATAAATCCATTCAGTTAACATGCTTATGCAGAAAAAGCAATCTATCCCAGGGGATGCACTTATACAAAGGGGGGTATGCCATGTGCATGCAGAGGGTGACGAAAAACACCTCTGTATACGATTTTTTGAAAGACAAATTTGACCCCTTTCATAGAGAATTTACCCCAAGTAGTGGCAAAAAAACCCCCTAACACATACATATACATGTGAAAATGGATCGAAAAAATGCCCCTACACTCCAGCACATTGTATGGCACCCATAGTGAACCACCCTCCCCCCTCCCCATCTAGCATTCTCTCATATCCATGATACAAAATAAAATAGGTCGGCTTTTTTTCTTGGCGCACATTTTCATGGCGCCATGTGGCACTACCCTACATTGTGGAGGAAGTGGGCTGGGTCTATTCGGCGTGACAGACTGCCTAGGCTTTTCTTTAGAGTTCCATTTTTAGATTAGGGTTCTTCTCACAGGTGCCATAGGCTCACGGCTCTTTGTCGTTCTTAGCAGCTCACAGTTCTTCTTCTTTGCATGTGTTTGTAGGTGTTCACATTTCTTCTTCTTTGCAGGTTTCGCAAGTGTTCTTCTTTCCAGGCAACAGATCTATTGAAAGAACAACAAGAATTTTGTCGAACAATATGCGAGGAAGAACGACAAGAACTCTGTTGATATGTTTCTTCACAGGATCTGTTGAAAGAACGGTAAGAACTCAATAAACAATCTGCAAAAATGCCTCCCCTGCTTCTATTTTATAGGGGAAGCTGGTCCTTCATTCCCAGTTTTGCAGATGACCCACTCCTGTCTGACGCCAGCCAGTCGTAGGAGCCATTTGGAAGACTGGGAATGGAGCCCCTCCATTTCTCTATACTTCATTATATGGTTTGAAATGTTATCATTATTAGAAGGATGGTCATAAATGAACATGGATAGGGATTTAAGCACATGGCGATTATTTTATGCCCATATTTTAAACATTAGAGATTTTGAAGTTGCACATGCTATTATTTTTTCTTATGCCCATATATACACACGCTATGAATTTTGAATTTCTTAGTAGTCACCCGTGCAATGAAGAAAAAAATAATAGCTACAATACTCTTCCGTGTACGTGGTCGGCTTCTTCTTTGGCTCTAACTCATCCTTGACCAAAAAATAGTTACTCAAAGGTATACTATTTTATATGAAATAGCATGAAAAATATATTATTCTATTTCCTATGAATCATTGAGACGTAAGATTCTCTAGAAAGTTATAGATGAAACAAAGAAATATTTTAGGGCATGTTTATATGAAATAATTTGGAGCACATGCGGCCATACAGATTACATGCTCACATTGTTCATATGTTGATGCATCCTGGATGACTCATTAAGTGCATGTAATATGTATATTATTGCAATATTCCTCTGTATATGAGGGATAAGCACCCCTGCAAGCCCCTTACAGTAAATAAATGGGTGAGCTCGAAGGGGTGAGCCTGTTTATTTGTTGTAAGGTGCAAGCAGGAGTATTTATCTTTAACCGACATGCAAGTTTCCCTAGCCACAACTGGATTATCGACAGCCACAACTCGATTATTAGAGGTTCGACACTCCCCAGAGCTCGAGCTTCCAGCTTGGATTATCAGCTCTTAGGCAGGTCCCAGCCCTGATCATCAGCATGTGAGGTTGATTTTGGGCTCAAAGATGCATGTTGTTGCATGTTACGAAGTTTATAGCTGACTGTTATGCCCTTTAACAGGGCAAATAGTCAGGATCGCTTGGATTAGAAAGTCTGCTGGTTAAGGATGTGTATGATTCTACTAGGTGACATGGTCATATGTAATAAGATGTTCCTAATAGAGTATACATATTTCATATACTGGCTGGATATTTCATTGGTGGTGTATACAGTAGAATACACCCATCGATGGGTGGCTTGCCATGGCGAAGGTACAAGATATGCTTTCTCAATGCTAGCAGGATGGTTAGGAGAACACCCAGCGAGAGCGGTTGATAGCCTTCAAATTGACATGGAGAAGGTATAAGATTATCAATCATGTTGCTGAAGAGAATTAAATTGAATGGGTTTTTATCGTCCACGGAGACCAATGGGCCTATGGGAGAAGTGGATCATAATGTAGTAATATTTTAAAGATAGGCAGAGACGAGATCACATCTTCTATGTGGACAGTGACAACTAATCTTCTACCTTTGGTACCTATTACATTCAGAGGAATATTATAGAGTTGACATCTCAGTCCTCACACTATAGTACATTGATAGCTCAGATATATAACAAAAGTTTCAAGCTAGAATTTGTCCCATCTCATCCATATAGTGGCCTATTGTAGAATTATCATTGTAATAACTATCTATTGTGGGATTTATCCTTATTCAAATTGTTGGTTCTATATTATGATTTTTAACATTGTGTAAAACATAGCACATGTAACCTTAAGAATTGCATATATAGCACTTTTGCATGCACGTAATAGACCATTCATCTACCTGGCAAGACAAAATAGTTCAAAAGAAATTGTATTCTTGATATCCATTTAGTGCGTACCACCTCTTGTTCGTGATCATGATAAGTTTCAAATGACGTCAATAGAAGATTAGCCTTAAATAACTACGAAATAGAGTTCTAGACGTTTAAGCATTTGCACATCTTCTAAATTGGATTTCAATCCTGTCCCAAGTATTTTCGTGACGTGTTCAGATGGTATTTGCCACAAATTAGCCAACTAAATGCAACTGGTATATGGTAATTGCCACAAGTATATTGCATGTACATGAGTCAGATTGCAAAAGTTTATTATTTCACACTAGTGGCGGAGAAGGTGGCTTATCATCAAACATCCCATGCCTCTCTAGAAAATGAAAATAAATGAGAGTCTTTTGGACATGTACCTTTTTCATGGTTATATTCTTATTTCTTAAGAGAAAAGAACACGTGTATTTTTTGGTTTTGTTACTGTTGTTTAATATGGAGGACCTTTCCTAGAATTTAAGGTGGCATGGATCTTTGAAATTTGATCTAATGGCCGATGAAATTAGAAAATTGAGGAAAATTGCCTTGCCTTCATGTTCATTTACTTTTTGTGAAGATCGGCCCAATCGAACCCAACCTTGAGGAGCTTTGTTAAGCTAGAAACTTAGTTTCATCCAATGGGTTATTGAAACACTCCCGTCACCCCCATGTGAAAAAATGCCGATATAGCACATTTTCCACCGTGGAGACTCAAGCCTGCAACATCCAACAAAGACATGCAAGCTAAATCAACAAGAAGCATTCAGAATATGTAAGAGTACATAATGACAAAGATGCATAAGCTGACATGTTAGACATTACCCTGACTACCAAGGCAACTTTGGAATATTGAGACTGGTGCCTTTTTCTAAGGAATAGAATAGAATAGAATAGATTTTCTTATCGTCCACGGAGACCAATTGGCCGATGGGACCCAAACAAAAAGAGAGTAGTGCTCAAGCATATTACTGTCAGGATTAAAAAACCCCCGCCCCGAAGGGTTTTCGAGGGAAAAACCTTAGCAGTAATAAGTATGCTGGCACGCTGTACAATTATATAGGACAGTTCAATACTGTCCCCGAGGACACAACTGAGTCCGTGCATCCATTACCTCATGGAGGTATGACCCCAACAAACCGACTGAAGCCGTATTCAATAACTCATGCAAAGGTTGGCCAGGCACTAGTAATCGAACATACCGCTCTCGGATATGGGCAAATGCTGGGCAGATCTGGAGGGCATGACATTCATCCTCACTGGTGGCAGCAGTGGCAAAGCCCTTCCTCCCCCGCTTCCCGAGCCCAACGTCCTGACTCAATGCGGAGACGATGTGCACCCATGCGAATGGAAGCTATAAGTCTGCGCTTCTTCATGGGCAAATGGGTGTACACCCCTCTCCTCCCCTCCCCCAAAAAAAAAAAATGGAGAGAAGCCCTTTGCATAAAGAGTTAAATGTATCCCATAGGAGATGGGGACCTTTGGATTGAGAGAGGCTCTACGTCCTTGTTAATATGGAAATGGTCACTAATGACCAAGGGGTGCAAAGAATGCTACACAACAGAAAACTAGGATAATTGAAACATAATAGAAAATGAGGATAAATCAAGATGTTCCTCAAATCTAGGACAAAATATGGAGATAGGAACACCACCAATCAATAACATTCCATGCTCAATTAGATCTTCCTAAAGCATGGCCAATATCTGTCATGCTTAGACCAGATGATTCTTCTTCTCTGAGATCACAAATGGACTTGACTTGGAAGCCACATTCTTTCAATAACTACTAAACTAAGAGCACATGGCTAATGCATGCGAGTAGGGTTCTAAGGCTTCGAATCTGGTGAAATGTTGCAGCACAAGCGGGTCGATTATGTTATATTTTCAGTATTCCTTTTTTTCCACGACTAGGGTTTTAGGTTTTTGGATTTGAAAACCGTTTAACGGCCAGAGGCAAAACCAAAGCCGACGAAGATCCTTCTTATTTAACCAAACAAAAATATGTTTGCTGGCAGTTAAAGCAGTAATCTAAAATTTCTTTTCTAGATAATACTCTACTAGCAATGCCTGGTCGTGCTATTGCAATCCATTTCTCTTTATATCCTACAGATCTGCACATTGTGATTTCTGGTTTGCTTCGCCCACGTAACCTTGGTTACATCCCTATAGGATATTTGGAAAAAAGATACAATGTGAAATTTTTGCCATATATTGTTTTTATATTCCAAGCTATCATAGAAGGCCCAAAGGCTACAGAGTCATGGCTTAAAAAATTTGGACTTTTGCAAGTTGCATTATCTCTTTGCACTGTCCTCATCAATTTCCTGCATAACCCTTTTATTTACAACTCGCTATAAAGTTCAAGTCCATACCTAGACTTGAGAAGAGACACATCAAGCTTGGGAACTCAAATTTTTTGGACTTCATTGTATGGTCAATAATCTAGTATTTTGTCTTATAAAACATAATTATTTTCTCAGCACAGAAATTCATGATTTCTCCAAGTATGGCAGAAGGATGTATATATCGTGACTGACTTTTGCTTTGCAAGTCCTCTGGTTTGATTTTCTGTATTTGTTTTCAATACTAGACTTTGAGGTTTGTTGATTTCTTCTGTATTTGTTTGGTTTGTATTTAATCACACAAAGATCTGTCTGCTAGTAGCAATGTAGCAGAGAAACTAGGCAGAAGCTATTGCAAGAGCAGTTTGGTATTATTTTGAAGTTTGCTGAACTTATAGAGAAGTACGCTAATGAACTAGCAGCTTTTGGGATGAGATAAGCAGTGGATGCTTGTGCATGTGGCTGTTCATCTTCTTTCATTTGTGCATTTCCTTTCTTGTGGGTTCCTTTACCCCCCTGCGCACTTGCCCTTGGCTGCCATAGTGCATGCTCGGACGCAGGCCCATTGGAGGCGAGCTGCTGTGCTCACCTTGGAGGATTGGTATTGGGGTGGTCAGCTAGCTTCGTGGGAGTTCTTTCAAGCTCGCTTTCGCATGAGGGGCAGTGACCGGGCTATCTGGAAGCACGTGGCAGGGAGTATTCCGCTACACATACCTATAGTCCCTCAGGATGATGTGGTGGTGTAGGTTTGGAAGGTTCATCCGGATGTTGTGTCTTCTTGCTTTGTGCGGTCTTCTTATCGGGTGCTGGCTATTCATGACACACTGCCCCCTTCAGGCAAGTGGTCTCTGCAGCTTCCCGGGTTCTCGATGGCGCTTCGGTTTGGGCGTGGACATGGAGCTCACTTCCCCATCGAAGGTTAGGGTGCTTACGTGGCGGTGGTGGTGCCATTGTATCGTGGTGAATGCCCTTGTGAGTCGATTTTAGGCGGGTGTGAGCCCTCTACGCCCCTTTGCCTTCATCGTGAGACCGTGGAGCATTATGCGGTTTTATGCCCTCACTTGCGTCTGCTGGGGATTGGGTTAGGGCTATGTTTCGTGAGATTGACTAGCCGCCAGTTGTTGCTTCATGTATCACGGTGCTTGGCCGGCTCTTGCGGCGGACAAAGCCTGCATCGTGGTGTGGCTTGGTTGGTGTGGCTGATTTGGCGGGCGGCGGGTTGTGGATCTTCGGGGATTCACTGCGGCCCTCTCGATTTTCGACTTCAGTACAAGCTATTTCAAAGCTTTCTGGTGTTCCCGGGATTAGTAAAGCGGAAGTTTGCCATTTGTTCGGGACTTCTTGGGTGTTGTAGATGGTGATGGTCGGTTTGTACAGCAGTAGAGTTGCAGTTTTTCTGTGAGTTTGTTGTGGAGTGTCGAGGTATCGCTGTCTCTTTGGGGCAGTTCTCCTTCCTCCTCACTTGCTTTGTAACATTACCATTCTTTTAATATATTGATGACACAGTTCTTCAAAAAAAATAATACAAGTGACATAGGTTGATAAAAAATGGACAAAACGACAAAACATAGGCATCATGCCACAATTTTTCCAACTTTAAACAAAGTAATTTTTGTTTATTACTGTCCTGGACCGCATCACACCACGCAAAGTCATATGAACGCAAATAATAGCAAATATGAGTTTTCGTGCCATATGATCCAAATATGATCATACGACGCGAAAGTACAGTTATGCAAACGACGACGTAGACACGTACTTCGCGTCGTGTGGATGCACTACGCATTACAAGTAGGCTTTACCGATTCTTTGTCTCTCAGATTTCCACTCTTACAATGCTTGTGGGGCCCTAGAATATTGCCACGCAAGCTTTCGTTTCCTCTTCAACATTATGCCAATGGTGTTTACCACTTTTTGGTTGCTCCTTAAAGCCACCTTCTTGTCATATTTAGCCATCGCCCTTCTATAAAACCACTCTGTCATCTATCTGAGGGGGTAATTTCCCACATTTCTACCCCCTCTTTGAGTGTTCCGATGAAAGGATTTTTTAGCTTGTTTATACGACTTCTCCATGTCTTGTGCACTCCAGACTGCTAGGCTATCATACTTCCTAAAAAACCAAGGTGCATGAGCCCAAAAGATATGCAAGTAGTGCGTGACTTCGCTCTCTCCCCATGCATCTATGTAAGCCTTAATAAATTTGTTATTTGCTTGGACAAATATTTCTGCATCTTCTTTTGTGAGGTCCATTCTTTGAATATGTAGGAACAATTCAGACAATGCATCCCATGCGTTTTTTTTCTCAATGCGGAACGAATGCCATCTGTGCGGTCTTGTTCTGCATCAACTAGCAATTTTCCATATTTATAGACCTTTTCAACTACTGTTTTTGTTGGAAGCCTCTTTATGATTCCTTATAAAGCGTCGTGATTTCACCCATCCAATTGACACCTTACGAGGCACACTTGTTCTTCCTGACCTTTTCTTCCCGCCATGCAAACCTGCTTCTGATAAAACCTATTCAACTCTACGAATTCCTTCCTCTCTTCTCTTCTTGTCTGAAATATTCCACACAAATCTGCAGCTCAAAGATATCATATTGTCAATGATTTTCACGAAGCCGTGCAAAGTGCAGATATTGACTCTCTCCAATAGAATGGGGAAAATACCATGGAAATTGGGATCCTTTTCTCTCTATTAGGAGCATTTGCTTGATTAAGAGACAAGGTTGAAACTGTCCTCCCAGTAGTTGACTTCCTTGCATGATTGCAGTAGAGACAACTTTTGCAAGTTCCTTATCCTCCACCGCTTATGTTTTTTTTTTTTTTTTTTTTGAAGAACTATGTCATCAATATATTAAAAGAATGGTAATGTTACAAAGCAAGTGAGGAGGAAGAACTGCCCCAAAGAGACAGGAATACCTTCACACTCCACAACAAACTCACAGAAAAACTGCAACTTTACTGCTGTACAAACCGACCATCACCATCTACAACACCCAAGAAGTCCCGCCAAATGGCAAACTTCCGCTTTACTAATCCCGGGAACACCAGAAAGCTTTGAAATAGCTTGTACCTGAGTCGAGAAATCAGAGAGGCTGCAGGCTGCTGAATCCCCTGAAAGATCCACAACCGCCGCCACTTCCAAATCAGCCACACCAACCAAGCCACACACAGATGCAAGGCTTGCTGCCGCAAGAGCGGCCAAGCACCAGGATACACATGAAGCAACAACTGGCGGCTAGTCAATCTCAACGAAACATAGCCCTAACCCAATCCGGGCAACTGCAAGTGAGGGCATAAAACCGGCACAATGCTCCACGGGTCTCACGATGAAGGCCACAACAAGGGCGAGAGGGCTCACACCGGCCTAAACTTACTCACAAGGACATTCACCCCCGACATACGGCGGTGCACCACCGCTCTGAAGCACCCTAACCTTCGATTGGGGAAGTGAGCTCCATGTCCACGCCCAAACTGAACGCCATCGAACCCGGAGCCGCGCAGAGACCACTTGCACGAAGGGGCGATTGTCCCATGAATAGCCAGCACCCGGTAACAAGACCGCACAAAACAAGAAGACATAACATCCGGATGAACCTTCTAAACCTGCACCACCACATCATCCTGAGGGACTATAGGTATGTGTAGCGGAATACTCCCCGCGACTTGTTCCCAGATAGCCCGATCACTGCCCCTCAGGCGAAAGCGAGCTCGAAAGAACTCCCACGAAGCTAACTGACCACCCCAATACCAATCCTCCAAGGTGAGCACAGCAGCTCGGCTCCAACGGGCCTGTGTCTGAGCATGCACGGTGGCAGCCAAGGGCAAAGTGCACAGGGGGTAGAGGAACCCACAAGAAAGGAGAAGAGTGGTGATAAACTGAGGCATAATCTAGCTGGAAGAGCACACGCACATGATCCCAAGCCCGCAACGCCCCCGTGAGAAAAGGGGATGCATGTGGGAAAGGCCGAAGACCATACAACAGTGCCCATGGCAACTCCACATACACAGACAGCTTCTCAAACGCCACACAATGGCGAAGAGACTGCACCAACAGCGCCACACCAGGAGAAGATGCTCCATCCTGCAGAATGCTCCAAACAAACTTGGAGACCAACACCTTACTATGCAGTGCCAAATCCAGAATGGCCAAGCCCCCATCCTCCCGGGGGCGGAGACACTTCCACCAAGCCACTTTAACAACCGCCCCCTCATCATCCCCTCCCCACACAAAATTTCGAACAATCTTATCCAAAGCCTGCATCTTACCTCAGGAGCTAACATCGCAGATGCTGTATACACATGAGTGCTACAAAGTACTGACTTGGCAATAGTGATCCTACCTGCCATGGACAACTTGCTACCCTTCCACCAATTGAGGTGTTTCTGCAACCCCTGCAAAATCTCATCCCACACCCTCCCCATGGAAACATCCCCTCCAAAGGGAATACCCAACAGCTTAGTACACTCATTACCTGGAAGCACCTTCCAAGGGAATAAAGCCAAACAAGGGGGAGGCGGAGTCAGCTGGGCCCATAATGCGGAGCATTTACCCCAGTTCAGAAGAATGCCCGAGGCCAAGGAGAAAGTATCCAGACATTGCTTTCTCAGTTTTTTAATCGGAGGCCAAGTGAAAGTTGACTTTGTAAGAACCATATTGATCTACTTGCAATTTTTCCCCTCCCTCGAAACTGGATATTATACTCGGGATGTCAGTTTGATTAAACACCCATTTCAGCACCTCTTGTGTCTCTTTCTGAACTTTAAAAAGACCTAATCACCAGGTGTCATCTTCAGATTGACATGAGAACCATTTCTCGGCAGTCTTTTTCTCTGCGTCTGTCACCTCTACATCTTTGTTGTTATTCATGTTGCTCTTTGATTTAGCATGTGCAATTGCATTCTCAATTGCTCTATTCATGATGACAATGGATATCCTCTCATACTTCTCAAACTTGGTGAGTTCCATTTCATCCAATTTTATGCAAACTTCAATCTCACCATTGGTTTCTTCAACTGTTAAGTTATAATATTTGACAAAGAATTGTAGGAGACCAACTAGGCCAAGCCAAAGATAATTGCGTTCATTCATCCAACTATATCACAACAATCTTTGCCATTCTTATCCTTTATGGCTATGGCAGGCTCATCACATTCAACATGGTGCATCTCTCCTAATATGGCATACATCATCTTTGTCCTAGTAACCCTTGTATTCTCAACAATTTGTGGACGTGGAGCAAATACTTTTTTTGTGCCATTCTTTTCAATGCTTCGTGGAATGGCTTGAACAGAGAACAATAACCAAGCCTACTAATGCTTACATCTTCACAAACCGTCTGTACATCTGCTGCTTTCAATCATCTTCTATTTTTTCCTTCTATTTTTTCCAAATATTCTTTAGTTGGATTAGGATCGGCACTTCAGGAGATGTAGATAGGCACTTTAAACATGATTTTAGGGCCTTGAACACTGGTTATAGGATCTGGTTATTACCAATTTCGTTTTTGTTGATGAGTTCCGCTCTTTTTTTTTTCTATCTGAGGAATCAGAACATTTGTCAATCCCCACTTTTCGATCTGTGATGGCAGGGTTGACCCTGTTATTTAGAGCCATATTGGCTACAACGAGGTCGGTGGACTATGGCCATCCCTCTACTGGTTGCTATTCCGCAGCTACATGTGTTGTGTCTCAGAATGGGGATCCTTGGCTCCCATTGTTGTAAGAACACGTTTCTGATTTTGGCATAACACAATTAGGTGAATCGTCTACTTTAAATCACTTATGTTTGTTTGGCTTGTTGGTAGAGGTGCATGGGCTTTGTTCTAGAGATTTTGAGCTCGAATCTCTCTACGGACGAGTTTCTTTTATTTACTTTTTGTTGCAAAATTACTGCATATAATCCTTTTCTAGTTAATCCTAGCAAAGATGTCAATTTCTCTTCTTTTCTTATCTTTCAAATTCCCATTGAGCAAAGTAGAGTTACACCATGTAGCAAGGCAACTACAATTGATTAAGACAAGATCATACAAGCTAAGAGTTCTTCTTAACTAGCAAGACAGCCACAATTTGGTCTCTAATTTCTTGCTTAACTATTTAGCTTGTTGAATATGCATTCAAGCTTCCCCTACATAATATGTTCCTAAAACCATCATAACCATAAGAAAATAATTTTAACAATCTGAAAGCAATGGTTATAACCAGTTCCTTTGTAGCTCAATGATCGGCCTCCTTAAACACTTTAATGGCAAAGAACCTTGCTTTAACGACAAAGAACCTTGCCGAATTCCAACCTAGTCTTCCGATCACCTCTTCAAATTAAGCCTGTAGTCTTTATAGCAGATCAATCCGGTGATTTACGGTTTTTAGATCAACTTTCTAAGTCTACGCTATTTTCTTTGTTCACTATTATCCCACATGCATCGATTTCGGTAATATCAACTTTTTCCCGGTCGAACCATTGAATCATTAAATTAACCAATATTTCATTAACCATTGAGTTATCCCTGTTATTGAACCATTGGTGGTTATGAGTTATCCCCTGTTATTGAACCATTGGTGGTTATAACAACTTAAATGCAGTAGTTAGAACTTAGGATATGAATGGTGCGCAACTTAAGATATGATCTTCATCAAGTTCCATGCATCTTTGTGGACTGCTTAAAAAAAACAACCTAGGACGACTCAAAACATGTCATGTTGTTTATTTCAACACTTCCCTTCATGGCATGTTTGCAAATCAGATATACGTGTTTCAAAGCATGCATAATTTGTTCCCTGAGCTCAACAAACCTTTTTTCTGGTAGAACTTTGGTCAGAATATCTGCTATTTGCCTATTGGTGTTAATGTAGCTCATCTTAATCAGACCTTTACTCACAGCATCTCTAATAAAATGCATCTCCAGCTCTATATGCTTTGACCTTTCATGCATTACAGGGTTTTTTGCCATAGCTATACAACTTGTGCTGTCACATAGCATTTCAGTAGAGTTTGGCTGACCAATGCCAAGTTCCAATATCAATCTTCGTTCCCAAATTAATTCCTTGGCACATAATGTGGCAGAAGCATACTCTGCTTCTGCTGTAGATAACGCTATGGATGTTTGTTTTTTGCACTTCCATGCAATAGGACCTCCTCCTAGCATCATAAGATAACCAGAGGTGGACTTCCTTACATCTAAATCCCCTGCCCAGTCTGCATCACAATAGGCAGTTAGTGTTAAATAAGCTACTCCCATATCTATGGTACCTTTCAAATATCTTAACACCCTTTTTGCAGCTGTCCAATGATCTTTCCCTGGATTATTATTATATCTACTGAGTATGTTCACACTACGAGCTACATCTGGTCTGGTACAGTTGGCAACATATGACAAGCAGCCAACTAAAGATCTATACGGAATTTTCTCCATTGCTTTTCTTTCTTCATCATTTTTCGGACACATATCACGAGATAACTTACACCCTGGCATAGATGGAGTTTTACTAATATTGCATTCTTTCATCCTGAACTTTTCAAGCATACCTCTGATTTGTTCTTTTTGAGTCAACAAAATAACACTTTTATCCCTATTTCTTGACATTTCGATTCCCAAGAATTTTGTGAGCTCACCAAGATCCGACATTTCAAACCTGTTTTTTAATAATCCTTTACAGATCTGCAAACATTCAGTTCCCTTTGCCACCATAATGTTATCATCAACATATAGTGCAATTATGCACCAGCCACCTTTGCATTCAAATTTGTACAAATTTCCATCATTTAATAATTTGATAAATCCTTGCTCTGTCAAGAAGGTATCCATGCATTTATACCATTCCCTGGGTGACTGCCTTAAGCCATAAATTGCTCTTTTCAATTTCCACACCTTATCTTCTCCTTGCTCAAATCCTGGTGCCTGCTTCATGAAAATCTCTTCATCTAGTTTTGCATTAAGGAAAGCAGTCTTAACATCCATGTGATGTATCTCCAGGTTACATGCATTTGCCAGAGCCAACAACATCCTGACACTATTCAATTTAACCAGAGGAGAAAATGTTTCATCAAAATCTTGTCCTTTTTTTGCGAAAAGCCCTGAGCTACTAGTCTTGCCTTGTACCTAGGGGACTTTCCATCTGCTCCAGTTTTGATTCTGAATATCCATTTATTACCAACAATATTCTTACCCTCTGGTTTCTTAACAACCTCAAAAGTGTCAGTTCTTATGAAAGAGTCCATTTCCTCTTTCATTGCATCTAGCCATAGGTTTTTTTCTTTAGAACCTAAAACTTCCTCAAGAGTGCTTGGTACCTCAGGGCTTACATGCATCAAAATTTCAAATATATCATGTACCTCAGGTTGTTCTTCCTGAAATCTTTTGCTCCTCCCAGCATCATCTCGACCATGAGTTGCAGTGTCAATGTTCAATTCTGTTTTCAGTCTTTCTGCTTCAGTTAGTCTTTTCTTCTTTGGAGGTGCTTGCTGAGGTGCAATTTCCACTTGTTCTTCACCTGCGGGTCCTTCTTCAACAGCCCCTGAGGTTTCCTCAACTCTTTCTTGCAGGTCTGCAGTCATATCAGCTCCAGTTTCTTCATCATCCGTGTCTGCATTCACTTCAACATCTTTGTCAGTAGTTTCAGATTTCATATCATATTCCTTCAATGGAGTATCATCCATTTGTTTTGTATTGGAGCTAGTTAATGGTTTATAGACCTGATTTTCATCAAAGTTAACATCTCTACTTATTATAACTCTTCTTGCTTTAGGATCATATAACCTATAAGCTTTAGAATGATCATCATATCCCACAAGATATGTAATCAATGCCCTGCCATCCAGCTTCCTTCTTTTTTCTTTTGGAATGTGTACAAATGCCAAGCAACCATAGACCTTCAAATCATCATAGCTCGGCTTACTTCCAGACCATAGCATATTGGGAATTCCTCCTTGTATACTAAGAGATAGTAATTTATTTTGTACCTTCACAGCAGTATGAACTGCTTCTTCCCACAAAAAGTTGGGTAGCCCTGCTGATTTTAACATGCTTCTAACTGCATTTAAAATTGTTCGATTCTTCCTCTCAGCTACACCATTCTGCTGAGGAGAATATCTACAAGTAACTTGTCTTTTGATGCCTTTGTTCTTACAAAACATTTTAAATTCTCCTGACATGAATTCCCCTCCTCGGTCAGACCTTATGCATTTGATTTTCCTTCCTGTCTCAGTTTCTACTTCATTTTGAACTGTCTGAATTTGTCAAATGCTGCATCTTTTGTCTTTAGACAATATACTTTAGTTTTCCTACTAAAGTCATCTATTAAGGTCATAAAATACCTTTTCCCACTTAGGCTAGTAACATTGAGAGGTCCACACAAATCTGTGTGTATTAGATCCAGGATTCCTTTTGCCCTCTTCTTTGCTTTTTTAAAAGGCAACCTGCTATGTTTTCCAAGCATACACCCCATACATACTTGTTGTGATGTTTGATCAGAGCTTGCTTTGATGTATCCCTTTTTATTTAGCAACTCTATTGTATTTGAGTTGACATGACATAACCTCTCATGCCAAGTTTTAATGGATGGACTAGTTAGCAAATTTACACAAGAGAAATGATGTCTGCTCAATCCATATAAATTGCCAACTCGTTTCCCAATAAACATTTTCTTATTTCCCAGAAAAATATTACAATAAAGTCTTTCAAAAACAACTTTATATCCTAGATCAACAAGCTGACAAACTGAAATAAGATTTCTGATCAATCCAGGTATGCACAACACATTCTTTAACTTCACAGCTTTGCCCTCCAAGTCAAATATTTCTAAAACACCAACATTCTTGATTTCTTTTAAATCTCCATTTCCAAATTGTACATGTCCCTTTTCTCTCCTTTGACAATTTTTTAAAATGCTTGAAGTCTCTCAGCTCCTGAATCTAAGATAAGCAAGTCAGTATCCATTCTTTTTCCCATCTTAGAATTAGACATATTTACCTCAATGTCATCATCTTGCTCATCTTCTTCTTGACTTGTCTCCTTTGCAATATTTAGGGTTGGCTTGGATTTGTACCCTCCAGATTTTTTCCCATCAAATTTTTTTCCTTTTCCTCTTTTTGGGCTTGAACAATTTGTTGCAATATGGCCCTTTCCCTCACAATTGTAACAAATTATTTCTTTACCCAGCTTGGGACAGTTTACTTTTAGATGCCCATAGCTATTACAATTATAGCATGGACCAATTTGCTTTTTAGCCGAATTTTTCTTCCATTTCTTCTGTTTTACAAACATAACCTCTGATTCCTCATCATCATCACCTTTTGTTTGTTCAAATTCTGTTCTTATCATTCTAATAGCATGTTCCTTTGTTCTTGCCACATTCCTTAATAATGTAGCCAGCTGGGTATTATGAGAAACTGCTCTAGAGATGGCTAGCAGCTGATAATCTTCAGACAAAACTACTCCAGCACCTTTTAAATCTGCTATTATTGACTCAAACTTTTCCAAAAACTCAGCAATGTTATCTTTCTCATATAATTTGAGTCTCCTTAATTGTTTCTCTAACACATCTATTTGTGATGATGATTTCTGCTCATAATTTTCTAGCATGAACTTCCACATATCAGCAGGAGACTTACCTCTAAGTTTCAGCTTGATCATCGTTCCCACTTTGTGACATATTATGGACTGAGCCTCCATAATCCTTGCCTTCTCGTCCATGCTAATCACTGCAGTACCACCTGTTGTAACAGTAGCAGTACCAGCTGCATCCCTTTGACTTCCTCCTCCTTCAACTGAGCTTGAAGACGTGCTGGCACTAGAACCTGCTGCACCAATTACAGGTGCTGTGGTAACAACACTGGGGTCAATCAAATACCATAATTTTTCAAACTCAAGTACCTCCCTCACACTTTGCTTCCAAATTTGAAACCCTGTTTCACCTTTAAATACCTCTATGGAGTTCAAAAGATTGGCTCCAAACCTTGTAGACATCCTGCTCTTGGATTAGATAGCTCTGATACCACTGTTGCAAAAATTACTGCATATAATCCTTTTCTAGTTAATCCTAGCAAAGATGTCAATTTCTCTTCTTTTCTTATCTTTCAAATTCCCATTGAGCAAAGTAGAGTTACACCATGTAGCAAGGCAACTACAATTGATTAAGACAAGATCATACAAGCTAAGAGTTCTTCTTAACTAGCCAAGAAAGCCACAATTTGGTCTCTAATTTCTTGCTTAACTATTTAGCTTGTTGAATATGCATTCAAGCTTCCCCTACATAATATGTTCCTAAAACCATCATAACCATAAGAAAATAATTTTAACAATACTGTAGCAATGGTTATAACCAGTTCACTGTAGCTCCAATGATCGGCCTCCTTAAACACTTTAATGGCAAAGAACCTTGCTTTAACGACAAAGAACCTTGCCGAATTCCAACCTAGTCTTCCGATCACCTCTTCAAATTAAGCATGTAGTCTTTATAGCAGATCAATCCGGCGGTTACGGCTGCCGATCAACTTTCTAAGTCTGCTATTTTCTTTGTTCACTATTATCCCACATGCATCGTTCAGTAATATCAACTTTTTCCTGGTCGAACCATTGAATCATTAAATTAACCAATATTTCATTAACCATTGAGTTATCCCTGTTATTGAACCATTGGTGGTTATAACAACTTCGTCTGTAGTTAGAACTTAGGATATGAATGGTCTGCAACTTAAGATATGATCTTCATCAAGTTCCATGCATGCTGTGGACCTGCTTAAAAAAAACAACCTAGACAGCTCAAAACATGTCATGACTGTTTATTTCAACACTTTTTAGTTGCATTACTTGCATTTGTGAGGCCTATGACCTCGTTTACTTTGTACCCTTAACGGTATTTTGTTAAGTGCATGTCTTGATCTATATTTTGATTAATCACTTGCATTTTTTGAGATTTATAACCTCGTTTACGTTGTACCCTTAAATGCATCTCCTTAAATGCAATTTTTGCATCTCCTTAAATGCAATTTTTGATGAATCATTACTTTGTACCCTTAGATGTGTTTTCTTAACTGCATTTCTTGACTTGTATTTTGATTAGTCAAGGTTCCCTCCACGTTCCCTAAAGGATATATTTGTTCCTGACATAGAGGATACGTATTTTTGTAGTATTATTTTTGCAGGCAGGATTAGTCAAGGTTCCCTCCAGGATGCTTTACAGGCAAGATGTTAGGAATTCGTCGTTTATTCGTTCACGGTGCCATTAAAGTGATCTATGGGCTAGAGCAAGGAGACAATTGTATTTGATCGCCTGTCATACACCATTATCAATCCATTTGAGTTGCTTCCCCCTGGGGACATATGCCTAGAGGCCCTCAACGACACATCCACATGGCCAGGAGTTTCTAGAAGGTATTTTTAACATTTCGTATTCATTGTTGCACTTTCAGTTTTGAAGGCCCTAGAGTTTTTCCATTTGCGAGCTATGATGTCTATATTTATTCTTTAATATTTTAATTTTATTCTTAGGGTTCATTTCCGTTTTGGTAATCCTAATACTTATGTTATTCCATTTATTGTAGAACTTTCATTCTTTTCCATTATCTTTAATTTTTTCTTATTTTATTCATACCTGCTCCACGGCTCCGGCATGCACAGATTTTACACACATCATTGTTACTTTGGCCGATTACTTGCATTTCTTTATCTTTGTGAGTGTCAGTTCGTTCATAGACCCATTCGGTCCACTCTTAGACCTTCTATTTGTATTCGTAATGATAGTTCCTTGATGTTCTACATGCTAGATAAGGTTACATTACATAGTTTTCCCTTGATTGCGCTTTTTCCATTTGTTTTACTTAGTTCTTGTTTCTCCTTTGCTCTATTTTCTCTTTAGCCTTTTTCTATTTTCCTTGTTCCATGCCATGTCAATTCTTAGGCATTGTGTGCTTCCACTTGTTGATTCAACCTAACTTCAGGTAGTCTGTCAAACGTTTCCTTTATCTTCTGTTTGATCTATTCTCATCGGTTCCCATGTTTTATTTGGTTTATCTGCCCGTTTGACACGATCTCGTGTTGTTCCATTTGTCTTGGTTCCACCATTCTTTCCTGATTGGTCACATATTCCTTACTAGTTCTTTGCACACCGTATTCTATAGCTCAAGTTCAAGTTGTACCATTGGATTGTCTATGTTACACTCCCGGTTCTTCATTTTCCTTGCTCTAGATTGCCTAAAGTGCTAGACCATTTTTGGGTGCTACTTTCTCTTCACATTGTTTTGCAACTTGATTTTTCCTTTTATATATGTATATTGTAATTTTTACCTTATTTTTCCAGCATGTGAATAGCTGGTAATCCTCTTCCTCTGGCAGTCGCTTGATATTGTGTTCCCATGTCTCTATAGACATATTATGTCGCAGCTGTAGGCTCCTTCAAGCCTCTCTCCATCATCCCGCGTCCGTGCTGTATCACTTCTAGGGCCATCTCCTCGGTGCTCCCCCCAAGGCTCTCCTTTCCTGCCCTTGTGCCATAACCGCCAAGGGGTTTATATTCTCCTTCTCCAGCCCTATTGACTTTATGGCCTCCGGTCTCTCCATAATTTGTTCTTGTCCTAGGAGTGTCTACTCTCTGATCCTCTTGTGCAAGTACACTTTGTCATTCCTAACTCCCGCATGTATCCCTACTTGGTTCAATTCCCTGGCCCTGGCCAGTTCTCTGTGTAGACCCTGGCGTTGCATGATCGTCAGTGCTTCCTGTACTTTGATCCCATTCCTTAATCTGGATCCCATGTGCAGTATCCTCTCCTTGACAGTCATGTCCCTGAGCATCAGGTTTATGTGCCTCGACCGACCCCTCCATTGGCCTGACCGCACTACGTTGACGATGATGCTCTGGTGTTCTTTGAAAACTGTCTCTATTATTTCTGCAGTAACTCGATATGTGTCTTCATTAGGTTTCTCTGCTACCCCTTCATGCTTAATTCTATTCTACTCCTCAAATTCCATGATATGCGGTTTTATTCTATCAAATGATTCCCATGCATCTAACTCAACATTTGTTTTTTCTAACTCAATCAACCTCTGCATGATCCTAGCCTTTTCTTCTTCAATCTCGTTCATCCTTCGCTGCATCTTCTCGCTCGTCCTCTCGACCTCTCCTATCCTTATATCCATGCTGGAGATGGCTATTTTGTTGCGGTTGGACGTCTCCGCTAGTGTGTTGAGTGCATCCATGTTCGGGATTCTGGATTCCAGCTGTTTGTTCATTTGGGCTAGGAAATCTTTGAGGTCCTGCTGGCTTACTGGTGCTCTTGCCATATCTGCTTTCCTTTGTTGGCTGAGGCCGGTGTTCTCCGCCATCACTTTTGGATACAATATGGAGCTGCGATTCTCGTCTGGGTCACTGCAATAGAATTCTTCTGCTGGAGTAGTTGTATCTCATCCATATTATATATATATTCTGCCTCTAAACGGTCTCTTATTCGAAAGCATCGTTAATTCTGAATTTGAATTTGAAATAGCCATACTTATTAATTATTCTGCCCACCGCCACGCATTATTCGATTCACCGTTTAGATATCGTCGTCTTACCATCCCAGTTGATTGGCCGGGGGTGACCCTATCTGTACCGGGATGTTATTTATTTCTGCTGTTAATCGGTCATTTTGGTGATCCGGGTACCAGTTGAAGAGTCGTGCCCTCGCTATACTGGCCTACGGCGGGAGTTAAACCCCTCAGTCCGTAACTTATCCCAGTCTCCTTTTTGACCATATCATATTTATATTCTATCCTTTCTTGTTAGTTAGGTCCCTCTGCCTGCAGGATATTACAACCACTTTTTTGGTACCTTTACATTTATATATTGTATCCTATTCCCTTCTGGCTTGACTTGTATTCCATGTCCTTCATGTATTGCTATGCTTGTGATGTTCTTCAAGCTCATGGTGGTCTGGAGTACTAGTTGGTGGGTCTTACCCTCTCTATCCTGGTGTACGGCGGAGGCCAGGCCTCTCTGTCCCGTATCTTATCCCCGTCCACCTTTTGCTCGATGTATGGAGATTTAATCCCCCCCGTCTGTAGCCTAGTGTGATCTACTTGTTGATGTGTCAGTTATGCTGATGTGGATCATGTCCACTGTAGCATTAGAGTTTATGATGGTTCGCGATACCAGTTGGTGGGTCGAGCCCTCGCTATCCTGGTATACGGCGGAGGCTAAGCCTCTCTAACCCATAACTTTTTCCGTCCCCTTTTACTCATTTTGGTATACAATATCTGCCCTCCTGTGTACCTTATAACGTGGTAGGGGTACTGACTATATGACATGAAACCAGCTGTAAAAGATTACAAAGGTATGGGAAGCAGAAAAGAACAACGACGAGGAGGGATATATGGTGGGAGTAAGAGGGCCCACAACGGCTGAAGTCTTATATTTTGTATCAGTATCTTATATTGGCTAGGGAGACTTATATACCATATCTGCATCCTATGATAAAGGGAAACATGTCACCGCAAAGCACAAAAACATGCGCCCATACCTTTATCTACAGGGATTTTACTAAATGTGACACTTTCCACTTGCCTATCTATTTCCGTGACGCATTATACAGTATCACTATGCTTCCTTAATCTATTAGAAGATCAAACAATAGAAGTGTTTTGTGTTCACATCCCAGGCAACCTTCCTCTATTAGGAGATATATGAGCCTTTCTATATGTAGATAATATCCATTTATATATTTTCAAAGTTTGGCGCACAAAAATACATATTCTGAGAGATTGAGCCAGGGGCTGAATCAGATGTGATGCATTGAGCATGGAGCTGGAAAACTTAGAGCATAAAAATAGAAAGAGAATATAAAACAAAAACAAAGATAATAAAAAAAAAAATTGCTCCCCCTCGGGCAACCCATTCAGCTTCCTCCCGTTCATACATCCTTAACCCATTCATTTCCTTGGTTTCTTTCCTGTAGATGATTCCCCTAGCTTCTTCTTTTTCTTAACGTTTCTCGCCATGAAGGCTCATGCAAATATAATCTGTTGGATTTTTCTCACAACAAAAAACACACTTTACCAAAATCTCCGACTAAGAGTTCGCGCTGCTAGCATGTCGACTTCTGGATTGTTGCGTTCATTTGCAGCCAGCTAAAACATTGCATGACTCTATCTCTATCCTGTCTCCTGACTGTATCATTTTTATCAGCCATAACTCCCATTACCTCCAGGAGACGAAGACTATATCCTGCATCCTTCATTGATTGTGCATGATGAATTCTATCACACAAGGTACTCTCCCGCACCCTTCCCATGGCCGGATCGACCAGATTCCTGAGGCGGAGCTCATCTTCCTCTTCCTCCTCTCTTATAGTGTGTTAGCTTTTAGGGTTATGCTTCCTTGTTCCCGCTCCTTTATTTCGTCCGCCTTTATTAATTGCTAGTCTCGTCTTATCTTGTCCTATTCTTTTCTAATTTTTCGTATGTGTGTGCAAGAAGCATCGTACTATGCTCTATAAACCTTCCTGACATTCGTACTCGGACCCCCCACTTCTGTAGCTAATCATCATTAACGGCTCCCTCCGTCCATTGGTTGTGTGACATGTCATTAGGGTCCCATGCATCATTATATATATTCACTATTGTATTACTCTTCTTTATTCTATACCATTCCCGTACGGTTACAACATCGCGTATTCGTGTTAAAATTTAGAGTTAGCGATTAAGATTAGCTACACGTATTTTCCTATGGTTTGCTGTTAAACGGCTACCACTTTCGAATTCCCCTCCCGAGGTTTGATTGGCGTGAATTGCGTTTCTCCCTCTGGTGGATTGACATCCTTTTTTTCTGTCATCTTTTCCTGTGTTGTTGTAGTGATCGTACCCCATCTATGTCCCATCGCAACCGGTTTTATACCAATTAGTCTATGCCTGGTCTAGTTTAGTCTATGAAATATTATCTACTATTCGTTATTTTTATAGCCATAGGCAACTCGTGAACCTGGCCTCAGGTAACTCAAAGAAAGACATCCGATTACCAGAAACAACTAAGAAAGGAGTAAAAATTTAACAAGTATTTTTTATATTCCTGGTCGCGTTCTCATATCGTCGAAATATTTCACCCTATTCAACCCTATCCAACCCTGTCCAATATGCTATTCTACTGTTTTGAGTCCGGCGCTTACCTGGTTATCACAACCCGCAACCTACAACCCGCAACCCCCAACTCAGATTAGAATAGAATAGAATAGAATAGAATAGAATAGAATAGAATAGAATAGAATAGAATAGAATAGAATAGAATAGAATAGCAATAAACATAATGTTATTGCTACATAACTTACCATTTTTCAACCTCTTTCAATCCCCTTTCAAACTGATCTAGCATGGGAATCACTCCCATGTTATCGGGCCCAGTTTCTAACCTCGGGTGATTCGAGCCAGCTACTAAGAAATTTAACATATTACTCAAATGGGAATGCTTCCCGAACATGCACAATGCACGAATGTAATATACAAATTCCGTCCCTTTTGGACTGAAAGTTCTGCTGAAGACGATAATCTTTCCATTCCTGAATCTTGAAATATATCGCAGCATAGTCGGGTCCTTTAATCTTTCCTGCCCGCCTCATGCATGTCGGCAACAAAAGTCATCGACTTCCCACAAATAAGACACCTCAAGGTTATCTTCTTCAAATTTCTCAAATCCATGAGGCTTATGCTACCGCGATTGACTGAAGGCCCTTGCAAGCCTGTAGATATTGTTGGCAGGATTGAACAAAGACGCTAAAATTCTTCTTCCGTTGGCAGATTCTGCTCCTCTTCAGCACAACGAGCCTGTAGCCTCTCATATGCGTCTTTAAGGTCTATAGCATTCCAGTATAAGATGACACTTCAAATATTTCTTTGTCGAGGTCCTCTACAAAGTCTGTAGCAAAGACGGGTTCCTCACTATATCATTTAATAATAAATATTCCGTTCCTTCCACTATAATTGGCGTTATGTTAAACAATCTCTCTTCGTCCTCATCCTCTTCAGAATCTTCCTCGTCATCATCTTCCTTGTTTGATTCACACAAGGCCAATGCGTCGAAGTTAATTTTCCTAGATTCTTGCTCTTCTTCCGGTAGATCTATCACCATTTCTCATCGTCTTCATCATACATAACTGGCCCATCTTGACTTAATGATTTCATTATTTCCATTTTTTTTATTGGCTTGGCCGAGCAAAATGTATAACTAGCAAATGCAAACGGCAAAGAGATATAAGTTACCTTCTTAAGTATAAGCACGCAGCCCGGCGGAGCTCATTGCCGTATTCTTGAAGAAAGTCTTGGATCCTTGCAAATGGGAAGCCACTTCCTCTAAAGCTGGTTTCGGAATCCACACCTCAGAAACATCTGCAAAGCATGTCCGTTGAGCTAACGCACTCCGTCTAAAACTTAAAGCAACATCGCGGTAGCATGTGAGCTCGCCACTGTTTCCCATGATGTCGATTTCCTTATGGCGAAGTAGATGCAGAAGGCAAAAAAAGATGTGGAAGAGCGATAAGGCGCTATAACTGCAGACTGTAGTTGTTGTCCATTCTGAAAGGATATATAGAGCCGTTGTGGAGATTCCTCCATACATTTTAGGGTTAGGGTTAGGTTTAAGGTGGGGGCTTGGGTCACACGACGCGAAAACTAGTCTGTGCAAAAAAAGAGCACAATGCTTGGTGTGCATCATGTGATCCCGACGTAACCTAACCTTAAAAAAAAAAAGGAAAAAAAAAAAGAAAAAACGTGAGGCTAATCTTCTAAGAAAGAAGCCGACTAAGAAAATAGAGTATATTTATAACGGATATCAATATATCAATAAAATACAAAGGCACTTTACGCCTTAGGATCTGACAGGTCTTTCTTCTTGTTGGATGCAGATTGTGTAAGACCAGGCGCATGTCCTTCGGTATGACAGTCACCCGCTTGGCATGTATGGTTGCAAGTTGAGAGTCCTTGTACAGACCAACACCAACTGATTCCGCTGCCATTTGAAGAGCATTCAAGGCAGTTGCTTGAATCCTGTAAGTGGTGTTATGTATGGCACCACATTCTTGCAACACCTCTTTCACAAACCTAGCAAATGGAAGACGTGAAATAACCAGGTCAGTGCTCTTCTGATACTTTCTTATCTCGCGTAGTGCTTTAATGCCCCGCTCCGTCTTCCGCTTCTTCTTCCTTGCTCTGCTGGCTGTTGCTGCGCCTGCTCTATGCCTGCACCTTGGCCACTACCCTCACCCACCTCATTTTCAGGCTCATGCGCCTCTTCTGACCGTCTAATCACATTTCTGGACGCCTTCCTCTTTCTTGGATGAGCTCTCCTTCTTTGATTAGAAGCTTATGCCGCATTCACAGGAGGAGCAGGAAGAGCCGGCTGCCCAATAATCAATCCGGAATCATATTCTGCTCGCCGATCTGTCACATTTTCATCTTCTGTCTCCGAACCAGAATGCACCTCCCCAGTTACTCGAGAGCTGCTTCCCCCACCATCTGTCATGCAGAATTCTTTTCTTGGCCTTCTGTTAGGCATAATTGGAGGCGGAGGAGAAGAATCTCTATCAGAGACTTCAGAAGCGGGTGAAGGAGGCAGAGTAACGTAATCACCCGGCCTTATACCACCTGGATGAATCCTTGCAGTTTGCTTAGTTCTAGCCATGGCTTCTCAACGGATGGTGCTTTATACTACATATACTGACAAGAAAGAGACAACTGGCAAGAGATAAATAGTAAAAGGCAAAATACACTGATAACTTTTTTAAATAATTGTAGGGAGCCCTAAAAAAAAATAAACGAAATTCAAATCACTAAGCAATAGACAATTTCTTGTTGATCGTGAACTCACTAAACTTTACGTTACACTCTGTTACAAGTGCTCCCAAGGGTATAGCCGAAATCGGACCCTTGACGGACGTCCATGAGCATGGGGGTACTGCTAGTTACAATTGCCGGGCAGTTGTGATTAATGAGCCATGTTGACTGTAATCAGTCTATGGTGACGGAATGTAGAATAAGTGACAGTAGTTACTAGCGGCGGATAATGGGTCGCTAGGGGCACTAATATATTAGTGCCGAAGGAGCTTGCAAGATCTGTAGATGCGGAAGATTTATATTAATGCATGGTTAACATTACTAAGTTGTTGTTAATGGAACTAGTGTTAGCACTAGGGGTTAAAAGCATTAATATAAAGAAATAAAAGTTAACTATGTGGTTGTATGGACACGTGGCATTAAGTGGTTGGATGGGCTTATAAAACCTATTATTGAAATAAGCGGACGAATTCATATCAGACCAGCGGACCCAGAATGCCAGATCTGAGAGTCATGGCTAAGAGCTATGATTTGGATCGAATCAAAGGCTGGGCTGGCCGGTTTTGGACTGTAGAAGACTACAGTGAACTCCAGAGGCTGTATTATAAAGCCTGGAGAGTGAATTCAGTTGGAGCAGTCAGAATTGAGTTTTGAAGGAAGGAGTCGATTCTGCAGCTTGAAACACTTGCTTGGAAGACTCGATCAGGATGATCGATTTAGCAGCACAAAGTAGCTATGATGGCCACAGAGCAGATTCATTCTGCCAGAGGTCGAGTTAGGCCTTCCGCAACCGGCTGACATCCGCTCAGGGAGGAATTACTGAGAGGATCCAGGCATCTGAGGAAACTCCGTCTGGGAGCAGGCCGAACTGATCAACGAGGGGGATCTGGGATCCGTGGTGTGGGCAGAAGCTGATCAGCGTACTCTACGTGGGCGAGGATTCTTTAGGGAATTTTGTTTCGCCGCAACAGTGGTATCAGAGCAGTATGACTGAACCTGTGCCGGATATGCCAGCAGGGCCCGTTGACGGATTGCCAGAAGTGCATCCGCCTAAAGAAGGCATAATACCCGCTCTCGAGGACATTCATCTGGACGATGAACTGCCCGAGTTCGAGCTAGATGGGGGAGCACCCTCAGAAGCTGCTCCTGCAGCAGCTATCCCTGTAGGTGCTGACCATGTAACTGCGGCAAGTGGAGCTAATACTAGAAACGCTCCGGAGCAAGTACTGAGCGGGATCCGGTAAGTGGAAACTTACCCGACGAGACTGAGGGTCATGTCAACTGATTGTCTAGGGAACTGAATGAGATAAAAGCTGAACAAGCTAAGTTCCGAAATACCCTAGGGTTGATGCAAGAAAACCTGCAGAAGCGGGCTGCTGAAGGCAAGGCCCGGGAACTTCACTTAAGTAATGTAGTAGAAAAGTTTCTACAAGTAGCTGGGGCAGTTCCCACTGCTCCGGGGGCAAACCGTGATGTTCCTCACGAGGTTGCATGACCGGGACCTAGTGCACCATCAGGAGTAAACACAGGACTGCTCGATGAACCGGTAGCCCAGGGTGTCATGGAAGGTATTGCTCAGCCAGAAGAATCCCTGGGAGCTTTCTGGTGAAGAGATTAAGTCTCTGGAGTGTGTAAAGATGCCCGATTTCTATGGCAAGGATGTTACACCTGAGCAGGCTATGCAATCATTCAATCAAATGAAGTTGTATTTTGCAGCTATAAAGAAAGGTGAGAATGCCCGACTGATGTATGCCACCCTGAAGTTGAAGGGACCGGCAGCTGCATGGTGGGACAACCACACAGATAATGGTCAGAAGCTGTGTACTTGGAGGGATTTTTGTCATTTGTTCCGACAGGGGTATGCACCTCATCATGACTGGCGACATGCGCTCATACAGCTGAAGGAGCTCACTTAGACAGGGTCTCTATGGGATTATATGACAGAGCTGAGGGCGCTCTTTTCATAATTACCCGAGATTACTGCCGGGATGCGCGTGGATCATTTTAAAAATGGTCCACGGGATGCTAGCATTCGCATACATTTGTTGCAGGCTGAACCTGCTGACTTTGAGCTGGCTGTTGAGATTGCCAGGAAACTGGTAGGTAGGGAAGAGTCCAAGAAGGCACAAAACTTTGCTAATTGGAAGGCAAAAAGGGTCGGGGGAACTTCTCAAGGATCTGCTCCTTCTAAGAAGCAGAAGAATGATTCCAAGGACAAGCCCATTGGGGGCAAGGCCAAGGAGGGTAATACCAAAACAGATAAACCCAAGGGATGTTATCGTTGCAGGGTAGTAGGGCACTTTGCCCGGGAATGTACCAAGCCTCGCAAGAAAGTTTTGGCCAGCACCGCAAAGGTAAATGATAAGCCAGAGGTAAAGGCATTATCAGTTATCGCCCGAGAGGAAATTGTAAGCCCTACTTCACGCTCTTATGCAGATAAAGTTATAAGATTGCTAGGTAGAATCAATAATAGAAACGTGGTTGTTTTGGTTGATCCTGGAAGCACTCATAACTTTATTTCTGCAGATCTAGTACATGATCTAGGGCTAGAGTTGAACGAGGTGGCTCCATATGTGATTGAGTCTGAGGCTGGTCCACAAACTCAGTGTCACAATGAGCAAACACGGGGTGTTTGTTTGGAGTTGTTGGATAAAGAATCGCGGGTTGTAACACCTATGTGCATAGATTTAGACATCACTCAGTTGAAGCTATATGATGTCATTCTAGGCATGAAATGGTTACAACATGTTGAGCCACAAATTCTCTGGCCAACACACACCTTGATTTTCAATTTGCCATCAAGTGAAGTAGTTAGTGTTCAAGGTTTACCACCCGTAGAGTCTAGTAGACTCATGTCAGCCACTCAGGCTAAAGAAGTTTTCAAAGTTAATACAAATACTCTTTTTCTAATGTACTTAAGAAGAGATGATTTGGTTATCAAATCGTGTAACTCGTTAGTGGTTACCACTGGAGTAAACCTTGAGGTAGATCAAAGATTAAAAGATCTTTTGAATACTTTCTAGGATGTCTTTCCAGACGAGTTACCCGAGGGACCACCACCCTCGCGAGGTGTCGAGCACGAAATTGAGCTTGAACCTGGGGTTAAGCCCATGGCACGTGCTCCCTATCGATTAAGTCTTCTGGAGCTTGAGAAGGTTAAAAAGCAAGTGAAAGAATTATTAAGCAAAGGTTTTATACGACCAAGCAAATCACCGTTTGCGAGTCCCGTGTTGCTCGTTAAGAAAAAAGACGGTACTATGCGGATGTGCATAGATTACCGCGCACTTAACAAAGCAACTATAAAGGATCGATATCCTTTACCTCGAGTCGATGATATTCTGGATCATCTTGGGGGCACCAACTACTTCACCAAGTTAGACCTCCGAAGCGGATATCATTAGATTAAGATTCAGGAAGGGGACAAAGCTAAAACTGCATTCAGAACTCATCAAGGCCATTATGAGTTTCTGGTTATGCCATTTGGACTTACAAATGCTCCTGTAACGTTTATGCGATTAATGAATCATGTATTCTCTGAGCATTTGGACAAGTTTGTAGAGGTATTTTTAGATGATATTCTCATCTACTCCCAAACTATTGAAGAACATTTCGCTCACTTGGAGCAAGTTCTTAGAATTTTGCAAGAACACAAACTCTATGCAATGATCTCCAAATGTGATTTTTTTAGACAACATGTCGCCTATTTGGGACACATCCTTTCCAGTGAAGGTGTGTCATCCGATTCCACCAAGGTACAAGTAGTACAGCAATGGCTCCCACCAGAGAACGTTTCGGAATTACGGAGTTTTTTGAGGTTAGCAACCTACTACCACAAATTCGTACCCAAGTTCTCTAAAGTTGTAGCTCCTCTCACTGATCTTTTGAAAAAAAAGTCACGATTTTGTATGTGTGTGGGGGTCAGCAAGAGGCATTTCGGCGCATTAAGGACTTGCTGGTGAGCAGTCCTGTGTTAAAAGAGCCAGACTTGAATCAGGCATTCGAGGTCTATACTGACGCTTGTGGGCAAGCGTTAGGGGCAGTATTAATGCAGGAAGGACACATGGTGGCTTATGAAAGTCGGAAACTAAGTCCTGCTAAAAGGAATTACGCAACCTATGAGCAAGAATTGTTAGCCATTATGCATGTGTTAAAGACTTGGAGGCACTCACTACTTGCGTAGTGGGACGAGCAAAGAGCCGCATAAGTTTATCGTCTATACCGACCATAAACCGTTGAGGTTCTTGCAAAGTCAAGTCGGGATTAGCCCGAGACAGGCTAGATGGCTAGACTTCCTCCATGAGTTCCATTTCTCCATTGAGCATACGCCTGGAAAAAATAATCCTGTTGCCGATGCGTTATCAAGGGTTAAACATATTATAAATACCTTAACAACTTTGGCAAGTGATCTTATACAAAGGATCAAGGATACATATCTGGAGGATCAACAAGATCCGGTAACGATCAAGCTCGGGGAGCTGTGGACTGAGCAAGAGGGATTGCATTTCTACAAGGGAAGGATTTATGTTCCTTCAAGCGGGGATCTTATGGAGTCAATTCTACGTGAGCACCATCACACTCCACAAGCTGGGCATAGAGGTGAATGGAAGACGTATGAGTTGGTAAAGAGGTTCTACTTCTGGTCAGAGTTGCAAGATCAAGTCAGGAACTTGGTAAGTCACTGCTTGGTGTGTCAAGCGATGAAGGCGGATCATGGGAAAACCCCGAGATTATTATTACAACCACTCCCTATACCAAATGAATGTTGGGAAAGCGTGAGTATGGACTTTATAGTCGCATTACCTAGAACTGCTAGGCAACATACTCAAATTTTGGTAGTGGTGAACCGGTTGACCAAGTATGCTAAGTTTATAGCATTAAAAGGGGAGGCTACGGGACATGACGTAGCAGTTGCCTATATGCAACACATATCTCCAACTTTCGAACTTCCCTTGTCCATTGTAAGTGATCGGGACACTAAGTTCACGGGTCACTTTTGGAGAGATCTCATAAAAGAATTGAGGATCCGATTATACATGAGTAGTGGGAATCATCCATAGACGGATGGACAAACCGAGCACATAAACATGATCCTAGAGGATATGTTGCGAAGCTTTGTCCACGAGAAGCAATCTAGTTGGGAAGATTATCTACCCTATCTAGAGTTCGCCTATAATAATAGCAATCATACGGGAATTCGGATGACTCCCTTTTGTGGCCATGATGGGTCGAAATCCAAGGGCTTATTCAGGTGTACATAAGTACCTCTGAACCGAAGTTGCAGTACATATGCTCCATGACATGGATGCAATCTTGCGCAATGCAAGCAAGCTTTATGAAAAGCTCAAGATAGGGCACGAACGTCCACTAATCAGCATAGACATGATATCTCTTATGCGGAAGATAATTATGTTTTCCTAAGGGTTGTTTATCCTTCTGCGTTAAGAATGAACACTTTGCGACCTTTGACTAAGGTCGTGTGCCCAAACTTATTATGCTGGACCTTTTAGGATTACTAAAAGGATCGGGGAAACAACGTACGAGTTGAACTTACCACAGGAAGTAGGGATCTATTTTGTGTTCCATGGAAGTCAACTAAAAAAGGCTATACTTGATATCGCTAATGTGGTTAGTCCGCAAAGTATACTGATCATCTTAAGCTCCTCTGTAATGCCAGAACGTCTTTTGGATAAAAAAGTTCGGCGGCTGTGCAATAGAGATGTAATAGAACATTTGGTTTAGTGGCAGGACCAGTCTCCTGAGAATGCCACCTGGGAGACGGAGGATTTTGTGCAGCAGTTCCCTCATCTAAAAGATCTACCTTGAGGACAAGGTCCAAAAGAAGGGGGAGGAATGTTACAGGTGCTCCCAAGGGTATAGCCGGAATCGGACCCTTGACGGACGTCCATGAGCATGGAGGTACTGTTAGTTGCAATTGCCGGGCAGTTGTGATTAATGGGCCATATTGACTGTAATCAGTCTATGGTGACGGAATGCATGATAACTGACAATAGTTGCTAGCGGTGGATAATGGGTCACTAGGGGCACTAATATATTAGTGCGGAAGGAGCTTGCGAGATCTGTAGATGCGGAAGATTTATATCAATGCATGGTTAATATTACTAAGTTGTTGTTAATGGAACTAGTGTTAGCACTAGGGATTAAAAGCATTAATATAAAGAAATAAAAGTTAGCTATGTTAAATATTAAGGTTATATAGACACATGGCATTAAGTGGTTGGATGGGCTTATAAAACCTATTATTGAAATCCCATTGAAATAAGCGGACGAATTCATATTAGACCGGAAGACCCGAAATGCCAGATCTGAGAGTCATGGCTAAGAGCTATGATTCGAATCAAATCAAAGGCTTGGCTGGCCGGTTTCGGACTGTAGAAGACTACAATGAACTCCAGAGGCTGTATTATAAAGCCTGGAGAGCGAATTCAGTTGGAGCATTCAGAATTGAGTTTTGAAGGAAGGAGTCGATTCTGCAGCTTGAAACACTTGCTTGGATCAAGACTCGATCGGGGTGATCGATTTAGCATCACGAAGTTGTTGTGGTGGCCACATAGTAGATTCATTCTGCCAGAGGTCGAATTGGGCCTTGTGCAACCGGCTGACATCCGCTCAGGGAGGAATTACTGAGAGAATCCAGGCATCTAAGGAAGCTCCATCTGGGAGTAGGCCGAACTGATCAATGAGAGAGATCTGGGATCCGTGGTGTGGGCGGAAGCTGATCGGTGTACTCTACGCGGGCGAGGATTGTTCAGGGAATTTTGTTTCGCCGTAACACACTCTTGCCTATAGCCAACCCTAATGCCATCAATGAAATAATGAAAGTCCAATGCAATCTCCTCCGTCTCCATTCACTCTTAGTTCTGATAATGGCCATTCGGCTTCCATCGTAGCTGTATAAATGACTTCCTCCCCTCGCCATACTCGAATCTCTAGCAAAAAATTAAATTATTAATTAAAAAAATTAAATTAAAATTTTTTTTAATATAACAACCAACACACAACTACCATTAACATTATTAACACAAACCATTGCATTTAACACATTTAAATTCAAATCCCCCTTAAACCCCCTTTGGTTTGGGTGCATATTCACACGGGGGGTTACTCCGGGCAACGAGAGCTGTCGGATGGGCATATTTGCTCATTATTCCAAGATCTGGACCGTACATAGCAATCCTCGTTTGTGGGGTATACATGTACAAGTTTTTGTATACTGTATATTAAGGTTTGCAAAATACTATAAGGTTTGAGAGAATATACTTAATAGTGTTAATCTTGTACATGTATTGTAAATATTTTGGGGCTCTCGCTGCCCTACGTAACCCCCCGTGTGAATATGCACCCAAACCAAAGGGGGTTTAAGGGGGATTTGAATTTAAATGTGTTAAATGCAATGGTTTGTGTTAATAATGTTAATGGTAGTTGTGTGTTGGTTGTTATATTAAAAAAAATTTTGGGCCCTTCGGGCCCTAACTAAAGCAAGCATAGGTAAACTTTATGGGCCTAAATGTTTATTACTAAAAAGCACAATACCATGAAGACAAAAACAATAAAGGATTCACAATAGTAAAACAACATGAAACAATGATATTGACAACACCACAACACATGGTGAATGATAGCGGATGGTGAACCATTGCGAATGCTAACGATACCATTAGATGAACAATATGAACAAACAAATATTGACAACATAATACTGTCTGACTTTACATCATTCTGCTTCAAAATATTCTAGTGCAACAAGGTCTTCAGCATTTTGAGTATACCCTATAATCATTGCATTCCATCATGCTTTGTTTTGATTAGCATTTGGCTAAAGATACTATGAGCTTACTCTACACTTCCACATTTATGTATAGCATGTATATCTACACCATACTTCCCATAGAAATGTCAGATTGGAGGCCCCTCTCATTAATTAGTTCATGAATGCATCTGGCCCTCTCTACTTTCCCAATGCTGGCACACATAAGACTCAAAAAGCTTATTCTGTCTGGTTTTATTTCCTTCAGTTGCATTCTCTCAAAGCACTCTAGTGCAAAGAAGAGCTTTGACATGCTGTCTGTAACCATTATTTATTGCATTCCATGTAACCTTCCATATTTGGCATGCATATCCACAATGGTGCTTCTCACATAAACCTCAACCAGAAGGCCATTCTTCAAAATCTGATCTTCGATGTGCAATCCCTGTCTGTGCATTCCTTTATATTACGTGAGGGCAGTGGCAGCATATCCGAGATCAGTATGAAGCCAGAATAATTGCAGTGCATGTACGTACAGTAGGTAGGTTCTGGCAAAGAGGCGAATTAGCTGATCACCAGAAGAGTTGCATCTAGTCCAATTCTGCAGCATAAGGATATGGACATGACAACCAGATGCTACATCTTTTCTTTTTGCAGCATTATGCCAAAATGCGCTAGCCACCGCTTTTGGACATTAGTATCGTCTGCTCCATGACTTCTATTCTAGGGCCTCTATTTGATTTGAGTTGAATAATTTGTCCAACATCCTATGGCAAGACATTATTTGAAAGAGATGAAAAACAAAAAGAACTTACCATACAAAAACATGTTGAGCCCTCACCTGACAAGCTCCCAATGCATTGTTCTTGTGAATACATACTCTGCAACTATACATTCACGGCCATTTTATGAATGAAAGGAGGGAGAAAATGTAAGCAAGTTGTTTCATTTACTTGCTTCTGCTGAACCCAAGCTGCCTGGCATTATGGTAGAACAAATAGCATCTGGCCTGAAGCAACAAATAGCGTCTGGTCTGATCTTGATAGATTACAGAAAAAAGCACCAACAAAGGAACTAGTCTTGCAAGTAGATGTAAAATTTAAGAAGGGGCAGATGTGCTTTCAACTCGTGCAGGCATGATACTACCGATAAGAGAAGGTTGAAAGCTGAAATTAAATGGGCAAAAGCTGGAATGAGAGACTCTTGTTCTGTAAAAACACAGTGAACATATAGCAACTGCGTGCTGCAAAGGATGAATACCTTGGAAATATAGGTAGCCCCAATGTCGAGATCCTTTAAAATGTTGATCCCTGTAAGTGTTGTGGCTCTTTTACGCCTCCTTTGTCTTTGTTGCTTTTGAAAGTGCTTTGATTCCATAAACCAACTTCTCTTTGTTTGTTTCACCATAGCTCTGGCTATCTTTTCTTCTTCCCTGCCTGGTGTTTGATGATGCCTGTTCCCTTCTTCTAACCTCCTCCACAAGAGGAGATAGACCAAGTGAGTTCTCAAACTCATCTAGACTAAACACTCTTCCAGAATCGACTTCTAGAAGTTCATTCCACATCCCGTTTATACCCAGTTCATATTCTCTTCGTATCCAGATTCTTTATCCCGTGATCCAATTTGGAAGTGCTTTCTACATGCTCATTCGGAAAATGGGTTTGCCCATCTTCCAAGCTAGATGAGAATCTTTTCTTGCAGCCCGAAGTTTGGCCTTCATGCGGTGGGGAATCGATGCTCCACTCCCATCAAGAAAATGATCCATTTTCAAAATCTTGTATGATTGTTGCGGTGGGCGGGCCTTCCTTTCCAAAGCCACGGGGTCCATTGCAACAATTCCTCTCTAAACATGTATCCACCAAAGAGGATGAACATGATTCGTGAAGCCGGTTTTTCTTAATCGTAACCTTTCATCCACGGGCCCCGCAGGCGGAGATGGAGATGGTTGGAAGACCTAGCCTGACACATCATGTGCCCTAGGAAAAACCCCATCATGGATTTCATTGTCATTATCACCTTTAATCGGCTTCAACTAGCAATGACTCCGCTTTTCCTATAGTCGCCCAGAAGCAAAAGCCCATGCAAGAAGAGGTGCTGGTGATCCACGGCTGGGTTGATCTGGCTTGATCCGGCAGCCTACCTGGATTCCCAAGGGAAGAAATGCATGAAAGAAAAGGGCTTTCATTATAAGCCCTTGGATCTTTTAGAATTAAAAGAGGGGTTTTTTTTAAGCCCTCTGATCTTAACCATTGAGGAGGATGAAACAAAAATTGCACAAATTGGATGCAAAAACTTAGTGCACTCTAGATGTACTGATTAGTATGCCTCGTGCAATACGTCCATGAAATCATATGAAAACCATGCCAAAAAGCGTATAAAATCACAAAAAAAATCCCCTGTTATAATGCTACATATGCACATTGGAGTGTTTGTTATGGTCCTAAAATGCTCTCAGTAAGATGCGCAGCCTCTTTTTTTTTCTGTTTCCTGCATCTTAGATGACAATTAACATATAAATACTGTTTTGGAAGAAAGTATCTGAACTTAAAAGAGGACTTAACTATGCGGCACTTTGTAAGTTGACCAGATGATTTATGGAATCGAACATCCCACAAGGGACCGAAAAATAGGACATCCACAAACTCAGCAGGGGGCAAAAAGCACGTATATGTCTTCAGGGCTTTTCGAACTTCCTGGGCCGTCTGGAATATGTTAACAAATACCTCGAATGGTGGTGTGAAGACTTTGAAACGCATTCTCACACCTCTGTTTTCAGACATCCCCGCTTGTACCTCATCATCCAGGCATTTCTTCATTGCAATTATATTGTTCTCATTAGTCTCCGGCTTACACAGTTCACTTTAAAGGGGGCAATTCAACCAGCATCAAGCTATGTCTCCTAATCTTTACGGTGTAATCATTCCCGTAAAACCAGATGCCCATACCTTGCAATGCCACATCATCCATACCTTGGAAAAGAACATGCCCAATGTCTATGTGGCAGACGACAAGGATACTAGTACCGCTTTCGGCCGGACGACATCCTCGATGTCTGATAAACATAAATCTGCACAAAAATTATGTTTGTAAAGACGAGGGCACAAAATAAACGAAAAGATGAGGAGATCACACGATGCGAAATTGGTCCACTTAAATAGCTGACAGTCAGCTTCGCGTCACGTGATCCACCTAAGGTACCATTTGAGCGTAATTTTAGGAAACTGGTTTTGGTGGACATAGGCTCTTTTGGCATATTAGAAGCGGTGTATGCATGTCGTATTGTCATACTTTCCACTTTTCGGCTGCTAGAATTCAACTTGAACTCTTTTACCCTCCCTATCCAATGGGTCCGCACGTCTGCTCGCCATTGTCGCTTAACTCTATGCTTGCCCCTCGTTGATGGCAGCATACTCACCCACGAACCTATGGAGACAAAACCTCCCACTTCTTCATCTTGAGAGTTCTGTACATGAGGCAAGAATACAGAGATTATATGATTCTATAAGAAAATCTATAGTTGATGCTTTCGCTACAGTATATCTTTTTCAAATGGCATTTCATGTCGCACTTGTAATCGTGGTATATTTCATTACTATAATTACATGTTAAGGGTAATCGGTATACTTTAAATGTAGTGACGCAATGGACTTAGCACCAACTCATTGCATAATTGTCGCATGTTACATTCATATATTAGATTTAAAAAGAAACCTCCCACATAGGGAAGCATTGTAAAAAAGTACGAACCACATAGGGCAACCCCTCGATGAGCCAACATCTTGTTTAAATTTTTTTCCATGAACATCACAGGAAAGTCCATGTTATGTTCTTGAGATTGTATAATCGACTCTTATGGGTGCATCATACATCTTGTTTAAATCGTGCAAGGCACAACTTTTTTCCATGAACATCACGGAAAAGTCCATGTTGTGTTCTTGAGATTATATAGTCGACTCTTACGGGCGCATCAAACATCTTGTTTAAATCGTGCCAGGCACAACTTTTTTCCATGAACATCACAAAAAAGTCCACGTTGTGTTCTTGAGGTTATATACTCTTACGGGCGCATCAATATGGCGGATTTGCTAAGATGTCTCCCATACTCTTGCCTTACAGTTGAATTGAGCCATGCTTTCAAGTTTGGGTGTTCGCTCACGGTTCTAAAAGACATGGGTTGGTTGATATGTTGACATGGGTGGTGAGAACATATTATTTGCCAAATACGTCTGCCATAAAAAAAATTAGTTAATATAGCACGTCAGCAGAACTGTATAACTGTGTTTCTGACGTGGCGTAATATAATTCGAAGATCTCTGATGTGGCAGTTAAAATATAGGACTGCGGTTTTCAGGTGGTAAATCAACGGTAGAGATTGTCCCGAAACAGTACGTGCTTTTTTTGGGTTCAGGAGATTTCAAGCTCTGGCTATGGTGTCGCAGCTTGGCCTCGCAGATTCCGGTGTGCCTTTGTTTCTTCCCTTCCATTTCATTACTTCTTTTTTAACTACAGCATTTGTCCATTTGCTTTCCGTACATACATATTCCAACCAGATTGATCACTCACTTTTATCGAAACCGGTTCTTTTTTTAACACTTTTTTTGTGTTGAATTTGAATCTTATCATTTTTAGCCTTCTTTTCCAAAAAATCTCAGATTTTATAGCTCTTGCGGCACTGTGATATTTGTGATGTCGTATCTTACTAGATAAGGTTTGTGCTTTTATATGGTCATTTCTGAGTTCGGTTTCGTAAGGCAGAGTGAAGATAAAAGGCGGCCTAATTTAGGCGAATTAAGTATGGATATCGAATTAGAAAAATCAAAAGTGCACGTTCGAGAATTGTGTTTAAAGGAGGCAAACGATTCGAGTTCTGCGCGGCAGCAAATTGATGATAAGGTATTCTCCGCTCTACTTTTTGAGATCTAGTTTGTGGCTTCATGCATCCGGCAGTCATTGCAAAAGTCTGATATACTAATGATCATAGACTGTTTAAGCATTTTTTTTTTTCCTTTGGAATGTAAGCTAGGTTGGCATATGCCACCGTTTTACGGTTGTATAATAGTTTAAACTGCATAATTATGTAGATACCTTAGGTCTTTGTAGCCTTGAACTTCTTGTTAGTCATATGTTAAATTCACAACAACTCTATTGTCACCATGATATAGAGCTCACTTGAATGGATATAACTTATCAGCCTTGTATGTACGGCACATTGGGTTAATTCTGCTTCTTCTTGGGTCAGAAACATATGAATCTGGTCATATCACCACGCTCTTAACACTTAAATTCAGTATATTGGAGAGAGATGCCAGATTATAGGACATATGATACCATGTTAAAAAGAAACATTATTAAGCTACAAAACCTAACATTTACTGTTATGATATGCCTACTACAGGCAAAAGCGCAAGACTATCTGGCTCCAAGGAAGAGGCAAGTCGCAATAGAGGTGATATCTGCACAGAATCTAAGGTGTGGAAAATTTCTAGGAAAGATTAAGCCATACATAGTGGCATGGATATATCCAGAGTCAAAAATCCACATACATGGTGATATTGAGGCAGTAAGAAATCCCAAGTATCCAAAATGGAATGAAAGGCTGACATTTTTGGTAGAAGAAAAACTGATGGAGGAGCCCACATCTGCCATCACAATAGAAATTAGAAGCCATGGTAGCTGCTATGGTGATAGTTTGGTTGGAACTGTAAGAGTTTTGCTGTCTCATTTTTTAGACTTTGACAGTAATGCAGGTGGAAAAATGAAGGTCTTGCCGTTCCAAGTTAGAAGGCCCTCTGGTCAGCCTAAAGGCCTTCTAAATGTGGGAATTTTGCCTGTCATTGTTCCCCGTGGTGTTAATGGATCCCGCAGACAAGATTTTGGAGTCGAATATGTATAAGATTTGAAAAAAACACAATGCGTGAATAAGCACACAAATGCATGAGTAAGAGGCAGAGTTAACAATGTCACTGCAGGTCAAATTCTGAACTTGTTGACAGTAACATTTTCAGAAATTAGATATGCTAATACCATTTGAATTTGGCATAAAGTTCTTTGGTATCTAGCAAGCAAGTTTGAAAACTTGGGCTTGCTTTTTGTAACTTCATGAGTTCACTTTCCAGCATTTATTTTGTTCTCTTTATGTCTGTAGAATTTGATCAATTAAAGTTAATAGTCCAGAACATGCTAAAGATGAATTAATTGATGGCATATTTATCTTTAGCATTTGTGCAGGTAAAAGCTTCACAGTGTTATCATGTTTATCTTTAACAATAATGCAGGTTAGCTACAAAAAAATCATCACAATGATGGCATGTTTATGTTTACTCTTTGTGCAAGTTAGTTACAGAAAAAGATGGCATGTTTATCCTTAACCTTTGTGTAGGTTAGCCACAGAGGAAGCTTCACAGTGATGGCATGTTTAGCTTTAACTTTTGTGAGGTATGCAGTCACAGTTACTTGTATTTTAAAAGCTTTCTTTAGGTTATTGGAAGAACTACAGATTATTAAGAGCTACAGATTATCAAGAGCTGGTTTGAGATTACAGATGATTTTGTGCTGAGCCACATGGTTGCAGATTCTGTTGGCCCCAATTTAAAAGGCTCAGACAAATTTATTGTTACGGTGTTTGTGAATTTCCAAAAAATACAGTCAGATCCAGAGCTCTATCCATGCCGAGTTTTGTATGATCCGGAAATAGTAATCTAGGTTCCTGCTTGTGTTCGATGGTGTACAAACCCAAAAATAAAGTGAGCGGTGATTACTTCGATCCCATTGCTACAGTAAACGCCCATTGCTACAGTAAAGGTAAAGGAATGGAAAAAAATGAATACACATTGACCAATGAGGATAAAACGATGGTTCTAAGGCCCTTTTTCCATGGCACCTTTGTCTTATATTTAGCAGCATGTTATTGGGCCACGTAAGAAAAAAAGTCGTCATAGCTTTTCCACTGAACAATTTAAGACATGTCTTAAATCCCTTCCGTACAACTTGAGAGGAGCATTTTATTCCGGGGGAAACCCCCCGCCACAAAATAAGGTATGTATCCCTAACCTATCAGAGAGCTTCTCTGCCGCATCATTCGGCTGTCTTAAAAATAAGTGAACGGAAGCAGATGGTGAATGGATCGTCGGAATGGCTGATTGAAATGGAATGGATCGTCGGGAATGGCTGATCAGGTCGATTTGTGCAACTCTTTAGGTCGGATTCAAGCGGATTCAGGCTGTTAATCAAGCAGATTTTGGCAGTTCTTCGATTTGGAGTCGTGAGCCATGGATAATGGAGCTCTATTCAATTTAGCGGGCTGTAGCTGCTGAAAAACTCAGAAAACTTTGGTGCTTGCTCTGAAGAAACTCTGTGTTTTCCAGTCTAACCACCAGCAAGAAGCAGCAAGAAACTCTGTGTCGAATGAATCAAGAAGCAGACGAAGAAGGGGCAAAAGGGGCCAAGTTGACGAAGAAGGGGCAAAAGGCTGCAATCATTGCCGATATTGCAGAATCTTTAGCTTCCGTTTATGGCCGGAAACTCTGCGACCAGTTTGTTTAGCTCTGCGACCAGTTTGCTCTGTCAGACACTCTGTTTGCTGGTTATATACAGAGTGCGCTTATATTGGCAGGGCAGAGTGATTTGCCCCGTTTTTTATCATGTCTCGTTGGAGACGAAAGGAGCTTAAAAATGATAGGTCGGACAAATGTGGGCCTCCTGTCTTGAAAGCAAAATAGATATTACAGAAAAATCTGTTTGTTGGAGTGGAACCAAGGAGATATTACAGATTCATATCTCTGTTTTTGCTATTGGTTCGAAGGTATTGAGGTAGTAGTGGAAAACCAAATTTATGAGACATGGCTTATATTATAAGACACCTCTTATAATCAAGCCATGGAAAACTAATTTTTTTAAGACATGTCATATCTCTGACGTGGCACCTAAAATGCTGTCTTATAATTATAAGACAGCCATATTTTAAGTCAGCCATGGAAAAAGGGCTTAAGTGCTCCCTATTTGGGTTGGGCTCCCATGGAAACCCTTCCTATTTTCCATGGAAACCCTTCCAATTTTCCATGGAAAATAGGAAGGGTTTCCATGGAAACCCTTCCGGCTTTGGAAGGTTTCCATAGAAACCCTTCCTATTTTCCATGGAAACCCTTCCTGATTTTAATGGAAAATTGGAAGGGTTTCCAATTTGAAAATCGGAAGGGTTTCCCCGGAAAATGGGAAGGGTTTTTTTTTTTTTTTTTAGGCGCACGCGCACGCGGCCCAACACGGACGCCGCCATTAATGGTGCACGCCTATGCACGCTCATAAATATGCACGACAATCAAGAATTTAAATTTTAATTCAAATGGAAACCCTTCCTATTTTCCAAAACCCATGGGAAAATAGGAAGGGTTTCCACAAATGGGGAAAATAGGAAGGGTTTCCACGTTTCTTCAAAAAAATTTTAAGGGCTCTTCTTGCGCTTTGCTCTCATTTTCATCGCATCTCAAAATTTTTAAGGGCGCTTCTTTGCTTTGCTTCTGCTCTCCGCCATTGCATCTCCTTATGGTGGGAGCTTGGCGCATTTGAAGAATGCGAGGAGGATGCTTCTACCGATTCATCACTATATGATGGGGGACTAAAACCGTAAGTGATTTTGCTTTTGAAAATATTGACAATCTTGCAAGTTTTGAGGATTTACAAGATGAAGACAATGCAAGACCAAATGTGGAGTATGATCCCTTGGAAGAGGCGTTACATTCAACGGTTTCCTCCTATTCTGTTATCGCTTGGCCGAGGGCTACATTTTAACGAAGCTTCATATTATTTGATGGTGCATTGTGTCCAAAATTTCGGCCCATCCCTCTATTCAAGATGTCCTTCAAGCATCCTAATTTTCTGCGGGGTATGTTCGCCAAACACAAAAGCCACGAGATACACAAATCATAACGAGGTGGTCGAGCGTCCAGGAGAAGTTGCAAGTCCATGAGAATCTCGTCTTCTCTGCGCTTGACCTTTGGCAAATGGCTCTACATCCCACCATCATGGATGTGGAAGCAAATCATTTTTAGAGCTCATGTCGAAGGTGGTCTACGCCACTTGCCTATATGTCCTACCCTAGATAACATCAAGAAGGTATGGCGATTGGAGCCAAGTTTCATGGCATTCCAGAAGATTATGTGAGGCAATGCATAGAAGTATGTGGGTGCGGTTCCGTCAAGTCCGAAGCCTCACGAGGAGACAAGAGTTATTCAATTATGAGGAGATAGTGCCATATCACTCCTTGGAAAGTCGAAAGTGGAGCGGTTACAAATAGATCACAGGTCGTTGATTCGACGCCATACTAGGGATTGGATGAATGATATGATATGTGTTGATTACATTTGTCATCGAGGGGAAGTGCACTACGGCGTGGTGTCGTGTCGGGGAAACGCAGACAAGAAGGAGTTTCAAGATAAGATGCGGGGTTTCGTCTTGCACAATGATACCGAGCAATCCGAAAGTCTGAGATAGTTACGCCACAATACACATTCGTGTTGGGCATGATGGACACAACCCGTGGTCCGAAGATGGCGAAAGTGGTCAGGCCCTTGCATCCCTCATTGCGAGAGGTGATTTGCCAACATCTTCTTTGGACACGAGAGATTTCCAAAAGGTGTGTGGAGTAATATGTTGGAGAGGAAAGGAGTTGTGTCGCACCACCACACCAGTGGAGAGAGCCACTTATCGCTTCAAGGTGGCCCACGAGGACATATGGCACATTGGTTACCACTTACGTATAAAATGTATGTACACTTATCCAATATGCAAGGAATGAAATAAGTTTTTTTTTGTTTTTTGGGTTACCACGCCTATTGTGTTGCAGGAGCATTACTCGGACCAGATTGGGATGCCGTAGAGAGTGGGATGGATGCTTGGGTTAGATCAGGAAAGGTCATATACCACCAACCCTATGCACCCAACCATGATGACCCGACTAGGCGGCCTTGGATTGTTGTCATCCAGGACAAATGGATTTGGAACAAGCTATAAAGTCTGATCCAAATGGTGGTTGGACCATGGATTCCACGTTCAGAACTAACATGTATGGTTGTCCACTATATGCTGCACATGTCCCTAATCTCAATGGTATCGGCGTGCCTGTTTTCTACATGATGTGCACCATTATCCCCGGGGAGCACCATGAGAGATTGGCATTGGGAGTGGCCCTGCGTGCAGTCTTTGCCCGCATGGGGAGCGTTCGACCTAGGGCTATTACGATAGACCACCGATAATGCGAAACGGCGGCGTTAGATGATGTCATTTCGAGGACCCGCGATTCTTGGCTAGGGGAGACACAGGTGAACCCTTTATGGGAGTTATTATGTAATGCATATCATATCGCATAATGTATTGTCTGCAGATCGCATGTTCGATTCTTGCGTGTTGGTTCCATACGAAACGGGCGTGGCTAAAGTATCTGCTACCGAAGGTAATTCCTCCATTACGTGTACATATGGCATCACCTCGAAGTCGTTAATCGCTATCCCCTTGCAGGTTCCAGGTCAAGCAAGAAAGAAAGACATCTACTCTCGCCTTTCTCTCATGATGACTTGCACCAGCAAATGGGACTATCTCGACCATCTACACGAGCTTATGGAGAATTACAAGGATAATGAGAGTGTTATGAGGTAACCCATGTATGGTTGACCACAGTTACTGAAAATACAACTCACAGAAAAGTGATTGCATGTAGTTATCTGCGCCACGACTGGATACTTGGAGGACATTGGGATGGCAAATGGCAGAAGCATGCTAGGATGTTCTCTCACTCGCATTGCGACACCACAAACTTGACAGAGGTGCAATGGCGAATTTTGAAGTGCAGATTCTGCAACGCAACATGAATGTTCGCATGTTCCACATGTTATCCACCTTGATTGGTTATCCAGAGGGAGGGGTTCCCATTGGAGGCTCCATGTTGGAGTCGTCAAAGCAGCGCCAAGAACTTGGTATGCACTATTTTTTTTAAGCTCGCTTGAATTCAACTAACTAGTATATTCTCCAACTGCCCTATAGACGCCAGTGGGCGATTTGGAAGGCGCGGCTGTAGCAAGCGATTAGCAGCAGTTGAGCGCTTATGCAAGTTGCAAGAAGAGCAAGGAGATGCAATTGTCTTGACGGATCAAGAATCCATTGTGCTTCATGTCATTTCCGAGTCAGCTCCGGAGACGAGGTATCGTGTGGAAATGTATGCCGCATACTGCAGTTGCCCAAGCGTCTACTCTAGATGCAAACACCTTTTGGCTGCAGAGTTCTACCTTGCCAAGCATCATCCTGGCTTGTATAAGATCCTCCATCCGGCTGTTAGTGTAGATGAGGTTGTTGGACTTCACCATGGCGGCTCCTCTCCCTCTCTCTCTCGCGTGCTGCGTCATCCTCCTCGTCCCTCAGACGCACTCTGCGTGCACCACGAGGCCGAGGCACCCATGGTACCTCCCCATGCCAGCTCATGTGGTGCTTCTTCACGGCATCCATGCCTAAACCCCATCCACCCTGGTCCGGAGGAAGCGTGTGTGTGCACCCCTCGTGCTCACAAAACCATCTATCCTGGGACCTCGTAGGAGCCCCAGGGATGGTGATCAGTAAACGACATATTCTCCAATGCCCATGGAGCTCGTCCCTAAAGAATTCTAAATTCTAAGATCACACAACTCTAAATCGATGAAAAAAAAAATAAACTCGACTTACGGGAATAACACTACGTTCCATCTACATCTAAAAGAACAAGATCTAAAATTAAAAGATAACCTATATTTGTGTCCATGACTAGATACTAAACAATAGAAACCTATGCTTATACTAGAGACTAACCCGTCGGGCGCAAACGTCCTAAACGGCTGTGCAATGGGGGGCGCTGCGCCCACTGCGTCCTGGCCCGCGCCTATACCCACCATATCTATTTTAAAACATTACAACAGAAGCGTAAGCATGTAATCTACTAGAAACATGTAAAAAAATTACTAACAAAAAACACATAGCGATTATTGAGCAATCAATGACATGCAACAAAGAAGAGCATCCTGTCGAACAAATTCTAAATTCCAGGAGAATTGAATTCGCTAGTTCACGTTTGAATTATAACTATACACTACAATCTGTCAAGACAGAATCCATTGGGGTGGATATAGAGAACCCTTTCTTAGAACAACCTTACGCTTTTCTTATTGCCACGACCATTTACATAAGCAAAAAGAAGAACTAGAGATGCAATGAAAGGAAAAAAATTGCACTTTGAGTGCTTTTATTCATAATATTTGGACACAATACATTTGGAGTTCTTGATTGGGTTAAAACCCAAGCGTTTCTAATATTCATCAAAAGAAATAAGAATGTCGTAGAGGATTCATGATCTGCCCAATTGATAAATGCGCTCCACCTTCAAGCATTCAAGATGAAAAGGATTCAAAAAAAATTCGCTAGAATTAAGCTATTCTTCAAGGAAATAGATGCAATTATTTACATGCATGCGCTAATTATTATTTGTATGCTGTAATGAACAAGATGGAGAAATTTTTCTAACCTTATATTGTGCTCCAAGCTGCAGAGAAACACGGGCTCTCAAGAAGTTAAAAAGCCGCCTTACCTGCTCCAAGCTCAGTAAATTTAGAATAGCCTAGAATTTTTCCATAGCCTAGAATGTTTCCATAGCCTAGAATTTTTCCTGGTTAACAATTTGCTGTTTAATGTGTAGAATAAATGCTAGAATAAATCAGTAGAAAAAATCAGGGTATTAACTTACCAAGAGCTTGAATCGGAGCCGAAAATCTCAAAGCATGAAATGCAACCTGTAGGCAGAGCAAAAAAATTAGCTTAATTTCGGCAATAGGACACTAGCAATAGAATAAATCAGAGAGTAGAATCGGCCTCACCACTTATTTTCTAGCCCCAACTCCTGAATCTTGAAGCGCTCCTCAATCCGATCAAGCAACTCAATCGCATGCAAGGAAGCAAAACCGATCTGCCGGAGGAAGAAGAAGAAAAAAAAATTTACTTTTCTTGAATAGGCTCTTATCAGAGCCGTAGAAAATTAATTACAAGCATTAATTAACCGATGGTTCTAAGTACTCCCTATTTGGGTTGGGCTCCCATGGAAACCCTTTCTATTTTCCATAAAAAATAGGAAGGGTTTCCATGGAAAATAGGAAGGGTTTCCATACCCTTCCTATTTTCCATGGAAACCCTTCCTATTTTCCAAACCGTTTCCAATTTGAAAATCGAAAGGGTTTCCTCGAAAAATGGGAAGGGTTTCCATTTTTTTTTATTATTTTTTTTATTTTTTCAAGGCGCACGCCGCCATTAATGGTGCACGCTCATAAATATGCCGACACTCAAGAATTTAAATTTTAATTCAAATGGAAACCCTTCCTATTTTCCAAAGCCATGGGAAAATAGGAAGGGTTTCCACAAATGGGGGAAAATAGGAAGGGTTTCCACGTTTGATCAAAAAAATTCTAAGGATAAGATTAACTAAGAATTGAGACCCCAAAGGCACAATGGAGGAACTAAGAATTGAGACCCCAAAGGCACAATGGAGGAACTGCAAAAATTGAAACCAAAGGCACAATGTTACCAAAGCCAAAAACCGAATTGAATTGAAGGCATGCAAACATATTGAAGCTTTAGAATACACAATTTGATATATGGCAAACAAACTAGGCTCAGAGTTGAGATATCGTGTGGAAATGCATAACTGTTTGGCCTCAAAGTCCCATATATTCTCATCCACTGTTCCAAATATTCTAATGCCTACAAAAGAAATAGAATATATGGTTGCGAGAGCATTAACCAGCACTCCAATTTTAGCGCTCCAATGATTGATATAAAAAACTAAGGCATAAATGTATAGACAAATCATGTAGTGTTAGCGTATGTTTGGCAATGTTGGAGATATATGAGAGAATTGTTAATTACTTCATAATGCTGAACACAATGTAGTATAGGTTGGGATAATGGTTGGGCATATGTATGTTGTAAACAATGGGCAAGTATTGATGGGTGGATTGGCATATTGAGGCATGCTCAAATTCATAGCCAATGTTGTTTCATTGGATTTTCATGCAACCTTATGCTTTAGTTCATCCTGATGTAGCATAAATTTATGCTTCTCTCACCAACGTGGAGATGGATGGTTTGCACGCTATATTATTTTGCAATCATGAAAAGCAAAATCATGTATGCAAAAATCATGGATACTGGTGTACTAGATGATTCCCCTGTATTGATTAAGCCGAGGCATTTCCTCTAGCAGGCAGACATTACGACCATATGTTTGGCCAGTCATTCATCCATCCATAGCTCCAATCCAATGTAATCGTGCCAAATATGCAAGGATTGATAAAAGATACTTGGATGCAAGATATACAATAAGAAAGAATGCATATAACCAGTCCCTTTCTCCAACTATTATCAAGGAGGATGTTTTTCAGCTTGGAGCATCAACAAGAAGCTACAAAATTCAATGGTTTTGTCATTCAGATGAAGGTGAAGAGTCGGATTCTTCTTCTTCAACTTCTTCTCCTAAATCTTCACTAGTATATTCTGAGCCAGTACAATTTAGCAAATACAGTGGGGTTCGGCCTCAAGAGATCATGACAACAATCAATGACAAAGACAACCAGGTACCGTCTTTGAAATTAGAATTTTATGTAAATTCTTACTGAAATCTTTCATGCATATCTCATATCAGGAAAATAAAACTGGTACGAACCAGGATGAAAATAGGCCACCTCATGCATCAGTTCACCAGGATAAGCATTATTTACAGGGGCGTGTAGTGATTTCATCATTGAATGGTAGATCGCCTAGGCCTCCATGTGCAGGAATCAAGAAAGCAAATTCATGCACCATAATGAGCTCTCCTTTGAGCAAGAAGTCTGATTTTTCTCCCGCAGGCAAGAAAGGGAGCGATGATTCCGGCCGCAGAGAGAAGGGCACTGGAAGAGCACAAAGTTCTTAATGAGACAAAGCAAGAAAACCATTCTAAGCTATGGCTTAGAAGATGCAACTCCACTCCCTTACCTAATCACGACCAAATCGGCTAAGCCTCAAGAATCTACAAAGGTCGTGTATTAGAGAGGATGCAAAGGAAGAAGCGTATGCACCTTCCATTGTCTTCGATGCAGAGTGGGAGGATGCCGATGAATACCCCTCGGAGACAAAGAAAATGTGGCACCTCGGACTTGTTCTAGCTATGCAAAATGCCGAAGCCGGTTCTCGGGCCCTCTTCAAAGAACACAACCGCCAGCTTGACTTTTTGGGAAAGCCCAAGCATTCATTCCAGCATCTCCCTGCAAGGCAATCTTTTAAACCCTCGTTTCTATCTCGCCTTCGCCGAGCTTCTCGAGTCGGTATAAAAACCTGTATTTCAGCCTGCATCTTATACAAATACAGAAGATGATAACCAAGACATCCCAAGATGCGCCCAGATTTCTTCGCCATACCTGCATTTGCGCCCTGTTCCTGATCTGATTGGGCCTTTGGAGGCACAAAACTGCCCATGCTGCAGATCGGCGGTGCAGGATTGAGAAGATTTCTTCAGAAACAGGGGAAATCAAGCGGCGCCATTAAAGATTAGCAAATATCATTTCTTGAATCAGAGAATCATAGCATTCTTTATCTGGAAATACTTCTGGATTGCATCCTCTAGAATCGCCAAACAAGCGGGATGCAAACCAAGAATAGGGATTTTTTTGCCAAAAAAAAGTTCGCCCAAATCCTGCCGCATGCATTAAATGCCCAAATCCGGCCGCATGCATTAAACTTATGAGCGTGGACGTCACTCCACCCGAAAAAAAAAAAAAAAAAGCTAGCGAAAACCCTTCCGGGGTTCAAATTTGGAAGCCCTTCCGGGTTTGTTTGAAATTTGGAAGGGTTTCCACAAATGAAATTTGGAAGGGTTTCCCTTTTTTTTTTAATAACCCCAATCGGGGGGAGATAGTGTGAGCGAGGATAAAAGGTAACTCGCACGTAATCCGGTATTTCGATCTTATCTAATCATATATCTCTCTTTAAAACTTATGAACCCATAGTAATTGGATTTCCTCACAATTATCACTCTCACGCTTAAGACCCACCGGGTTCGGGATTAAGCAATTGTCGAAGTCCTCCTGAGATGAAAACTTTTGCGCATTTGCTTTAAGCCTCATTGCTAGGTCTAGTGGTAGCACATTTGTTTTGTTCAAGATTATCAAAGTTGCACTATCTATAGATCCGTCTCATGGCCAGAGTTGCACTATGTTGAAAGATATTTTCATCCATATATTTAAATGGTATAGGGAATCTACTGGTGTACCGAAGCTTAGGGTTTGAACATTGACAACATTTTTCAATGTTGAAGATCCATCTTATGGACAGAGTTGCACTATGTTGAAAGGCATTCATATCATTGAATTTTGATTTATTGAGAGTTTTTATACTTGTGCTCTATTGCTTTGCATTATTTTCCATTCCTTATCAGTTTTTTTGGTAAGGTTGATTGTAAGCCGTTGATTTGCGGCGTATTCGTGGGGCTGTGAACATTTTGCCAGAGAAAACGCACCACAAATCCTGTGGTGCAGACAAAAACGCCCCTGTCACAATATGGGCCAAAGGTATGGGCTTAAACCATAGCTCCTCTGCGTTCGCCCTCTGAACAACAGACCTCCAACTCTGCTTAGAATCGGCCCTGCATCAATCAGGACTTGAGCCGAAGCAAGCAAGCAGCTCTCCAACCCGGCTTGCCCAGCACCTCAAATCCCGCTTGAGACCGCCACCTTTATGCCATTCATCTCCAAAAAATGAAGCTGGAAATCCGGCCTGAGAGCGTCACCTGTATGCCCTTCATCTCCAAAAACAAAGCTAGCTCTGCAGCAGGCCCGCCCACCTCCAATTGGAGCACCTAGGTTTCCGCGCTAGCCCACTGGACAGCTCTGTAGAATCGGCCTCAACCAGCCTAAAGCAGAATCAGCCTAAAGCAGAATCACCCTTTCTCATCCCGCCCCTTCTCATCCTGCTCTGCGCCTCAAGCCTGGACCTCTCCAGCGACATGCCTCCCTGACCTCTCCACCCGATCTCCAAAGCCAAAAGCCAAATTTCTTTCTAAATTGACATTACGAAAACACAAATCCAAATTCACATATACGCTAATAAGCAGCTCAAACTGTTGCAAAAATACCCTCAAAATACGATTTGGAATACAATACAGCCGCCAAATCTAGGCCCAACCATGCCAGAGATACCCTCCCCAAATACCAAACAAAATAATTAGAACATTATGAATGGTAGGGAAATCTACTGGTGCTCTAAAGCATTATAGGACGCTCTAATCGGTCTTTTTTTAATTAAAAAACTTGAAGTCATTGATTGAACCATCATGTCCTGTGAAAAAAACGTGGACCGTACACATGGCAAAGAAGCAACAACGCAGCAGAGCGATTTGAGCAAAGAAAAGAAGCAACAATGCGGTAGAGAAATTTGAGCAAAGAACTATAGATGGAAAGCCAACATAGGAGAGAGAAATCCCTGATCCAAAAACACACTGATCCTGATTCAAAATCAAATCTGGTCAGGGTTGAAGCCATCAAATAGACCAAAAAAGAAAAGAAAGAGCACATAAAACCCACACAAAAAATAGATAAAACAACACCAATTCGCAGGGGCAAACCGAAATTGAGAGAAGCCGGAGAGCGCGCAAGATGCTTATTAGAATTCAAAGTTGGCCTGTGTGTAAGCCCAAAACTAGATCCAACAGAGTCTGCCACGGGGTCCAACAGATCTGGAAGACACCTGCCAGCGGTACAAGGAAAGGGGCTTTCCAAAAGCATCCTGGTTCGCTGCCTCCAAATCACATCGTTCAAAAACCAACCATTGCAAAAAATAAGACGCATCTGACGGTTGACATCATTTCCCTTTAAAAAATAAAACAAAATCTCCAAAAACTCATTGGAAGACCTACTGGTGAACGGAAGCTTAGGGTCGGAAGCTTAGGGTTTGAACATTGACAGTATTTTTCAATGTTGAAGTGTAGTGGTGCTCGTAAATTCTTATGTTGTTGCCACTATATATTGACATGGCTCATATTTCTAATGGTTCAAGGATGTTATGTACTTTCTTGAGATTTTAAAACGTTGGTTTAGCTAAGTGGTATATACTTTTAAATTAGGATGGAGAAATGTATTATGGCTTCATGGTTGGATGTTAGGAACACATTCATTTGTTATTGCATTAGTACAATTAGGAGCATCATAAAAGTGGGAAAAAAGACTTCTGCTCTACTAAAAGACTTCTGCCCTTAATATTTGCTAAAAGGTTTGTGCTAGAATACTCACGCTTGAGGAAAAGGGACTGGCCTGCTGTAGTATAATGAATAACAGAGAAGAAGTAGAGCTTTCTTTATTCAAGTACTAAGTCTGTTGCATCTCACCCGCCCTTCTTTTTTGGTGTGGTATGAATGCTTCCTATCTAGCCTTTTAGGAGGCATGTAATAAGGTCTTGTGCCATTTCAGTATAATAATAAAATATAGGAAAAACTACAATATACCCCTAACTTTCTAAAAATTCACAAAATGCCCCTAAAACACCTATACATGTTGTGAATTTTGTGAAAGTTAAGGGCATTTTGTGAATTTTTAGAAAGTTAGGGGTATACTGTGAATTTTGCAAAAAGTTAGGGGTATATTGTAGTTTTTCCCTAAAATATAAATATCTTGCGTCCCAAAAACAAAAACTAGCAGAACTGCAGGGCTGGGGAGAAGGCTAGTTTGATGGATTTGTGTTGGTATTTTACTTGTAGCAAGATTTCAACACCTCCTTAGCCGGATAAATAATACCAAACTGTTACCTGGTTCATAAATACGTACAGGAACACTGAATGATGAAAAATCTGTTCAGCTTGTTGAGGGCAGAGAAATTTGCATTACAACAGACTATGAATATAAGGGAGATTCTCAGATGATTGCTACGACGTATAGAAAGCTAACAAAGGATGTAAAGCCTGGAAACCAGATTCTATGCTATGATGGCACTATTATGTTGTCTGTATTATCCTGTGATGCATCTGCAGGTACCATTAAATGCAAATACTGCAGTATTCAGTGAAAGCAAAAACGTTAATTTGCCTGGGGTCATAGTAGACCTTTCAACTATCACAGAGAAAGACAAGAAAGACTTCTTAAAATGGGGGATTCCTAATAAAACTGATTCGATTCCAGCTTCTTTTGTTCGAAAGGGCCAAGATATTATAAACATTCGAGAAGTTCTTGAGGAGCATGCAAGAACTATCCAAAAAATTTCAAACTTCTTTTGTTTGAAAGGGCCAAGATATTATAAACATTCGAGAAGTTCTTGGGGAGCATGCAAGAACCATCCAAAAAGTTTCAAAAGTTAGCCTCTGAACTTTCTCACTTCCTTCACCCCTCCTAAAAGATATTGATGACGATATATGCTTTACATGGAAAACCAAGAAGGCCTTCAGAATTTTGATGATATAATAAAAGAGACAGATGCTATTGTGGTGGCTAGAGGTGATCTTGGCATTGATTGGAAGAATATTTCTGGCACAAAAGATGATGATATACAAGTGCAATGCAGCTGGCAAACCAGTTCTGCAGCTCAAATGCTGGATTCAATGATCAAGACACCAAGGCCTACGCGAGCAGAATGCACTGGCGTAGCAAATGCATTACGCGGGCAGAATGCACTGACGTAGCAAATGTAGTGCTTGATGGCACAGATTGCGTCATGCTCAGTGGAGAAACCGTTGCAGGAGCTTATCCAGAGATAGCAATAAAAGTGATGCAACACATATGTTTGCAAGTAGAGGCATCAATAAATTATGAAGCTGTCTTAAAATCAATTTTCAGATGTATTCCTCTTCCCATGTCTCCTTAGCAGACTAGGGCTCTTTGAGATGCCTGGGAATTTGTTAAAAGGTTTAGGATAATCATCATTTTGGAGCAGGATTGAGATCATATGTTTGAAACCAAACATTGGAGATGCAAAGCATGAAAATTTGTTTGAAGATATTTTTCAAACATGTTAGCATAAGATCAATTCTGAAGATGTTCAGAATTGCATAGATTTATGTGTTTTTGAATGCAGAGGAGCTCAACTCTGCCATTAGAAATTGGAAACGAACGTATATGATGCTCTAGATCAAGGGAGCATGTACATCATTGCTTGTAACTCTTAATCAGAGATTCAAGTTGGTCTTGCTTCTGAGCTACTCCACACCTAGCTAATCTAAATGTTGATGATTTCTCTCAACAGATATTCTCTATTTGGGGGCCATTGCAAGGCAAGTATGCAGCAAAATAGCAACTGTAGTTTTTTGGCAACCTCTCAGATGGATTAGAAAATCAGCCTGGTTATTCACAAATGAAAAAAGATTAACTTTTCTGAAATTTGATAAGTATGAGTAGTTTAATGGCGATATTCTACCTCTTCGGAAATCTCTTTTGAATTTCTTCTAGAGAACTAGGAGGGATACCATAAATTACCATCCCAACTGCCTTGCCCGACTCATCTTCCAAAACAGTAAAAACACCCTTAATCTGAAAAACAGAAACACAAAGGGTTTCATACAAAACCTTACCTCCATGACCGCGGCCCTCTTGCAAATCCCCAATAGTGATGGGAATAAATCAGACAGAGGACCCGAATCACGACCTTTAGCAGATTCACAAAAAGAGATGGCCTTAAGACCCTTTGATATAGAAATTTGAGCATGCAAAATATCAATATTAGGGTTTGCAGAAATAGAGATGGTTGCAAAGTAAAGCAATCCAATTTTTGTTCTGCTAGAAGGACAAGTTTCTCTGCCATGCTCATGCCTCTTACAAGCAACCTTGTATTACAATTTGCATTGTTTATGACTTGCTAGAAGCAAAGAGAAGTGATATTAGCTGACTGTATAATAAAAGGTTTCCTTACATGAAGCCTAATAAGTTCCTCCACTGCCTGTTTAGAGTCTGAAGGATCATGTTCTGTTTCCACAGAATTTGACGATTTACTTGTGTTTAGAGGGCTGTATAGTACAACATATTGAGCTTTAACTGTCAAATATAGTATGGCCTTACAATAAATAAAACCATTAGTTAGCATTCTCCTAAAACCTTTACATAGAGCACGACAACTCTTTAACTTGAAATAATCATAATATTCCCTTTATTATTTCTCCTTGACACGTTATAATAAATTTGTTATTAATATTAAAGCCCCAAGAAAGCAGAAGTAGAGACAGAAAAAAATACAAAATCTACATTCAACAAAATACAGGACTACTGGGCAACTCAAACACGAGTAGCACAAACATTGCAAATACACATCAAGACTAATCCTTGAAGATGGAGCTTACAAAAGACACAATGAAGCTTTGAGATTTAAGCAAACAGCATCTCAATACCATGACTTTGCTCGAAAGGCCAAGGCCAAATGGGTTACCTGACGAATAGAAGAGATGATTAAACTGATCTGAGTCCCAACATCGACTAGCTTTTTTGCAGCTCGAAGACCCATATAAGTGAGAGGGACCTGTACCTGGCAAGATGCCAAATGAACTCGAATGTATAAAACCTATACACAAATTGAGAGCAATTGACATGGACCATTGCAAATCACTTGCAATGCATTTCTAGAAAGTAACTTGTCATATTCACGATTAAGTATAAGAGTGTTAAAGAATCTAATTATCAATAACAGAAAGTCAGCATTCAGGAACGAGCAACACACCACAATTGCACTGTCAATGTTAGAGCGGCTCTCAGCCATTTCGTATTAACTCATCTACAGATCTTCCCCATGGAGTTAAATGAACCTGGTTGGCACCCTAGACAAAAGACTAACCTAATTAAGAACTCCTTGGCTGATCAGGCCTAGTCATTGATCGAAACAGAAAACACCAGTAATAATACTACCATAGTTACAAGATGTTTGCGGCCCATACCAGTTTAATGGCCTGCTGGGCTAAGACCCTTAGGCTTTTCACTTGGCATGGTATGCTCGCCTGTTCCAAGAGAAGAGGATCGGTGGTCACTCCTGTATAATTAAACCACACAAAAACATAAGCAAATTCCGTGCAAACATTTTTGTCCAAATCATGCCATACAGTCTAGAAGCTTATATTACACAAACATTGCTTTGCTCTTCTGTTAAATGATGTTTAAATACTAGACCATGAAAAACGCCTGTAGGAAGCCATCTCTTCCATGCATCCAAGTTCGCCGAGTCGATAAACAACCTCAGCTCTTGTTTATATCCAGCTGCAGAAGTTCGGACCTCGCTTGCCAGGATGCTAAGCTACGTCTATCCCATTAGATTTCATCCAGAGCAGGGTTCAAAAAAGACAAAAGAAAAATTAGCTCTAACCTGGTCATTGCGCTACTCCTATCTGTGCCAAATTTGACAGGCATACAAAGCCCTGAAGCCAAGTAACAGTGTGTCATCATCTTCTCACTAGATGATATTTCGGCAACCAAGATGTCTAGTAGGATATTTTTAAAGGTTAATAGTACCGGGAATACTGGTTATTTTTATAAAAGTTAATCAAAGCATCAAATAGTTGACGAACGCGATCAAAATTTCTGATAACAGACAGATTGAATTGTAAGTCCTCTTGTTATAATCCCGACTATATATTCACTCATCTTAGCACTCACAATTATACAAACAATTACTTCGAGAGAATATGAATAAAATTCACTGGCAGCTTTTCACTGATGGGCGTTTTATTTCTTATCCGATGCAATGAGAGTTCAATCTTTTCTTCCATGGAGCATCATCTTGGTACTTGAACCAGGATAAAAATGCACTATCAATTAATCAGAAGCAATTCACGTAAAGAAGTTGATGCTTCACTGGAACATATTGAAAATTCAAAGCCTGCACGATAGGCCAAACTGCTCCTTCTGTCATGAAGGCAGGGATAAAATCTTGATTGATATCCTCCTGGATCTCTTTAAAGGACCTGCCACGCATTAGACCTGAGAATGAAAAGAATGCAAGAAGATGCACAGGACCAAAAATTAGTGTATCTGCCACCAGTTTGGCACCTATAAATCGGAATGTGCTTGGCTTAAGCTGAAACTTGTGTTTCACCATGTACTCCAATCCTTCATACCTACATAATATAAAGAAGCTCCCATTAGTTTCCAGTAAAGACTGGAAACATCAGCTGCAATAGAACAGGGGGCATGGATCACTTACCAAAAATGACCAAATAGACCAACAAAGCAAATGCCAAAAAGGCTTGTGGTTGCCATCCTCCTCCAATCGAGCAACTCAACCTCTTTCACCTGATACACAAGAGGGCACACAGGTGGTTACCTGTTAAACAACAAAGAGAAGAGATAGGACTAATCAATAGAAAATGGGTTGAGATGTACAAGTATCCTTAATGCATATGAGATAGTTATGGTGACAGTAAAGTAATCTAAGGGAGGGTGCCCCAGTTTGGCCCACTTATGCTATGATCTTTAATAAATCTCAAATTCTTTCACCAAATCAGCCAATTTTTGCACTGATAGATGCTCCAAATCCTGTTGCATCTGAATTCTTGAATTTCAGAAAAAAAATGTTAAGATTGACAGAAATTTCATTGAATAAAGCGGGGTTGATGTACCTTAATGGCTCAGGGGTGCCCCTGATGGCTTAGTGATTGATGGCACAACAAGTGCCTAATGTAGCTCTGAAGATGCCCACATTGGCTCAGCTATTGATCCTGTAATGACTATTTATATGTCCAATTGTTGGTTCAGCTACGAATCCTGCAATGACTCAATGAGTGACAAACATGGCTGCGTTATGACCTTCTCTTGTTCACTTAGACAATCCAATAGTTCAGTTATGACCTTCACTTGTTCACTCAGAGACTCCAACTGTTCAGCCAAGACACCTGTTAGTCTACAAAATCATCCTAAAATGTATGTAACAAGGCAAAAATTGCATTATGTAGTCGATGTCAATTGTTGTAACCTTAGTAAAAAATTGCACATGTAAGGTCTTACAAAAATTTGGCAAGATATAAGGATTGCAACAAAACATAACTGCCTGCTACATTAGGCAAGGTGTGCAAGTGCATTGACTGCCGCAAGATATAAGGATTGCAACAAAACATAACTGCCTGCCAGTGTATTTAATTACATTCCTAAGCTAGCAAGGTGTGCATATGCTTCCTCCCTGTAGACATCATCTAAACACTTCGTTTTTTTTGCTGCAAATTGTGAATCAGAATCATCACCATCGTCACCATCAGATAAATTCTGACCATGTATCTCGCCCTCATATGTAGATATATTTCTGCCATGGTACCCATCAGGATTAGTCCATATATCTTCTGGCCTCTGCTCCCAAATGTCAGCCCTTTCATTAGCTTCTGTTTTCCTTCTCTTTGCTTCCATTTTCCTTCTCTTTGCTGCACACAACTCATCCCAAGAGCATTGATGTGTTTCCTCTAAACTACAAGGAAAATATATATCACTATCATCATTTGGATCTTGACTATCTTGCATAGTGTTAGGATCAAAATCCATTGCGTCTTCCTGCTCATTCACCTCCTCGTTAACAAACACATGTGCATCTTCCTCCATCTCATGAACAAACACATGTCCACCTTCCTGTTCATGCATCTCATGTTCATGCATCTCCTCACCACCTTTCTGTTCATGCATCTCATGGCATCTCCTCATTGATGCGTACACCATCAGACATGCCACACCCAAAGAAGCCATTAGGTTCTGTTGCATTTTCAAGCACGCCATTTGCATGGTGTGCAACAAAGTTTCTGCCTCTAAGCCGATTTACCCTTGTCTTAGCTTTTGCCCTAGCATGTTCCTGTTCAGCAGTAAACACTTTTGCATGTCCAAATAATTCAACAAGGTTAAACTTACACTTACCTTTTCCCTCTTGTTGAAAGTATGCAGCCCTAAAATTCAAAGAAGATGCTTCATAAAATTGATCCGCCTTCCTTTGTGCCTCTTTGGCTGCCTTAGCCTTTGCCTTCCGTACCACGTCTTCTTCTCTTGCCCTCTTTCTATCTGCCTGCAACTTTTTCTTTTCCTCTAATTTCTCTTTCCTTATTTTGGCAGCCTCCTTTGTCTTTCTGTCCTGCTCTATTCTAGCTGCAATCATTTCATCAGAGGTGACAAACAGCTTACCAGCAAGTACCTCTGGTAGTCTACTGCGTTTAGCCCTTGGCAATGGCGCAGGTGCATTGACTGCCGCAACATTTTGGACCAAACCAGCATCTTGCTGCCCTTGTGCTAATGGTTCAGAGATATGTTGAACATTTGGAGGCGCATTATGGCAAACTACTTGTGCAGACACCTCACTAGCCATGTTATAGAGTGCATGCACTGCCTCCTCGACATCTTCATCTTCCGAATCAGCTATAATCATGCCTTCAGCAACAGGGTCTGGTTGCACAGCTTGATCATTGAATGGCCAAATACCTGTCTTCCTAAAACCTGCAGCTATATTTGCTGGCGTCAAAGACTCAATTATAGCGACACAATGGTAGCTATATCTTCTTTTGATGGCTCTACTCTCTTATTCAAGTGCATGAACCTGCCTCTAAGGCTCTTGAATTTGGTCTTAAAAGGGCCAAAACAGGCCACATCTAATGGTTGTAACATGTGTGAAGTGTGAGCAGGCAAAAGCAAGATGTGGAGGCCAATTGACTTTGCATGTTGTACTGCATTCAAAGAAACATGTGAAGAATGACCATCACATATCAGCAAATGTGGCCTTTCAACACTAATCCCTCCGGGCACATTCGATCTAAAACGGTCCAACCATGCATCAAATAGTATGTTTGTCATCCATCATGTCATAACAGTAAGCCACTCTCTATTTTTTGGAATGGTTTCAGTGACATTTCTCTTGCCTTTCCTTGCCAAGATCCTCATGCCACTCCTACTTCCTGCTTGAACACCTGTCTCGTCACAATTCCAAACTCTAGAGGCATCAAAATGCATCTCATCATAAAGAAGATGAAGTGTGGAATAAAAATCGTTTAAGTTAGTGCTGGTCATGGCTTTTACGCGTTGTATCTCTACACACTCAGGGGATCTCAAAGATAGCTCAGGGTGTCTCTTCTTGAAGCATCTCCACCATTTCTTTCCTGGCAGTCCATCCTTAAAACAGGTCACACGAGTTATACACATATCTGCAACTTTTTCCCTTAGTAAATCCAAGGTCACTCCCATGCCCTCATCAGCCATTTCAATGCACCATTTCACTACCTCCTCTTCCTCCTGAAATGTCAAGCCCTTTGGAATTTCTCTAAAATTTTCCTCTGTTTGACCATTAAGCTAATTTCTAAGAGTTGTGACAGGAATGCCAAAATGAGTAGCAGCTTTTCTAATGGATAACATGCCATCATCAACTGCATCTATTGCCTCATTCATCTGCTCAATAGTCCATGAACCTCTTTCCATGGACCTCACTCTCTTTCCTCCTAATGAGGTGTTAACAGGCTGGGAATGAAGCTTCAACAATTTTCCTTTGCTTCTAGGAGGTTTTGGAATGGGAAGATCAGGAGCTAGAGGAGGAGGAGGAACAACTCTGCCTCTTCTTAGTTGCATCTTGCTTGTGCAAGTAAGAGTTCAAAAACAAGCAAGTAGAACAACTTACCCTATAGAATTAGAAGCAAACTGGCAGAAACAGAAGAAGAGTGAAGAGATAGAACACACGATTATGAAAATCATGAGCAATTCTGGCCTTATAAATCCAGCCTAAGAATTTCAAACTTGGAGGGGGGAAAGATCTAACCTGGAGGAGGGAAAGATCTGAGGGCCAATTCTGTAGCCAAGTAGATGATCCTCTGTGATAAGATCAAATCAATGGATCGTAATGCAGCTCCATATACACTAAATCTTGCAAGTACAAAGAGGGAAACCTGAATCAATTTTGATTAGACAAATATGGAGGGAATTTAGGAAAAGTTTCACACCTTGGCGCCAAAAATCTGCCCTGAAGAGTTTGAGGCTCTTAGGGACTCGATTTTGCATAAAACCATTGCAAACACCCCAAAAAAATACCCTATTGCTGAAAAAGCACCCCTAATGGTTGCTATGGCACATGCGAAGATGCTAGATTGCTGAAAAAGCAGGTACAATAGTTGCTGGAGCACATGCAGGATGCATACCTGCAAAAGTTCTTGGTGCATGCAAGTGCAACCCGGGTCCTCCCATGCACTAAACATGGTCAAAGAATCACCATTGCATGCATGTCCATGCCCATTGTAAAAGCTATGCTGGAGCATAGATGTGAAGCCGTGCGCCATGCCTTGAAGGAAAACTGAACCAAAAGGGTCATACCCTAAATGTTAGGTAACCTAAATGTGCCAATATGGGTCAATCAAAATATCCATTAAAGTTGTCGTAACGTTCCGAGATAGGAAACCTGGGCCAAAGTGGGGCACCCCCCCTATAGCATAATTAAATGATCACCCTAACAAGTTCAGACCAGAGAAAAATATTCTAAGCACGCACTCATACCTGGGACCTGAACTGTGAATTTCAACCACCTACTAGCTCATAACTAAACATCTGGAACCTACAATATGGTAAATTTTAATGAATGATAATTTTCAAGGTGGATACGAAGGGCAGGAAATTGGGAGGCCCATGTCTCAACCTTGCCGGCATCAGATTCAAACTCAGAACTGGCCTGCCGTGGTTTGAGCCATTCGTTGTGTTCCTCCTCTTTAAGGCCCCCTTCCCGACCATCTGGGTAGCGTTGGTCATCTTCTGAGCGTCGAGCATCCACGGCACAAGACAAAGCCAGAAAGAAGGTCGAAGAGGAATTTCTTTGAGTTTTCTATTTTCCTGGACCGTAGATATGGAAAATTATAGATCTAACGGCTTACGTTAAATGTTGCTGACGTGGCACGACACGTGGCATAGCGAGAAACGCAGGAAAGTGGGCAGCTCGGGTTAGGCACCTGCTAATCAAAATGCTGCCACGTCACCAACTGCAACATGGCATACGAGTGAATTCATAACACCATGGCGGATAATTTTACTGAGCTGAGATGAGACATATAATGGAAGCTGTGATGGCGCCCAATTTTACAAGTCTCAGTTTTGTAGAATGTATGGGTGGACTCCAGCTCCAGTGTCAGGTACACAGCATGGTTGGTTTTCGTCCTCGTATGTTTCCTTTAGCATGTTGCAGCACAGATTTCCAGGTTAATTTAGAAACTCTAGCCCGAAGAATGCAGAAAAAAGGCTTGCCTATCACTCCTAAATCCCTCCATATGATGCGTAAATATGAGATTCAAAAAGCAAAACGTAGAGCCCAGAAGCTGGAGCAGAAGACTGGTCGAAATAAATGTGAAATACAGGAAAATGAGTATGCTGTAATGTCTGAGAGGCTTTTAAATACTTGGGAAGGCAGCGAGAAAGCAGCTAAAGAAGATAGATTTCAACATGGAAATCTTTCTAAGAGAAAGGATTGGCCTCAGGAATGGGAAACTATATTTGTAAAAGAGATGAAAGAGGCTATTATTACATCCAGAGTGGGCGATACTGCAGCCAACCCAGGATTTAAAGATGGAGCTGATGTACAGGAGGTTGCAGATAGTTCAAATGATGAAGATACAAGTAATGAGAGTCGTCTGGTCACTGGAAAAAGTGAATTTAATAGGCATAATGTGTATGAAATGCGACAAAAGGAGTATGAAATCAAGGAAGAGGATTATCTAGAAGCTAATGGCGCATCCAACTTGTCGGATAGTTGTGATGAAGAAAGTCTTGGCTTGAATGGGTATACAAATCTGAGAGAGGATAGGAGATTAGAGAAGCCACGACTGCGTGGAAGACAACTTCAGGACTTTAGAAGAAGGTTGTTGCTCCGAAGGAAGGGAGACTTGAGGTTGTTTATGGAAGATGACGAGGATGACAGCAATCACTTTGAGCAACATGATGATGGGCTTGATCCAGAAGCTCGTGAACAAAGGCAATTGCATTGGCTTGCTAATAGGTAATAGCACATCCTTTGCTGCTGAACCCCAGACATATAACATCTCATTTTTCATACAATGTAAGTTCTTATATGCCTTTCTTTTCTCCTTCCCGTTCATCATTTATTGATCTGTATGCAGACTTAACATGGCAGATAAATGGTTCAAGCATGTGCATTTCTCAAGGTTAATGCATGGAGGAAGACTCAAACTAACAGAAGGAAGAGTTCTTAAGCTTGTCCAAATGCTTGGAGAATTTGGTAACTGGCAGCGTGCTATGGAAGTTGTTCACTGGGTACACAATCGCGAGCGGTGTCAAGATTGTAAAAGCAGGTAAGACAGAATGTATTATGTATGGGTTTTTTGTTATGCCAGAGTTTGGTATTTGCTTGACACAACTAATAGGATGTTCTAATTACAGAAACATCCAACTAACTACCTTAAGAAAAAATCTTTAGCAGTTTTGGGTGTAGGTAAAAAAAAATTGGAGTGCAACATGCCCGCATATGGAGCCTATGGATACAAATGATACACTTCCCTCTCTTTTTGCTGTCCCGAAGTAATTATCTCATTCGGCTAATTTATATTCCTGTCAGCCGAAAGGTGGTTCCATCGTTCACCTTTTACCTGCCAATTTTTTAATGGATACCCATTTGTAACATGCAAAGGATAGACTAGGCTTTTTACAAGGTCTAATGGAAGCTAAGAAAATACACTTGGCATATAAAAGCATCTCGAGGGGATGTAATGCAAGTACATATGTCTGCAGCATGGTATAGGTTGTTCAGGGTCTTAACAAAATTGGATAAACTTTAGAATCCATGTTCTTTGCTAGTAATAGACAAGTAGAACTTTGGTATCTTCTATGTTTCAATTCATTTGCAAGTTTGTATTTTTGACAGGTATGTCTACACAATGCTGCTTGCTGTGCTTGGGAAGGCTAGAAAGCCAGTTGAAGCTCTGAACGTATTCAACGTAATGCGTGTAAGTCAATCAACTGTTCAAGCATGTTGAACTCCTTTCTCCATCTCGGGTTTTGTTTTTCTTGTGGTTGGGGTTCTAAACAGTTGATGGCTTCTCAATCATCTTTTGTCAGAGGGCATTTTAAGCAGGCCTTCTAAGTCTTAGGCATACCGAGTTAGATTTTCATTGGTAAGGCACGGTAAGATATGGCTAACAGCTGCAAGAAAGGCTTGATTTTGTAGTTTATAAGAGGTGGTGAGTAAATTTGAGGGGTGGAAGAGACGAGTCCTAGAATTAGTTAAAATTAAGGGGATCTATCTAGCAGCTGCGTAAGCAATGGCCTATTTCTTGCTTAAAATGAGGCTAAAGGTAGGCCTGGTCCATCCATGTGCATAAAAGAAATGTTCTTCATAAGCTTATTTGCATTTTATTATATCTAGTCTACTTAGTTTGTTTATAATTCTGGTCGAATCTATTTTTGTACATGCTGCAGGAATCTCTTTCAACTTATCCAGATATGGCAGCATATCACAGCATTGCTGTGACGCTAGGTCAAGCTGGAAGTTTGCGAAAGCTTTTAGACATAATGGAATCTTTGAAAATGGGACCTGACAAAATCATTGGTGATATTAAATTGCTCAAAGATTATGGGATTTTATTTCCTGACATAGTGATCTATAATGCAGTAAGTGAACTATATGCCCCGTAAAATTCAAGTGTATAAAGTTATTTTTCAAGCACGCAAAAGTCACAGTCTAAGTGATTATTTGTTTATTTCTGTACAAATAAATCTATTCATTTCATCAGATTATCCTCTGAGGTGCATGTATCTAGAAAAGTAGTGGTGCATGCATACATCATCCATGAATAGTTGCATCTTAACCCAGATAGTCAGGGGGTGGGAGCTAGAAAAGATGTATTGTCTCTGAATGAGAAAATTGAAGTTTTCCTTAACCATGGTAACTTCAAAAATGTATCTACCTGCATCAAAGATCGTAGAGCCAATTTTGAGATGGTACAGTTTGGAGAAAGAAGCATCATACAGCAGTCTGCTTGCTGGACAGGAGTCTGAACCATGTGATGACAGTCATAGATTTTTTACTAGGAAGAAATAAAAAATTGGGATTGCATATAAGAAACATTCGTTTGGCTGCAGTGTTGCATACTGGGATGATAAAACCGCCAAATTGATTGATATGTAGGCATAGGTTTTATAGACATTACATGCTTCTCCTGCAAACAAGCTGCATTTTTCTAAGGATGGTCTTTGCGAAATGCTAACTTGTCCAGCAGTTTGCTACCTGTTACATCCAATAAAAAACATCAAGGATATGGCTGTCCGTCATTTCTCAGCTCAAATATAAGAGCTGCAGCTCCTGCTGCACTGATACATTTAGATCCATGACTATGGTATCGTAGTTGAATAGAGGGCTATTCTCAATTGGGGGAGATAATACACGGCAGCTTTCTGATCATTCACCTTCATCGGTTGTGCATGCTACAACATCATGCCAAGCTCACCTGCTGGGGCAGTATATGTACATCATTTTTGCTTAGATTGTGTACTTTGTCCTTGGCCATTGACTATTTTTAAGTCTAATGGCAAAGGCTGCCTTGGAGATGATTTATGAAGTGATAACTAACAAAAGCTGTAGTCGCTTTCTTGTATAAACCAGGCCGAATGTCGTTATAGTGACTAGAGAATTTCGATCAGCCCATCAGGCTCGATATGGCAGATGATTGGTTTGAAACATCTATCAGGCTCTTAAGATATTATCCTTGTTAGTTGATTAGATAACTAGGTTATGAGATTTAAATTAGTTGTTTCGGCATTACATGAATAATACCTTTTGGATTCTCTTAGGTGATTAATGCATGTGTTCCTCACAAGGACTGGGCTCGTACTATTTGGGTTCTTGAGCAGCTAAAAGTAGATTCAGTGTCCCCAAATTCTGCAACCTATGGCCTCGCTATTGAGGTACTTTTTGTTGTTGCCACTCTAGTTTATTTATTTTGGTTTGTGGTATCTTGCATTTAGAGTGTCTATATAAATATACACAGAAGTATATGCAGCACATTTTCAAACAATGCTTCTGCTTTCTGTGCACCTGCGATGTTGTTTATAAATGACAAGTTAACCAGGAGAACCATGTTTAATGGCCATGGTACATGGAAAGAAAGAAATCAAGATTTGCTATTGCCTGCAGGAGATTCGGAATATGAGACTCAAGGTTGGTTGGTGTGGTATGTGCGTCTCATAGAATAGTTGATTTCAAGTGGGGTTTATTAATGCTCCTCCCTCCCTCCCCCTGAATGTACACTTCACTTCATTTCTCTCTCTGTCCTATACTTTAAGAAGGATGTTGCCATAAAATGGCATGACATAATGCACTTCACTTCTCCCTCCCTTTCTTTCAAACACTTGATTTAACGAGTTTTTGGCAGGTCATGGCAAAGGCTGAGAAATTTGAACTGGCATGCAAGGTTTATAAAAAAATGGAGAGTGGACATTTTCTTCCTGACTGCCATACTTATAGAGGTACTATGCATTTCCAGCATGTATCACATCATTGTTACCCAGTTTGACCAATCTTGAAAAGGACAAATTGGGATCACTTGTTGTACATGTCAGTTTTTAGATTCAGTTCAGAAGAAGAAAGATCAACATAACATAGGACGAGTGGCAGAAAATTTTTGCTTGTTATGTATCTACATGCCTGCATATGCACGCTCCATTATTCCTTCAATGTGTATAATTTATATTTCCTTATTGTAGCATGTGAAAAAATACATAAGTATTGAAACAATTTAGATGTTCTGTGGGTTTTGAAAATCCAATATTTTTATCATTAGCTTTGGTGGAAGCTTGTGCTGGGGCTGGTGAGCTTGACCTGGCAATACAATTGGTTGAAGAAATGGAGAAGCGAGGAATAGTTGCTTCAGCAAGTGTTTATTATGCCCTTGCTTGCTGTTATTGTATGGTTGGAAGATGGCAGGATGCTCTTGCTCAGGTACGTAACATGTTTGGCTCCAGCTTAGTTCTCTCTTATGGAAGATGCACAAACCAGGCTCGTGAGCATTTTAGATAACAACGCAATGGGAAACATTTTATATAAGGATCATCAATACCCCCCAAATTTTGCACTTAGGTGGTGCAGCATCATTATAGAGAATTTTATTTTTAAAATAGGCATAGGTTCTTTTATAGTCTGTAATTGTGCTTTGACTATCTGCAGTAAAACCTGTGACTTTGTTTTTCTTGTATATATTCACGATGTAGGTAATGAATGTTGACAGCTGAAGCATTTATCTGCATGAGAGATCTTTGATTTCCTTGGATATATTTGTGATGCTTAATTTTTATTTTATGAAACTTGCAATAATAATAATTTGAGATTTACAGATGGTCAAAATTGCAGAGTTCCCATCAAAAAAGCCAGATGTGGTGACCTATAATGGTCTCATTAAAGCATGTGCAAAGGCTGGATACTGGAGAGATTCTGCTCTGCTATTTAGAAAAATGCATCAAGTTTGTGCACCCACTATTGGTACTTACAATTTGATGATTGGAATTTATGGAAGAAATAAGCAATTTGAAGAAGCGAAAGCTCTTTTTGAAGTGGCGAAGAAAGGCGGAATTCTTTCACAAAAACAGAGAATGGAGAGTGCTAAGTTATCTCCTGATGCTTTTACGTATGAAATAATGCTAGGGGCTTGTGCAGCAACAAGGCAATGGGATCATTTTGAAAATGTTTACAAGGAAATGTTACTTCGAGGATACAAACTTTGTCCACGACGGCATCATTGGATTTATCGCATTCTTTTCAGTGGGAAGCTAAGGTATGCGTATTTGGATTTTACTCCTTATTTATCCCTCTAGAGGCTTATTTTCCTTTGAAAACATAGGGCCCAATTTGAAAAGGAGCGTATAGAGATCAGAGAGCATCGCACTGCAGCGAACATCAAGATTTTTGAAAATGCATGTTAACTGGGCAATCCCAGGGATATTTTAAGGATTGTTTGCTGTAATTTTCTTGATCTCGACTTGAAAGTATGTCAAAAACATTGGAGTTTTAGCGCAGGTCTAGCTTTTTTTTTGGCAGCTGCTCACTTAATTTGATTAAGGATTTGCTCAGTCTACTGGGATTTGAGTTTTACATCATCTAAGAGCAATTTTCCCACATGATTGTTACGAGTAAAGATATGCATACTCTTTATTCATTCAACTGCTACTTATATTTCATCTTACACAAAGGGGATACTAGTTATCATCTGTAATCCTGTAATGCATCCATAACCGATCCAATATACTAGCATTGCGGCAACGCCATGGACACGATGTTACAGAAAAATCAAAGGCATATGGGACATTTTGGGTTTTCATTTCCATAGCCTGCCACTGCGACTGTTTGGCAGCCGTGGTCCCATGGACCGACCACCTTGTGCAGCCTTCCTGCTACCATGGGCGAAGTGACTTTTGGGATGCCACGTTTCGTCCGGGCCGATCAAGTGGCTACTCTTTCGACCTTGAAAGACCTTCCAATCGTGTTCCGAAAATCTTCGAATTTGAGCCCCCATTCAATGCAACCAGGCGTAATTTGGTTGGCAGATTAGTCACAATTTCTTTCAGATAGAGTGGATCAAGGGTTCAAGTGGTTTGAATTCATCCCTGATCTTATAATCCCATATAAGGAGCTTCCCGGCGGAACTTTCCTGTTGGGCAATAAGGTAAGGTTTGCAATAGACTATTCTCATCATTTTTTAAAGACGGGATCCTTTTTTGGGAAAAACTATAAAATGCCCCTAACTTTTCATGTATTTCATAATATGCCCCTAACTTTCTGAAAATTCACAAAATGCCCTTGAAAATGTATACATATATTTGTACTATTTGAAATTTCATAAAATACCCTTAACTTTTACTTAAATTCATGAAATGCCCTTAACTTTTTTACAAAATCACAAAAAGCCCTTCCTAAATGTATACATTCTACAACCAATTAAATTCATAGAATGCACTTTAGTTTAGCTTAACTTCATACAATGCCCTTTGTACCCTTGATATTAGGAACATTCATCTTAGAATTGTAGAAACAAGTTTTCTAGCTCAATTGAAATTCCAATCTTCAAACAAAACACATCAGAGACGATTTTTCTAGCTCATTGAGTTAAAAAAACTTATTTCTTATATTCTCATATGTCTTCCCGATATCTGAAATATTTTAATGGTACAAAAGGCATTGCGTGAAGGTAAGCAAAAGTAAAGCGTATTCTATGAATTTGATCAAAAGTTCTAGAAGGATGTACATTTAGAAAGGCCTCTTTGAATATGTGCAAAAGTCAAGGGCATTTCATGAATTTAAGTAAAAGTTAAGGGTATTTTGTAAAATTTCAATGAGTACAAATACATGTATACATTTCCAGGGGCATTTTGTGAATTTTCAGAAAGTTAAGGGCATATTGTGAAATAAGTGAAAAGTTAGGGGCATTTTGTAGTTTTTCCCTTTTTTTAATAGTCTGGGCTTTATGTAATGTATTTTCAAAGGTTTATTTTAAGAGAGTCCATGCCTATCATATCGGCTTCCTTTTTTGGCCCAGCCTTATTTTTTTCGTTGAGCGATGGCGGCAGTAGGGATTCCATGGCCGGAGAGGCATAGGAGCGATGGCAGCGAACTAGTTGAAAAGGAGAGGTGGCGGCGAATATTTTCTGTAGGTTTTGGCAAGTGCAATGCTAGAAAATTTGGATGCTTCAATGCTTTCTTGAAGCAGAGTGATGGCAGTGACTTTGTTCTGTGTGACTGTTTGCATAAAATTGGATGCTTCAACGCTCTTTCCTTACAGATACTAGATACCTTGGCCAGTAAATCTGTCGCAGCACTCATGGTTGATCACGGATCATTTCTTTGTCTAACGCATTACCTGATTTCGATTCTCGCGGTGTAGTTCTTGAGGGCTTCGAATCGTGGTTTCACCATTCTTATCCTGGACCAGTAGATCTTCCACCGACCTTTCATAGATCTTCCACCGACCTTTCACCGACCTGCTTTGGGAGGATTTTTTGGAATGGTCAGGCTTGAAAGGGATCTTTGTCAGATTCTCTTTGCTCCGATTTCACCTTGCTTTTCTCCTTGCCTCGGTTTCAATGGATCTGATGTGGTCGGACCACTGATTTGGGCATGTGTTCGCACATTCTGATGTATTTTTTGTTTATTTTTAATAATTCAATGGTTTAACAATGGTCACAACTTAGAAAAAATACAAAAAAGCACTTAGACGATAAGGTAGCACTTAGATGCTAGAGCAGAGTTAAGGTAGCACTTAGACGATAAGGTAGCACTTAGATGCTAGAGCAGAGTTATAGTAACCCTCATCCAATCTAAGCCCCTGCAATTACCAATAGGGTTAAGGCAAAGCATCAGAAGAAGAGGAGAGAAGAACGAATGCTAGATAAAACTCAGTAACCCTCATCCAATCCAAGCCCCTGCAATTACCAAGAGGGTTAAGGCAAAGCATCAGAGGAAGAGGAGAGAAGAACGAATGCTAGATAAAACTCAGAGCATGAAGACTCCTACATCGAAGAGAGGTCAATGGATGGAACAACAAACTGGATATTCTAGAAGAGATTAGTGAATATGGTATTTCGATTGGAGAGACTTCTAGGAGGTCTAGAATACTTGAGTCAACAATAAGGGACTGACAGTATAGTAGCATCATTCATAAACAGAATAAGCATCCTCATGTGCGAAGTATTGAGCAAGAAAAGGAACTGGGGGCTTGGGCTCTAGAAAGAGCAGCCTCGCAACTCTTAGCGCAGTGAACGAGAAGGTAGTCCAGATGTCCACTAATGGTGAGATAACCACAACTAATGGGTTCCCATGTGACAAATGGTAGAAATTATAAAGGCACCCTGAGATCTTTTAAGAGTGCACAAATGCTGAAAGGGCTAGTGCAAGTGTTCTACTTGGGCCTTAAAGAAATTTACGATGAATTTCAATCCCAAAAAAAAAAAAAAAATCCAGGGTATGTTATATAGGCGGGCAAAGTTAGAGGTCTAAGATTATTGCAAAAGGTATCCGAGATGTTAATGAGGTTGTCATGAACTCTAGGGAATAGGTGACAATCTTGATTTGTGTGAATGCAGAGGGATTTAAGCTGCCAAAATTGTACATTTTCAAGGGTAAGAGGATGAAGGCAGATTACTTAAGTTGACGTGAGGAAAGGGACGTTCAAGCAGCGCAGCCAAATGCATGAATGACCAGAGAGCTCTTCAAGTCCTCAAATAAGGGTGCTTGGAGGTGTCTTCCCAGAAAGGCCACATCTAATTTTTCTAGATAGACAGAGCAGCTGTGTTGATTTAGACGCAATCCTAGCTGCCAAAGGGCATGGCATCCACTTTGTGTTAGTTCCAGCTCACACCTCTTGTAGACTACAACCTATGGATGTTGCATGATTTGCCTCTTTCAAAGGCTGCCTTTAAAAGGCTGAGGGCAACATACATGGTTATGAGGCAAGGATGATTTCATGACATTAAATGTGAACTGCTGCCCAAATTCCAACTTGAGCAGACACAAACATATGGACTCCCAGCTAACACTGTCAAAAGCCTTCACAAATCAAGCTTAAAATACACAACATAGAGATTTTGATGATGCGTCTATTAAGTTTTCTCACATGCCTTGGCAAAGATTTTATACCCACATGACAAATGTGATTGGTCATCAATCTCAAACAACCTGAGGAATTTTGGCTTTTTTTCCCAATTAGTTTAGTCCTCAAAGTGTTTTAGATTGATGACCAATCACTTTGCCAATCTCGAACAATTTGATTGATTGGTCGTCAACACCCCTCTCCCTCTCCCCCTCCCTCCCCCTCCCAAAAAAAAAACCCTCTCTCTCCCCAACACCCTTTTTTTTTTCCTTTTTTGCATTTGTCTCATGTAATTTGCCATTTTTATTGGCAAAATGATAGGAAATAGTCATTTGGCTAACCTTAGCCATTACTTTATTCCATGGCTGCCACAGTGAGAGCTCTACGACCAAAACGGCCAGCTTGAGTGAAGGTGATGTGACGTTCCCCTGAAATATACGCTATAAATACATATATTTCTAGGCCACGTCATTGTATATGTCTACTTTAGTAGCCTTGTACACCATAGTAGGTGGAAAAGGGAGCATGGCTAAGTTATTCATATAACTTGGCCAACCTTAGGCATAAGGCCATTTCCACATGGTCTCACCCTATTGGGCACCTACCACATGGAAGCACACCATTGGATCCACATGGCAGTGACATGGAACCCTAATCTATAAATGGTCGAACCCTAATCCTATGCCATTTTTTTGGCTCCAACAGTCTTGGAACCTTGTTTGCACTCAAAACTCTGTTTTGAGAACCGTCTGATGTGGCATAGCATAGCACAGTAGCCCCCGAGCGTGCGCGCGTCAGTAGGAGTGGGAGCTACTTCGAACCCCTTGAAGGCCGTGGAGACCAGGGAATAAATTACTAATCGCTTATTTCTTATTAGCCATAATGGCTTTAGCTAAACTTGCCCCAGATTAATCCCAGAACTTTCTGTGATTTAGCTAAACTCTACACATTTTCTCTCTCATACTTTCTAGCATTTAGCTAAACTAACCCAAAATTCATCCAAAAACTTTCTGTGGTGTGGTCAATGAAAAATATTCAGCTAAAATTACTATACTTTGTTTCAATTGATTCCATTTATTTTAATCATTTGCTTTGTGAAAATTCTATAACAATGCCAGTTAGCTAAGTCTAGGCCTCAAATTATATCATAGATACTAGAAAATAAATTATTAATCAAATAAATCTTATAAATTAGAATGATATTAGCTAAACTAGCCCGAAATTCATTCCAAAAGTTTCTAGAGTTTTGCTAAACAATACAAAATTTCACTCTCTCACTTTCTAGCATTTGGCTAAAGAGATCGAAGGTTGGTGCAGACACGAAAAAAGTTAAGCTAAAATTATTATTTTTTTCTCAAATTTTTCCATTTACTTTAGCCAACATTTTTTTAAAATGTGTTAAAAAATCGCCAAATAGCTAAGTTTAGCCCTTAAATTATTCCATGGTGGAGACGCCTGGAGCAGGAGGGAGTTCCTCGGGAGCAGGAGGGAGTTCCTCAGGAGCAGGTATTTGAGTTAGAGTCCTTTGTAGATCATTTTGGAAGTTAGGATTCCAGATGAGTTAGAATTTTGTATCTCTAGTAGAGCCATTCTAGAATCCTCAGTCCAGATCTTGAACTCTAATCAATGAACCCTAAGTGTAAGTTAGATGCATGTGATTAGGATTAGTGTTATTCTCATTATTTATCATGTTATATGGATATATGATGTTGGTTGATCATGTTTGCTCCTCTTGTATTGGGAAGGGGGGTAGAGACCTAGTAGCCATTACTTAGATGATGCTCCTAGTTTAGACCCTTTAATTCCTATTAGATGCGGCCTGTGCATAGGAACCCACCTGGCTACGGGGGCAATGGAGCGACTTAGCACCATACAATGAGGCTAGTGGCAAAGCAGAGGGAGGTCTCTGCTGAGTGTGGCTACTAGGACCTATAGTGGGCTAGGCCTATAGTCGGTTACTTCGTGTGGTCCGACACTTCCTAGGTCAATGGCATCGCCCTGACTCCCAAGAGTTGCAGGTATCAGCCTGGCTCGTGTTTTGGGGAATTCAGTCGGATACAGATCGTGTGTCGCCACGGTTCTCTAGCCGCCCATGGAGCCACTAGATCTCGGGAAGGGGAGATGCAACCCTTCCTACCTCATCAAACCAGGGAGATGCAACCGGAAGTAGTTCTAGTGGGTGATACCATGAGACTACTCTCTGGCAGGTTATAGTCACGCCAGAGCCTGATTTAGCCCCTCTACAAAGTATGCACAGGAGGGGCGAATGGAGTGGTCAACCCTAACCATTGTCTATAGCCAGCCCTGCCATTGTTATATCTCGGTCTGCTCTATCTTGAGGCCCAGCCGTCAGTCGACCTTCCTTACGAGTCTGAGCTTGGGTAGGAGCTCATATGTTTGACGGTATGTTATTATCTTTGATGTATCTATGGTTGTACGGATGTGCTACCCTTCATGGTAGTTGGATATACTGTCATTGCTAGTGCTGAAGTTATGTTATGCTTCCGTTGTTATAGGAGCCCATAAGGGAAGGGCACGCAAGACACCTTCGTGTCCCCTTCCCGCACTACAGTTACCTTATGTGCGGGATAGACGGAGGGCCCATGCGTCAGAGGGCTAGATGGGTGATTTCCCACGAAATATATGACAGAGCGTCGTATATTTGGTGGGGAGCATCACAATGGTATCAGAGCAATGATTTTGGTCGATCAAGATCTAGCACTGGCCATGATCCTGAATAGGTAGATTAACTGGCCTAGTTAAGGAATGGAATGAGAATTCCAACCTTGAACCGCGAAAAATGGGAGAGTTTTTTTTCCCATTAGCAGGGTCATAATTAGATCAAATGGTAGAAATAATTTAGTAAAAAGAAACCTTCTAGTAAATTAACTCAAGTTGTTCATGAACCGCATTTTTCAAGTGAAAATTGAACGAGAAATCGCTCAAGAGGAAGCTTGAAAGAAAATGGCGTGAAATGACCAAAGTCGTATTTAATTAAAGTGGGACAAATCTCGAATTTTGGGACTCAGACTGAAAATGAGACTCATACTGACAAATTTTTTTTCATTGAATCGTTGTTAGATCGGGGAGGGAAGGGAAGGGAGAAGTTGGGGGGAGAAGTTGAGAGAAGTAAGGAAGGGGTTAAGTTAGAAGAAGGGGAGGGAGGAAGTTGAAAGGGGGTGAGAAGAGTGGGCAAGGGAGGTGAGAGGAGGGTGCAAGGGAGGGAGGTGAGTTCGAAAGGGGGGTGAGAAGAGGGGGCAAGGGGGAGGGGAGGGAAGGGGCAAGGGGAGGGAGAGCAAGGGGAGGGGAGGGAAGTGGCAAGGGGAGGAGTCTCCCCCACCCCCTCCAAAATAAAAATAAAATACAATATTCATAATATAAATAAATTAATTAATTACAAATTAATTAATTAGAGTTGTCAATGTAATTAAATATATAAATTAGAGAAACATTTACGAAGTCAATATATACAATTAATTAATTTAGCCTAGACATTAATTTAGCCTTAAACCATTTTGTCGCCTTAAGGCGAGAATGTGCATGGATTTGAAGCTGCCGAGAATGTGCAAGGCGAGAATGTGCATGGACGAGAATGTGCATGGGTGCATGTGCATGTTGATTGTAAACATCATTTTCTCCCCCTCGGGATGTGAAGTGGATGTAAAATGATGACTAACTTAAATAATAATCGTTGGCATGCCCAAATACACAACTAAGCCCAAATACAACACAACACACAACACAAGTGCCTCCATTCTCGATTTCGGTGTCGAGAATGAAGCATCCCTTCATCAATAGGAAGAAATGGTCATGCTTTGCCTGGGTTTTTTCGAAACAAAGACCCCGCAGTCTTCCCCTTTGTGATCCCCGCCGTGATTCGAAGCTTGCGGTCAGATGCATGCCAGATCCGCCAAAAGTGAGAGCATTGAAGCTTGTATGCATAGCAAGAAGCCGAGAATCGAGGCGTTTGGCGGGGGTGTTGTGGCGGCGGGGAGGTGTTTTTGACCCGGCGTGGCGCATCGGGGACCACCCGTGTCGGATATTTATCCGCTCACACTCAAAAATTCAATCCCGGACAAAATGGGTTACACTTTTAGACACAAAAAACAGAGGAAAAACACTTTTAGATTGGCTATGGCAAGGCCGATCGCCGCTGTTGAACGACGTATCTGAAAGTTCAGTCTCATTCTCGTCTGCGCATTCCAACAGTAAAACCATCCGGTTCGGTTCAATCACGGGACTCGAAAAGCTTCGAAATCCTGGTTCCTTCAACCGGATCCAAACATCGGAAACGAGAGCAAAGCAGGGGGCACCACGAAGGGGCGAACTTAGATAGAGCCGGGCATGGTCGGGGATAGCAAACACTCCTCCTCTGCGGGCTTCAATCCCGCCGTTGGTGCCTCCATCTCCGATCAACGAGCTCGCCCGATACTCTTGCAATGAACGGAACCGGAACTTCTCTAGAGGTTTCTACCGATTCAATCAAGCATGGCCATCATAATCGTGGTTACGCCAAAGACATTTTTCTTCATGGGTTTTTGTCCATTTTACGTTAAGAAATGCGTTATTTACGGAAGGAGATTTAGAGCGCCAGAGCGGGCGGACGAGGGAACGAGGGCACTGGACAAGGCTGCCATTCAAGCTCGCCCATTATTGGATTTCGCTTATCGGAGGAAGCCGCGGATTGGAATGTGCGTTTGTCTTGCGTAATTTGAAAACGACGCGAAGGTGAGGCTTACGCCCAAATGCGCCATTGCTCAACTTCGGATCCGGTTCCTTGGCTTTGATCCAAACAGAAGAGCGGTGTTTTGGCACTATCGCCTCGCCTCGCCTGTGCTTCTTTATTTTTTTTTCCATTCTTTTCTTTGCCTCTCCGGCCACCTGGCCTAAGGCGCAAGAAGAAAACAAAGATGAATGACGACTAGCAAAAGAAATGACGGCCATACCGATAAAAGATCGCCATAGCCTTCTTGCTCCCGATCTTTCCTATTCTTTTTGTGCATGTATGCCCGTTTCTTGCTCCAACTCTTTCCGATTCTTTTTTGCATAGCCACGATGGGAGCTATGGCGTTGGGGAGCTTCTTCCAAGTGGTACAAAGGAACATCTGTCTCAAAGGTATGTACCAAAGTTTAAATTTCAACCATGGGCGGGAAAAAAAGGCGGGGTATTAAAAAAAAAGGGGTAAAATAATACGTTGAAAAAGAAAGTAAAATAAATGATTTTAAAATTCAAGCATGGGCGGGAAAAAAAGGCGGGGAATTAAAAAAAAAGGGGTAAAATAATACGTTGAAAAAGAAAGTGTAAAATAAATGCTAATAATATAGGATTATATTTTGACGTGTCCCCATATTTTGCCATGGTGAACGTTTTCTAGGAATATATTCTTATTCTAAGGTAAAAATTTAACTTTGCGAAGATCATGATATAATTTACACCTTATTTAACCCATTTTGAAGGTTCAAGACACAAAATGGGGACAATGCATAGGTCTAATAGGCTCTCATAGGTTATAATGTGCATTATAGGTGCATATGTTGCCATTTACATGTGCATTAATTACTCTTTACATAGCTAAATATGAGCCCAATGGTCCCGTCTTCATATAGCTATATGGTATGGTCCATTAGAAAGGGGGAGGGTCCATTGGATATGTGTCCATTAGATAATACATGGGGAGGGTCTATTTTTCATGGAAAATACGTAGGAAATTTATGGGGAGGGTATTTTTTCATAGAAAATACATAGGATGTTTGAAGGTTATCTTTTCGACCTTCTCGGACTCTGAGCTTTGAAATTGCCCTTTTTTACTCCGAAGTTGCCTTTTTTTCATTTCATGAAGTCGAGAAAGGCCCTCAAACTTGCATTTTTCGCTTTGAAACGCTTCTTTTCTCAACTCATGAAGTCGAGAAAGGCCGGACCCCTAAAAAACGTGTTTTGGCTTTGAACGGGCTTTCTTTTCGAAGTCGAGAAAGGCCTTCGACCCCTAAAACTGCGTTTTCGGCTTTGACCGCCTTTTCGACTCGCGAGTCGAGAAAGGCCTTCTGATCCCTAAAACCTACGTTTTTCGCTTTGAGCTGCCTTTCTCGACTCGCGAGTCGAGAAAGGCCTTCTGACCCCTAAAATCTGCGTTTTTCGCTTTGAGCTGCCTTTCTCGACTCGCGAGTCGAGAAAGGCCTTCTGACCCTAGAACCTGCGTTTTTCGCTTTGAGCTGCCTTTCTCGACTCGCGAGTCGAGAAAGGCTCTCAGGCCTGTATTTTCCAAAAATGGCCCTAAGAACTGTGTTTTATTTTAATTTTTTGGCCTGTAGCATCACTTGATTTTGTCTTTTGTAATCCTTATCTCGACCAGATAGTACATGCTTGGGAGCAATGAAAAGACCAGTTCATTGAAGAAAGATGTCGAGAAGAGGGTGGTGACATCAGTTGGACATACAAGCACGTGGCCTATGAAGGAACTCATACAAATTTCTATCGTCTGTAAGTTGCTCCGTGACTTGGACAGAGCTCCACCCGTCGTTTGCACTAGGTGGTTCATGTGTGAAGGGGGTGTAATCATTGTGATAATACGAACACTATGGTCGCTTCACCCACTGTAATATATATTGTAATGAGCCCATTTATAAATATAAGGTATCTGAAAACTAGTATTTTTTGGTAATTAAGTAAACAATTTGCTTATTTTTTGTTGGAATTTGTGATCTCTTGTCTACCCACCTAAGAAAATAGAGCCAAAATGTAATGGTAAAGGAATTCACCCTCACGCGAAAAACTCTTATTTTGGATGACAAATAAGCCCCAAAACAGGGACTCGACTCGTTATCTGACAAAAACTGGGAGAAAGCTTGGATGCATAGTAACAGGCAAAAATTTGAATTAAGGACAGTTTTCGGGTCGAGGTGCTCCTTCTTGTGTAAAATAACAGAGTTCCGAAAAAAAGTGGGAATGGAATGAGTCCCACTTTAATTAAATACGACTTACCAATATTTGGCTCAAAATAAATGGGGAAATTTCAAGAAATAGTTAAGGTGATTAGAGAAAGTACCTTAATTAATAACTCGTAATTATAATACATTGACTCTTAAGAAAAGTAGCCACTAAAATCTTTGGAAGCAACAGAGAAATTGAGATCGTAACGTCCGCTTCTGAAGGTGAGGAGCAAGCAGCAGGAGCAACTGTGGAAACAAGAGCAACTCCAGCAGCAGGAAGAGCAGCAAGAGGAGCAAACAATGCGAAAGAAAAGGAAGGGCAAGGAGAAAGAGGCCGAAAGGGAGGAAGAGACGTAGGCAAGGGAGAAGCGAACAAAGAGGCATGAAGATCGATGAAAGGGAAGTGTGGTTATTAGAGAACCACAGTTGGACAAACCAGAGGAGGACAAGCCTAAAGAGAGAAATCGCACCAACAAGAGGGGAAGCAAGAGACTGAAGAAGAAGAGGAGGAGAAAGCCGAAGAACGGACGGATCCTAACACTCGGCCACTATAATCAGTCCGGCGCAAGCCACCCAGAGGGCCAAGGCGTACAAGATGAGCGGGAATCCATTTATACTGAAGCAAGACATCGAGTACGGGAAGAAGAAGGCAGCATACAAGATTTATCTTTGCCAATGGACCCGACATAACTGCTAGTACTACAAGCAGAGTGTCGAGGTCCGTCAAAGGCGGACGACCAGGGTCGAAAAGCAAGCCTCCACCACCTCGACCCGACTCTTTGAAGAAGGTCTACCATGGGCCAAATTCCAAGCACAGTAGAGCTTCTCGGGAGATCTGACATTGCCAACAGTGCACCAATCTGATGATTTGGAAAGCCTCTTTTCAGTGCCTACATCGAGAGATTATGCAGAAGTTCAAGATGGACTATCGAGTCACACCAACGATGGTGCGGTCGGCCTTTAACGTCTATAAGTGCAACTTCGACAACAGCGAATGTTGATATTGGCGAGAATGGACATTATTTGCTTTTGTAATTATTTTTATTATTGAAATTGTCTAATTACAATATCATCAATGTATTAACTTTGCGTTTATGGATTTCAGCAGAGAAAACAATACTTCATAAGGAATGTGGGGGGCAATTGAATCTACCTCCGAAGATGAAAATTTGGAAAGAAAGATCTAAAACTTATGCTCAAAATATCACCCTTAGAAGTAGTTAAGTACATCAATAAAACTTAGGTACATAATTGCAGAACACAAAAAATAGGTACGTAAATGCAATCAATACCCGGGCGTTATTCGGGCACTGTGGTCGGGCTAAGATGTGCAAGTGTTTTAGGTGAGTGTGATATTTTGTTCGCACATTGCCCAAGCTAGAAGCATGAGGGTTTTGACAAAAGTGTTAAAATGCTTGTAATATGTCCAAGCATTGCTCGGGATACATTTGCGGGGGCTTTAGAGAGTGTGTTGTTTTGCTTGAGCATTGCTTGCACTATATGTGCTCAGATACCATTTGAATAGATGGTGCAACCAAATAATGCATGGAGTCTATGGAATAATTCTCTGCTCCATTTGGTGTATGTTGTAGTTGTGTATCAACCACTTAAAACAAATACCATGTCTTACTACGAACATATAGGCATGTTCCTTAGAATACTGCTAGATGTCTTGCTAATGTTAGCTTTACTAACATATGATGGCTAAGTACACATAAGACATTGAACATTTTTGGATAGATGTTCCTCAATAGCGTGCATCAAAACAATGAGTGCAAACAATAACAAATGTAATTTTTGTCCACTTTTTCAAAAGTATCATTTTGTTTTCCGCATTAGCATTAAAACAAAGGGCGCGTCATTTGCTATGGTGTGGCTCTCCACAATTAGATATTTCAATTTAATAATAATTGAAAAGAAAAACAGGCATATTTGCCATGTGCATTGTATGCCAGACTTAAATGTTTCAAATTGATAATAATTAAAAAAGAAAGGGTACATTATTATAGCACATGGATGCCTTTTCTATGGATGTCACTTGAGATTATGATTCAAAATGGTAGCAAAGCCTTGCAATGCAGTTGATCTAAACATCCAGCTCATTAAACATGCGGCGGTGAGCATAAGAATGCATACACAACTGGTTTTCCCACTTCGATATTCAATGCAGAGAAAATAACCCTTTTAATTAGCATGTTTTGCAAATATCTTGAAAAGACCCTTACAACAACAACATTGAGCAATCTATATGATCATTGCTCGTGGATATGTATTGCATATCTAATAATAGAATTTGAATTTTACCAGTATGTGTGGCAGTTTGCAGACTTCATAGACGATATTTAACCATATATTAGGTAGGACAACAATATCATGGAATATCATGATTGCATCATTTTCTCGCCATAGCCATTATAAAGAAGCACTTCAACTCTTTCAACAAATGCAGGTCAAAAACATGATACTAATTATAGTCACCTTTGTCAGCACTTTGGAAGCATGTAGTAGTCAAAGTGCTTTGTCTTAAGGGAAGCTTGTGCATAATTTAGATCCATGTCTGAATACAACAGTTCTTAATATGTATGGAAAATGTGGAAGTATAGAAGATGCCAAAAAGATTTTCAATATAGCAAGGGGAAAAAAATGTAGTTCTTTGGAATGCGATACTTGGTTTTTGCGGCCAGCATGGCTGTTATAAAGAAGCCCTTCACCTATTTCAAGAAATGGAGCTGCAATATCTGATGCCAAATAATGTCACGTTTTCAAACATTTTGCCTCAACAGGAAGAACTACTGTTTGGAAAATGGGTGCATATCCACATGCTTGGCAAAAATTTTGTGCCTGATACTGCTAGTGGCAATTCCATTATCAGCATGTGTGGCAAACTTGGTAGTCTAGATAGTGCTAGCGAAGCATTTGATGAAATGGCTAAATGGGATGTGGTTTCATGGTCCACTATCGTTTCTGCATATGTCCAGCATGGGCATGGCAAGGAGGCCCTTCAACTATTTAGATAAATGAAGTTGCAAGGTTATGTCCCAAACATAGTTACCTTTATGACACATTCTGGAGGCCTTTGCTACCCATGTTGTCTTGGCTGAAGGAAAGCAACTATGCATCAATCATATGCATTGGGTTAGGAGCTAACCTTGACATTCATAATACTTTAATTAACATGTACATCAACTGCAGCAGCCTGCATGATGCACATAGCATGTTCGACAAGATGGATGAACATAATTTCATCTCATGGAATGCTACTATTGTGGCATTTGCACAACATGGTTGTGCCAATAAAGCCATAAGAGTCTTTCAAGAAATGCTAGTGGAAGGGAGTTCACCAACTACCATAATGTTTGTTGGCGTTCTTTTTGCTTGCAGCCACGTTGGACTACTTAATAAAGGTTGCCATTGTTTTGTTCTTATGGCTTATCCATATGATATTATATCAATTGTTGAGCATTATACCAGCATTATTGACCTTCTACGATGCGCAGGATGGACTAATGAGGCCGAGAAGTTGTTGGTAGAAAGCCCAATTGTGCCTACTTTTACAACATGGGCATCATTGCTCAATGCTTATAAAAGTGTGGGGAAAATGGGCTGCCCAACAAGTCCTTGGCATTGATCCAGATAGTATTGCCAGGTACATCTCATTATCAAATGTTTGTGCCACAGTTAGCATATGGAATGATGAAGCTTGACAGACACAAATGGATTGCTTTGCAACCAGACCTTGCAATCTTACATTTGCCACCCCAACTCCTACTGCTTCTCACCCTGCCCTAACCCCTACTGCTTCTCACTTTGTCCGCATGACTCAGTCTGCTACCGCTTCCCACTCTTCCCCCACAACTCAATCTGCGCATGCCTCTGCTACTAACAAATAGGGAATGTGCCTTCGGGTGGTCTCCTGGAATTGTCGTGGTTTCCCATGGCAGAAGGGGGATAGTCTCAACTCTGTTGCTGCAGATATGGATCTCATCTTCCTCATGGAGACATGGGAGCACGCAGGACACAGGCTACCCGATCTTCTAGGCTATCAACATTTCTCAGTCTTCAATAGCTGCACAGGCAAGAGGGGACATGGAGGGGTTGCCTGTTATTACCGGGAGTCTTTGGCACAGTCGGTCTTCCTGCACAAGATTGACGGAACACAACCGGTACTTGTGGGTGCGGGTGCGAGAATTGTAGTGGCAACCCCTCTTCTTGGTCGCTTGCTACTTTCCACATGCGTAAAGCAACTTTTACCATGCCCACTCCGGATGTGGACAGGGCTAGCTCCATATGTCGATCTATATGATGACATATAGCAACATAGACGATTGGGTAATGTGGTACTCATTGGGGACTTCAATGCACGGGACAGAGTACAAGAGACCCATGAGACTTGATCCTTTGGCTCGGGATGTGTTACATATTGCGCTCATGGAGGCAACTTGGCCCACGAACATCGGATGATAGTCGTCACGGCGCTTTGGCGTGCGGTTGCTTCTACTATGTGGTGTCTTTGACTTGGTAATTTGTAATGGCTCTCGCACGCTGGCCTTCCTCCGTAAGTGCACCTGCAGACAAGAGAATCGTGGTGGAGGATCTAGTGTGGTGGACTATCTATTAGTCACGAAAGGGATGTACATTAGATCAACCACTTTTCGGGTAGGCATAGGCGGTAGAGATGAGGAGACAGGCTTTCTGCATTACCTTCCACTCTACCAAGTTGGCTTGGCGGTGTCGCTAGAACCCCTTCTACGGAGCTCCTCGTGATACCTCACTTGCAATTGGATTATGAGCAGGCAAAGGATTATGCTGATATGCTCATAGATGACTTTTCAGGAATTTTGCAGGCCCCCATGCTAGAGTAGCAAACGGGTCAGCTGATTGAGCTACTTGAATGCGTCGCAGAAATATGTTTTGGGATAGCATGCCCGAGAAGTATCCTGTGGACCGCAACATTCGCCAGAATCGTGGTTTGATGTCGAGTGTAAGGAATACAAATGCTCGGCCCGGATCCATCACGATCCCGCAATGCGCCCACATGCCACCACACAAGATCGTGCTTTCTTGAAGGCAAAGAAATCTCAGTACATTGCATGTCATAAAAGGGAAATGTTTTACATGTTGGAAAGCCATCCTAGAATCTTCTGGCGCAAGGTTCTTCGAAAGCCAGCCCAGCCTACGGGGAACATCACTAATGAGCAGTGGGAACAATACTTGCAAAGAACTCTATGATCCTCAAGGGACACGAGCACTCATACCCCCACGTAATGGTCCGGACATTAGAAATCACAGAGGATGATGTTACCCGTGGTCCTGCGGCGTTTGGCCAATGGGAAAGCAACGGACTGGATGGTATGCGGCGCAGAGTTGCTCAAGTGGGGGCGGGGAGCCTATGTACCGGTCCCTAACCACTATGTTCAGCGAGCACTACGGGAAGGATCCCCGCCAGATGGACCACAAGTCGGCATTATTGAGCAACGATTGACCGGTGGGCGAAGCAACAGTGTGCGAAGCTCACGCATAGCGGTGGTTCGACACGGCATTCAACCATTGATCATATCTTCACATTGAGGACTTTAGTTGAGGATAGCAGAAACCGTCGGCGGGACTTGTATTGTTGCTTTGTTGACTTTGCGAAGGCTTTTGACACTGTGCCTCGAAAAAAGTTATGGGAAAGATTGCGGCAACTGGAGATTTCTGTGGATATGCAAAATGCGAAGATCTGAGGTTGTGCGAGAGTTGTCGTGGGATGCGGATGACGGGACAACCATTCACTAGCAGTATTGGGGTCCGCCAGGGATGTCCTCTTTCCCCAACATTGTTTGGTTTGTACATTGACCAGTTGGAACACTGGCTCATGGACAATGGGGGTAGCGGGACCCAACTTTTGCATCAGGTCATCAGGCAACTCATCTATGCAGATGATGTTGACCTCTTAGCTCACACTCCAGAGGATATGCAGTCTCACTTAGATGCTCTGGATACATTCTGCCAGGCCACAGATATGAACGTCAATCTGGCCAAGATTAAGGTGGTCCTAATCTCATCCTCGCGCCATTCAAGGCCCCCTTCATTCACTTATCGAGGGCAATAAGTGGAGGTGACACCCACCTACAAGTATCTGGGAGTGGAGTTTCCTTCTACACTATGCTGGGACACTTCCATAAGATTGCGTGTAGCAGCAGGTTGGAAAGCACTTTATGCAATGCAGAACAATAACCACAGAGCAGAATTGTATGATTGGGGACATCAGGCACATCTGTTCAGGGTATTGGTAGAGCCAGTTCTTTTGTACGGGGTTGAAGTCTGGGGCCCAGTGGTGTCCCTTGCTACTTGGAACGACTTAGAACAAGTGCAGAAGGCCTTCTTAGCACAGGCACTCAGAGAGAAATCCACGGTCCCATATCAAATTTTGTTGCAGAAGACAGGTTTCCTGCCACTTCACTGAACGGCCCTTGATAGACACGTCGTCTATTTCCAGAAGGTGGTAAATATAGATGATGATCGTCTACCGCACTTGGCTTATGCAGTGGCAATGGGACCACAACGACTCAAGAATTGTTGGAAGGATAAAAGAGTGCAGTGGCTTACTAGATGGAATGTCCAGGAGCACATGTGCATCCGTGTAGAAACGGTGGCGATCGCGGTGACCTGAGATGTTACCTTGATGCTTGTTTCTCCAAAGAAGCTTTGGGATTCCGTGGCCCTGGATCAAGTCAAACAAAGACATTACAAGCAAAGACATAAATCCCACATTAGAACGAGGCCCACAACGCTACCTACGCTCACATCCGCCCATGAAAAAGCGCAGCATATTGCCTCCATTCGCACGGGTGCCCACCATCTCCGGATTGAGATAGGTCGATGGATTGGGGAGCCACTTTGCCGGGATAGGGTTTGTCGGTACTGCGATCACGCAGATCATATCGAGATACCTCGAGTTTTTTGAGGATGAGTGTCACACTTTCACATAAAAATGAGCTGCCTATAAAATACTTGTAAAAATATGATCTATATTCGGACCACGCCGCTTTAAAATACTTTGATTAGACCCCGATGACGCCACATGATTTTGGGCACAACTTCGCTCATGCTTTCGGATTATACATTCACTTCTAAACAACAACTTGAGGGCTCGGAGGATCCAGTCCAACCATTTAATCGTTGTCGCTTTCGGTTGATTAGACCTTATTGCCGCATGATACGCTTTTCACCACGGTTTTCCTCGACCTCGAAAACCATTGGCGGGGTTTTTTCAGGATTTTTAATCCCGCAAGAATGTGGATTTTAAGGCTTTTAAGCGCTTTTTGTATTGGGTCCCATAGGCCGGTTGGTCTCCATGGACGATAAAAACAATTCTATTCTATTCTATTCTATTTTAGAATCCTTCTATAAAAAGACACTGCTATATGTCTATCATTTTTGCCTGATAAAAGATTGTGACAAATATTTTCCTTGGTGCGATGATCAAGCCATATGTATTGTATACCCTAAAACTAGCTATAAGGGAATTGGTTTTAAATATGGCAATAGTTTTTATATCAATGGGGTTGCATATTATTAGTACTTGTTGTAAAAGCAAAATTAACTTGTCATTGCCATCATTTATTGAATGTACATATAGTAAAATATTATGTAAAAATTGCCATATATTGATAAATTCCAACTATAACTTTTGTGTTTAGTTTTTTAGTGCAACAACCTAACCTCAAGTGCCTTATCTCGAAGCCTAGCCTATCCACGTGGCTATGGTTTAATAAAGTTAGGAAATGTGCCTCGCAGATTTAATTTTCAGGCACAAGAATGCAAGTGACTTCAATCTTTTAGGTCATAGTTTGCTTTTTCTCAGTTTACATGTCAGCACCTTTTTATTACTGTCCTTAAAATGATATTAATTTTGGGCAAAGAGCTGCAGCAAGCCTTAAATTTAAAATGTTCGGTACCATTCTTTGGGGGTCCTAGTCATGCAGAGAACTGCAGGATCCAATCTTTAAGCATGTTTCATCTTGTTATATGTCTCATACCTTTAATGCTTTTGCACGTCCTCTAGAAAGCACTCAGGTGGTTGAAACATGCCAATTTTAATTATGCCAATTTTATTTTAAGTATTGTGCATATTTAACACCGTAATCACTAAGTATGGGTTGGAACAACATGGCAACAAGGAACAAAGCCTTGTTTTGAATGTTGTACTATACTTAGTCTTTGCCTCTAGGGCATTTGATGAAGTACTCTACCAATTGCAAAACCTCCTATGGTGCATAAAAATTTTCTTCAGTCATGATGATATTTTCTTCCTAGTTTGAATACCATAAACATGATTTCTATTGTATATCAGATATTTCAACACAACATCGGCAATAACTGACACATTAGCAATTCAGAGCAGATGATCCATTTGCATCAATTATTGCATTGGTTCTCACATTTTTCTAGCATTTAGATCGTTAGTTGCATTTCTTTGTCGTTAAGCCACTAGGCTTGCATATATCTATAATATTACCAAGGCCCATGTGCATTCATTGTACAATTAAACATCATCATTTTTTATTCTCAATGTGTGTATCTTAGACTTTTTGGGACAAGACAACATGTTGTGTCATGTTGCAAAGGTGATCTTGGTCCAAATTAACATCCGTAAAGGAATGTTTGCTACTACTTACAGGGAGCAAAGTAGACACCATGAATCAAAGGCATGGAATACAATAGAAAAGAACATCGATCAAGTTAACGACAAAAGGAAGCAAAGTAGATACCATGAAGCAAAGGCATGGAATACAATAGAAAAGAACATTATAAGTCAATGACAAAATGCGTCGTTGATCTAGGACACCAAGGAGATGCATGAATTTATATGCTTGTATATCTACTTACTTAAAAAGTTTTTGGGCTTTCTCTTTCATGCCGGTGTGCCAGGGTTGGAAATTGAAGGGCTGCCCTGACTTTTTTTTGAAGGTCACTCTAAAAAGTGGACTTTCAAATTGCAAGGCATAATATAAATTAGACTTTCATGTGCATTGTTAATGTAAAAGTAACAATGCGCGGACTTAATTTTTTTTTCTCCTTAAAATACTTAAACATAAAAAAAGTACTCGCAACAATATTTAACGCATAAACATTGTATAACGATTTTACCTGGGCATCTGTTTTCTACCATTCTGTATGGAATAAGAGATCTTTAGCACAATGCCCATTGATCCATCTCAATCTCATGCTATGAGCTGCAAAAAATTCTTACCTTTGAACTTGGGTTGGATTGGAACTTGGAAATCGAAGGCTGTTGCAGGGCCAGGATCATAATCGGGCAACATCATAATCGGCCAGCATCATCTCATCCAGGCTTGGAAATTGAAGGCTGCAGGTAATCGGCTGCATCATCTCATCATCTCATCGTAATCGGCCAGCAGATCAGAGAAAGAAATAGGGGTATTAAGTGCATGGCTATGCTAAAAGTAGACTTTTTGTTGCATGGCAATTTTTTTTTTGACTTTCATTTTGCAAGGCTACATAAAATGTGGACTTGTTTTTGAAGGTCTATTTTTTTCTAGACTTTATTTTGCATGGTAAAAAGGGTCTTGCAGGGCCTGCAGCCTTCAATTTCCAAGCCTGCGGTGTGCCCTTTCCGGGTGTGACTTTTGGAAGCCAAAAACGCGTTTTCCGGCCAAAATGCTTCGTCTAAATATTTTTGTGTTGTTTCTTTGCATCTCTCTCTCCTCTCTCGGGTGTGGGTGGTGTGGGCGGTGGGTGGCTGCCGTTACGCTGGGGCATACCATTGTTTCTGAAAATATGATGTGAGGGAGGGAGGTGATGCAGCTTATATATTTTTTAAAATAGTTTTGGGCACGTTTCTACAGGCCGGTGATGGCAGAGGAGTTTCTACAGCAAAAATCGGCTTAGAGGTGCAAAAATCGGTGTAACTGGCCTATCCAATCTCATGCTCCTAGGACCAATCTATTTCTATGAAGTATTGCAGATCTCTCTTTTGCTTTTGGCTGAGAGCTACCCGAAAAAGGGATTTTGGTTTCTGTTGTTGCTGCAATGACGAGGCTCTTATTTTGATTATCTGGCAAGCAGATGGAGAAGCCCAAGCATTCAAGAGAAGCCCAAGCATTTCGATTGAGCAGTCAGTGGATCTCCCATGTTTTGGACCTCCCTAAGACGCTCTTCTTGAAGGATATGATTTTTTGAAATGCCGCAGGTGCTGTGGATCTCGCTTTTGATTATGACCGGTTTAAATTGTAGGGAAATCTCAGAGTCTTCATGAGCTGTCCTGAATCGCCACAACCATCAGATATATTTTTGTACGGTGCCATCACTGGAGCAGGTGCACCCTAACACTCCAAATCCTCTGCATCTTACTTACCTATTTTTTTAGATTGAAGACTTCTGTTTGCTCATCTCTTCCATTTTTCAGAAACTTCAGGGACTCAGTAGTATGGGAAGTCGGCATGTCTAAAATCTCTGGCTCCGCTGTTGCCATAACTAAAGCTCGATCAACTTAGCTTCTTTGGTTCGCATTACCAGAAAAGAGCCTTCACCCATCTGTAAGTTTTTTTTCTACCCTCTGAAGAAGCATCCCTCATTTGCATCAAGCGTAGATTTTTAGTATTGAATTGTAATTATTTCTGCATTTCAGGCAACATTTTGTGTATGTAGTTGTTTAGTTACTCTTTAAATTATGGCCTGGAGTTATACAAATAGTTTTAAGGGCACAGCTACAATGTCATAGCTCTGGTTCCTCCACTTTAGAAGAATCAACAGATTAGCAGCAAAGACTATGCTCCTTATAGCAACAGGCTGGAGCTGCAACTGGCTGGAGCTTCAGGTAAAATTTTCGTTGCCCATATTTTCATCTCTTATCTTTCCGATATGAACTTGATCAATTGCAACTTTTTCTTAGCAGCAGATCAAGTTTTGCAAAAGGGAATCATTCATGCTTACGGAAGAGCAAATAGAGAGCAAATAGATTCATGGAGGTATGAGTCTATGGGTTCTGTTTTATGTCTATATATTTCTTTCCTTCATTTCATTTTGTTGCATTGGTATCAACATTTAAATCAACATATGGTATGCAAGTTTTAAGGACTCGCTTCTCTCTATTTGTAGATGCTTCATTTTCTGCAACAGTATCCAATTTTCTGTTCTGATAAAAAGATCAAGCATGTTTCTTTGTGCACATATTTTTGTCACGAAATTCTTTGTTACTGCAAGTACCACATACATGAAATTCTTTGTTTATTTGTTTCTCATGCGTACCACTCAAATCCGGCCCTGCCATAGCCATGAATCTTGGAAGATCTACCAGGCTTACCAGCTTATCATTGATGGTCCAAGTTTCTTCTCAGGTTTTCTTCTCAGGGATCTGCTATATGTGGAGTAAAAGTCGGTCTCCTTGAGTACTGGGTAACGCAAGGAAGGCTGCGCCGGCCAAGATAGTCTTTGAAGCTGTTAATCCATTGGCACAATCTAGATGGAGGAGGTTCTGAATCTGGGGTTAAGAAGACACATTTTGCATTGACGGAGGAGGTTCTGAAGGTAAATCCATCAATCTGCACTCTGGATTGTGTGACCATTCCAAATGCATCCGATTTCTTACAGCTATCTGCAGAGGCTTACTGGATCCCTACTTGAGAGCAAACTGGAGCATGATATTGTCCATGATACTTACTCCACATTCTAAAAAGCTCCCAGGTTTTGAATGCTTAGAAAGGATTAAAACGGCTCAAAGGTTAGCAAATGGAAGTAAGTAGCTGCAGTTGCAGCATGGCAGTAACTTCCTATTTCAATGTCCCGAAATCCATTTTATCAGTTTTGTTCTATCTCCATTTTCCTCATAGATTCTCAGTTCAGTTCACAGACGGATTCTCAGTTCTTTCTCATTTCCTCATACACGGATACAGTTCACAGAGCGGTGGGTACTATTATAAGTGCTTGCATGAGCTTTCTAGCTAGATACATGTCCAGATTGACATGTGCCTCTGATCTTTGTAGCTTCCTTATGATTTTTCAGGTCCCTTACAAGTTGCTGCAGAAATGTCCAAAAGGTACTTTCACGATCTTTTAAATGCATCAAACATTGAAAATTGATGTTTACACTTGGAACCATTGTAGTCTTCGGCAGCTCTGGGTGGATAATGACAATTAGATAGATGTCAAGCAAATGAGATGTCCAACATCCTTTATTTGCATTGATGGGTAGCAAAAGGGACATACTAACTTAGAGAATCAGTTGGTTACAAATTTCTGAAAAACTACCATTGGGCTTAGAGAAACATCATGTATAGCAAGACCACAAGTATTTTGCCATGCAAAAAATGCATAAATTAAAAAATCTCATGAAAAAGCAAAACACACCAGTTGTTTCAATGCTAATTGTTCACTCTTGCCATTTGCATTTTTTAACGTGCTTTTCCATCTGAGTTTTTTATTTCTACATGCTTCTCTAACACAGGACAACCATTATTAAACATAATGCAACTTTTGATTTTGGGACAATCTTAGACTTTCAAGAGGTCAAGCAAAATAAATTTTTACAGTAGTAGTTGTTGCTGCACAATGACTTGCATTGAGAATGGATTGCACGCTTCAACAATGGCTTGCATTGAGAATAGATTGCATGCTTCAACAATGGTTCACTTTTTTGTCCCGCACTTCAATAAAATATGTAAAAATATGTATTCATGCACAATATGGGTCTTCAATTTGATGGTCCATCTTATACGGATGATGAAGTTTTAAGCAATGCATTCTTGCTTTGCATTTTAGTCAATGCAATAACACATTTGCCCCTCTTTTAGATGCTTTAAGTAATCCTCAATGTCACCTAATTTGACTTTGAATTTTAGGCAATGATCAATGTTCAATCTCCACATTTGCCCCTCCTTATCAACCCTAAATGGATTTTTTTTTTTTTCCGAGGAAAAACTATTTGCTCTTAGCTCAAAGATTGCGTGCATTATAGATTATTACCATTACTCAAGATTTTGTATCTCCAGTCAAAAGCATATACAAGCCTATATGATAAACCTTAGGCAATGATATGTGCAATGTTGTCATTTTGGGTGTGGATAATTAATTAGCCGCAATATAGGCTACTAGAAGTAAATAATAAGCATATGTCGGCGTGGTCCAACTGATATATAATTTAAACTCTTAATATATGATTCGAACTCATGCGCGGCAACGCTGGGCACACGTTTAGGCGAATTGCTAGATGCAGTTCACGAAGTTTTTTGCACGTCGTCCTCACTTTTTGGGCAAACAGGTTAGAAGCAGGACTCGCTTCTCTAGAGATACTTTTCTGCAAACTTGAAGCAACATTTGTCAATCATTATTGTAGGATATGTTCTTCCCTTGCATGATTAGTGACCTATTATGAGATACCATGCACCCAGCATGAATTGTAGATTCTGGGACAATATTTTCTGGGACGCCCCTCTTTGTGCCAAGGGGGATTCACCTTTGGGTGCCATACAATGTACCTGAGTGACTCGCATGGTTTTTTTTTATCCATTTCCACACGTACAGGTCTGAGTTAGGGGGTTTGGGCCACTACTTGGGGTATATTTTGTATGGAAGGTGTTGAATTTGCCTTTCAAAAATCATATACGGGGGTGTATTTCTACACGCACTTGACATATCCCCTTCGTATAGGTGCATCCCCGGGGCTTCATATATGCACCTCTTCAACCTGCTTTCACACATACCCTCTTCAACCTGCTTGAGACAATCACGTGCTTGATAGTCATGAAACATCATGGGCAGTTCGAATCAATGACTCGCTCATGCATTTCACTTTTACTCCGGCTAAGATGTTATCTATCAGAGAAGTAAAGATATCACGGAGCATCCAACAAAGTACAACATTAGGCTCTTGGTGATGTGCGCCATGTGGCAATGCTTATTTAGAGTTCCATCATAATGAGCTAGGATCAGATTTTGTCTTCAGATTTTTTGCCTTCAAAGGTAGATTTAACTATCTCCTGCATTCCTTATAAAGCATTGTTTTCTCTATTGAAATCCATGAACACAACATTAATACATTGATGATATTGTGATTAGACAATTTCAATAATAAAAATAATTACAAAAGCAAATAATGTCCATTCTCGCCAATATCAACATGCGTTGTTGTCGAAGTAGCATATATGGACATTGCTGAGTAAAAATATAGGCCAGGACATTAGCCCGGCAACGCCGGGCACCCGTTTACTAGTCTACTTACTTAAATTGTGTTTGGGGGGTGTGTCCTCCTTTTTCCGGCCGCCGGTGGACATCGAAATCCGGCCAAAAAGCGAAATTTTGTGATCAGAAATTTGAAAATCCGGCAAGAAAGAAACTTTCCCTTATGTTTTTTAATGGCGGTTTACCCTAGCGTTAGGGTTTGAGCGGCAGTTTCTGGATGGTGCTGTAAAACGCTTGCTCCCAGAATAGTTCTTGGTAGGCACGCAAAGCCTGACCTTGAGCCCAGGGGCGAAACCTCTGCTGGACATTAGTCAAGATAAAATCTGACATTCTCTGTTGGCATCCCATCGCCAAAGCCAACCTCTGGCCCCCTCTTTAGATCTTTGATTATATGGAATGTTTTCCAGTTACAGAAGGTTTTCACTTGATTTTTGTATCTCTGAGATGTATTCGAGAAGTAAAAATCAGCATATCCAATCTCCGGTAGATCCTCATTGTTTATTTGTTGTCATGAGTACCACCCAAATCCGGCTCTGCCATAGCCATGAATCGGCATTTCTTAATGCCTTGGGAGATTTACCGGCTTATTCTTATGTCCTATTAACTTTCTTTTCAGGTTTTCTTCTCGGGGTTACGCTATCGCGTGAGTAGGCTTAGCAATAAATCGGTCTTAGTCGGTCTCGGGTAGATCCTCACTTTTGTTTATTGTCATGCCTACATGCAAAGCCAAATCCGGTCCTGCCTATACAAATCCAGGATGTGCTTATTTGAGTTGGATTTGACCTGGACTTTATCACGATTCTCATTTCACTATTTGTGTGCATTTTTCAATCAAAAGCAATAATTCACGGTGTTGAGGTGGAATCTGCAACCATTTCAAAGGTGAAAATAATAATTTGCCGAGCGGTTAATGAAGGTCTCCAATGTTTAGTACAAGCAATGGGATTGTAAAATCTGAGGGCTTACAGACACGCTCATGTGTTGGTTAAGTGCATTCATATTATTTACCAATGGATTGTCGATACTACATTTTACTTCATGCATGATTTGCTACCATTTTGCTACCAATTGTCTGAGAGATGGCTTTTGAGGTTTTTGCTCTACGTTTCAAAATTTTTGTTTGTTGTATTCTTTCATTTGTTTTGTGGCTACCTTGCTTTCTTCAATCCCAGGGCGTATTTTTTTTTTTTCTACTATTCCATTTGTTCCATTCTATATGGACTTCTATAGGGTATTACATTTTGCTCGAGGTCTAGGGGAGATATAGTTCTTCTTTGTGATTATCGCTTTTTAGAGAAGTTGCCTTGATGGTGGGGAAGAAGATATAATGTTTTGCGAGAATATGTCTTTGCATACTTGCGAGAAACGTTTTGGGATTTGCACCTTGAATCATGTATTAAGCGCAACTCTTTGAAACGAATCCATGTTTACGGGGATAATTCATTACCTATCAACCTACTATTATCGGTTGGAAATTCTAACCCAAAGCTATCCACATAACACGATTGTGACTCGAATATTCTGATGGTGGTGTTTTGACTATTGGTTACTACTAAATGCAAGAAGCATCAAGTCTGCAGCTTGATACTATAAGTCCTCATGCATAAATATGTTGATAAACATCATCAAAGTCTAATATGTTTGCTTCAAAGATATCTGAGTCCATATCTTGCTTTTCAGTTTTCTTCTGTACAGATTTGAAGTATGGGATGTAATTACACTGCCATATTTTTTTCGTTTAGCTCTCTATTCTTGCAAGAAAATTTGAGGAATGGTTGGATAAAAAGGGTTAACTGATATAGTTGATTTCCTCCAATGTGGCAATTCTTACATGCATCTCATAGGGTGGCATCTGTCTATTGCAAAGTCCAGCTTTATGATTGCCATTTTGCTGTTGTATCAATTAATGGCCATGACATGCATAAACTAATGGAAGTTTAGCCCAGTCGTATTAATGCTCTCATGTGAATACATTTTCTTTAAGTATTGGTGTTTAACTTTTATGTAATGCTCTTAATTCTAGCGCATATCAATGCCACAAAATACCATTCTACATATGTTGTTCAAATTGGCATTTTAGCATTTTGGTGTATAAAATAAACTATTTGGTTTAACTGCTGCATTTTTCAATTTTGACTTTGGCCATTAAGTGTAATCTTTGTTTTACAATTTTGATTTTGGCCATAAGCTTACTCTTTGTTTGTGGTATTTAGCCAAACAATATTAGAGAGGTTTTTTTTTGTCAATGCCTTCTCTTCATCATCAAACATCTATATCATCATGGCCACAATCACAACTATCTATACATATCCAATATAATGGACCTATGTATATCCAAATTATTTTACAAGATTTATAATACATCTCAACAATGCTAGAATCACATGAACATGACTCAAATTTTTCACATCCAAACCACTTTGAAATAAAACTTTGCATTCATATTTTCAAGCAATCATTTGAGCTCCCAGTCATATGTTATTGAGTTCCAAAAGAGAGGATTGTCACATGTACATTTGTTGACTATGTTGGATTAGGACGACAAGCTCTTCACAACTGAAGAAATTGATCAAATCATTTGCGATGAACATTCCAGATAAGGATGCATATCCTGAATTGTATGATGTGGTCACCTGTAATATGATGCATGGGCTATGTGATACTGGATATCAAAAGTCTGTGCATACAGGATCATAAGTGTAGAAAGCATTACCCATGTGCATTTTCAGATGAGATGGCAGTTGTTGACGGATATCTGTTGTATCGAAGAAGGGATGATGACCAGAAAGTGGAAAAATGTGACGTACATATAGACAACAGATAGTTCGTCATGACTAACATCGTACTTCAAGTGCCATATCAATTTTGAGGTATGCTGCTATAAGGTCATTAAATATTTGTACAAGTATATCTACAAAGAGCCAGATATGATCAATGTGAACTTAGACGCAGCAAGTGATGGAGACGCATAAACTTAGTTCGTGTCATATAATCCATGACTAACATCGTACTTCAAGTGCCATATCAATTTTGAGGTATGCTGCTATAAGGTCATTAAATATTTGTACAAGTATGTCTACAAAGAGCCAGATATGATCAATGTGAACTTAGACGACGCAAGTGATGGAACCCATAACTTGGACGCATGTACTTTGTTAATTCTTCAGAAAAAGAGCGATACTATCTACGACTCCTATTGACCCATGTGACAGGTTCAATTAGTTTTGAAGATTTACTCTCTTTCAATGGGGAGTTATGTGCAACATACAAAAAAGCTTGCATTCGTCGTGGGTTGCTTCGAGATGGCATAGAATGGCTCGAATCTCATCAAAAAGTAGCAACATGAGGCATGCCACCACAATTGCTACACATGTTCGCGGCACATAAATAATGTCCGTTCTTGCCAGTATTAACATGTGATGTGTCGGAAGTTGCACATGTGGATGTTAAAGGCCAAGTAAAAACACATGACAGAACATTAGCCCGGCAATGCCGGGCACACGTTTACTAGTTCCTATTGAAGTTTAAACGTAATATTTATGAATATGTAGCAAAATAACCGGGGGTTCCAAAGGGATTTGATATGGATGTAAAAGTAACAATTTCTGAAACCATATATCATATATCCCTAAAACAATTGAATGGGTTGTTATTAAAAACACACACACACACACACACACACAACACACACACACACACACACACACACACACACACACACACACACACACACACACACACACACACACACACACACACACACACACACACACACACACACACACACACACACACACACACACACACACACACACACACACACACACACACACACACACACACACATTTTCAAGATAAAAAATAATCACATTAACTCACTGGGTACATTGGTTAAAGTAGTCTTATTAGGACATTGAGTTATTTTGGTAGAGGTTCAAGCCCTCTTATTTCATATTCTAAAATCTTAGGCAAAGCCATATAGGGGTTCGATATTCCCTAACCTTAGGCGAAATCGTATTTCATATTTCAAAATCATAGGCACCTCCAATCACTCCAATCATAAAGGATTATAAGCGAAACGAGAGGTGCCCAAAGGCTCCAACATACGATGTGGGTCGTAGGATCGACGAATCCGGCGACTGTGGTAGTCCAGGGTGCATCTCATTTAGAATATGTAGCAAAATAACAGGGGCTTCTAGGGGGATTTGATATTGATGTAAAAATAACAATTCTTGAAACCATGACCATATATTCCTAAAACAATTGAATGTGTTGTTATAAAAAAAAAGAAATAGATTCAAGATAAAAAATAATTACATTAACTCACTGGGTGCATTGGTTAAAGTAGTCTTATTAGAACATTGAGTTATTTTGGTAGAGGTTCAAGCCCCCGTATTTCATATTCTAAAATCTTAGGCAAAGCCGTATAGAGGTTCAATATTCCCTCAAAACCTTAGGCAAAATCATATTTCATATTTCAAAATCATAGGCGCCTCCAATCATAAATTACCGGAGGCTCCAACATACGATGTGGGTCGTGGGATCAACGAAGCGGACGACTGTGGTAGTCAAGTGCACCTCCTCGTTTAGAATATGTAGCAAAATAACAGGGGATTCCAGGGGGATTTGATATGGATGTAAAAATAATAATTCCTGAAACCATGGACCTTTGATTAAAATGGATAATGGTTAAAATGGATAATACCTTGAACGAGGGTTTTATGCCCTATTATAACAATCTTGGGCCAGTTTATGGCGTGGCCACAGCCATGGGTTGATTTTTAGTAGTATTCAGGTAACAACGTTGTTTCAAATATGTTTCAACTATGCACATATCAATCCGATAATAAAGGCCATCAGCAATTTATAAGAATGGAGAATTGCATTTCTAATCTATTATTATAAATTTATAAAGGATTGTCGCAAACATAGGGCTTTGAGGTTGCGCTTCAGATGAAGCGACAAAAGAAGACATTTTTCTCCCTAGCATTGCAATATAAATGATGTCAATGAATGCTATTAATGTGGTGGTTTTTTGCATGTCATGATACATGCAATGCATTTAAGACCAATAATCATGTTTCCAACGACCTATGGATTCATTTGCCAAGCTATGATAGAATAGATCAAAGCAAATAAATAACACATAATTCCTAAAAGTGTAAAGTTTGGATTGGTGCAATTCCGAATTATTTGCCAATCCTAGACTGCTACGTGTACATAGTTCTATTATGGAGTTGCAACTTAGTTACATTATTATTATTATTATTATTATTATTATTATTATTATTATTATTATTATTATTATTATTATTATTATTATTATTATTATTATTATTATTATTATTTTTATTATTATTTTTTTTTCGACGACAAGCTTTATTCACCAACTAAAAACCAGAGCAACATAAAATGCAAAGACAGGATTATAACCCCAGTGGACAAATCGATCCAACTGAGCACAACCACCTGCCTATGCAAAAGAATGAATCTGAAGGTAGGTATGCCAGATCAGTACTTTCTTCTCTTGATCAAGAGAAGAACAATTGTAAGCCGAAAACTTCCTCAAGGTGGGATTTAATCCTGCCTACAAAGTGTGCATGTATGGCCAAAGTTTTGCCCAACGGATGTGTGGTGAGTTGGTATAGGCCTAGTAATGCCAAAATAAATGTGCACTTGGTCGGGGGTTCAAACCCGGCCAGTGTATGTTTATATTTGGGAGTTGGTTACTGGGGTTATACGGCCATGATCCCCGAAGTGGTAGAACTTAAAAGCCTATACATGTCCTCCACTTTGGCTGCTCGTTGGCAGTGGGACAAAAACTAGCTAGTCTGTCAAAAGACTAGTCTAGACCAGTAAAAGTTGGTTTCTGATTCATCGTGGCTGGTTTCTTGGATTCTTGTCTAAAGCCCTCCGGTCCTAGGATGCCCAAAAAAGTCATATGTGGCGGTGGCACTAGGCTGGTGACGCTTAGGTTCGGCGATGCCCCTAGAGTTGCCCCTAGGATCCGAAAACTTCCTCAAGGTGGGATTTAATCCGCCTACAAAGTGTGCATGTATGGCCAAAGTTTTGCCCAGCGGATGTGTGGTGAGTTGGTATAGGCCTAGTAATGCCAAAATAAATGTGCACTTGGTGGGGGTTCAAACCCGGCGGTGTATGTTTATATTTGGGAGTTGGTTCTTGGGGTTACCCATGGCCATGATCCCGGCGTGGTAGAACTTAAAAGCCTATACATGTCCTCCACTTTGGCTGCTTTCGTTGGCGGTGGGACAAAACTAACTAGTCCGTCAAAAGACTAGTCTAGACCCGATAAAAGTTGGTTTTCTGATTCTCGTGGCTGGTTTCTTGGTTTCTTGTCTAAAGCCCCCTCGGTCTTAGGATGCCCAAAAAGTCATATGTGGTGGCACTAAATTTTGGTGGACGCTAGGTTTGTGCGATGCCCCTAGAGTTGCCTCTAGGATCGAAAACTTCCTCAAGGTGGGATTTAATCCCGCCTACAAAGTGTGCATGTATGGCCAAAGTTTTGCCCAGCGGATGTGTGGTGAGTTGGTATAGGCCTAGTAATGCCAAAATAAATGTGCACTTGGTGGGGGTTCAAACCGGCGAGGCGGTGTATGTTTATATTTGGGAGTTGGTTCTTGGGGTTATCGGCCATGATCCCGGCGTGGTAGAACTTAAAAGCCTATACATGTCCTCCACTTTGGCTCCTTGCTCGTTGGCGGTGGGACAAAACTAGCTAGGGGTCAAAGACTAGCCTATACATGTCCTCCACTTTTGGCTCTTTCGTTGGCGGTGGGACAAAAACTAGCTAGTCGTCAAAGACTAGTCTAGACCCGATAAAAGTTGGTTGGTTTACGGATTCTTGTGGCTGTTTTATCTGGGTTCTTGTCTAAAGCCCTCTGGTCCTAGGATGCCCAAAAAAAAGTCATATGTGGCGGTGACACTAAATTTGGGTGACGCTAGGTTTCGATATGATGCCCCTAGAGTTGCCCTAGGATCCGAAAACTTCCTCAAGGTGGGATTTAATCCCGCCTACAAAGTGTGCATGTATGGCCAAAGTTTTGCCCAAGCGGATGTGCTAAACTAGGATGTGTGGTGAGTTGGTATAGGCCTAGTAATGCCAAAATAAATGTGCACTTGGTGGGGTTCAAACCCGGCCGGTGTATGTTTATATTTGGGAGTTGGTTCATTGGGGTTATCTGGCCATGATCCCAGAATGGCGTGGTAGAACTTAAAAGCCTATACATGTCCTCCACTTTCTCCGCTTTCGTTGGCGATTGGGACAAAAACTAGCTAGTCACGTCAAAAGACTAGTCTAGACCCGAAAAAGTTGGTTGGTTTGTGATTCTTGTGGCTGGTTTTTTTTAGTTCTTGTCTAAAGCCCCTACGGTCCTAGGATGCCCAAAAAGTCATATGTGGAAATGGCGGCACTAGGTGGCGCTTAGGTTGGCGATGCCCCTAGAGTTGCCCCTAGGATCATGGGAAAACTTCCTCAAGGTGGGATTTAATCCACGCCTACAAAGTGTGCATGTATGGCCAAAGTTTTGCCCCAGCGGATGTGTGGTGAGTTGGTATAGGCCTAGTAATGCCAAAATAAATGTGCACTTGGTGGGGGGTTCAAACCCGGCGGTGTATGTTTATATTTGGGAGTTGGTTCTTGGGGTTATCGGCCATGATCCCGGCGTGGTAGAACTTAAAAGCCTATACATGTCCTCCACTTTGGGCTTTCGTTGGCGATGGGACAAAAACTAGCTAGTCTGTCAAAAGACTAGTCTAGACCCGATAAAAGTTGGTTTCTGAGAGTTGGCGATTGGGACAAAAACTAGCTAGTCTGTCAAAAGACTAGTCTAGACCCGATAAAAGTTGGTTTCTGATTCTTGTGGCTGGTTTTTTCTTGGTTCTTGTCGGGGGTTTCACCATTGAAACCCAGTATGACCAAAAAAGGCGTGGTTGGGTAGGGGTTTTTGAACTTGAGGCGTCAGGTATCTGATGGACCTTTGCTTCATCTGATCGACCACCATTCCCCGTAGGATGGAAAAAGGGGGATTAGGGAAGCGCATGTCAAAGTCTCATCGTTATGGCCAAAGGCTCTGTTCTAAATCTTCTTCTATTATGTACATTACATGTTCTTGCCATTTGGATTCGTCTTTTGCTATCTGGGAATTCCAAACCAGGCGATGGTGGCATTGGCGGTGTTTCGTTGGTTTTGGGCTTCATGTAAGTTTTTTTCCTTTAGGGTTGATTCTTTCAAGTTTAAAAGCCTTTGCCTTCTCTTAAGTGTATTTTTCTGGGCAAGAAATAGAAGGAAGACATTTTCTTTCAAAGCTAGTCTAGAGCGTTAAGGAGCAAGCAGCTAGGTGCGAGACAAGGTAACGGTTGGTTTTTCTTCTAAAATCTTGAAACATTGTAAGCATAACAGGAGGAGTAAGTATGCTATGTTCTTTCCTTTCTAGCGATAGAGTCAACGGATTTGGACCAAGACAGAGTCTATTTGTGTGGCAATACATATTCTAAAGCCAAGGTTTTGGACTACCGGATGTCCGGTCGGATGAGTCAATCCCTAGGCCTAGTAATGCCAAATATGTTGGAGCCTCTGGACACCTCTCGTTTCGATTATGCTCAATTATGATTGGGGCGTTGATTATGATTTTTAAGATGTGAATACGAGTTTGCCTAAGGTTTTGATGGTATATCGTGCCTCTATACGGTTTCATTTAAGCTTTTAGAATATGAAATTTGGGGGTTTGAACCTCTACTAAAATAACTCAATGTCCTAATAAGACTACTTTAACCAATCTAACTAGTGAGCTAATGTGACTATTTTTTATCTTAAATCTATGTTTTTTTTTATAATAACCCATTGAATTGTTTTAGGGATATGGTCTATGGTTTCAAGAATTATATCTATATCAAATCCCCCTGGAACCCCAGTTATTTTGCTACATATTCTAAACGAGGTGCACCACTGGACTACCACGGTCGTCGGATCTCATCAATCCTCACGGCCCTGGGTGTATGTTGGAGCCTCATGGACACCATTTTGGATTATGCTCAATTATGATGGGAATTCCTATGATTTTAAGATGTGGAATACGAGTTTGCCTAAGGTTTTGATGGTATATCCTTTAGGGTTGATTCTCTCAACGGTTTCATTTAAGCTTTTAGAATATGAAATACGGGGTTTCGAACCTCTACTAAAATAACTCAATGTCCTAATAAGACTACTTTAACCAATCTAACTAGTGAGCTAATGTGACTATTTTTTATCTTAAATCTATGTTTTTTTTTATAATAACCCATTGAATTGTTTTAGGGATATGGTCTATGGTTTCAAGAATTATATCTATATCAAATCCCCCTGGAACCCCCCGTTATTTTGCTACATATTTATTGCATTATTGCAGCTCAACATTTTCCTCAGATCCAAGGGCATTATGATGAGCCCAATATTGAATATGCATAGACCAATGCATTTCGATTTTAGGATTGTCTCCTGTACTCCATCATGCCTCTGCCTTCTAAGGTGCAAGTGTTGTTGTCTGATTTACATGAAATAGTCTTTAAACTAGCATATGTAAAGATTTCACCCGTTGTTTGCAGGTTCTGATGATGATGTGCGTAATCGAGGTTACAATGCCGCTTGCTGATCGCTGCTATTATACTTGCAAGGTAGCATTCTAGCTTTTGAGAAACTAGTGAGAGGACTTCTGATCATGGCATGTTTGTCTTTGATTCTGCACTTGACCACCGCATATTCTTTCATATATGAGTTGTGGCATGTGTTAAATTTCTCTTTAACAGAACAACCTTTGCTGCATAATGACCAATTATAATGGTTCTGGAAATAAAATGTTAAATTTAAGATCATAAAAAGGCCTTGCAGCAAGGCCAAAGAATGACAAATGCTTGGTAGAAATTACATTTTATTGAAGCTTTCTTCTGTGCGAAAATGCGAAGTACAAATGATTTTCTTCAGGATATTGTAGTCTCATTTCCCTGATACCACATAAAATAGGTGTTTAGCTTTGCCTTCTCTTCATTCTGAGGTAGAAATGCATTTCTGGTTATTATGGCTGTTTCTTATTCTTCTGGACATGCACAAAAGTTGGGCCAACAAAAACAGAAGCCATTGTTAGAAATTCTTACCTTTGATATTTTAGCTGGGATCTGAAAATGGTAATCTATTTCTCTGGTTTGCTTCAAATGAGATGGAGTTTGGCAGTGGATATGCATATTTCGTTCGTATTTTTTTGTTTGGATACTTGATGCTTAGTATTTCTATTTCACAGCTCTACATAAGTGTTGTACAGTGCGCTTTTTCATCTTATTCTTCGTTTCGTCTGCAGGAAATAGTTATACGTTTGCATATACTCAAACTTGGCAGCTTCATTGAGTTCAACCTATGGGTTATATCCAACGTAGTTTGACCATTGTACTTGGTTGCAATGATGTGTTACATAGTTTCCCATAACAGAGCAGTTCTCTTCACAGAGGCAGGAATTGAACTTAAAATTCAGGAACAAATTGCTATTCGAGATACTGCACATGCAAAAAAGCCAGACTATGATGATTTGTCAACAACCATGGGACAGTTTACAGAATCGGCTTTGGCGAAATGAGATGGACAAAATATGCAAGAGCAATTGCGTCAAATCTTGATGTTTATTGGGCATGCTTTGGGGATCTGGCTGTCTGGGCCCATTAAGAATCTAATTGCTAGTGCTGTTGTAGACACAAAGAGCTCATTGGAGTTGGCACCCTGGGTAATCATTTATCACTAGCTATTTCCGTTAAAGGGTTTCCAATGTAGATACTTGCTGCAAGAATGCTTTAGGGAGATGAATTCAGTGTTATTTTTATGGTTGATATGAACTGCTAATCTCAGCATTGCGATGTCTCATGAACCAGCCTTTAAGCTTTTACATTTTTATGCATTCCTACTTGATTTAAAAGTGCAGAGATGCCACTACTACAATGTGAAGATGTACTACTACAATGTGAAGATGTGTTTGGTAGTGAGTCCTTGACGCTCCATGACACATGTAGCATGATAAATGTAGCAGTTTACTTTTTCAGTTTTAGGATAGATAACTATCTTAGCGTTGTAATTGCTTACATTTATTATCATGCCTAATCATTGCTTACTTTATGGGCATCTAGAACATGAATACTTAGATCTTCTATTTATATGTGTTGCAATTTACATGTGGATACTTGCAGACTTGCTTATCCTTGAGTAACAAAGTAAAGATACGAAGATGGTATTGTATCCATCTAAGGTAAGTTGGGGCTCGCTGTCAAACATTCCTTCCTTATGTACTTACATAGAATGACAATCTAAGATTTTGGCTTTAAGTGGTTCAACTCCACTTTGTAACGTTAGAAAAGCTATGTTGTATACCTTAAACTTTCGCAGCTTCTAATGCAAAGTTGATAATATAGTTGATTTTGCTCTAATACTGAATTTAGAATGCCCTTTTCTCATTTTGTCCATCATTTGATATATACATAGTCAAAGTGCTTTCAACTCCACCAAGATTCTAGATGGATTTAAAATATGTTTCATTCGAATGAGGTGCACATTAAAAACATCTATATCTATGGATATAAGGGTGGTGCATGGTTCACCACCAAAAATAACAATTTCATCTATGGATTAAGGATGATGCATAGTTCATCAACATCATGTGTAACAACATGCAACTGTTGGATCCCATGTTTACAACCATATAGGAAGTTCCAATATTATATGAGGGCATCTTGCTCTGCTTATGCACGTGGTTGGAGTACAAAGTATAGAGACCCGACGGAATAATAAATAGAGGCCCGACCCGATCGAGAAATGTCAATTAAAAACATTTTGAAATTTTATTTATTCTGTACATAGGGGTAGGGTGCACAAGCACAAACTCAAGTACAAGATCGGGTAGGGGTATGTAAAAATTAGGATAGTCCGAAAGTACATCTACGGAAAGGGGCTTGGAAACTGGCTTTTCCTATTTACGTATGTAGGGGTTTTCTCTGGACCCCTTGCACGCAGATGTGGTATCCCCATATGTCTAGGTGAGACCCCCGGGGTTACTGTCTAAAGCCCTCTGGTCCTAGGATGCCCAAAAAGTCATATGTGGCAGGCGGCATTAGGCTGGTGACGCTAGGTTCGGCGATGCCCCTAGAGTTGCCCCTAGGATCCGAAAACTTCCTCAAGGTGGGATTTAATCCTGCCTACAAAGTGTGCATGTATGGCCAAAGTTTTGCCCAACGGATGTGTGGTGAGTTGGTATAGGCTTAGTAATGCCAAAATAAATGTGCACTTGGTCGGGGGTTCAAACCCGGCCAGTGTATGTTTATATTTGGGAGTTGGTTACTGGGGTTATACGGCCATGATCCCCGACGTGGTAGAACTTAAAAGCCTATACATGTCCTCCACTTTGGGCTTTCGTTGGCGATGGGACAAAACTAGCTAGTCTGTCAAAAGACTAGTCTAGACCCGATAAAAGTTGGTTTTGATTCGTGGCTGGTTTTCTTGGTTCTTGTTAAAAGCCCTCACGGTCCTAGGATGCCCAAAAAGTCATATGTGGCAGGCGGCACTAGGCTGGTGACGCTAGGTTCGGCGATGCCCCTAGAGTTGCCCCTAGGACCTACCACCTACGCATAAATCGAGAAATGGTCCAAATTTTTTATTACTTTGTTTAAGGTCCATACTAGACTAATCTTGTACAGACTAGCTAGTTTATCCCACTACCTTGCGGCAGCCAAAGTGGAGGACACGTATAGGCTTTTAAGTTCTACCACGTCGGGGATCATCATCGTATACCCCCAATAACCAACTCCCAAAGATAAACATACATTGGCAAGGTTTGAACCCATGACCAAATGCACATTTATTTTGGCATTATTAGGCATATACCAACTCACCACACATCCGTTGGGAAAAACTTTTGCCTTACATGCACACTTTGTAGGCAGGATTTAATCCCGCCTTAGGAAGTCTAGGTCCTAGGGGCAACTCTAGGGGCATGGCTTTTTAGCCTCACCATCCTAGTGCCACCTACCATAGTGCCTACATTTATTTTGGCATTACTAGGCCTATACCAACTCACCACACATCCGTTGGGCAAAACTTTGGCCATACATGCACACTTTGTAGGCAGGATTAAATCCCACCTTGAGGAAGTTTTCGGATCCTAGGGGCAACTCTAGGGGCATCGCCCGAACCTAAGCGTCACCAGCCTAGTGCCGCCCGCCACATATGACTTTTTGGGCATCCTAGGACCGGAGAGGGCTCTAGGCAAGAACCGATAAACCGGCCTTTTATTGGTCTAGACTAGTCTTTTGACGGACTAGCTAGTTTTTGTCCCATCGCCAACGAAAGCGACCAAAGTGGAGGACATGTATAGGCTTTTAAGTTCTACCACGTCGGGGATCATGGCGATATAACCCGATAACCAACTCCCAAATATAAACATACATCGCCGGGTTTGCACCCCGACCAAGTGCACATTTATTTTGGCATTACTAGGCCTATACCAACTCAGACACACATCCGTTGGGCAAAACTTTGGCCATACATGCACACTTTGTAGGCAGGATTAAATCCCACCTTGAGGAAGTTTTGGATCCTAGGGGCAACTCTAGGGGCATCGCCCGAACCTAAGCGTCACCAGCCTAGTGCCGCCCGCCACATATGACTTTTTGGGCATCCTAGGACCGGAGGGCTTTAGACAAGTAACGAAGAAACCAGCCCCACGATGTCGTAAACCAACTTTTATTGGTCTAGACTAGTCTTTTGACGGACTAGCTAGTTTTTGTCCCCATCGCCAACGAAAGCAGCCAAAGTGGAGGACATGTATATGCTTTTAAGTTCTACCCGTGGGGATCATGGCCGTATAACCCCAAATAACCAACTCCCAAATATAAACATACAATCGCCGGGTTTGAACCCCGACCAAGTGCACATTTATTTTGGCATTACTAGGCCTATACCAACTCACCACACATCCGTTGGGCAAAACTTTGGCCATACATGCACACTTTGTAGGCGGGGATTAAATCCCACCTTGAGGAAGTTTTTGGATCCTAGGGGCAACTCTAGGGGCATCGCCGAACCCTAGCGTCACCAGACCTAGTGCCGCTTTGCCACATATGACTTTTTGGGCATCCAAAGAACCGAAGAAACCAGGTAAACCAACCGGGTCTAGGGTCACTTTTTTTGGTGGTTTGTCGGGCTTTAGCGGTAAAACGGATAAACCGACCACAGAACCGAATAAACCAACTTTTCTTGGTCTAGACTAGTCTTTTTGACAGACTAGCTAGTTTTTGTCCCATCGCCAGCGAAAGCGACCAAAGTGGAGGACATGTATAGGCTTTTAAGTTCTACCACGCGTGGGGGGATCATGGCAGTATAACCCCAATAACCAACTCCCAAATATAAACATACTTTGGCGGCGGGTTTGAACCCCAGACCAAGTGCACATTTATTTTGGCATTACTAGGCCTATACCAACTCACCACACATCCGTTGGGCAAAACTTTGGCCATACATGCACACTTTGTAGGCGGGATTAAATCCCACCTTGAGGAAGTTTTTGGATCCTAGGGGCAACTCTAGGGGCATCGCCCGAACCTAAGCGTCACCCGACCCTAGTGCCACCGCCACATATGACTTTTTGGGCATCCTAGGACCCGAGGGCTTTTAGGCAAGAACGATAAAACCAGCCCACAAGATTGGTCTAGACTAGTCTTTTGCCAGACTAGCTAGTTTTTGTCCCATCGCCAACGAAAGCGACCAAAGTGGGAGGACATGTATAGGCTTTTAAGTTCTACCACGTCGGGGATCATGGCCAGATAACCCCAATAACCAACTCCCAAATATAAACATACTTTGGTAGGGTTTGAACCGGGGATAGGAACCGTATGAAACTACCAAGTGCGTATAAAGTGCATTTTATTTTTTTTGAAAAATTATTTTTTAGTATTTAATACCCACACAAAAAAAAAATTTTTCACCACACATCTTGTTGGGCAAATTTTTTTTGGCCATACATGCTTCTGGCGAAATAATTTTTTTAAAAAATTTGGCATACATGGCGGATTAAATCCGAAACCTTGAGGATTTTTTTTTTTAGGATCCTAGCGAGGGGCGGAAAACTCTAGGGGAAAAATCGAGTTGCAGTATAAAAGCATTATCTGATATTGAACCTATTTTTGGTTTGAACCCCCACCAAGTGCACATTTATTTTGGCATTACTAGGCCTATACCAACTCACCACCATCCGTTGGGCAAAACTTTGGCCATACATGCACACTTTGTAGGTGTGGATTAAATCCCACCTTGAGGAAGTTTTTGGATCCTAGGGGCAACTCTAGGGGCATCGTAGAACCTAAGCGTCGCCCGACCCTAATGCCGCCGCCACATATGACTTTTTGGGCATCCTAGGACCAGAGGGCTTTAGACAGTAACCAGTAAACTAGCCACAGTAATCTGTAAACCAACTTTTACTGGTCTAGACTAGTCTTTTGACAGACTAGCTAGTTTTTGTCCCACTGCCAACGAGCAGCCAAAGTGGAGGACATGTATAGGCTTTTAAGTTCTACCACGTCGGGGATCATGGCCGTATAACCCCAGTAACCAACTCCCAAATATAAACATACACTGGCCGGGTTTGAACCCCCGACCAAGTGCACATTTATTTTGGCATTACTAGGCCTATACCAACTCACCACACATCCGTTGGGCAAAACTTTGGCCATACATGCACACTTTGTAGGCAGGATTAAATCCCACCTTGAGGAAGTTTTTTTTTTTTTTTTTTTTTTTTTTTTTTTTTTTTTTTTTAATATGTTTACTTTCCATATGTCCCCTTGGTACAATAAACACACTGTTTAAAAGTCATTTGTACCCACTCTGTCTTGTTATACATTAACATGGTCTGGTCTAGCCAACTACTTCTTCTATAACTATGGGAGTTTTCCATTGGGCCCTACACATAATATTATTTCCATAGTATATTTGGGCTACACCTTTGATTTTCCTTATCTTTTTATACATCCTATATTGTTAATTTTTTGTCTAAAGGCTGGTTTGGTTTATCACAATTACAAAATAATATTAGGGCAAATTCTGTTCACGCTGCTCACCATGGCCGGAGACGTAGATCTGGCACATCAAGCATCTACATGCAGATCCTTTTGCCCTATAAACTGATTTCTGAAACCCTATTTCCCAACGTCCTTTGGTCTCCATATTTCCTTTGAATTCTGAAACCCTATTTCCTTTGTCCTCCATATTTCCTTAGCCCTCCTGCTTTCTAGTATGATCCGGCCAGTTTGATTCATTCTAAGAATACCCTGTGTATGGGTAGACGCAAAGGAGGTTTTAACAAATCCACTCTGATCAAGATGGAAAATGAGAAAAAGAAAGAGGAGAAAAGAAGAAAAATCTTCGATTACCATAAACCTGCTATGGTCGTAGCCTCTGCTGCTAAGAAGAATCAGGTTACTGTAGAAAGGGAAGGCAATTCTGGACATACAGATTCAATTCCAACTCATACTATTGCAGGCTCTTCCAAATCTCCCGTCATTGTTCCCATAGATGTGATCACTGTTCCAGATACTCAAGCAAGCATACCTATAAACGGGATTGACGGCATCAACAAAAACCAGGTTTTCTATACATTATTTTTGACTTTTACCTTAGCTATTATTATCTTAGCCACTGTCCCCTGCAGATAATCTTGTAGTTCATGCTACTTTTATTTTTAGCTAGTGTTTCGTTCATGCTATAACATCTTGCAGACTTACTCTTCCTACTTATTCTATTGCCAAACTTAAGCAGGTTTCCTTTTGCACTTTTATCTAAAATTATCCTTATTGACCGTACTCTCATGCTTAATTTCTCAATGTATTGGGCTCCTTTTGTATCTCCCAATAACTTGTTCTCCTTACATATACTATGTTTTATTGATCTATGCATTTATGATACCGGATCTGCTGCTTCAATACACTATACCTCTTTGTTGCATTACATGTTTTCCATAAATGTTATTACTCCTCTTGATGCTTTATTTACTTTGGTCATTTTCTAGCTTATTTCATATACTCAAGGTCTCTGGAGGACTAACTCTCATTGCATACATCATCTCTGTTTGCATATGCTGGCATATGCATTAACATATGATTTTTCCTTTTTTGTTCGTCTTGCATGTTTACATAAATATTATATTCCTGCAATTAAACACCTGTGCTGACATATGTCTTGATTTACGCTGCCATCTTAGTCCAATAAAGGCCTTATACATTCTAATCCATGATCATTTCTTAATGTATTGACCATATGACTTCCACTGTTATGATTAATCTAGACTCAACTAGTTGGTCCAGATCTAGGGACCGTCTTTTCCTTGGTCTATCTTTGATATTGTCCTTAAATTAATCTCATGACCTATCTTGTTATGTTTATATTCATGTTACATTAGGCTTGTTACTATTCATCACTACTGACTACCATAATGTAATGTTTGTCAAAATCTGCACTACATGGCTGGATTTCTCTGGTTATGCATGCACTATCAGAAGTATAGATCTCTTGCACTTAAGTTGCTTTTTCAGTTTGTCATGACTGCTGTTGCTACTCTTAGCTTTTCCTATATTATATTTGTGGTGAAGGGCGTTAAGCCGAACAAGTTTATAGCTTACCTGTTAGTGGCTTTTGCATTTACCCAGTTCTTGGCTAACTTGCATTTGGTTCCACTGCAGGTAACCAAACTTGTTCCTCCATGTGAAGTTTTCTATCGTGATAGTTTGGGCAAAAGGATGTTTGCTTGAACACAACTTGCAGATTTATGCTTATAGCAGAACGATATTTTTACAATTGGAGAGTATTATTTCAATACTTTTGTGGTTATCTGCTTTTTCATTCAAACTTCATTTTCTAGCAGCCATAATTTTCATAATATAATGGCTGGTTATGTCCTTACAAGTTTTATGGATATCTACTTTATTATCTATTTAATATCTATCAATCTATCGTGTATGAATTCATTAACTCTTGTTATTCGTCCTTATTTCTGTTTTTTACTTCAGTCCTACTTAAGCCAAAATTTATTTGCCTTTTCATTTCTAAGATTCTTTCTATCTTATGTTTTTTCTGTACACCCAGACTCATTTCTGAAATCTCTTTTAACTGTATATCTCAAAACAAGGCCTGGGTTGGATATGTCACCTGTATCTTATCCGGGACTGCAACTAGAAGTCTTCTATGTTCAAATGGACTTAGAAGTCTTAAAAGTCTGATGTAAATCAGTCTTAAAAAAAGGTTTTTTAATGTTAATTCAGTTTCTAGGTTTAACCTAGAAACTTGTTTTGAGATCAGGTGTTTTTCACATTATTTTTATCGGATTTTAACCATTGCTTCCTATTTTATACAGAGTATTACACATAAACAGCAAGATGATGACACGGATATGAATTCCATCTGGATAAAGGAACTTATTTCACTCAAATATGACCAGTGCATGATATCCAGCCCAAATTTTGCTGTGCAAACTATAATCGCTTGCATCAAAAACAAGGAGGTTCATGAATTTATCGTACACAAGGAAATCAATTTGGGGGATAAGGATAAATCCCCTGTCAGCTACTTTGGTTTCAACGGATGGTTTAATATCTTTCATCAAATGAAAAAGGCCAGCTTCAAACTGGAGGTTTGTAAATCCCTGATCACCAAGGTTTATTGTGACATGGACAATGTTCTTTTTTCCAGAACTTGCACTGAAGATGATTTGGGCAGAAAATTTCTAATAGGTCTTAGACATTTGGAAAAGATTAACGAGATCAAGTCCTCTTTGCAGGCTGATGAAAATATAGAAGGAACTGAAGTTCCTGATTATTTGAATAATGATGTCCACAATTGTTTGTTTTCTGAAAATGATCTCTCTGATGATGACCTTTTTGGAACTAATGACAACAGCAACAACAGTAACAAGAATGCTGAGTCTAATGATGATGAAGAGGAAGAAGTTCCTACTTTAACCCTACAAAATTCTGCCAGATTCCCTCTCATTCCTGAACAAAGTGTGGAATGCTATGCTTCTACTTGGGCACACGCTATCTGGAAGAGTCAAAATTTCGGGGCACTCGCTCCTATCAATGTTGAGACATGGAAAGCTTTAACTGGAATTCTGGATGATGAAATCAGATTGGGGACTATCAAAGCCACCAAATTAGAGAAATATTTCACAAAAAAGGAGATTCCCTTACCTTTCAATATGAGCTTTTTTGGACAAACCTGCATCATGAATTCAAATATCCACATTAGTCAAAAAGGCAACATGGCCTACTCTGATGACAGAAGGGACGGATTTTATCTGAAAAAATTATGGAGAACTCATTCCCCTTTTTTTACCTGTGGTTGTGAAAAGAACCCCAGAAAGGTTGGCAGAGATGGTGAATGTGGTTGTGGAATTATATGGATTGACCACGCCATATGGTTTATGTTGAACAATCTTGAAGTATTGTTTCCTGATGCTACACCAACCTCCAAAATGGTATGCCTCACTAAACTATTGCACAACATGCTTAAACCTTCCATTTTAGCATTTCTCTCCTACCTTGAAGTAAGGAAGGTATTTATTGAAATGACCTTGTACTATTCTGAGTTCCCTAACCAGAATCCTAAGTTGGCTTTTGGAAACACAAGGCTTGCTGATGTTGCAGAAAAAACTCTTTGACCTCTCTCTTTTCGACAGAGTCAGCTTGTTAAGGGTAAAAATTCTCAGTCCAGCAAACAAGCAAGCACTTCTAGCAGCACTATCTCTGGTGTGTTTTCCCCTAAACGACCCCCTAGGGTCACTATGGACCCAAAGTTGGCTGAAAGTGGTAATTTAGCTAAGAAAAAGAAAGGCAACAATGCTGACGTTACCAATAATGACGAGTACTCAGTGACCAAGGGTGAAAACAAGGTGATTTCATTGCAGGATAGCATACCAGTCGAGCTCAACTATACTGATATTTCCGGGTATGTTTCTTTTCAATTATAATTTTTTCCTTTTATGTACACTTTCCTTGCCAATACTTAGTAAAACGGCTGTTTTGTGTGTATTGTGAATATTTTTTACTTCCTATACAGCTAATACATTTACTCATCACCCAAAGGTTTTTTATGAGAAGAATTTTTCCTTGGGTGGTTGCAAACATTAAAAAATTCTTATACTTATATGTTCTTTTATGAACATCCCTTCAGACTAATCTTAGCTATGTTGCTAAGTTCACATTTAAATCCTATTCTAGATATCCCTCTTCTCTTTCCCTCACTAATCTACTGACATTTTTTTAGGATGATATCGAGAATACTCGTTCCATTATTAAGGATTCCAATCAAAAAAGACATCTGGTTTCTTTCAAGACTAAAACTAAGACCAAGATTGTTCACAGCACGTTCTTTTCAAAGAGTCTCGAGAAGTTTAGCATCCGTAATATTTTTGGAGAGATTTTATGCCATGACATTCCTTCCATAGCCAATGAGCTTCTTGACAATACTCTTTTCGGTTGGAGATTCGTGGACCAAGTAAAGGACAAGGTTTATAAACCTTTCATGGTTTTTGCTGATGACAAACCCAAAAAATGCCCATGCAAAAATCCCAGTCTGGCTAAGTTTATTGATCCGCGGATCAGCCATGTTAGAACTATGGATCTCAGCATTATCAACTGTACAAAGCTAAGATTGGCCTTTAAAAACGGTCTGAATCACATTCCTGACTATGGTTTCACCATTGACCAATTCATGAAGGACTTCAAGATCACTTGTGACCATTTCTTTGCTGCTCACCACTACAGTCTTCTCCACCTTTCTGAGAATGATATAGGTAACCTAAAGGATAAGATCATGACTGTAGCCAAACAGAAAATCTCAGCTCACAAGATCTCTACTTCGTATACACGGTACTTATGGGATGATGGCACTGTTAAAAAGAACCTGTTATGGTTGGAAACAAATTTGTACATTTCTGGGCTGGATAAGGCCACCAACAATGCCTCCTTCATTTGCCAGTGGCATATCAGGGAAATGGCCCTCATTCGACTCAATGGTCCTGACTTTGAAAAGATGCCTTTCTCCCCTGAAGAAATCAGATTTGAATGTATCCAAGACATTACAGACTCACTTTGTTTACTGCCACCATCCAGTCATAAATTTCCTTATATGATGGGCGTATATAAGGCCCACAAGGGCGAATATAGATGGTTAACAAATGCCCACTGTACTATTTTCACAGAGGTAGCTGATATCCTAACGGCAGTTTTAAACAATTTCATTGATAATTGGCCTGCTGTATGTCACTGGAACACGGGTGAACTTAGACTCTGGATGAAAGGAAAAGTTAATCCCTGCTGGCTCATTAACTCCTCTTTTGATTTTGTCCTCAACCTCCCCAAGAAGATCTTTGATGTCTTTTCAATCGACATCACCAAATGTTATGAAAACATACCCCTTGATGGTGAAGATGGAATAATGGAAATCATGAGTGATGTTGCTGGGTTAGTTTGGGATTTTATGGCACAGAAATCTCCTCTTACACAGTTGGTCATAAAAAAGAAGAACAATTCTTTTTCAACCAAATGGATGAAAGTAGACTCAAATGCCAAAACTGGTAATACGGTGTTCTCAAGGCTAGATTTTTGCAAATTCAATAACTGGTTGTTATGCCACTGTTATCTACAAATGGGCAAAACTATTTGGAGACAAAAGAAAGGTATCCCCATGGGTTTCTCATGCAGTCCAGCTTGGTGCAACCTTTATCTAGCCTGGTATGAACTAAGGTTTATTTTAAAATTAGCACATTCCAACAGATTGAAGGATGTTCAAAGATTCCAGCATGCCTCAAGATATATAGATGATTTGGGGATCATTAATGGAGGTGATTTGAAGGAGTTTTTCTGTAAAGAATCCTCTACTACCATTTACAATTTGGAGCATCTTGGAATGAAGGATGAAACTATTTATAGGATGGGGTCAGATCTTGGTGTCAAGATCAACTTTATGAATATTACTGTCCAGGTTACAGACCCACGTATTGGACTTTTTAAGTTCATGAGATTTGACAAAAGGAAAAACTAGATTTCCATATCAACAAATTCATCATGGCTAGTGGTTGCAGACCGTATGGACAAGCATGTAAAGTTATCATTTCTCAAGTCTTCCCATACGTTTACGCTAGTTCAAATATCGATGCTGCTGCATTGGATTTATATGATCTCATATTGGCATTCTGCAACAATGGCTTCTCAAAGAGGGACGTCACAAGAAATGTTTTCAAGACTTTGAAGAACAACAATTTCCCTGGTCTTCCTTTCGACATTGATGATCTGATAAGATCACTCAAATCTTTATGTAAGTTTCTTCATCTTTAAGAGTAGTACTTTATGGGATTAGTAGGGCCCCTGTGTTACAACAGGGCCCTACTCTCCCTGTTGTAGCTTTCCTTGGTATTCTGCTGAATACCTCTTTCAAATGGGCGCCCCCTATCCTACGGTAGGTGGAAGGATTTTTTTATATGTTTACTTTCCATATGTCCCCTTGGTACAATAAACACACTGTTTAAAAGTCATTTGTACCCACTTTGTCTTGTTATACATTAACATGGTCTGGTCTAGCCAACTACTTCTTCTATAACTATGGGAGTTTTCCATTGGGCCCTACACATAATATTATTTCCATAGTATATTTGGGCTACACCTTTGATTTTCCTTATCTTTTTATACATCCTATATTGTTAATTTTTTGTCTAAAGGCTGGTTTGGTTTATCACAATTACAAAATAATATTAGGGTAAATTCTGTTCACGCTGCTCACCATGGCCGGAGACGTAGATCTGGCACATCAAGCGTCTACATGCAGATCCTTTTGCCCTATAAACTGATTTCTGAAACCCTATTTCCCAACGTCCTTTGGTCTCCATATTTCCTTTGAATTCCGAAACCCTATTTCCTTTGTCCTCCATATTTCCTTAGCCCTCCTGCTTTCTAGTATGATCCGGCCAGTTTGATTCATTCTAAGAATACCCTGTGTATGGGTAGACGCAAAGGAGGTTTTAACAAGTCCACTCTGATCAAGATGGAAAATGAGAAAAAGAAAGAGGAGAAAAGAAGAAAAATCTTCGATTACCATAAACCTGCTATGGTCGTAGCCTCTGCTGCTAAGAAGAATCAGGTTACTGTAGAAAGGGAAGGCAATTCTGGACATACAGATTCAATTCCAACTCATACTATTGCAGGCTCTTCCAAATCTCCCGTCATTGTTCCCATAGATGTGATCACTGTTCCAGATACTCAAGCAAGCATACCTATCCCATCGATCCGAGCCATCGGATCGCCATTCTGGGAAGGGACGAGCGCCTATATTAGGCCATTTCTGTTCTGGCTCGATTATCGGCGTCTTCTCACAGCAGCTCTTCTTATCCTCTCGTAGCTTATTCATACTCTCAGTTGTCCCTTGCTTTCTTGCCTATCCTCCCTGCCTATCCTCGATACTTCAGCATCATTTCAACCCATCCGACCTTCATCCCCTCATGCTTTTCTTCCTATCCAAATCCATTTTCTTTCTGATTCATTTTCGTTTCTGATGATGCATGCTATTTCATGTGCACAAACTACTATCTGGCATGCTCGGATGTTCCTCGAGCTGACTTTTCATACCGTGTTTTTGAAGATCCTTTTCTGGTTTGCTGGTGTTTTTTTGTGGATTAGTTTCCTTGGGGCTCTGCTCATGCATGGATGGAGGTTTCGATTATTGGTATGGGTTTTCTTGGTTTTGCTATTGATACATGCAGTTGGCTATGGAGCAGCACAAATCTTGGTGCATCTGCGGAATCGAATCTTTCCATGGAAGATGGCAGATTATACAATTGGTTTTGCAGCACAAGGGTTTTCAATGCCGCTCTGGATTCGGCTGTGTGAAATCATTCGAGCATGCTCTCTAACTTCGTTTCCTTCTTTTTTCTTATCCTCTCTTCTGTACTTGTCAGGATCTGGCATAGCCAGGGCGGTTCCCGGCCATTTGGTTGCTGACCCATGTCTGTGGTTTCTGTTACAGCCTCTTCTTCTCGCCCATTGTCCTGCCTTTATTTTACAGCTGGAAATCTGTGCAGTCAAGGACCGAATCTGGAGTGGATGTGGTCGCTGGAGCATTAGACGGAGTGTTGATGCTGCTTCGTTGCTGGTCCGCCCCTCTTGGGACCGCCGTATTTCTCTGTCTTGTAGCAGATCGACTGTGAGCAAACAGGTTGCAGCCTTTTCCTTATATCCTTTTCCTGCCTTCACTCCCTAAGCCGATCTGCCTGGCCGATTTCAGCTATTTAGGGTTGCCGCATGCCGCTAATTCCACCCAGCTCCACCAATCTCATTTTTTCTTGCCATAGTCTGTAGATGATAGTCTGTAGATGGTTCGCCCTTTTCTCTACAGCTTCAGGTCCAGCTGCTTCTTCCCTGGGGTTCTTTCTCACAACAGATATGCAGAAATGAGATTTTTATGTTCCTCATGGATGGATAACTCCTTGGGCAGGGCGTTGGCTGCCTTAGTGGTAGATGAAGGTTCGAACTCTGGTGATGATGCCCGTATTATCATTTTTCTGTTACATTCAAGCTTTGCACTTCATTTTAAACATTCTATTTTTCTGTTACATTCGAGGTTTGCACTTCATTTTAATGTTACATTCTAGGTTTGCACTTTTGTTGTTATACACGTTCACCATTTCATTTCAACTTCCAACTACTTCCTAGGTTATTGTCAACCACCACATTAGTTAATTCTGGCTTTACACCTTGGTAGTGTGTTAGTTCCCTTGTAAGTTGCTTTTGTTGTGGTCACTTTCACCACTTAATTTCAACTTCCAACTACTTCCGAGGTTATTGTCAACCACCACATTTTTATTTTCTAAATCGACTTTTCAGTTCATTATGGCTTTACGCCTTTATAGTGTGTTAGTTCCCTTGTAAGTTGCTACACGTCACTTCTCTAGCCTCCTTTGCCATCCCAATGTCCGGCCTTGCCTTCTCCATGTCCCTGATCCGGCTAGCTTGTCCTTTCTCCTTTTGTTCATTTACCTTTGAGCTTACGTTCATCGCATATTTCTCTTTAATCATGGGGATTTGTATTGGTATTTACTTACGTGCTTGGCATCGCATCATTCAATTTCTTACTTATGGGTGGGTTTTCTAGCTTGGCACATACGGATAGACCTTGCAAATGTGGATTTCGCATGTTTCCTATTTGCTGCATTTTGCTCCCATGTTCATTTCATTTCGTAATCCTTAGCGTACTATTTTGGGGTCATCTGCTCTGTTTGAATATTTTCAAGGGCAATATTCTGCATGGTGTTGTAGTTTTGGACCTTGTAAGTATCCTGTATGTTTCTCTTTTTCCGGATTTCCCACAGAAAGATTTGAAATTTGTTTTGTTAAACTTGTTTCGCGTTTGTATGTTCCAATGTGGAACTTGTTTCGTGGCTCTGGGTTCGTCCATGTCTCTTAGCCTTTTATGTTTCCTTAGCTCACAATTTTTATATTGTTCAAGTCATTTTATATTTTAGTTAGCTGCCTACATGATTATTTTCAACTATTGTTCATGGGGATTGGGTTTGGTATTTGCATTTAATTATGGGTTTGGCATCTTTTTCTTCTCATTTGTGCTTACTGGGACTTTTGACTCTCCGATATGCATGATCATTTGCCTATATTCATTGGATCATCTCATTTTATCGGCGTTTGTTCCTCTTTTCAACATATTTCAATTCTTGTCATATGTACAATTTGGGTCTGAAAACAAACTTATACGTGCTCATATTTTGCCAATGTTCAATTTCTAATCTTGTGGTGCTCTTTTATTTTCTTCGGTTCCTTCTCATTTGTGCGTTTGAGGTTGAACACATTACTACGCAACACTCCTGGTAACTACTCTTGGCGGGTTTTCTACCTTGGCATATACGAATAGACCTTGCGGATTTTCATTGTGCAACTGTGGTTTAGCATGTTTCCTATTTGCTGCATTTGCTCCCATGTCCATTTCATTTCGTAATCCTTAGCATAATATTTTGGGGTTATTTGTTACGATTCATCTTGTTACATATTCAATTTTGTCTGGACATGTGTCATTCCTGTTGGTTTGGAATTTCGTTAGGACGATGGGAGAGCATTAGCCTTTTGACCTTATGGGTGCATTTGTATGGGTTTAACTTGGTCATTAAAGTGTTTTTGCCATAAGGTGTGTTTTTGCACGTGTATATTGCTTTTAGCATAGGGGGCGCATCTGGTCCGTGTGGCATATTATTCTACATGTATTGTCCTTTTCATCTCTGGCACCTTATGTTTTCGTCATTCTTGTTGTTTACCTTGATATTATCCCTATGTTGCATTCACGTGATCTATTTTGACTTTTTATGTTCGGCATCATTCGAATTTGCCTTTTTTCCTATGTACGATGTCTCCACTGGGTTTCCACGTTATGCTTATTATGCACTATGAGGGTTGATTTTCTTTTTCATATTCGTGAACGTTGTTCTCCTCTTTTGGGCAGACGGAGCATTACAATGGTTGCATTGACTTTTTCACATTCTTGCCTCTATCATGTTTCCAGATGTTTCATGGTTGTTATCTTTTTTGCGTTATGGTTGCCAATATGGTTTCGCTTTATGTTGGCATGTTTTTGCATTATATGCGTTTACATGATTGTTTGACTTTTTATGTTCGGCATCATTTGAATTTGCTTTTTTCCTATATACGGTGTCTCAACCTGGTTTCCATATTATGCTTATTATCAGGTGGTATACGTTATTCGGGTGGTATTATCTTCTACATTCTTGGTTTCCCATAGTTGTTGGATTTTATTTTTTGCATTTGTGGTTTATCTTGGTTTTGATGCCCCGCACTCTTTAACAGTTGTCTGGGTTATTCCGATTGATCTACTTGTTTATGTTCTGGTCGCATTTTTACTTTATTTCTGTGGCCTATGTGTTGTTTCCTTGGGCTTATCGTTTTTTAAGTTACGCCTCCTTTTTTCATTTCCTTGTGCTCCGAATTAACTTTAGTTTCTGTTTCCTTCTCGACCATTCTTTTGCGCGGTGCTGGTATGTCTATATTCTCTTCCTCAATCTCGTCCCTCGTTTGCCCAAGCTTGTTTTTCCTATTGAGGCCTTTATTCATGGCTTTATGCATATGGTATTTGTCTTCTGCTTCACCACACATTTCTCCTATGCTACCCTGAACCCGACCTTAGTATTACACGTCATTTGTATATGTGCTCTTTATGCCGCATATTGCATTTGGCACTTCCTTATACTCATTCCGATTCTTCTTTTTGCCATGGTTTTTTGCACTTTGTCATGTTTTTGCATTTGCGAGCTCTTTTGCACTATATTTCTCCTTTGAACCCTATTCACCTCGTCGGTTGTCGTCTTCTGTCGTATTTTCCTATTGTATATCCGTTATGGGGAGCCGTCCATTGTTTTGCTCACGCTTTCGCTTTCGATCATTTTTTGTATTACGTTTTTTCAGCCGGCATATAATCGATGTGGTTTTGGGGGCTTCTAGCATTCGGGTTGTTATTAAAGGCGATCGTGTTTTACACTTTCTCGCCGTTGGGCTCTTGTCGTGCTTGTTTTTCGTGGATTGGTTCATTGGCTTGCATTCCTCTTTTTCTCGTATTTATGCTTGGGCTTAAAATATACATTATACATTGTGCTACCATTATACATCATATTTGCTATTTAGCTATTTTTGCACGCCAATTTTTGTTTATCATATTTTTCTTCCACCCATTGGGTGATGCTATCCTCTCTTTTTTCATGAATTGTTGATTTTTTATCATTTCTAATCGCTCACGTCATTTTGAGTGCTTGTCGTCTTGCAGCTTGCCGCTTCACCATTATGCACGTTTTTGTTCTTTTTAACCGACTCATGGGGCCTTTGTTCCGTTCTTCTAGCGCTTTCGATCGTTGGTGCTCCTCTTCGTCTCACCCTCGCTTCGTGTCGCGGTGGCGCGGCAATTTGGGCTTCTAGTTTATGCAGTTACGTTAGTATGTCTACATTCTCTTTATCAATCTCGTCCCTCGTTTGCCGCAGTATGTTTTCCTATTGGGGCCTTTTTTTCATGGATTTATGCATAGGGTATTTGTCTTCTGACGGCACCACACATTTCTCCTATGCTACCTTGCGCCAGACCTTAGCATTTTCATTCTCCTCATCTTGTTCCCCCTTTTTACATCCTTATGAACCTTCTTCGCTTTAGACTTCTTGTTGACGACATATGTCGGGTTGCACTTTGTCTTCTTTATGTCTATGCATTTTTACATTCCTATACGTAAGATTTTTCCTCCTTGCCTTTTTTATCTCAGTTACTTGTTATTAGTTCTTGGCCACAGGTTCGGAAGGACTCATAGCCACATTCACGGACTTCAGTCCGTAGCCACATTCACGAGCTTTGGTCCGTAATCTGTATTCAAATAAGACAACTATCTACGGACTTCAGTCCGTGATTTGCATCCATATCATATATGCATTGTACGTATTAACGTGGTTTGTTTTTGTCCTCGCCTTGTTGCCGTTCTCGTTGGCATGCCAGGGCGTTTCCTTCGATTCGTCATCGTAGCGGTGTCCCTTCCTTTTCGTTGTTTTTGTTCTCTAATGTGCTTCCTTTTTTCAGGTCATTGCGCTACTGCCGTCCAGTCGGGGCACTTCCTTAGATTCATCATCGGGGCGGCGTGCTTTTCTTCTCATTGTTTTTTCTCTAATATCCTTTCCTTTTTCAGGTCATTGAGCTGATATCGTCCGTAGCCGGTGCTTCCGGCTCTTCTTCTTCCGCTTCGTTTTCTCTCCACGGCTCATTTCGGCCCGGCTTTGGTTTTAAATAGATCAATGTGTAGTTTTCTCTTCGCTTGAACCAGACTCTTCGGATCCTGGTTTCCTTTCTTCCCCTGCCCGCTTGCCTTCATTCGCATGCCCTGCCACTATCCTTCAACGCCTCATTTCTACCGGTTCCTTTCATCTCCTCGCTACTCCGTCTGGTGGCCCTCTTTTTCGTTCCTCTCTTTTTTCTCTGCGTCTGTCCCCACTGCTCGGGGTGGTGGCCGGGAGTGTCTTCTTGCTATCGGTTTTATTTGAAGGTTTTTGGGCGACTAGGCTTATAGTTGAAGTCCTTTGGTAGTCGGCCGGTTTGGTGTCTCTCGCGGAGTCCTTCCCGAGAATCCCATCGATCCAGAGCCAGCCGGATCGCCATTAAGGAAGGGGCGGCGCATAGGCCATTTACGTTACGGCTCGATTATCGGCGTCTTCTCCGGCAGACTCTTCTTATCCTCTCGTAGCTTCCCTCCCTTCCCGCCCCGTTCACGGTGGCGCATGCGTCTTTTTCATTTGTATTTTTTTGTTGTTCATGCCTCTTTGTTGTTCTCCACCTGTGAGTGTTGCTATTCTTATATTATGCTGTTTATTTCCACCTCGAGGGTGATGCATATTTTTACATAATGGTTCTCCACCCGCTGGGTGATGCTATCTTTTTCTGTTATGTTCTTTTTTCCTCTGTTTTCATTTTTGGACCTTCTTGGTGCGGCTTGTGCTATTTATTTTCTCGACCATTTATTTTGGTGTTCTTTTTGGGAGTTTTGTTGGTATTGCTTGCAGGATTCTGCCGTTTTCTGCCGTCTGCTGGGGTCTTGCTCTATTTCTGTTCGCCATTAACCCTCTCCTTTGGTTCTCCATGGATACATGCGGGGGAGGCTTTTGCCGTTTGCTGGGGTCGTGCTCTATTTTGCGTTCGCCATCAACTCGTTTTGCTGGGGTCGTGCTCTATTTGCGTTCGCCATCAACTCGTTTCTCTCCGTTCTCCAGGCAACACATTCAAGGTTGTTGGCGACCATTTCTCATTAGGGTTTTCCTCGAAAACCCGAAAGGGCGGGGTTTTTTATCCCGATGAGAAGTTGTCGCCATTACCCTTTTATTTTGCCTTGGCACATTTCTTTTTAGGGGGTAGCCCGATATTGTTCCTATGGTCGGCTATCCCCTCTCTCTCCCTAGTTTTCCACACATTGTATACTGCTGCTGTGATGAATGACAAGCCTATCGGCCGGTTTGGTGTCTCTCGCGAGTCCCTTCCCAGAATAAACGGGATTGACGGCATCAACAAAAACCAGGTTTTCTATACATTATTTTTTACTTTTACCTTAGCTATTATTATCTTAGCCACTGTCCCCTGCAGATAATCTTGTAGTTCATGCTACTTTTATTTTTAGCTAGTGTTTCGTTCATGCTATAACATCTTGCAGACTTACTCTTCCTACTTATTCTATTGCCAAACTTAAGCAGGTTTCCTTTTGCACTTTTATCTAAAATTATCCTTATTGACCGTACTCTCATGCTTAATTTCTCAATGTATTGGGCTCCTTTTGTATCTCCCAATAACTTGTTCTCCTTACATATACTATGTTTTATTGATCTATGCATTTATGATACGGATCTCTTTGCTTCAATACACTATACCTCTTTGTTGCATTACATGTTTTCCATAAATGTTATTACTCCTCTTGATGCTTTATTTACTTTGGTCATTTTCTAGCTTATTTCATATACTCAAGGTCTCTGGAGGACTAACTCTCATTGCATACATCATCTCTGTTTGCATATGCTGGCATATGCATTAACATATGATTTTTCCTTTTTTGTTCGTCTTGCATGTTTACATAAATATTATATTCCTGCAATTAAACACCTGTGCTGACATATGTCTTGATTTACGCTGCCATCTTAGTCCAATAAAGGCCTTATACATTCTAATCCATGATCATTTCTTAATGTATTGACCGTATGACTTCCACTGTTATGATTAATCTAGACTCAACTAGTTGGTCCAGATCTAGGGACCGTCTTTTCCTTGGTCTATCTTTGATATTGTCCTTAAATTAATCTCATGACCTATCTTGTTATGTTTATATTCATGTTACATTAGGCTTGTTACTATTCATCACTACTGACTACCATAATGTAATGTTTGTCAAAATCTGCACTACATGGCTGGATTTCTCTGGTTATGCATGCACTATCAGAAGTATAGATCTCTTGCACTTAAGTTGCTTTTTCAGTTTGTCATGACTGCTGTTGCTACTCTTAGCTTTTCCTATATTATATTTGTGGTGAAGGGCGTTAAGCCGAACAAGTTTATAGCTTACCTGTTAGTGGCTTTTGCATTTACCCAGTTCTTGGCTAACTTGCATTTGGTTCCACTGCAGGTAACCAAACTTGTTCCTCCATGTGAAGTTTTCTATCGTGATAGTTTGGGCAAAAGGATGTTTGCTTGAACACAACTTGCAGATTTATGCTTATAGCAGAACGATATTTTTACAATTGGAGAGTATTATTTCAATACTTTTGTGGTTATCTGCTTTTTCATTCAAACTTCATTTTCTAGCAGCCATAATTTTCATAATATAATGGCTGGTTATGTCCTTACAAGTTTTATGGATATCTACTTTATTATCTATTTAATATCTATCAATCTATCGTGTATGAATTCATTAACTCTTGTTATTCGTCCTTATTTCTGTTTTTTACTTCAGTCCTACTTAAGCCAAAATTTATTTGCCTTTTCATTTCTAAGATTCTTTCTATCTTATGTTTTTTCTGTACACCCAGACTCATTTCTGAAATCTCTTTTAACTGTATATCTCAAAACAAGGCCTGGGTTGGATATGTCACCTGTATCTTATCCGGGACTACAACTAGAAGTCTTCTATGTTCAAATGGACTTAGAAGTCTTAAAAGTCTGATGTAAATCAGTCTTAAAAAAAGGTTTTTTTTTTTTTTTTTTTTTTCTCTCGACGACAAGCTTTATTCACCAACTAAAAACCAGAGCAACATAAAATGCAAAGACAGGATTATAACCCCAGTGGACAAATCGATCCAACTGAGCACAACCACCTGCCTATGCAAAAGAATGAATCTGAAGGTAGGTATGCCAGATCAGTGGTTTCTTCTCTTGATCAAGAGAAGAACAATTGTAAGCCCTTAAAGATAAACAACCTCCTTCTCTTCCAGATTGACCATAAAAGCCAGCCACATGCGAGATGAAAAGCTTGTTTCCGTAGTTTGGGCCAAGCATCAGGATAGATAGCAAGCAAAATTTGCTGGCTAGATCTAGACGTGCCAAATAGGGTCAACAATCAAGACCATGCCTGCCGAAGCCGCTCACACAAGAAAAAACAATGCTCAATACTCTCAACCCTTCGCTGGCATAAAGGACAAAGCTCTGAAATTCGATTATCCATTTTATGGACTAACCTGTTGACTCTGAGGCATCTATGGATCACTTGCCACCACAGAACTACTACTTTGGGATGAAGCAGCTTATCCCATACCCATATCCAAACACTTTTCCATTGTGGATGAGGGACCTGAAGATGCCACCTATTAGATGGAGGCAGGATTTCAGAATGCAAAAGCAATTTATACACAGAAGACACAAACCGCCCTGGCTGGATATCCTGATGGCAACCCCATACGACTACCTCAATCTGTGGACCAGAATCCTGTGGCAACAATGCAGCAATATGATTCCAGATTACTCTGTCCCATCTGTACAACAAGAACTTTGTTCTAAATGCTTCCCATGACATGAGATGACCAGACTCATACCAAGCTACAATAGTGCTGATACCAGCTGCTACCCATCGTCGTTGAGTCTTTGGATGAACAACCACACTTAGAGGCACATTCTCTGGAGTGTCCTGCAACGGAATCCACCAGCATGGAGCGGACAACTGAAGACATGCCTCAGGATTAATATGGAAAAGAGACCTGACAGTGTCCCAAGCAGCAAGCAACCCCTTCAAAAAGGGAGAAGCATTAGGATACGGATGCATATGATAAAGAAAAGCCCAAGGAAGGAGGGGCTTAATGGTGGCCTTATGAAATGGGAGACAATGCTGAATCGACTGCACTTAGTTACATTATTTTTAAGTTACTTGCATTCTTATCTGTCATTTTTTTCCACTAAACATTTTGATCTATTTACTTACAGAGTGAAGAGTGAACAATACACATCTGAATGAAATTACACTGATAAGTTGAATGCCATAATATTCCACTTATCATATTGAATGTTGCACCGCATCTAAATGACTAAATACATTCAAAATATTATCACTGCAAATCGACTGTATTCAAGTTTCAAAAAGATACAAGATCGTCAAGTTCCAAAAAGGTCCGTCATCAAGTTCAGGTCATCAGTTTCACAGCTGCACCATGTTCAAAATGCAGAAGTAACAAAAGCTTATTACTTATTATAGTTGCCATTATACTATTCAGCTCTTCTCGAAAATATGTGGCATCACAATGTTGCAATTTCAAACTATAATATTGGCTACATTCACTTGCATACATATAGCCTTCCTCACAACTGGATCGGCCGTCGATAACATATCAATATTGTTGTTTAAATGTATGTCAGCAGTCTCCATTGCATTAACAGACAAAATTAGCTCAACTACATGATTCGGAGATATCTTGATGGTGGAAGACATTGGAAGACTAGAGGATGGGATTTGTAGATTGTCTAACAAGCCACTGACATCAGAACTAAAACTACCTGGTTTGCTTTGCTGAATTTCAGAATCTGCCAGAACCTGCTCGTTTATGGCACTACCGTCGTGATCCAGCTCATCTAACTTCTCCACCTCTTTAGCATAGACCTCCTCATACCTTCGCCTCTACCCGTCAAAAGGGTTACTCACAACAAACATGCGCACTTTGCTTGCACTTCCATATTCTTGTCATACCTCAAAAGAGAAATTTATAAATTAGAATAACTAAATACAACTTAGAAACATCATAAACATAATAAAAACATACTTGTTATATGCCTCGATTGTCTTATGTCCTATAATTCGCATACCTATAGACTATGGAACCCTGGCAGAACCATCCTAGAAATAGCCATAGTACGATCAGACTTACCAGAAAATTTTCCTTTAATGCCAACTGTTTTAAGCATGTACTACTTCATCTAGCAACTCAACTTTCGTGCACTGACCCTGTTAATTGAGTTATACCATACATTTACTCTATGGTTAACTATTGCTGCATGAAACAAAATTGGATGCAACTGTCCCATCATCATTATGCTTCGGATCAGGTAAATGTTTTAACAATTATCTATTTGTTAAAACAACATCAGCCTCATAATATTTACAAGCAAACCTGAACTGCTCGTCTCAGTATCGATTCATATCTGCATCGTAATTCTTGCTAGTTCATTCATCATATTCCAAGTATCGGTATCCAAATCACTAGTAATATTGGAGTACGACAGGGCTGCCCTCTATCTCCTACACTCTATGTCTTCTATATTGATCAATTGGAAGAATGGCTTGGTCACCATGGTGGCGAAGGCCCACATTTAAAACACTATATTATCAGGCAACTGATGTTTGCTGATGATATTTCACTTATGGTATATACGGCTGCTAGTATGCAAGAACATTTATATGGTCTGTACAGTTTTTGTGAGAACATAGGCCTGCATGTTAATCTCCAAAAAATCAAGCTCTTGGTAGTTCAATCTTCTCGGCATATTGTTCCAAGTTTGCGCTATGATAGCCACGATGTTGGAGTTGTAGATAGCTACAGGTATCTTGGTGTAGAGTTCTGTAAGAACACACTTTAAAAATAGTGTATTACCAAACGTGTGACTGCTGGCTAGAGAGCACTGTATGCAATGCAAAACAATTATTGAGCAGAGATTCATGATTGGTCACAGAAATACCACTTGCTTGAATCTCCCCAACTTTTGAAACGTTGTAATGCATGATTTGCCCGCTAGTCTGTGCAACCGGAACACTGCATGGTGCTTGCTAATTCTGATCCTGAGCTTTTGCAACAATGTCTTGATGGTTGTTGTTCTTAGAATATGTGGGATGCAGTTACCTTAACCTAAGTTAAAACTGGTCATTATCATGCACATATAAATCCCACTTTGCCACCAAGACCACAAGCTTATTTGCTTGCTTCCTTGTCCAAGAAAAAGCTTGTAGCTATTGCATCAATTACAAGGTCCTACAAGCTACAGATTGAGACAGGTAGATGGGAGCGGCCGCAATTGCCACGAGAAGCGAGATTATGTGCATGTTGCTAATTATAGGTTATTGAAGATGAAAGTCATACTCTGCTAAGATGTCCTGCTTTTGAGATGGTTAGGAACCGTAATTTGACTTTAGCATTTCATTCCACGCTTCCACAACTTCTTAGAGCCCCATCTGTGCATGACTTGGCATTCTACATACTTGAGGTTCTGGATGAGCGTCTTCAATTATTGCAGCCTCAATAGTCATCGCCTACTTATATTTTCTTCTTGTTTGTCTAGTATCATCATTACTACAAAGGTTTTCCCTTAAAAACCTTTTCAGGCAGGGTTTTAATCCTAGTAGTAATGGTTGTATTAGGCCATTGTATGGGTCACGTGGCCTCGTGGTCTTCATGGGTGTTAAAAAAGTCTATTCTACTCCAACAGAAAAGTCTGACATAAACAACAAATGTAACACCTTTTTACCACGAATTGCGAACCTCGATATGCAATAGTATAAAAACCCGATCACAATGTCGGACCTAATAATCAAGAATCTATTCATTCAAGAATACGAATTAAATAAGTTATCTCCTTCGAAGTCCATTACAATGACTGATCTGGTGATCAATGTCAGCCAACAAGGCTAATTCATCAGCACAACCTATCCCATCTACTTTCTTTTGTTTCTTACACACTCCGAGAGTTCTTCTACACCTTCATGTTGCTGCCACACAAGCTAAGTGTGCTCCCCCAAAAATAAGGCTCTCTCTTATATCAAAAGGATATTGTTGCATACTAGTATTGGCAATAGTAATTTCTTGCTGCCTTTTGATAATACTACTGAATTTTCTAAACATATCGCGCAAATTGTAAACAAAAAATAAAGCATTACAAGAAATGAATGAAATTAAAATGCAAGAAAATGAATAAACAAAAGACATTCAACTTACGATTCAATAGGACAGATTTGTCCATTACATTTTGTCACTTGCAACATAAATCTCTCAAGCTGCACATCAAAAACTGAAGATTCATCTCCTTCAATTTTCTTATCAACTGGGAGCCCTACAAAATCCCTCCTATGAAGACCTTCAGAGGGAAGTCATAACTAGTAAATCTTGAAAGATCAACTATAGTTAAGCTAATACAAGCATAAACAAACAGCTAATGATCATGGCTAGCCATTTCCCACCTCCATATGTTACAAGAACAACCCGCAAGACATAAAACAACAGATTAGAAAAAAAAAAGGAGATTAAAATAAAACATGCAACATGGCTTGCCTTCAAGGAAACTACAGCATCTAGAATTACAAACGGCTTTGGAACAAGAAAATATTTTTCACAAACTTGCAGATGACAAATTCTTAGCAAGAACATCGTAAAGTTCAGCAAGAAAAGTTATAGGTATCCATCCCACACCTCCACGCGCCAAAACCACGAAATATATAAAAACAAACTACCATTTCTTGATGATATTTAGCCGATCTTGCAAAGAAAACCAAGAAAAGGCAAGATTAAGAGCAAAATCAGAGCAGAAAAATCAATGACACGTATTAGGGGCCATATCTCACCTTAAACCACAACAAAAACACAAGCGTCATCGTTCCGGCTAAGGCAATGCCATAGCCGAGAGAAAAGGAGGCGTAGAGAAAGAAGGAAGAAATGAGGACGTTTTTACTTTTATAGTGCCACGTCAGAATTGCAACAACCCAAGAATTGCACCAACCCAAAACTTCACGTTACAATAATTGCTTGTTTGTTGCAATTATGCTGTGTCAGATGTGCCTGCGCGCTGACATGCGTCGACACACCTTCCACACTATAATTGCAACAAACAAGCAATTCTTATATATACTAAACGTAAAGGACTATCTTACTTTTTAATATTTGTCATTGAACCACACAACATAAACATAACGTAAATTTGCATATCGTAAGAGTTGTCCGTAACTAATGTTATATATTGCACAACTATACCTATGTAGCATTTTCAAAATGCACATGGTTTCATAATATATGCTAATTTTTTTCTCATTTTTATTAGTTTTAAATACCTTCCTAGAAATTTATTTGCCTAAGAATCAATCCATAACAAAAAAAAAAAAACGTGTTACCATGGCAACATACGTTTTGGGAAACATGTAGACGCGCATCTTGTTGGTGGTTCAATTCCACCAACTCTTATGTATATTGACAAATTCACTTAACAAAGTACAATTTTTGAGAAAAATAAAGCTCTTGTATTGTAGATTGCAATATATTGAGGTCTCAAAAAAGAGGTTTGTATTGTAATCGTAGTTTGGTTCAACTCCAGGGGTGCACATGAGATATTTTGTCATAGTCGTTCTCTAATTCAAGTCCATGGTTTTTTGGTTCAGCTCCACGGACGCACAGAGCACTAGCTCTCCAACGCTAAATTCTTGTGTATATATATATTTTAGGTAGTCTCAAACTTTTGTTTAATTGCAACATATCCTAATAATCGGGCTCTCTTCCTAATCGGTTTTTTTTTTCAATTAAAAAACCTGAAGCCCTTGACTGAACCATCGTCTCCTGGGAAAAAAACATGGACCGTACACATGGCAAAGAAGCAACAACGCAGATTCAGGCAAAGAACTATGGAAAGCCAACAGAGGAGAGAGAAATCCTTGATCCGAAAACACATTGGTCTTGATCCAAAATCAAATCTGGTCAGGGTTGAAGCATCAAATAGACCAAAGAAGAAAAGCCAGAGCACGTAGAACCCACATAAGAAACAGATAAAACAACACCAATCGCAGGGGCAACCGAAATTGAGAGAGAAGCCGGAGAGCGCAAGATGCTTATTAGAATTCAAAGTTGACCATGGTGCTCCACAAGAAACAAACAAACAAGCAAGCTGGCCTGTGCATGAGCCCAAAACCGGATCGAACAGATCCGGGAGATGTGTGCCACGAGATCCAACAGACCCGGGAGACGCCTGCCAGCCATACAAGAGAGGGATAACACCCTGGAACAAGGGTGTTATGCCCTATTATAAGCTAGGTGTTTATAGCCATTTGGCATAACAAACTACTTTTTAATGTGTTATTGGTGGGTAACACTCTTGCAACCAAAGGCTGAGATCAGATCTCAGTCTTAAAATTTGAGGGCCATGTTGTTAAGGAAAGGGGCTTTCCAAAAACATCCTGGTTCGCTGCCTCCAAATCTCATCGTCCAAAAACAAACCATTGCAAAAACAAGACGTATCTGACGGTTGACACCATTTCCTTTTAAAAAACAAAACAAAATCCCCAAAAACTCATTGGGAAACCTATTTGCAAAATCCAAGAAACGTGGGCATTAGATTGTATGCGACATCAACCAAACATTTGATTTATACCTAATTGGTACAGCTGTGCTTTTTCTAGGCATCACTAAACGCATGAAGCTTGCATCACCGACTATATATCTTTGGCTTTTATTTTTCCATGGAGGCAAGCTTTGATACATGCAAGAATATGCCAGCCAGCCAATATGGTGGTGGAAACGAGTTAATGAGATCGGAAAAGGACTAAAAGAGAAGAATACACATCACATCCAACAAGAATAAAAAAACAAGCCATGCTGCATGGAAAATAGTAAATAAATGATTCATTAGGACAGATTTAAAACCACCTCATATATGGGAAGTTACTCTTGCTTGTCAGAGATGGGGGGCTCCATGCATACTAAAAGCGCCACCAAGGACACAAAGATTAAATAGCATATACTGGATTGCCTCCCTTTCTCTTGCCAAGGTACCAAATGTAAAAGGAAAAATACAACTGCAGCTTCAAATGAGCAGTGCAAATAAAGGACAAGGAAATATTCTGCCACCCACATAAACAAGGACAATTATATGTATCAACTACACTTGCATTGCATTGGAGCACTTCATGGCAGCAAATGGAGAAACCGCAGGTGACGTGGCGGGGCTGAGCTGGCGATGATGGAGCAACAGGGGGGAGGGTTTATGTTGCCTGTGATAGCTAGGAGACCAATGGGGACATCTAGTGCTGAAGGACCTCTGAGTAACTCTAGAATTCAGGAGCTCAAGGATGGGAGCAAAGGTAACACAGCGCGGTGTTTTGTATTGGTTGATGGAGGCACCACCATTGGTGAGAGCATAATCCATCAGGTGATCAAAGGAACCTCTAGCCACAACCCTGATCTCAAGGGGACCTATAGACTTATCGGAAACTCGTCCTTGCCGATACACGCTATCAAGAGCCTCCTCTACAGCTAAGCAACAGTCCTCTAGTAGAGTACAACTCAACATCATGTTCCAACTTTGAGGCCTTTCTATCTCCCAAAAGAGGACATAATGTCCTGGTATAGATGAGGTGTCAGCAAAACTTGTATAGTCAACTAGTGTAGCACCATGCACCTGCAATAGTCTAGATGCATTTTGCACTGCTACATGTAGGTCCTCCTCGCCCGTCTTGTCGGAATCAATGCTAAGAACCACGTTCTTTCTGCATACAAAAGCGAACTGAGGGGCAGCATTATGGAATCCCGTCACCCTCAGGATGTCACCAACTCTATATCGACACAATCCTGCAATGAGATATGCAGTGTCTTAGTTAATGTTTCGCTTTTGGAAGCCAAATACAAGTGGAAGGGGATAATGCTACCAACATACAAGATACCCATATATTTACATACGTGAGACCAACTAGAGAAAGAAAGGAATATAAAATACGTTTACATAAGACATTACATACAACACGCAAAGGGTGGGTTAGTCCTTTATGCAAAATGTGCATGCAAGAGTCCGTACCAGAATAAGTGGTCACGACAAGCTCGTACTCATGGCCAACTTTGACATCTACAAGCTCCACAAGCTGCTCGGAAAGCCACTTAGAGCACATGTCGTCCTTTGCATGCTCCACAGATAAGAACTCATAGTAACACATGTTGGGCAGAAGTGTATAGGAAACCTGAGAAGGGGGGTCGAGTGGCCTGAGGTTAAGGCCAAAATAGCACTCAGAGGAGGCATACATGGTACACACCAAAGGGAGACCACCACTATAATAATCCAGAGCGGAGATATACTGAGCCATGGTGCCTGTCACAATAACATCAATGTATTTGGTGTTGGGCCATAACCTCTTGATTATGCCTTGCCAGGAAGCTTTGCTGCATTCCTGAGCAATGGATTCTGCAAGGACAGGATCGGGCGCGGTCAGAAGCCTCATCACTGCTTCTCTGGCTGGAGCATCAGACACCTTTGCTACTTTTCCCACCTTTATGTCCTCACACATATCCATCCAATGTTGTTGCAGGAACCTCAAAGCCCTCAAAAAGCCTGAAGCAAATACAGCTCCCATCCTCAGCACCTCAGATCTTTGGATTAAACCACATAGCAGCTGACAATACATACTCTCATGGGAATTTGGACACAGAACTGTCTCATTGGGGCTGGTATAACAATTAAATGGATCATGTGGCCTGTCAATATAGTAGGTGCTCTTGTAGTAACTTGTTAGCACTGGCCGTGCCAGAAGGCCTCCTGGTGTCACTGATTCTGATTTGATAAAGTGGAGATACATTCCCTTGCCTTTTTCCAGCCCTGGCATGTACCTGTGGCATATTTTCTCCAAATGTCAGATCCATAAATGTTCCCCTTTCTTCCATAACCACATCAGCAAGAAGCACCACATAAACAAGAATCACTACCACATGCATCACAACTGGGAGTTCAAAGAGAACAAACTGGGGAACAACATCATAACACCTCGTGAAACAAGTCTATTTCAAAAGTTCATGTCATCACATCACCATCACAAATCTACCAATTGTAAAAATAACGCAAGAAAGAAAAAAAAAAATCCTGTTGACAGCCTTAAAAAGAAAGCCGTTAACAAATAACTTGAAAGAAGATGCGAAATCACTTACTTATTCATGACAGGCATGAGAAGGCTATAAAGAAAACACTTTCTTTCTAGTTCGTCTGAGATTGTTGGCATCAGCTTACGCTGGCCCGCAGAAGTACCAGAGCTGTTCATGTGGCAACAATTAGACCATTAGAAAAATATATACAATCATATCTAGTAGGAAGCAAAGCATTGGAGAGATTAAACAACATACAATCATGTCTAGGCAGCTGGGAACAGCTGTCTAAAGATAAAAAACGATAAAATATTCAAGAAATAAAAATGCAAGTCAGAAGGTAAAGAAACAGAAAGAAAAATGAAGCCCAACATGATGATGATGGTGAAGGTGATGAAGGAGTGTCGTGAACCTGGTAAGAAACTCTGAAATCGGATGGCCACAGAGGATTGGAGAAAGATCTCCATTTGCAATCCTTTCAATATCAAGCTGCAAATCTTCGTAAGTAACCACGGGAAGGCATTTTTTGAAAGACGACTTATCAGTCCTTCCATCAAGGCCATGTCTTTTGAGATACTCAGTATGAGCATTTTGCTTGAGAATACTGCTCAGAACTTGCTCCTGAACTTCAGCAGCACGGCGCGTAACATCTTCAATGAAATCCAAGCCTTTTTTGTGGCCAGAATCCATAGGATGATTGTAATAATCAGATCAACCAGTCTGCAAATGTTGCCAACCCACAGAAAAGGTTGTTACAATTTGGAAAGGAGGCAGAGGTGACTTACCACAAAAAGGCTGTTATATGTAATGAAAAGCAAAGGAGCAAAGCAGCAAAGAAGAATTGAAAACTAAAAATTCAATGGAAAAGGGCCAGAGCAGTGTGGGGAAGGCTCCAAAACAGCCAGCTTTTATTGTGGGGAAAAGCAACTAACTGTAACTGGGAAGGAAGCCAGGCAAAGGCCTGACCTGACCCTGACCCTGACCCTGTCCCCACTGTCGCCACTGTGTTCTGTTCCCGTTGCTGCACATCTTGCGGCTTGTGTTCGGCGCTAAGCTTACCATCTGACGTTGGGGCCATGTCAATTCTGTCAGATCCGCAGGGCCAGAATTAAGTCATGACCACGCTCGCTGACCTCAACTCCCCTGTATCGATAATCTACAACTAAGACCTCTTTTGTTTAATCCATTTCTTTAGCTTATCTTCTCGAACCCCAACGATCAAATCCTATCCCTTTGACTCTTGGGTTCTCATTTCCATTCCGACCCAAAAATCGAGCACAGATCTAACACTCCGGCAGAAAAGATCAACACAACTAAGAAATTTAGACCTAAAATTGCTGGTGTTGGCCTCCCCATTTCCAAGCAAAGACGTCGGCGCCTTGTCCATAGCCGAAGGCGCCATTGCCGAGCACGAAGAGCACACTGTTGCGTAGCTCCTCAATGCAAGACCTACCCCACGTGGAAGCCTGTGCAGCCCAGCCTGGCCTTGGACCCGTGCTGCATCCTCCGCTGCATCATTTAAGCCGCTTAGCTCTTGTCTGCAGATGGACGGGTTCTCGCTTTGCCCCAACGCCACCATCCCTGCCCTTTCTGCCTTCTCTGTTTCTTACCCTATCTGCGCATTCAATACCGGAGTAGTACCGCCATCGCCAGAGCTTTGCCTTCCTTTCCAAGCCTGCGAAACAATATCCCACATGCGTCCCCCCCCATTTTCAAACCCCATGGGCCAAAAACAAAAAGGTTAACGAAATTAAAACCCTTGTCTTCCTACCCAATGTCTTTACCTACATACTGTCTTCTACACACACTAAACCCACACCCAACCACCCCACAAACTCCCCAACCCCAAAACCAAAACCCTTTCCTGCCATATCTTTATAGCAATCTTGCCAACTCTATTGCCCCTTCATCCCTGGGCCACCCCTGTCTTTATGCCCCCTCCCCAGCCTGCACTCAGCCCCTCCGTGGGCCTCCCCCTTGCACTCCTTCAGCCCCTCATTTCTTTTCCTCTCTGCCTCATTGGATTGCCTTGCTCTTTTCGCAAAAGAACCTGCTCTGGTCAACTCGTTGTCATCTTCTTTACTCCATCTGCTGGCTTTTCAGTTCCCATCACCTACCCTCATTGTTGTTATGGGCATTCATTCCCCTGATTAAATTGTCTGATTCTAAACTAGATTCGAGTTCCGACTCTATGACATGCCTCGTGACAAATCTTCTAAGCTCATGCCCAGGATTTAGCTGGTGTATTCTAAATCTGATTTGAGATCCAACTCTATGACATGCCTCGTGCCAAATCTTCTAACCTCATGCCTAGAATTTAGGTGGTCCCGTCAGTTATTCTACAATAAACTCATCTAATCTTGGTTGTTTAGGAACTCTAGACAAGAATGTAGTGAATATTCCCGACTAAATGAGGTCAATTGGAACCAAGAAGGTGGGATGTTGTTGACTTCTTAATATAAATAAACATTTCAAGCATCGATCTTGAAATGGTACATGTTAGCAACAAAAGCATTATTCAATAGTAATTTAGATCACTTAAAGGCTACCAAAAGACACCCCATGATCATCTTGCACCGGTTCCCCATAGAAGAGCATATCAATAAATGTGCTTTGTTCATTTTGCATAGGTGGCATTACTTCTAGTTGCAATGACGTCTTCTTCAAGTTTAGGTGGGTATGTTGACAATCAATTCTAAAGAATGTATCTTCCTCAGTTTCCTAGATATTTAGACAACTTTGTCTCGAATATGATGACGCCCTTATCATCTATAAAACGTGAACAACTTGTTCCCAAGAAAAATTTCGTTCTTATAACTTGACATAGCCTAAGTGTGTGAGACTCATTTGTCAATCACTTCTTCATTTCTCAAGCAAGTATGTTGTATATTGTTGACTTCTTCGACGTGCAGAATAGCATGCAACAGCAAAGTACAATCTCTTAAGGAAGACAGTTGTAAATGGCTAGACACAATTGACAAATCACCTCCCCCCTTTATTGAAGGACGTGAACCTTTACAAATCACTATTGCAAGGTAGCCTCAAAATAAGGAATACAAGCCACGAGTTTGGAGTTGGAGTACGCTTGAAACTGATTATGATTCTAGGAATACCCAAACTAGGAATGTTGAAACCTGGTTATTAGGCCTTTAGCATGTGTCACTTGTCCATTCCCCTAGCTTGTTGAGGCTCTAAGGGGCCCTTAGCAGCATAAAGAACTTAACATTAAAATAATGGAGAAAAAGTTGGTGTGTTCCACGACCCATTTATGTATAAATCTTTGAATTAGACGTTCTGAAATTACTAAACTTAAAACTTGTTGTAAATACATCTATTTATGTTATGGGCATCATATGATCTTTGATCGTGATTTTGGAGCAGGGAGAGCAATGGGAATATGCATGTATCAAATGAATAGTTCACGTGCATTCTGGGGCCGCTACGCTAAATCATTTTCAAGGGCACTTCTCATTGGGGTTCTAACATCGGCAATTTCACTTCTCTCAGCAATTTTTTTATTCTTGTTCTTTAATCGTATTTTGTTGGGGGTTCATTTATTATGGGTTACCATTGTTTCCCTCTTTATGGTCTCTTCTGTCATGGCTTTGTTTATTCTCTTTCTTTATGAGCTCTTCCGTCTCGACTTTATTTGTCTTGATTTAGATACTTCCTTTGACCTCTTTTGACCTAGCTTATGGATTAACTGGAAAGTTCTCTGTTGTGGTGGGCAGTTTTTCCATATTCTTCTGAGCCTTGAATTAAAATGGCATCCCCCAAAGATGCGAATCGTGCTGCCATTACTATACCTGTATAATGCAAACACTAAAAAAGAATTTAGAAAACATAAAGTCTTAGATATGAAGGGGTTATTCACACGTGCTGCACAATAAAACCTCCTTCAAAAAGAGAGGGATTGATCGCTCGTGCCACAAGAACAATTTATAGAAAGTGTTAAGTAAACATTCCAAAGCAAGAAGAATAAAAACCTAATAGAATAGAATAGAATAGAATAGAATAGAATAGAATAGAATAGTATAGAAGGGTTTTTATCGTCCAGGGAGACCAATCGGCCTATGGGACCTTTATGAAGCTCCCCCAACCTATATGATTCTCTTATCATGTCAATACGGGAAATTCCCCTCTCATGGCAACTCAATCACCAAGAAAAGGCCCTCTGTCTGACTCCGACCACCTGTGATGTCCAAGTGTCTAGGTGAAAGGCACGGAGATGTCATTCGTCCCATGCCTTCTATGGGATATCCTATATGGCGGAAGCGTACATACATGTTAGCACTAGCAATAATACACATAAGTCATATGCCACCACGAAGGGTGGCCCAGCCATCATCCAACAAACAACAGCATAATACCAACATAACATATAAACAACATCATAAATGAGGGTTCTACCCTGGGATCAGACTCAAAGGGGGTTGACTGGGGGTCAAGGTCTATGAGTAACAACAGACGAAATCATGACAATGGTGTTGTTCGAAAAAGAACAATGGCTAGGGTAGTCCACTCCATCCGCCCCTCCTGTGCACACTTTGCAGATAGGCTGAAACATGCTATGGCGTAATTTTAGCCTTCCGAAGACGTAATCCCATAGAATCACCCTCTAAAACTACTCTAGGTTGCATCTCCCCAATCCGATGCGGCAGGAAAGAGACAAATCCCCCACTGTGTCGTTCCATGGATTTATACGGTTTATGTATACATACTATGACGCGTCATTAGGGTATAAGTAGACCCTTATAGATCAATAAGAGATAACTTGGGCTAACCTAAAAGGGTTTTTATTAGCTATGCTAAAATATTAGTGAGTAAATAACCTAATTAGGCTAATTAGGTTATTAATTAGCAAAAGTCAGCCAACTAGGCAGTGTCACCTGGCCCAAATCGATTGGCCGGGGGGAACTTGCTAAGTTTGGAGGGCAAATTGGGGCCCTACCCCCAATTCTGCCTCAAATCGATTTGAGAAGAGTTGGAGAAGGAGGAGCTACTAGCTATTGCAACCAGACTTGAAGAATGGAAGCCTTTCATGACAATGGCTCTAGCCAATAGACCAGTTACTCCCTAGATAGTCAATGCTTCAGCTAATCCTTCTCTGATTAGATGGAATGGTTAATTTCTCTTTTATGTGTTACTAAGATGATGATGGGTACTTTGATTATGATTGTGTTCTCTCTTTCTGTTTCTCCTGTGTGTCTGGGGTTAAGGGAGGGTAGAGACCTGAAAGCTTCCTAGAAGTAGAGATGTCTCTAGCTAGAACCCTTAAGACCCAGTAATTATGGCATGTGCACAAGAGCCCACCTGACTGTGGATGCTATGACGTGGTTCAGCACCAGACAATGGGTATGATGGTGAAACGGGGGTGGGGTCTTGCCTAGCATGGCTACAAGACTCCTACAGTGTGCTAGGCTTATAGTCGGTCACTGAGTGTGGCCGGGTATGGGTCTGGCACTCCCTAGGTCCCAGGATGAGTGCCTATATGGACGTCTTGGGATTCAAACGGGCAGGTGAGCCGGCCTTTAGATGGAGTAAGTTGGGTATGGATGCGGGGTCACTGATGTGACACGTGTTCTCTAGCTTACCTAGGGATCCGTCATGCCCGGGAAAGGGACGCCTCCCTGGCCTACCTCATCAGACCGGGGAGATGTAACCTGGAGTAGTCTCATAGGGTGATTCCATGAGATTGTGTCTCTGAAAGGCTACAATCACGCCATAGCATGTTTCAGCCTATCTGCAAAGTGTGCACAAGAGGGGCGGATGGAGTGGACTACCCTAGCCATTGTTCTATGCCATCCCATGCCATGTTATACCTCTGTCTGCTGTTATCTTGAGGCCTTGACTGTCAGTCGACCCCATGGAGTTTGCGCCCAAGGTAGAGCCCCTATTTATGGTATATTGCTTATGTATATTGTACTTGTGTTCCACTTCCGCTGTATAGGACTCCCATAGAGGACGTGGGACGAATGACACCTCCGTGTTCCTCACCCAGATACTTGGCCATCCCATGGTGATAGAGGGGCCTTCCATGGTGACATAGCTGCCACGGAAGGGGAATTCCCCGTATTTGTACGATGGGAGCATCGTATAGATTCTAGGAGCGTCACAGTGGTATCAGAACATGATTTTGGTAGACCAAATCATTGCACTGGCCATAGTCTAACTCGTGAGCTTGGAGACTTTGTCCTAGGTTAAACTACCTCAATTCCATAGTTAGTATGTGTGTTGACCTAGTTATGAGAGGATTAAACTAGTTAGGCATGAAGGTGTAAGTTATTATAGTTATGCTTAGTTCTTGGAGAAAGGAGATCTCTTGTTTCCTAGGGCCATAACATTTTCCAGGCAACTTGGATGGAGGCGAATTTTGCAACCAATAGACGGCGTCAACATGGCAAGGGAGCATAGGGTGCGTCTCTGGCAAAACATCATCTTAGAATTACAAAAGAAACGTGTATTTTTCCTGACACGCACTTGTATAAAAACACGTATTTCTTCCATATAATTTTTTTTCAAAAAAAAATGAAAAAAAAAATTGAATCTTTAAAAAAAAGTGACAGTTATTTTTTTGTCCCATCTCCCCGACTTGCGCTCTTCGCCTCGCCCGTCCGCCATAGCCGTCGGAGAAGAGCTTGCTTCCTCATAACCTCGCACTTGGTCGCCTGCCACTGCTGCCCTACCAGCGCCTCCTCTTGAACCTTCTCCTACACCAATGAACATGGCTCGTACCCGAGGTTACATTAGTTACTGTAACCTCAGTGTTCATCAAATATTTGCTGAGCTCGGCGAGCAGCTTGCCAGCAACTCGACAAGGTTGAGCTTCTTTTAGTCGAGTTCGCTCAACGGTTTCGCTGGACATAGGGTCCCTTACCCTATTTTCTATGATCTCATTATGGGTATGGAATTCTTGGTCACGCAAAAGGCAAACATTGATTGTGAAAAGTGAGAAGTCCCCTTTAACGCAGCTAATGCAGCTCAAATAACCATAGCAGGTAAGCCAATTAGTCCAATTATGCAGTGCATTTCAGTGCATCAGTTGGATAAAGCCATCAGGAAGTATCAGATTGCTTGTATCATTAGACTTGCATTAGTAGAGGCCAAGTCTAAACAGGAAGAAATTTTTTAGAGCTTGCCCACGGCGATAGCTACCATGCTTCGAGAGTTCCACGACCTTTTTCCAGATGAGATTCATAGGTTGCCACCTTTCCGAGGCGTGGAATGTGAAATTGCCTTAGAACCAGATACTAAACCTACCAGTAAAGCTCCATATAGAATGAGTACATCTGAATTGACAGATCTTAAGAAGCAGTTGCAAGAGATTCTCAAGTTGGGGTTCATTCGACCAAGTGTGTCACCCTTTGATGCCCCTATTTTGTTTGTGAAGAAAAAGGATGGTACCTTGAGGATGTGCATTGATTACAAGCAATTGAACAAGCACATAATTAAGAATCGGTATGCTCTACCTCATGCCGCTGATTTGATGGATCAATTGCAAGGAGCCAAATATTTCACAAAGATTGATCTTCGCTCAAGATACCACCAAATAAGAATTACAGAGGACGACATCCATAAGTCTGCTTTTCGGACATGTTATGGGTACTATGAGTTCGATGTTATGCTATTTGGACTAACTAATGCTCCTGCTACATTCATGAGGTTGATGAATGATGTCTTCCGCGAATATCTTGATGAATTTGTCATCATTTTCTTCGGTGATATCCTCATATACAGCAAAACCTTAGAGGACCATGAGCGTCATCTTCGGTTGGCCTTGCAGAAATTGAGACGACATCAACTTTATGCCACGTTCTCCAAGTGTAGGTTTGCAACCACTAAAGGTCGATTACTTGGGACATATTGTTTCTGCTGAGGGAATAGCCACAGATCCAGCCAAGATAGAAGCACTAAAAGATTGGCCAATCCCAACGAACGTGTCAGAGGTCCGCAGCTTTCTAAGATTGGCAGGATATTATCGCAAGTCTGTTAAGGACTTTGCTAAGCTTGTTGCACCTCCTAAATACTGTGGCTACGAAGATTATTAGATGAAATTGGAATTCCTCAAAAGGAAGCTACCACATTATATACTGACAATATGAGCTGTATGGCTATAGCTAAAAATCCTGTATTCCACGAAAGGACAAAACATATAGAGATGAGTATGCATTTCATTCGGAATATGGTGGAAGACAAAACTTTAGAGCTGAGATATGTTCCTACTTCTGATCAAACAGCAGATATACTCACAAAAGCCTTGTCTTTGTCAAGGTTCACTTATCTGAAATCCAAGCTGCTAGTTGGTGATGAAAGACATGACACAGAAAAAGGTTAGAATTTGCGATCACTACAAGAGAATGAGGGTTTTTTGTCAAAAAAATCGTCAGATGGTCTTCACAAAACTGACAACTGCCCAGACCCTACTGTCTGACGATTTACCTGACGAATATTATCTGACGATTGAGTGTCAAAAAAATCGTCAGAAAAATCGTCAGTATTCTGACGCTTAAGTGTCAAGAAAATCGTCAGGAAAATCATCAAGAATTTCGTCACAAAAATCGTCAGGAAAAACGTCAGAATTTTCGTCAACAAAATCGTCAGAATTTTCGTCACAAAAATCGTCAAGAAAAACGTCAGAATTTTCGTCAACAAAATCGTCAGATTTGTTGTCAAAAAAATCGTCACATTGTTTGTCAAAAAAAAACGTCATAAAATTCTTCACCAAAATCGTCAGATTGTTCATCTATTTATATAGTCTACATTTGCATTTTATCTGAAGTTTTGAATTTTGTATTGATTTGCACTTTGACTGCATTATATAACTATCTACACTTAGCTTGTAATGCTGCTTGAGTTTAACATGAATTTAGGCTACAAGCTATGAAGAAATAAGAGCAATTGTAAAACAAGAACTCTTTTATTAAAAGGTAATCTCAGTTACATGTAACATTCTTTACAATGCCAACAAGAACAATGTGGCAAGGTGCTCAGTAACAACTTTCTTGTTGCAATATGCTTGTTCTTCAAGATGTTCTATATTCTTGAACCTGAATTTATACACAATAGGTTAGTCATAATTGTTAAGCCTTTAGCATTACAAGCCCTTAGAAACATACGTCCAGAAATAATTTCAAGATGATTAATTGCAGGATACTTGCAAGGCACAAATAGCTAAGATACTTAGCCATGACTTTACAGCTGTCGCATACAAATTTAACCTGTGCATGGCCTTGTACATAAGGATTTGTCCTAAATTAGCATTTATAATATTATTAGACTCTAACCTAAAATTCAAATCAGCGTGGCCATCATTAACATATAAAGCATATAAACTGGAGAACAACAGCATATAAGCTGGCATCAATTGTACGCTTCACATTACTACCACAAATCTATATCTGATAATTAACAATTAAAGGTACACAAGACAAACCTGATTTATGTGCGCCCCCAGCATGATAATTTGGTCCTTGATCTATTGAAAGGACTATTAGTCTATTACAATAGATGCACCATCTTCATTTCGACATGCTACACAGGCGCCCAAGGATCAATTAGGAACATATGAAATACATAAAGGCATAAATCCATATTGACATTTTTACAATTTTACCAGGGGGGCTGAATCTAGAGCCTATAAAAATGTTTTTAGGCCGCAAAGAGCATGTACAGTAGACACATTTCCTTTTTTGAGCTCATCACATGCATTCCCTCTGTTTTGCAGAGCTGTACCCAGATAAATTCCCTATTCAATGACCTTTGCTATTAAATTCTTGTGCTCAATGCATATAAGATAAGCTCAAAATCTGCTGCCTATGTAGCTTATATTCTAAAATTACGAGAAAAATGAACTACAAATATGCTGCCTATGTAAGCTGCCAGCAAGTATCAATTTTCAGTATTAGAATTCTGGTCCCATGATAAGATATGCACAAAGCTAGAACATATATTTGGGATATGAACATAAATGCTAAACCATGTCAGCAAATTGCTAAACTTGTTCAGCACAAAGAAATAGTCTCGAACCATAAAAAACAACTCATCAACTAGCATAAATCCCATTCTAGCCAACTAGAAAGAAACTACCTACAATGACAATCTTCTTAGCATCACTGTATAGCAGAGGCAGCAACCTATCTTTAAAATTAAGCAAGCAAATCCAACGCAAATCTCTAAGCCTACGCAAAAAACAAGCACCACCAAGCATGCTGACACTCTAAACTAAAGAACACCAGCACTCTAAATAATAAATCAAATCTAAAACATCTACATTAACCTCCTAAACAATTTAAAATCTCAAACACATGTTCTGTCCTAGTATTATGCTGCCTGCACTAACCTCCTACCACTTCTAACTTTACCTTCATGCCTCCTAAGCTATTTGCACATCCTAACATCTAATCTAACTCAGGCCGTCAGATTCAATATGTTATCTTAGGTACCATCGACCCACCATTGATTATCTTAGATACACATATCAGGATTGACACATACTCATAGTATAAGCGATTCTTAAAATATGATCAACTGACATGCCAAAATTTTGACAAAGGACAAAACCGTGTATCATACCTTATCTAAAATCTCGTTTGAGCCACAAGCCCACATCCAACAGATCTGTAGATGCTACAACAGATTTATCAAAGCAGAGATATACGTACTGTTTTTAAGGCATGGGCAGACCCATAATCGTCAAGCTCGACCAGCCAGAAGCAAGATCGACTTGCTCCGATATCAACATCTGGTTTTTTAAAAAGATCATTGGTATCTTCAGTACACAGGCAAAAGCCTCCTCAAATCTTACGAATCTATCTTCCGCTACTACCAGAACTTTATCTATCTGGTGGGAAACACCATTGCACAGCCAGCAGACCAGCGACATTTTTTCTCCAGAAAGATCCACCACACTAGAAGCCAGGCCCGCTATTTTTTGCCAAGGCCATTGCGGCCAAGAACACATCGGGCACTCAGGAAATAGGGTTTCTAAGCCCTAATTCGATTTTTAGTGATCTAGAAAATATCAAAGGTCTTGTGTTCAGCACTATTTATTTTTGTCAACATCTATTATCAAATATTAAATCAAGTATTATATTCCCAAACATAGGAAGTTCTTTTTCTTAAGATAAACGTTATATGTAGGGTGTGAATCCTTAATTTTTATTTGTTATGCCATATGGCTTCTCATTTAAATTTCTCAAAATGTAATAGCATTTGAAATTTATAACAGTAAAGATATTTCTCAAGCCTTTCTAAGGTAATGAATATCATGTAAAGAATATCCCTTGTATTTACTAAGTGTATCTGTTTAAGGCGAGACCAAGTACAACTCGTAGTATGTAGTATAGAGTATTTCATATAGGGCAAGAGGTCCATGAATTAAAGATTCACAACCATTAGAATGTTTTGCATCACATCAAGGCAAGTAGGAGTGCGTTCCTGCAAGATCTTTGAACCATTCTTGCTCATAATGGCAAATGGCCTCACAAAACCTGTAGAATCAGGTTTAAGGACTGCCTTAGAAAATGTCGGTGTGAACAACCAATTCGTACGTGATGCAAAACATTCTAATGGTTGTGAATCTTTAATTTATGGACCTCTTGCCCTATATGAAATACTCTATACTACGAGTTGTACTTGTGTACTTGGTCTCATGTAAGCCTTAAACAAATACACTTAGTAAATACAAGGGATCAAGAATATCCCTTGTATTTAAGCATGGTTATGCAAGGGCAAAGCCATATCCAACATATTCGACTTGCATTTAAACACCATTGGTCTGTAACGGGAAAATCTGCCTTGTATTTAGCAGTTTGAATCGACCAATTTGTTCTAAGCTCAAACATGCAAAACTAGCTAGGGATGGAAATAAACAGTTTTTTCTTTCCCCCCAAAAGCTTAATCAAGCTTGGTCAAATAATACATCATTAGACAGACCAAAGAGATAGCTTTTCAAAACATCAAACTTTTTGACGAAAAATCTGACGAAATTTTTGACGTTCTCTCTGACGCTTTTTCTGACGTTTTTTCTGACGCTTTTTCTGACGTTTTTTCTGATGAAAAATTTGACGCTTTTTCTGACGTTTTTCCTGACGCTTTTTATGACGCTAGATTTCTGACGATTAATGTGACGCATAGCCTGATACATATTTCTGACGAAACATCTGACGCAAAATCGTCAAGAAAAGCGTCAGAAAAACAATCGTCAGAAAAATCGTCACATTATTCGTCAGGCAAAAAAATGGTCTAAACAGTCTGATGATTTTTCTGACAAATAATAGCCATTCTCTTGTAGTGGATGAAGGGGAATGTTAGAAAGTCATGGCAAATTCCTAGTGCAATGAATGTTGAAATAAGATGGGTTAGCCATGGTTAATGGTTAAGACAATAAGACGACTATGGTTAAAGAGATAAGAACGAAAGGAGAAATCTACAAGATTAGAAGTTCGCTATCTCGGTTTGAAAATGGGATATATAAGAAGCCGAATGGATCTATCAACATGTCGGAAATTGTGCTTATGAGGTGATGCCGGAAATTGTGCCTATGAGGTGATGCCGAAATTGTGCTTATGAGGTTGATCGGCAACTGCTTGTGCTATCGGAATTCAATTGAATTCGATATTCTTTTAATGCTACAGTACACTACATGAATAGTGTTATTAGTTGAACCATTGAATTTAGTGGTTTTTTGAATGCTTCCGAAATTTGCCTATTTGCCTAGTGAATAGCTTAACTAGAGTTTTTATCAGGAGGTTGGTCCTCCATTCCAGTTTCTAGGTGCCCCACTCCTGGCTAACGCCAGTCGCAGGACCCTACCTGAAATGGAGTCCCCAACCTCCATTCCCCTATACAATGTGCTTTCCACATAATTTAAGATATCAAAACTGATGCTATATTGTGGGACGTCCTGGGCTCGATAGGTGGGGTGAGCCAATCTATAGAGTTTTGGGGGTAAGTCGGGTACGGATGCGTGGGCGTCAATGGTGCCACAATCCTCTAGCCACCCATGGAACTATTGTGCTCCATGAGTGTGACGCTCCCAGAATCTATACGATGCTCCCATCGTACAAATATGGAGAATTCCCCTCTCCCGTGGCAACTACATCACCATGGAAAGGCACTCCATCTAACTCGGACCACTTGGGATGGCCAAGTGTCCGGGTGAGGAACACGAAGGTGTCATTCGTCCCACGTCCTCTATGGGAGTCCTATACAGTGGAAGCGTATATACATGTTAGCACATAGCAATCACGCTCAAAATAATATGCCACCATGAAGGGTGGTCCATCCATCATCATCATCTACATAGTAACACAAGTACAATACATAAGCAATATACCATAAATAAGGGCTCTACCCTGGGCTCAAACTCCATGGGGTCGACTGATGGTCAGGGCCTCAAGATAACAGCAGACAGAGGTATAACATGGCGTGGGTTGGCATAGAACAATGGCTAAGGTAGTCCACTCCATCCGCCACTTCTGTGCACACTTTGCAGATAGGCTGAAGCATGCTATGGTATGATTGTAGCCTTCTGGAGATGCAATCTTATGGAATCACCCTACGAGACTACTCTAGGTTACATCTCTCCGGTCCGATGAGGTAGGTCAAGGAGGCATCCCCTCTTCAGGCATGACGGATCCCTGGGTGTGCTAGAGAACGCGTGCCACATCAGTGACCCCTGCATCTGTACTCGACTTACTCTCCTAAATCTAAAAGTCTGCTCACCTGCCCATTCGAGTTCCAAGACGTCCATATAGGCACTCATCCTGGGACCCAGGGAGTGTCAGACCCATACCCGGCCCACACTCAGTGACCGACTATAAGCCTAGCACACTGTAGGAGTCTTGTAGCCACGCTAGGCAAGACCCCACCCCCGTTTTACCATCATACCCGTTGTCTGGTGTTGAATTACATCATAGCATCAACAAGCCAGCAAGCCGCAATTACTGGGTCTTAAGGGTTCTAGCTAGAGACATCTCAAATTCTAGAAGATTTCGGGTCTCTACCCTCCCTAAACCCCAGACATACAGGAGAAACAGAAAGAGAGAACACAATAGTAATCAAATATCCATCATTATCTTAGTAACACATAAAAGAGAAATTAACCATTCCATCTAATCAGAGAAGGGTTAGCTAAAGCATAGACTATCTAGGGACGAACCGGTCTCTTGGCTAGAGCCATTGTCACGAAAGGCTTCCATTCTTCAAGTCAGTTTGCAGTAATTGGTAGCTCCTCCTTCCTCCAACGCTTCCCAAATGATTTGGGGCAGAATTGGGGGTAGGGCCCAAATTTGCCCTCCAAACTTAGCAAGTTCCCCCTGGCCAATCGATTTGGGCCAGGTGGCACTGCCTAGTTGGTTGACTTTTGCTAATTAATAACCTAATTAGCCGAATTAGGTTATTTACTCACTAATATTTTAGCATAGGTAATAAAAACCCTTTCAGGTTATCCAAATTATCCCCTATTGATCCATAAAGGTCTATTTATACCCTGGTGATGTGTCATAGTATGTATACGTATATCATATAAATACATGGAACGCCACATTCTCTCCCCCCCGGGAGTAATGTTGTCCTCAGTATTGGGGTTAGTTTACTAAAAAGACAATTAAATGATAAAAGATAAACTTATTTGCTGAAGAGTTAAATAACAAGAGATGGCCCCAGACTGAGGCGCAGAATCTTCTGCAGTACGTCAGTATGTGCTACTGGCCTGCAAAATTACATTACATCAGTACCTATGAAATAATTAAAATGTGTGGTTGAAGGGATCACCCCCTTAAGAAAAAGAAATATGAATGAAGGAAATCCTATTATGCCTAAGGCTTGCATTTTATCTCGGTGTAAGGAATGGCAATGTTCCCATTATAGCCGTAGACGAATGCATCCTATCATGAATGCCTTTATGCCCAATTCCCCATTTAAGATACATGTAATCCGGCCCCTTAAATGATCCCTCTCAGATCAACACTTATATGATCCCTGTCGGATCCATAATGCAATGCTTATCATTAGGGTTGGAGTCGATCGCATCGTGAATGGTTCGGCCCTGGCATTCTCGCATAAAGTCTGGGTAAGCCTCGTCCAAATCCGCTTTAAGAGCCCAGGTTGCGTCCTCTATCTGCAAGTGCTTCCACTTAACCAAATACTGCAAGATTTGAGTTCTGTGGGTTTGCTTATATGCACGATCAAGGAGAGCCTCAGGCACCATCTCCAATTGATCTTCCGTCATCTCCAGAAGTGTCAGTGTGTCAAGGATCTCTTCTGGATCGGGGTTAAGCTTCTTGAGAAGGCTCACATAAAAGACTTTATGAACCTTCAAATGCACTAGTGGATTCAACCGGTAGGCCTGAGAACCTATCCTATGCTTCTTGCAATTGCCAATCTTGAGTTTGGGCTGCTTTACCTTAATCTTCAGCCATACGGAATCACCAACTTGAAATTCTCGTGGTGTCCGATACCGATCGGCACGGCTCTTTTGCCGGACTCGGGCAGTTAACAAATACCCTCGAACTCCCTCGATCAGGGCCTGCATATCTGTAAGCAATTGCTGAGATACTTCCACCTTAGAAACCAGATTATGCCATGTGTCTGGAGTAAGAGATTGATAGCCATAGTTGATCATAAAAAGAGAGATCCTTGAATACTCCTGTTTAGTACTATTATACGCACTCCACCAAATAGATCGGCCTATTGGGATTGCTTGTTCCAGACATAGTTACATAGCATATCTTCAATTATGCAATTGGTATGCTCTATTTGGCCCTCCGTCTGCGGATGGTAAGCTGTGCTCATGACAAGCTTACTTTGAATAGTGCTAAATAAATCCCTCCAAAAAAGCACTAACAAACTTAGGATCCTGGTCCGATATAATGGTACGGGGCATCCTATGAAGGCAGAACACCTCCGACGTGAATAACAAAGCGGTATCTAATGCAGTATATGTGGTTCGACATGGCAAAAAGTGCACCATTTTAGAAAGCTTGTCTACCACCACCATTAAGGCATCAAAGCCCCTTAAAGTGCGTGGAGGCCCCACGATGAAATACATGGTAATAATTTCCCATTTGGCATTAGGAACATCTAAGGGTTGCAATTCTCTTGGGATGCGTAACTGTTCCGCCTTTTTGCTGACATATCTGGCATTGCTTAATGTATCAGGCAATGTGCTTCTTCATCCCTGGTCAAAAATAGCTGGAGCGGACATCATCCAACAAACAACAGCATAATACCAACATAACATATAAACAACATCATAAATGAGGGTTCTACCCTGGGATCAGACTCAAAGGGGGTTGACTGGGGGTCAAGGTCTATAAGTAACAACAGACGAAATCATGACAATGGTGTTGTTCGAAAAAGAACAATGGCTAGGGTAGTCCACTCCATCCGCCCCTCCTGTGCACACTTTGCAGATAGGCTGAAACATGCTATGGCGTAATTTTAGCCTTCCGAAGACGTAATCCCATAGAATCACCCTCTAAAACTACTCTAGGTTGCATCTCCCCAATCCGATGCGGCAGGAAAGAGACAAATCCCCCACTGTGTCGTTCCATGGATTTATACGGTTTATGTATACATACTATGACGCGTCATTAGGGTATAAGTAGACCCTTATAGATCAATAAGAGATAACTTGGGCTAACCGGGTGAAAGCATGCTACGGTGTACCACTTTTGGAACCCTCAAAAGTACCTACACTGGGTACTTTTAAAACTGGTACTTTCTGTTTTTTCTTCCCATTAAAATCAATCCAAAAATTTTGAATTGAAGGTCAATAAAATGTGAATCTATAGTATTAGAGCATAACAATACTATTAGAGACTAAAATGAATGATCAACTCCCAAACTTATTGTTTATTGAGACATTTATGCAAGTTCCCAGTACCCAGTGCTGGGTACTTTTCTGGGTAGTTTCGCACTCCCTAAAAAGAACTTTAGATGGTACACCCTAGCATGCTTTCACCCAACCTAAAAGGGTTTTTATTAGCTATGATAAAATATTAGTGAGTAAATAACCTAATTAGGCTAATTAGGTTATTAATTAGCAAAAGTCAGCCAACTAGGCAGTGTCACCTGGCCCAAATCGATTGGCCGGGGGGAACTTGCTAAGTTTGGAGGGCAAATTGGGGCCCTACCCCCAATTCTGCCTCAAATCGATTTGGGAAGAGTTGGAGAAGGAGGAGCTACTAGCTATTGCAACCAGACTTGAAGAATGGAAGCCTTTCATGACAATAGCTCTAGCCAATAGACCAGTTACTCCCTAGATAGTCAATGCTTTAGCTAATCCTTCTCTGATTAGATGGAATGGTTAATTTCTCTTTTATGTGTTACTAAGATGATGATGGGTACTTTGATTATGATTGTGTTCTCTCTTTCTGTTTCTCCTGTGTGTCTGGGGTTAAGGGAGGGTAGAGACCTGAAAGCTTCCTAGAAGTAGAGATGTCTCTAGCTAGAACCCTTAAGACCCAGTAATTATGGCATGTGCACAAGAGCCCACCTGACTGTGGATGCTATGACGTGGTTCAGCACCAGACAATGGGTATGATGGTGAAACGGGGGTGGGGTCTTGCCTAGCATGGCTACAAGACTCCTACAGTGTGCTAGGCTTATAGTCGGTCACTGAGTGTGGCCGGGTATGGGTCTGGCACTCCCTAGGTCCCAGGATGAGTGCCTATATGGACGTCTTGGGATTCAAACGGGCAGGTGAGCCGGCCTTTAGATGGAGTAAGTTGGGTATGGATGCGGGAACAAGCATATTGCAACAAGAAAGTTGTTACTGAGCACCTTGCCACATTGTTCTTGTTGGCATTGTAAAGAATGTTACATGTAACTGAGATTACCTTTTAATAAAAGAGTTCTTGTTTTACAATTGCTCTTATTTCTTCATAGCTTGTAGCCTAAATTCATGTTAAACTCAAGCAGCATTACAAGCTAAGTGTAGATAGTTATATAATGCAGTCAAAGTGCAAATCAATACAAAATTCAAAACTTCAGATAAAATGCAAATGTAGACTATATAAATAGATGAACAATCTGACGATTTTGGTGAAGAATTTTATGACGTTTTTTGACAAACAATGTGGCGATTTTTTGACAACAAATCGACGATTTTGTTGATGAAAATTCGACGCTTTTTTCTTGGACGATTTTTGACGAAAATTCTGACGATTTTGTTGACGAAAATTCTGACGTTTTTCCTGACGATTTTTGTGACGAAATTCTGATGATTTTCCTGACGATTTTCTTGACACTTAAGCGTCAGAATACTGACGATTTTTCTGACGATTTTTTTGACACTCAATCGTCAGATAATATTCGTCGTAAATCGCCGACAAAGAGGGTCCGGGGGTTGTCGGGGTTTTGTGAAGACCATCGGCGATTTTTTTGACAAAAACCCTCATTCTCTTGTAGTGATCGCAAATTCTAACCTTTTTCTGTGTCATGTCTTTCATCACCAACTAGCAGCTTGGATTTCAGATAAGTGAACCTTGACAAAGACAAGGCTTTTGTGAGTATATCTGCTGTTTGATCAGAAGTAGGAACATATCTCAGCTCTAAAGTTTTGTCTTCCACCATATTCCGAATGAAATGCATACTCATCTCTATATGTTTTGTCCTTTCGTGGAATACAGGATTTTTAGCTATAGCCATACAGCTCATATTGTCAGTATATAATGTGGTAGCTTCCTTTTGAGGAATTCCAATTTCATCTAATAATCTTCGTAGCCACAGTATTTAGGAGGTGCAACAAGCTTAGCAAAGTCCTTAACAGACTTGCGATAATATCCTGCCAATCTTAGAAAGCTGCGGACCTCTGACACGTTCGTTGGGATTGGCCAATCTTTTAGTGCTTCTATCTTGGCTGGATCTGTGGCTATTCCTCTTAAAACAACAATATGTCCCAAGTAATCAACCTTTAGTGGTTGCAAACCTACACTTGGAGAACGTGGCATAAAGTTGATGTCGTCTCAATTTCTGCAAGGCCAACCGAAGATGACGCTCATGGTCCTCTAAGGTTTTGCTGTATATGAGGATATCACCGAAGAAAATGATGACAAATTCATCAAGATATTCGCGGAAGACATCATTCATCAACCTCATGAATGTAGCAGGAGCATTAGTTAGTCCAAATAGCATAACATCGAACTCATAGTACCCATAACATGTCCGAAAAGCAGACTTATGGATGTCGTCCTCTGTAATTCTTATTTGGTGGTATCTTGAGCGAAGATCAATCTTTGTGAAATATTTGGCTCCTTGCAATTGATCCATCAAATCAGCGGCATGAGGTAGAGCATACCGATTCTTAATTATGTGCTTGTTCAATTGCTTGTAATCAATGCACATCCTCAAGGTACCATCCTTTTTCTTCACAAACAAAATAGGGGCATCAAAGGGTGACACACTTGGTCGAATGAACCCCAACTTGAGAATCTCTTTGTGACGTTCCAGGGGAATATACGCTATAAATACGTATATTCCTGGACCCGTCACTATACAAGTCTATCTTCATAGCCTTGTATACCATAGATTGTGGCACTAGGGGGCATGACTAAGTTATTCATATAACTTAGCCAACCTTAGGTTAAGACCAATTTCCACGTGGCCTTAACCTATTGGGCACCCGCCACACGGTCTTACCCTATTGGAGCCACGTGGCATAACATGTGAACCCTAACCTATAAAGGCCTAAACCCTAACCCTAGGCCTCTTTTCCGCCCCAAACCGGGAACCTTCTTCGCTCCAAACTCCGGTTTGAGAACCGTCCGCGTGGCATAGCCTAGCACAAAGAGCCCCGAGCGTGGCGCATCAACAGGAGTGGGAGCTACCTCGAACACTTCGAAGACCATGGAGACGCCAGGATTGGGAGGGAGTGCTTCAGGAGCAGGTATGTAGAGTAGTAGTAGTAGTTCATCTGGAATTAACATTCCAGATGAGTTAGTATCTTGTATCTAGGGTCGAGCCATCCTAGAACCCTCATGCATCATCTTGAACCCTAATCAAGGAACCCTAGCGTAAGTTAGATTTGTATGATTAGGTTAAGATGTTCTTATGATTATTCTCATGATGTGATGATTATGTGACGATGGTTGATCATGTTTGCTCCTCTTGTATTGGGAAGGGGGGTAGAGACCTAGAGCCATATGTAGTATGCTCCTAGATTAGATCCCTTAGTTCCTATTAGTTGCGGCCTGTGCATAGGAACCCACCGGGCTATGGAGGCTATGATGTGACTCAGCACTACACGATGGGGCTAGAGGCAATCTTGGAGGGAGGATCCCTGCCGAGTGGGGCTACGGGGGATCCCATAGTGAGCTAGGCTTATGGTGGTCACTTGTGGGCCGAGAGCATGGGTCCGACACCTCCTAGGGTGATGGTGTCGCGCCTCTCAAGAGTTGCAAGTGTCGGCTTGGCTCTTGTTTTGGGGGTTCGGTCGGGTATGAATCGCGGTGTCGCCACCGATTCTCTAGCTGCCCGTGGAACCTCTAGACCCGGAAGGGGAGATGCAACCCTTCTGCCTCGACGGACGGACGAGGGAGATGCAACCGGAGTAGTCCCGATGGGTGATGCCATGGGATTGCGTGATCGGAAGGCTAGAGTCATGCCAGAGCCTGATTGAGCCCATCCGCAAAGTATGCTACGGGGAGGGGCTGATGGAGTGGTCAACCCTAGCCATTATCTTATGCAGCCCCGCCATTGTTATGACTCGATGCGCTCTATCTTGAGGCCTAGCCAGCCGGGTCGTCCCTTATGAGTCCGAGCCATGGGTAGGAGCTCTTATGTTTTATGGTTTATGATTATCTTCTTTGCTCTTATGGATATGTGATGGACTACCCTTCGAGGTAGTATGTTGTATTGTTATTGCTAGTTTCGACGTTGTTTATGCTTCACGTGATAGGAGCCCATAGGGAAGGGCGCAAGACACCTTTCAGTGTCCCCGCCCGCACTAGGATTCTCTCGAGAGCGGGTTAGACGGAGGGCCCATGCGGTCGATGGACCGGATGGGGATTTCCGCCGAGTGTACGGCCGGTACCAGATATTTTTAGGTGGAGTGTCACAATGGTATCGAGCAATGTTCTTGGTTGACCAAGAGCTAGCAATTGACCATATCCCCGAATAGGTAGTCTAACTGCCTAGCTAATGAATGGAATGAGAATTCCGGTCTTGAACCGCGAAAAGGTGGGATTTTTTTTTTTTCCATTAGTAGGGTCGTGAATTAGATTAAGTATAGTCTAAGTGGTAGAAATAATATAGTCAAAAAGAAACCTTCTAATAAATTTGAGCTCAAGTTGTTCATGAACCGCACCTTTCAAGTGAAAAATTGAATGAGAAATCGCTCAAAATAAAGCTTGAAAGAAATGGCGTGAAATGACCACTACTTGGCCCCAAAAGGAATTAGGAAATTTTGAGAAATAGTTAAGTAATTAGGGAAAGTACCTTAACTAATAACCCATAGTTATAATAAAATTTACTCTTAAGAAAAAGTAGCTATTAAACCTATAGAAGCACCTCTACTCCCTAGAAGTTCTAAATGGTAGCTTGAACTCTCCTTTACCCTTGTAAGGCTTAATTATAAGATAATCTCCGGCTGCCACAAGAGTGTCCACCAAACTTAACAAATTAACGAGATCGATCCAAAGGAGCCGTGGAGATAGAGGCAAGATCGTCAAGAGGCCACCATCAAGGAAGCCAAGCGCGGGGAGGACCAAACAAGTAGCTAGGAAGGTTGGAAGCTCCAGCTTGCACCGAACGCTTGAAGCACTCATTGGGCGGCAACAAGCAAATTTTGAGGTTCGCGACTTAGGCCGACGACATCTAACTTAGCCACTCAAGCTCTTCGTGATCTAATCGCTTTCACCTCGTGGGAGGAGCAACGACTTAGCACTTCAGTGAATAATCGCAAGGCTCCTGGGGAAATTGAGATCGGGCGCCTGCTTCTTGGCAGAGGAAGAGCAAGTAGCTTAAGAGCAACCTCGGCATGTGAGCAACCCCAAAGAAAAGGGAGAGCAGTGAAGAGCAAGTAGCAAGAGCAACTTCGACAAGAGGAGCAACCGCAACACCGTGAAGAATAGGGGAGCAAAGAAGCAAAAGAGGGAACAACCCTAAGAATATACGAAAGCAACCCCCAAGGTGAAAGAAGAAGGGGAGCGAAAGCAATCAATGCGGAAGAAAAGGAAGGAAGAGACGCAGCAAGGAGAGAACCACAACTAGACGAATCGAGGAGGATGAGCCCAAGAAGAATGACCACAACAACAAGAGGAGGGAGCAAGAGGCTAAAGAAGAAGAGGAAGAGGAGGTCAAGAACGTACAGCCTACGCCGCTAGAACCATATCCACGCAGTAAGGGGCAACATCAGAAGCTACTTAAAGTGAAGAAAGATATGGAGCACGAGAAGAAGAAGGCAAAGATGCGTGATTTATCTCCGCCAATGGATCCGACAAGGTAGCCACCTGTGGTCTAAAAAGCAAGCCTCCACCACCCTCGACTCGATCTCCAAGAAGGTTCGCCATGGGCCAAATCCCCCAAAGACAAGAGAGAGCCGCCAAAGATATTCGACATTGCCAACAAATAAGCATCACCGATGATCCGTAAACTCTCTTCGAAAGTGCCTACATCAAAGGTCTATTGAGGAGCTCAAGATGGGCTACTTACTCATCGAACCACATCAACGATGGCATGATCTCGGCCAGAAGCGCCAAAGCCGATGAGGCCAAATTCTCGCACCCTTGATGGTCCGAGTCCCCGCAGAGGCAAAAGAGGTGGAGCTGGTACAACTTTTTGAAGAAGGCAACCTCTGCGCGATCCATACCAAGCAGGCCCAAAGACCTCCACCCGGCGAGGAGAATTCGCAAGGAGAAGCCGTGAAGAGCCCTAGTAACTATATAAATATAAGTTTTTCCTGTACATTGTTTTACTCATTAGAAGTAAATTTACTATAAATTAATTGCTTGTAGGATATAAAAATATTCTTGTATAAATTAATTGTAGTAGAATCCTTTGCATCTTACTTAAAATGCTCTTAATTGGCTAAGTAGCATAGTCACTTGATTTAGGGCAAAATTGATCCAAATTTCGTACTAAAAGTTGCTAGAATGCTTAGAAATTGTCTAGAAATGCAGTGTAGCACTTTAAATTTGTTAAAAATATCCAAAAATAGCTAGAATTGGCCACCCGGGTGAGACCGCACTAAACGCTGCCTCAGGTTCATGACGCAGAGGCCATTCGCGCGGATTCACCCGGTTTGCCCATATTTGCACTTTTAGATATCTTTTTGGTATGAAATAAGTTGCTAGTTAGGTTAGAATTGGCCCAAATAGGCATTTTAAGATCTTATAGTTCCTGAAATTGTTAAATCTTGGCAAGAATCAAGGTAATCGGGTGAGAGCGCGCCAAATGGGTGTGCGTTCTGAAATTGTTAAATCTTGGCAAGAATCAAGGTAATCGGGTGAGAGCGCGCCAAATGGGTGTGCGTTCTCAACGCAGAGCTCATTGGCGCAGTCTCACCCGGGTCATATGATTGGAAGCCAAAATTTAGCAAAATTACATTGCAAAAAGGTCTTAGTACATATGCTAGCTAGTCTTCTACCTTGCACTCTAATGTCTTATAGTACCCCATTCTAGCTTTCCAATCCATTTGAACCTCATCTTAAAAGAATTCCCACAGTAGCGGGAATCGAACCTCCCACCCACAAGGTTGAACCCCCCCGTGCCAACCACTGAGGGCGGGCATCGTTTGTGTTTGAATTATAATTCTTAATTAAATTTAAGCTTTAATAATGTTAGATAATATTAATGGCCAAGCCCTAGACTTAGAATTAAGATCCTTAAACTAGATAGAGACAACATCTGCACTCATCATAGCTTAGTTGTCGCTCTTATCTTGCTAAGTGTCTTCTTGTATACATATAGATAGTATAATTAAACATTTTTCTTAGGAAACACAGCTAGTTGCCAGGGCCTTAGAAATTGTTGTCACACGTTGGTATACACCAACACACGTTATAGGTGCACTATCATCAAGTGTCTTCAGCCATGCCTTTGTATCATAGATAATTATCTAGGAATTCATTCTCTCTAAGTAATTTAGTCTAGCACACCAAGTATACCCAAAGTGAGTCTCCTTCTACCACCCCATAATAGTAAATAAGTACCTTTCTCAGTGCCTAGTAAAGTGCCAAGTGGGTCAATTGAGGTAGAGGGGATAAAGGTATAAAAATAGGGTTTGTAGAGCAAATAGATATAAGTAATTGTTGTTATGGTAGTATTAGTTGCCTTGTGCTTAGGGCAATAATAATATAGGTCGGGGAGAACCTTCGATTGTGGATCCTCGAGCCTCGATAAAGGGAGCCACTCGACAACATCAATGAATCGAAGCAGAGGGCAACTTATGGAGGAAACTTCAAAGAAAGCAAAAGCCAAGACGGTGCATGGGAAGCCGAACAAAAATAAAGGAGAGCCTATAGGATGGATGATTGCGACATCAAGGATAGACACAAGACTTGCCAAGAGGGCTATGCAAATGCCCAATGGGCATCATGGCACTTACAAAATTGATCACATTAGGGGAGGAACACCTCCTAGTCAAGGATATTCTCCAAGTGCCATATTGTCTCGAGGAACGGCCCCACATCGATGACTAATGTCACAGCCTACACCACCAACAAGTACACTTCATCGACTTATGGTATCAAGAGCCCTAAAGGATGAGACCGGACATACCTCCCTGGAAGGACAACTATCATAGATATCCGGGCCATAGTAGTATCGATTTGGACTTCAAGCAAACATGCTTTGACTAAGGAGGTATTACAAGCGAGCAAGGGTGGGCTCCTCATGAATAGAAATATGGCGAGGCGCAACAAACTTCTTCCTCATCAGCCCCGATACTTGAAATTTGCATGCATCAACCTCGACAGCATACCATCTCAAGATCACGACAATCTTCTACCTTAGAGATTGGAGGTCAAACACCATCAAGAAGAGGCATCATGGGGACAAAATACTAGCATTACTAACTGATCACTCAAGATTATAGTCCCCGCACATGGATGCAAATAAACTCCTCTCAAAGAAGAGAAGTTGCACGTTAGAAGTGGTAAAGCACTCGACATTGTCTTCACCTTATAACAGCAAAAGATGTGGCGCGCGGAGGAGGAAGAATCAAATCGACAAGGTCAACACAACAATATCAATTCAGGAGTTAGAAGAATCATCCTCGAATCTCGTAATCTCCAAGGCAGATGAGCGACATGAAAGATTCTAGAATGTGAAGAACATTACCTTCAAGCTCTAGGCTTATGTCGCCACTACATCAGCAAGTCCACTAAGAGGGATAATGTTAATGAAGATAGTCAACATCAACATTAAGGACGATCAGAGTCAGAATATGTTTGACAAAAGAAGCAGGGCACAGGAATGATTATACAGCAACTCCAAGCATACCACATTCTTTTCAATAAATTATGGACCATCGCCTTGCTACTCCAACGACTAATGACTACACCAGCTTTAAGCAAGCTAGAGGACCTATCAGATAGTTGAGTTTCTTAGAATTATGGGTGATAACATCCATGATGGGATTGGGACGAAATTTCGAGTAGATTTTTTTATTATTTATTTTATTTTCTTTTAGAAGGGATGTACCCAAGAATTGAGCAAAGCTTCAAGGATTGGGAAGAAAATGTATGGAGTACAATAATTGTATATATGGCCGACAGATATCCAACATATTAAAAACCTCTTCGTGAGCTTGATCACCTCGCTAAGAAGGATTCAATAATAGGATAACCGTCGACCATGTATATGACGAGTACTTCCGCAGCATAAGGAATAATCCAACCAAGTGAAGGGAAGCAATCTAATAAGTCCGGCCAACTTCTTAGATGGCATCAACTCAAAGGTGGGACTATTTCAAGAGGGCAATAAGTAAGAAAGGGGAGATCCTACAGTATAGATTAGATCTAAAACAAGAATAATTATCTAATCATATAGTTTTCTATGTGTGCCCAAAAGTAATGTCATGCCGACTAAACTTGTGGCCATAAGATTTAGGTAAGTAGTTCTTTAACTTGTAATTTTGCACCTTCTAGATGGCGGACATCTTTAAGAGCAAGATTCTTAAGTCTAAATCTAGGCCAGTAGTTAAGGCAAGGCCAAGTAATTAGCAGCACCAATGGAACAAGAGTCAAGTTCGACATCAACCTTAAGCGAAGCAAAGTAGAGCATCGACACCAACTTATGTACATTGGCAATTATGACCTCATAATAAGCATGCAATATTAAAGCTGGCTAAAGCAATAATTGATTATTATAAGCAAGAGATACTTATCCCAGCACCAAAGGGCAAGTACCTTATAATTTAAGTTAAGTAATTCCAATCGTGCAACGCATGTCAGTAAGGCAATTACTTAAGTGCATCATGAGGAATGAGGTCATACATAAGCTACAAGTTGTCGACTCCGACCGCTAATAGTAAGAAGGAAGATGCTACTTCAAAAGCGGTTGCCTTGACCAATTTCTAAGTAATTAAGAAGTCCCATGATATATCCCTTGATGAAATTTGAGAGCTTTTGCTCTATAGAAGCATAGAGACTGAAACCACTCTTGCACCTGGGATCAGAGCCGATCAGCAAGGCTCTTTATAGAATCAAAGACTTCCGAAGCTAGCGAGCTCAAGAAGCGCTTGTAGGAGTTGATTGACTTGGGGACCCTTTCGCCAAGATGGAAGTCTAAAGATGTATATCAACTATGGGCAGCTCAACAAGCAAAGCGACATAATGGATCAGCCCCAAGAAGCGGATTCTTCTACAAAATCGAACGAAGCTTTCGGGCAATCAGCAAATAAGGATGAAGGGGAAGATAATTATAAGACTCCTTCAGAACACGATATGGGCACTATGATTTCACAAGAATGCCCCTAAGTCTATGGAATGCTCCACCAACTTGTATGCATTTGAGGGCGACATCTTGAAGATTCCTTGGATGATTTCTTCATCAATTCTCTTCGACGACATCGTGATCTACAAAGAAATCAATGGAAGAGCATGCAGCCGTGGAGATGTTAAGGCGCCGCCACTCATTGGCAAGCTTTTGAAGCAAGCAATTTGCAATGCCATCTCCACTTCGACAAGTTTAATCGGGCAAGAAGATAGAAGAAGCCATCTACCCCAACATGGAGTTCAAGCACATAATGGGCTGGTCTTTGCAAGAGTGCAAGGACGGATTAAGAAAGAGAAACCTTCAAATATTTTAAAAAGGAAGGTAGCAAAAGAACAATTATCGCACCCAAAGTATAAGAAGTAAGAAAAAATCTTCCAGACACGATAATAGCCCTAATTCCGCCATGCAAAATTTATAAAGGCCTACTTCAAGATTAGAAGTAGCTTCTTACCGGGCCGGATATGAAGAAGCGAATAATCGACATATCCAAGAATGTCGGTGCAACCCAGACAAAGAGGAATGAACGTCAATTCCAAGAGTCATCAAGGGCGGTGCCGCTGACACCAAGTGGGAAGTCATCAGCATGGGTTTTATAGTTGGCCTCCCAAGGACAACAAGAAGCTTTGAAGCCTTGATGGTTGTGGTATATAGCTTAGCAAAGGGCACATGCTTGCCATGCCACACCATAGACACCGCCTTGGCTCTAGCCGCGGTGGTCGACATAAGAGATCTTTTAGGCTGCATGGAATGCACAAAGTCGATCATCACCAAAAGAGATCCAAGTTCTTTAGCGACGTTTAGCAAGACTTCTTCAACACGAGCTGCACCAACTTGTTGATGAGTTTTGCTTATCATTTGCGATCAAATCGCAAAAGGACCGCACCAACACAATTTTGGAGAGCACGTTGAGAAACTATGATTGGAACAAGTAATCCAAATGGGCGAAAGTACATCCACCGGTCAATTACGTACAATTATATGAAGCAAGAGTCATCAAGATGTCTCCTCCATGATCGATTCAGATTATCAATGCTTGACCCTAGTTATGTGGCATAATCTAGTGCCCTAGGTGGAAGTTTCTCAACAACGACGCGGTAGCTTTTGGTAGAAGTGTGGGAATATCTTCAAACAACATGGGTACATCTGAAGAGTCTAGCAGATAGACATAAAACTCCTCGAGAGTGTTTTGTTGTGAGAGATAAAGTTTGGCTCAAGTAAAGGTTAAGCAAGGGAAGCTTTGCATCGGCAATTGTAAGAAGCTCGCCCCTAGGTGGGCCGGTCCGTTCAAGATCTTGGAGAGGAGTGGGCTCCCAAGCCTACAAGTTGGATCTCTCAGCCCACCTTAAGGTCTTCCATGTGAGTCTATTGAAAAGGCACGATCCTAACCCTGAGGAGGTTTTGGATACTCCAACTTTGTTGGAAATGACGGAGGATCAAGTTGAAATTGTGCCTGAATTGCTTCTTGATAAGTCATTCAAGAGGACTAGGTGATCTAAATTCCTCCAGTAGTTGGTCAAGTGGAATCACTTGCCCGTGGAAGACACGATCTGGGTATTGAAGTAAGATTTGGAGAAGCAATACCCAGAGTTTATGAAGGAGTTGATGGACGAGTCGTCTCCGAATTGATCGATGCCGACTTGCCAGGAGGTTAGCTTAGTATGTTTCTTAGTTAGCCTTAAGTTCTGGCTCATGTATTCTAGTTAGTAGAGTGCATGTGCGAGAATCTTGGAACGTGTGGCGATGATGGGATACGCCTTTTAAGGCATTCTCTAGGCCAAAGATGCACCAAGAGGTGCGCATGACCATTAGGGTCATGTGAGTGAGGATTGAGGCATGGTAGGCGATGATGGGACATCGATCGGATGCTCTCTATGCCGCTTGATGCGGGTAACGCACACTGGCCGTAGGAGGGTCATGGTGAAGGTCAAAGTGATCATCTTGCGATGATGGGATCGTGAGACGTTCCTAGCTTAAAACCCTTGGGGCATGATGCACTAGGGGTACTTTCGACAGGGTAACCGAAAGTACAAGGTAGCACTTGATCATGGGCGATGATAGGATCATCTTAAATGGTCCTTAAGCTCAAACCGAAAGGGCCATGATCGAAAGTGCAAGGTAGTAGGGTAACCTTGAGTTAGTAGTTCGGCTCAAGGAGGTAGGTAAGGGGGGTGGTCCCCTAAAACCACAAACTTATTAACTTATATAACGTAATGTGCTATTTGTGCAGGCCAGTGAAGGGAAGCATGAAGGAGGGAGCACGTTACGAGAAGATAGGAGTCATAGATTTTAGACTAACTATGAACTCCTAAATTTGTTGTAATAATATTATGTGTATACTTTAATAATAATAGTTGTTATAGCTATATAATTTTGTATAACTTATAAATATAGCTTTATAATTACATAATAAGTAATTAACGAAAAGTTGATCTTTTCAATAGAGTTAAGTTCATATATTCTTGTTGTGTGCTTTTGCAGGAGTAGAATAGGTTCGTCACCTTAGCGCAATGCTGAGGACAGCATTGTCCTAAGGGGGGGAGAATGTGACGTTCCAGGGGAATATACGCTTATAAAACACGTATATTTCTGGACAATCACTATACAAGTCTATCTTCATAGCCTTGTATACCATAGATTGTGGCACTAGGGGGCATGACTAAGTTATTCATATAACTTAGCCAACCTTAGGTTAAGACCAATTTCCACGTGGCCTTAACCTATTGGGCACCCGCCACACGGTCTTACCCTATTGGAGCCACGTGGCATAACATGTGAACCCTAACCTATAAAGGCCTAAACCCTAACCCTAGGCCTCTTTTCTGGCTCCAACAGTCTGGGAACCTTCTTCGCGCTCGAAACTCCGTTTCGAGAACCGTCTGCTGTGGCATAGCCTAGCACAGCCCCCCGAGCATGGCATCGGCAGGGAGTGGGAGCTACCTCGAACACCGAAGACCATGGAGACGCCATGATTGGGAGGGAGTGCCAGGGCAGGTATGTAGAGTAGTAGTCATAGTAGTTCATCCGGAATTAACATTCCGAGATGAGTTAGTATCTTGTATCTAGAGTAGAGCCATCCTAGAACCCTCATGCATCATCTTGAACCCTAATCAAGGAACCCTAAGCGTAAGTTAGATTTGTATGATTAGGTTAAGATGTTCTTATGATTATTCTCATGATGTGATGATTATGTGGCGATGGTTGATCATGTTTGCTCCTCTTGTATTGGGAAGGGGGTAGAGACCTAGAGCCATATGTAGTATGCTCCTAGATTAGATCCCTTAGTTCCTATTAGTTGCGGCTGTGCATAGGAACCCCCAGGGGCTATGGAGGCTATGATGTGTATTCAGCACTACACAGCGGGGCTAGAGGCAATGCGGGGGGAGGATCCCACGCAGGTGGGGGCTACCGGGGGGATCCCATAGTGAGCTAGGCTTATGGTGGGTCACTTATGTGGGCGAGCATGGGTCCGACACCTCTTGGGCGATGGTGTGCGCCACCTGCCTCTCAAGAGTTGCAAGTGTCGGCTTGGCTCTTTGTTTTGGGGGTTCGGGGTGGGTATGAATCGTGTGTCGCCCACGATTCTCTAGCTGCCCCGTGGAACCTCTAGACCCCGGGGAAGGGGAGATGCAACCCTTCCTGCCTCGGCGGACCCGAGGGGAGATGCAACACGGAGTAGTCCCGATGGGTGATGCCATGGGATTGCGTGATCCAGGAAGGCTAGAGTCATGCGAGCGATTGAGCCCATCCGCAAAGTATGCGGGAGGGGCGGATGGAGTGGTCAACCCTAGCCATTGTCTTATGCCCAGCCCTCGCCATTGTTATGACTCGATGCCCCGCTCTATCTTGAGGCCTAGCCGGTCGATCGTCCTCCTTATGAGTGAGCCATGGGTAGGAGCTCTTATGTTTTATGGTTTATGATTATCTTCTTTGCTCTTATGGATATGTGATGGACTACCCTTCGAGGTAGTATGTTGTATTGTTATTGCTAGTTCTGACGTTGTTTATGCTTCCGCTGTGATAGGAGCCCATAGGGGAAGGGCGCGCAAGACACCTTCGTGTCCCCTGCCCGCACTAGGATTCTCTCAGAGTGCGGGTTAGACGGAGGGCCCATGCGGTCGATGGACCGGATGGGGGATTTCCTGCCGAGTGTACGGCCGGGCGCCGTATATTTAGCAGGGAGCGTCACACTCTTGCAACTGCTTCTTAAGATCTGTCAATTCAGATGTACTCATTCTATATGGAGCTTTACTGGTAGGTTTAGTATCTGGTTCTAAGGTAATTTCACATTCCACGCCTCGGAAAGGTGGCAACCTATGAATCTCATCTGGAAAAAGGTCGTGGAACTCTCGAAGCATGGTAGCTATCGCCGTGGGCAAGCTCTAAAAAATTTCTTCCTGTTTAGACTTGGCCTCTACTAATGCAAGTCTAATGATACAAGCAATCTGATACTTCCTGATGGCTTTATCCAACTGACGCACTGAAATGCACTGCATAATTGGACTAATTGGCTTACCTGCTATGGTTATTTGAGCTGCATTAGCTGCGTTAAAGGGGACTTCTCACTTTTCACAATCAATGTTTGCCTTTGCAGCAGCCAAGAATTCCATACCCACAATGAGATCATAGAAAATAGGGTAAGGGACCCTATGTCCAGCGAAACCGTTGAGCGAACTCGACTAAAAGAAGCTCAACCTTGTCAGAGTTGCTGGCAAGCTGCTCGCCGAGCTCAGCAAATATTTGATGAACACTGAGGTTACAGTAACTAATGTAACCTCGGGTACGAGCCATGTTCATTGGTGTAGGAGAAGGTTCAAGAGGAGGCGCTGGTAGGGCAGCAGTGGCAGGCGACCAAGTGCGAGGTTATGAGGAAGCAAGCTCTTCTCCGACGGCTATGGCGGACGGGCGAGGCGAAGAGCGCAAGTCGGGGAGATGGGACAAAAAAATAACTGTCACTTTTTTTTTAAGATTCAATTTTTTTTTTTTCATTTTTTTTGAAAAAAAATTATATGGAAGAAATACGTGTTTTTATACAAGTGCGTGTCAGGAAAAATACACGTTTCTTTTGTAATTCTAAGATGATGTTTTGCCAGAGACACACCCTATGCTCCCTTGCCATGTTGACGCCGTCTATTGGTTGCAAAATTCGCCTCCATCCAAGTTGCCTGGAAAAGGTTATGGCCCTAGGAAACAAGAGATCTCCTTTCTCCAAGAACTAAGCATAACTATAATAACTTACACCTTCATGCCTAACTAGTTTAATCCTCTCATAACTAGGTCAACACACATACTAACTATGGAATTGAGGTAGTTTAACCTAGGACAAAGTCTCCTATAACCAACCAAGCTCACGAGTTAGACTATGGCCAGTGCAATGATTTGGTCTACCAAAATCATGTTCTGATACCACTGTGATGCTCCTAGAATCTATACGATGCTCCCATCGTACAAATACGGGGAATTCTCCTCCCGTGGCAGCTATGTCACCATGGAAGGCCCCTCTATCACCATGGGATGGCCAAGTATCTGGGTGAGGAACACGGAGGTGTCATTCGTCCCACGTCCTCTATGGGAGTCCTATACAGCGGAAGTGGAACACAAGTACAATATACATAAGCAATATACCATAAATAGGGGCTCTACCTTGGGCGCAAACTCCATGGGGTCGACTGACAGTCAAGGCCTCAAGATAACAGCAGACAGAGGTATAACATGGCATGGGATGGCATAGAACAATGGCTAGGGTAGTCCACTCCATCCGCCCCTCCTGTGCACACTTTGCAGATAGGCTGAAACATGCTATGGCGTGATTGTAGCCTTTCAGAGACACAATCTCATGGAATCACCCTATGAGACTACTCCAGGTTACATCTCCCCGGTCTGATGAGGTAGGCCAGGGAGGCGTCCCTTTCCCGGGCATGACGGATCCCTAGGTAAGCTAGAGAACACGTGTCACATCAGTGACCCTCTATATTCTTGAACCTGAATTTATACACAATAGGTTAGTCATAATTGTTAAGCCTTTAGCATTACAAGCCCTTAGAAACATACGTCCAGAAATAATTTCAAGATGATTAATTGCAGGATACTTGCAAGGCACAAATAGCTAAGATACTTAGCCATGACTTTACAGCTGTCGCATACAAATTTAACCTGTGCATGGCCTTGTACATAAGGATTTGTCCTAAATTAGCATTTATAATATTATTAGACTCTAACCTAAAATTCAAATCAGCGTGGCCATCATTAACATATAAAGCATATAAACTGGAGAACAACAAAGATATAAGTGGCATCAATTGTACGCTTCACATTACTACCACAAATCTATATCTGATAATTAACAATTAAAGGTACACAAGACAAACCTGATTTATGTGCGCCACCAGCATGATAATTTGGTCCTTGATCTATTGAAAGGAGTATTAGTCTATTACAATAGATGCACCATCTTCATTTCGACATGCTACACAGGCGCCCAAGGATCAATTAGGAACATATGAAATACATAAAGGCATAAATCCATATTGACATTTTACAATTTTACCGGGGGCTGAATCTAGAGCCTATAAAATGTTTTTAGGCCTTAAAGAGCCTGTCTGAGTAGACACATTTCCTTTTTGAGCTCATCACATGCATTCCCTCTGCTTTTTTGAGTCATGACGCAGATAAATTCCCTATTCAATGACCTTTGCTATTAAATTCTTGTGCTCAATGCATATAAGATAAGCTCAAAATCTGCTGCCTATGTAGCTTATATTCTAAAATTACGAGAAAAATGAACTACAAATATGCTGCCTATGTAAGCTGCCAGCAAGTATCAATTTTCAGTATTAGAATTCTGGTCCCATGATAAGAGATGCACAAAGCTAGAACATATATTTGGGATATGAACATAAATGCTAAACCATGTCAAGAATTGCTAAACTTGTTCAAAGACAAAGAAATAGTCTCGAACCATAAAAACAACTCATCAACTAGCATAAATCCCATTCTAGCCAACTAGAAAGAAACTACCTACAATGACAATCTTCTTAGCATCTTGTGATAGCGTAGGCAAAGAACCTATCTTTAAAATTAAGCAAGCAAATCCAACGCAAATCTCTAAGCCTACGCAAAAAACAAGCACCACCAAGCATGCTGACACTCTAAACTAAAGAACACCAGCACTCTAAATAATAAATCAAATCTAAAACATCTACATTAACCTCCTAAACAATTTAAAATCTCAAACACATGTTTTGTCCTAGTATTATCTTTTGCTGCACTAACCTCCTACCACTTCTAACTTTACCTTCATGCCTCCTAAGCTATTTGCACATCCTAACATCTAATCTAACTCAGGTGAGTCCGATTCAATATGTTATCTTAGGTACCATCGACCCACCATTGATTATCTTAGATACACATATCGGGATTGACACATACTCATAGTATAAGCGATTCTTAAAATATGATCAACTGACATGCCAAAATTTTGACAAAGGACAAAACCGTGTATCATACCTTATCTAAAATCTCGTTTGAGCCACAAGCCCACATCCAACGGATCGTAGATGCTACAACAGATTTATCAAAGCGAGAGATATCGTTTTTTTTTTTAAGGCATGGGCGGACCCATAATCGTCAAGCTCGACCAGCCGGAAGCAAGATCGACTTGCTCGATATCAACAACATCGGTTTTTAAAAGATCATTGGTATCTTGATTACACGGGCAAAAGCCTCCTCAAATCTTACTTAATCTATCTTCCGCTACTACGAGAACTTTATCTATCGGTGGGAAACACCATTGCACGACCCGGCCAGACCAGCGACATTTTTTCTCCGGAAAGATCCACCACACTAGAAGCCGGGCCCGCTATTTTTGCCAAGGCCATTATGCCAAGAACACATCGGGCACTTCGGGAAATAGGGTTTCTAAGCCCTAATTCGATTTTTAGTGATCTAGAAAATATCAAAGGTCTTGTGTTCAAAGACTATTTATTTTTGTCAACATCTATTATCAAATATTAAATCAAGTATTATATTCCCAAACATAGGAAGTTCATTTTCTTAAGATAAACGTTATATGTAGGGTGTGAATCCTTAATTTTTATTTGTTATGCCATATGGCTTCTCATTTAAATTTCTCAAAATGTAATAGCATTTGAAATTTATAATGTAAAGATATTTCTCAAGCCTTTCTAAGGTAATGAATATCATGTAAAAAGAATATCCCTTGTATTTACTAAGTGTATCTGTTTAAAGCGAGACCAAGTACAACTCGTAGTATGTAGTATAGAGTATTTCATATAGGGCAAGAGGTCCATGAATTAAAGATTCACAACCATTAGAATGTTTTGCATCACATCAAGGCAAGTAGGAGTGCGTTCCTGCAAGATCTTTGAACCATTCTTGCTCATAATGGCAAATGGCCTCACAAAACCTGTAGAATCAGGTTTAAGGACTGCCTTAGAAAATGTCGGTGTGAACAACCAATTCGTACGTGATGCAAAACATTCTAATGGTTGTGAATCTTTAATTTATGGACCTCTTGCCCTATATGAAATACTCTATACTACGAGTTGTACTTGTGTACTTGGTCTCATGTAAGCCTTAAACAAATACACTTAGTAAATACAAGGGATCAAGAATATCCCTTGTATTTAAGCATGGTTATGCAAGGGCAAAGCCATATCCAACATATTCGACTTGCATTTAAACACCATTGGTCTGTAACGGGAAAATCTGCCTTGTATTTAGCAGTTTGAATCGACCAATTTGTTCTAAGCTCAAACATGCAAAACTAGCTAGGGATGGAAATAAACAGTTTTTTCTTTCCCCCCAAAAGCTTAATCAAGCTTGGTCAAATAATACATCATTAGACAGACCAAAGAGATAGCTTTTCAAAACATCAAACTTTTTGTGAAAAATCGTGAATTTTTTTTTTTTTTTTTTTTTTTGAAGAACTGTGTCAGCAATATATTAAAAGAATGGTAATGTTACAAAGCAAGTGAGGAGGAAAGAGAACTGCCCCAAAGAGACAGTGATACCTCGACACTCCACAACAACTGCAACTCTACTGCTGTACAAACTGGCCATCACCATCTACCACACCCAAGAAGTCCCGCCAAATGGAAAACTTCCGCTCTACTAATCCGGGAACACCAAAAAGCTTTGAAATAGCTTGTACCGAAGTCGAGGAATCGAGAGAGGCTGCAGTCGCTGAATCCTCGAAAGATCCACAACCGCCGCCGCTTCTAAATCAACCACACCAATCAAGCCCGCGACGGATGCAAGGCTTGCTTTTGCCGTCTGGCGCCAAGCACCGAGGATATACATGAAGCGGCAATTGTTGGCTATTCAATCTCACGAATGAGCCCCGACCCAATCCCGGGCAACTCGCAAGTGAGGGCATAAAACCGCACAATGCTCCACAGTCTCACGATGAAGGCCACAACAAAGGGCAAAGAGGGCTCACACCCGACCTAAACCGACTCACAAGGACATTCACCCTCGATCATTGGGTGCACCACCGCCATTGAAGCACCCGAACCTTGGTTGGGGAAGTGAGCTCCATGTCCACGTCAAACCGAAGCCATCGAGAAGGAAGGCTGCAGAGACCACTTGCCCGGAAGGAGGCGAGTGTCATGAATAGCCAACACCCGGTAACAAGACCGCACAAAACAAGAAGATACAACATGGATGAACCTTCCAAACACGCACCACCACATCACCCCGAGGGACTATAGGTATGTGTAGCGGAATACCCCCGCCACTTGTTCCCGTGATAGCCCTGGCCACCGTCCCTTCAAGGAAAAGCGAGCTCGAAAGAACTCCCCACTAAGTTAGTGACCATCCCAATACCAATCCTCCAAGGTGAGCACAAACAGGCTTCGCCTCAAAGAACCTCGCGTCCAAAGCACGATGGCGACCAAGGGCAGAAATGCAGGGGGGTAGAGGAACCCACAAGATAGGAGAAGAGTGGTGATAAATCGAGGCATAATCTAGCTGGAAGAGCACACGCGCGTGATCCCAAGCCCAAGAATCGAGAAAAGGGGATGCATGTGGGAAAGGTAGGGAGACCATACAACAAAGGAGGGGCAACTCTACATGCATGGCGACTTTCCAAATGCCACACAATGGCGAAGAGATTGCCACAATAGTGCCGCACCAGGAGAAGATGCTCCCCGGTTCTCTGGACGCTTTTCCGACGCTTTTACGACGCTTTTTCCGACGCTTTTTTCGGCGTTTTTCGATGAAAAATTTGGCTTTTTTTCGACGTTTTCCCGACGCTTTTCTCGGACGCTTAGATTTCTGACGATTAATGTGACGCATAGCCTGACACATATTTCTGACGAATAATCTGACGAAACATCTGACGCAAAATCGTCAAGAAAAGCGTCAGAAAAACAATCGTCAGAAAAATCGTCACATTATTCGTCAGGCAAAAATTGGTCTAGACAGTCTGACGATTTTTCTGACAAATAATAGCCATTCTCTTGTAGTGGATGAAGGGGAATGTTAGAAAGTCATGGCAAATTCCTAGTGCAATGAATGTTGAAATAAGATGGGTTAGCCATGGTTAATGGTTAAGACAATAAGACGACTATGGTTAAAGAGATAAGAACGAAAGGAGAAATCTACAAGATTAGAAGTTCGCTATCTCGGTTTGAAAATGGGATATATAAGAAGCCGAATGGATCTATCAACATGTCGGAAATTGTGCTTATGAGGTGATGCCGGAAATTGTGCTTATGAGGTGATGCCGAAATTGTGCTTATGAGGTGATGCCGAAATTGTGCTTATGAGGTTGATCGGCAACTGCTTGTGCTATCGGAATTCAATTGAATTCGATATTCTTTTAATGCTACAGTACACTACATGAATAGTGTTATTAGTTGAACCATTGAATTTAGTGGTTTTTTGAATGCTTCCGAAATTTGCCTATTTGCCTAGTGAATAGCTTAACTAGAGTTTTTATCAGGAGGTTGGTCCTCCATTCCAGTTTCTAGGTGCCCCACTCCTGGCTAACGCCAGTCGCAGGACCCTACCTGAAATGGAGTCCCCAACCTCCATTCCCCTATACAATGTGCTTTCCACATAATTTAAGATATCAAACCGATGCTATATTGTGGGGACGCCCGGGGCTCGATAGGTGGGGTGAGCCAATCTATAGAGTTTTGGGGGTAAGTCAGGTACGGATGCGTGGGCGTCAATGGTGCCACGATCCTCTAGCCACCCATGGAACTATTGTGCTCCATGAGTGTGACGCTCCCAGAATCTATACGATGCTCCCATCGTACAAATATGGAGAATTCCCCTCCCGTGGCAACTACATCACCATGGAAAGGCACTCCATCTAACTCGGACCACTTGGGATGGCCAAGTGTCCGGGTGAGGAACACGAAGGTGTCATTCGTCCCACGTCCTCTATGGGAGTCCTATACAGTGGAAGCGTATATACATGTTGGCACATAGCAATCACGCTCAAAATAATATGCCACCATGAAGGGTGGTCCATCCATCATCATCATCTACATAGTAACACAAGTACAATACATAAGCAATATACCATAAATAAGGGCTCTACCCTGGGCTCAAACTCCATGGGGTCGACTGATGGTCAGGGCCTCAAGATAACAGCAGACAGAGGTATAACATGGCGTGGGTTGGCATCGAACAATGGCTAAGGTAGTCCACTCCATCCGCCACTTCTGTGCACACTTTGCAGATAGGCTGAAGCATGCTATGGTATGATTGTAGCCTTCTGGAGATGCAATCTTATGGAATCACCCTACGAGACTACTCTAGGTTACATCTCTCCGGTCCGATGAGGTAGGTCAAGGAGGCATCCCCTCTTCAGGCATGACGGATCCCTGGGTGTGCTAGAGAACGCGTGCCACATCAGTGACCCCTGCATCTGTACTCGACTTACTCCCCTAAATCTAAAAGTCTGCTCACACGCCCATTCGAAGTTCCAAGGCGCCCATATAGGCACTCATCCTGAGACCCAGGGAGTGTCAGACCCATACCCGGCCCACACTCAGTGACCGACTATAAGCCTAGCACACTGTAGGAGTCCTGTAGCCACGCTAGGCAAGACCCCACCCCCGTTTTACCATCATACCCGTTGTCTGGTGTTGAATTACATCATAGCATCAACAAGCCAGCAAGCCGCAATTACTGGGTCTTAAGGGTTCTAGCTAGAGACATCTCAAATTCTAGAAGATTTCGGGTCTCTACCCTCCCTAAACCCCAGACATACAGGAGAAACAGAAAGAGAGAACACAATAGTAATCAAATATCCATCATTATCTTAGTAACACATAAAAGAGAAATTAACCATTCCATCTAATCAGAGAAGGGTTAGCTAAAGCATAGACTATCTAGGGACGAACCGGTCTCTTGGCTAGAGCCATTGTCACGAAAGGCTTCCATTCTTCAAGTCTGTTTGCAGTAATTGGTAGCTCCTCCTTCCTCCAACACTTCCCAAATGATTTGGGGCAGAATTGGGGGTAGGGCCCAAATTTGCCCTCCAAACTTAGCAAGTTCCCCCTGGCCAATCGATTTGGGCCAGGTGGCACTGCCTAGTTGGTTGACTTTTGCTAATTAATAACCTAATTAGCCGAATTAGGTTATTTACTCACTAATATTTTAGCATAGGTAATAAAAACCCTTTCAGGTTATCCAAATTATCCCCTATTGATCCATAAAGGTCTATTTATACCCTGGTGATGTGTCATAGTATGTATACGTATATCATATAAATACATGGAACGCCACATTCTCTCCCCACCGGGAGTAATGTTGTCCTCAGTATTGGGGTTAGTTTACTAAAAAGACAATTAAATGATAAAAGATAAACTTATTTGCTGAAGAGTTAAATAACAAGAGATGGCCCCGCATCGAGCGAGAATCTTAGCGATGACGTCAAGATAAAAAGCACTCTTGGCCGCAAAATTACATTACATCAGTACTTATGAAATAATTAAAATGTGTGGTTGAAGGGATCACCCCCTTAAGAAAAAGAAATATGAATGAAGGAAATCCTATTATGCCTAAGGCTTGCATTTTATCTCGGTGTAAGGAATGGCAATGTTCCCATTATAGCCGTAGACGAATGCATCTATCATGAATGCCTTTATGCCCAATTCCCCATTTAAGATACATGTAATCCGGCCCCTTAAATGATCCCTCTCAGATCAACACTTATATGATCCCTGTCGGATCCATAATGCAATGCTTATCATTAGGGTTGGAGTCGATCGCATCGTGAATGGTTCGGCCCTGGCATTCTCGCATAAAGTCTGGGTAAGCCTCGTCCAAATCCGCTTTAAGAGCCCAGGTTGCGTCCTCTATCTGCAAGTGCTTCCACTTAACCAAATACTGCAAGATTTGAGTTCTGTGGGTTTGCTTATATGCACGATCAAGGAGAGCCTCAGGCACCATCTCCAATTGATCTTCCGTCATCTCCAGAAGTGTCGGTGTGTCAAGGATCTCTTCTGGATCGGGGTTAAGCTTCTTGAGAAGGCTCACATAAAAGACTTTATGAACCTTCAAATGCACTGGTGGATTCAACCGGTAGGCCTGAGAACCTATCCTATGCTTCTTGCAATTGCCAATCTTGAGTTTGGGCTGCTTTACCTTAATCTTCAGCCATACGGAATCACCAACTTGAAATTCTCGTGGTGTCCGATACCGATCGGCACGGCTCTTTTGCCGGACTCGGGCAGTTAACAAATACCCTCGAACTTCCTCGATCAGGGCCTGCATATCTGTAAGCAATTGCTGAGATACTTCCACCTTAGAAACCAGATTATGCCATGTGTCTGGAGTAAGAGATTGATAGCCATAGTTGATCATAAAAAGAGAGATCCTTGAATACTCCTGTTTAGTACTATTATACGCACTCCACCAAATGGATCGGCCTATTGGGATTGCTTGTTCCAGACATAGTTACATAGCATATCTTCAATTATGCAATTGGTATGCTCTATTTGGCCCTCCGTCTGCGGATGGTAAGCTGTGCTCATGACAAGCTTACTTTGAATAGTGCTAAATAAATCCCTCCAAAAAAGCACTAACAAACTTAGGATCCTGGTCCGATATAATGGTACGGGGCATCCTATGAAGGCAGAACACCTCCGACGTGAATAACAAAGCGGTATCTAATGCAGTATATGTGGTTCGACATGGCAAAAAGTGCACCATTTCAGAAAGCTTGTCTACCACCACCATTAAGGCATCAAAGCCCCTTAAAGTGCGTGGAGGCCCCACGATGAAATACATGGTAATAATTTCCCATTTGGCATTAGGAACATCTAAGGGTTGCAATTCTCTTGGGATGCGTAACTGTTCCGCCTTTTTGCTGACATATCTGGCATTGCTTAATGTATCAGGCAATGTGCTTCTTCATCCCTGGTCAAAAATAGCTGGAGCGGATCTTAAAATATGTCTTCATAAATCCCGCATGCCCCGCTATAGGACTGTTATATGTGTCGTGGAGACTGAGCGTGCGAACTCCTGATGTCTTGGGGACACATAGCTTATCCTTATAAAAAAGAAGACTACCTTCCTTTTTATAATGGCAGAAAGCTTCTCTCGCCTTACCCTTCTGGCTTCCTTGGATAGACTTCGCCATATCTTCTGAAATTTAGAATCTTTTGAAAGAATCTGCTGTATCTGCTTATCAAACTCGCTGATGAAAGTGGAAATGGCATTACAATGCATTCGAGTGACCAATGAATACCTGGAAAGTGCATCAGCAACAACATTATTTTTGCCTGGCTTATAGACTACTTCAAAATCATACTCTTTCAGAAACTCCATCCATCGTCGCTATCTAAGATTGAGGTGGGGTTGTGTGAAAATATATTGGAGACTTTGGTGATCTGTATCTAACTGAAATCATCTCCCAAGTAAATAATGTCTTCAAATATGCACGGCACGCATGACGGCAAGTAATTCCTGGTCATGCGTGGGGTAACATTGTTCTGCATCTTCATCTTTCTAGAATCATAGGCGATTACCCGACCTTCTTGCATCAATACTCCACCTGTAGCGATCTTACTGGCGTCTGTGACAATCCACTTATTCTTGATGCTGCTGCATACTCAGCTTCTGCAGAAGACATAGCTATAGAGCTTTGTTTCTTACTCCTCCATGCAATGATATTTCTACCAAGCATTACAATATACCCTGAGGTTGATTTCCTGCTATCTATATCACCTCCCCAATCTGCATCAGCGTATGCATGTAATTCTAGCTTTTCTGTGTCATCATATTTGTATATTAATCCCTGATTTTGCGTACCTTTTAAGTACCTTAAGATGCGCTTTGCAGCAGACCAATGCACCTTGCTTGGATTATTGCAAAATCTACTCAATAAATTGACACTGAAAGCAATGTCAGGTCTGTATTATTGGATACATACAGTAAGCATCCAATTAACTCTTGATAGGGTATTTCCTCCATTTCTTTTCCTGCTGTAGAACTTTCCCTTAATGATAGTTTTGCTCCTGGTACTAGTGGCGTGCTTACACTGTTTGCATCCTCCATATTAAATCTTTTTAAAATATTCTTGATATTTTTACTTTGAGACAGTTGTAATACTCTGTTCTTTTTGTCTCTTACAACCTCCACTCCAAGGAATTTCTTTAAGGGCCCTAAATCCGTCATTTGGAATCTGTGCTTCAGAGTTTGCTTACAACATTCTAAAGTTTTGAGATCACTGGCTACCAGAATACAGTCATCTACATATAAGGCAAGAACACGATATTCATTTCCATGCCTTAGCATAAACAAATTCCCATCATACTGTAACTTCCTGAATCCTTGTTCTTTAAGGAAATTATCCATGCAAAAGAACCATTCTCGGGGTGATTGTCTTAACCCATACACTGCACGTTTTAGTCTCCATACCTGATCTTTTCCATAATCAAATCCTGGAGGCTGATGCATGTATATATCTTCTTTGAGCTCAGCATTCAGAAATGCCGTTTTCACATCCATGTGATGAATCTCAAGATCCAAAGCATTTGCAATGGCCAATAAGGTTCTAATGCTTGTAAATTTAACCAGTGGTGAAAAAGTTTCATTAAAGTCTTCTTTCTTCTGAGAGTAGCCCTTAGCCACTAATCTTGCTTTGTATCTTTTAGAGCCATCTGCTTCCTCTTTAATTTTGAATATCCATTTATATTTTTATCTTTTGGTTTTCTCACAACTTCAAAAGTTCCTGTATTCTTGAACGATTGTAGTTCATCCTCCATTGCCTTTTTCCAATTTTCTGCCTCCACACTATTAATAGCTTCCTCAAAAATAGTTGGTACGTCTGGATCCAATATGGCCATTATAGATAGTGCCTTTTTAGTCCTCATACTTTTTCCATTTGTGGCTCTGCCGTATATTTGTGGATCTAACTTTATCATCTCCTACAATTTCTCTACTTCTCCTTTTCTTTTCTTCTTTAATTCTGTGGATGCATGTTGACTCGGCTGATCTACTTGCTCATATATGTCTGGCTGGGATTCCATTTCTGTAGTGTCTATATCTCTTTCTACATCTACCTCATCTTCTGTACTTTCGATTTCCAGCTCATCATGGTTATCTTCATCATCTGTTTCATCCATTTCTATAACTGTAGTCATACTCTCTTCTTCTGATTTAGGCTTGATTGTTTTTTCCTGTCTAAACCTGTCTTTGTAGAAGGTGTATTCATCAAATTGGATGTCCCTGCTTATGATTATCTTATGTGAGCTTGGTTCATACATTCTGTATGCTTTGGATTCCTCGTCATACCCAATCAGATAAGCCAATATAGCTCTATCATCTAATTTCTTCCGTTTTTCTTTTGGTATGTGAATATATCCCAGACATCCGTATGCCTTTAACATTTGATAATTTTCAACATCATGCTTGTTATTCCACAATTGATCTGGCACATTCCCCTCCACGCTAGCTGATGGGAGCTTGTTTTGTATAAAATATGTTGTTCTTAAAGCTTCTTCCCAGAGTGAATTTGGCAATCCAGCATGCTTGAGCATCGCTCTAACAGCATTCATAACTGTCCTATTTTTTCTCTCTGCTACCCCGTTCTGTTGGGGCGAGTACACACATGTCAACTGTCTTTTTATTCTCCCTTTTTGACAGTATCTTTTAAATTCTTTGGATAAGAACTCTCCTCCCCTATCCGTTCTTAAACATTTCACATTTTTACCTGTTTGTTTTTCAACTTCACTAACATAGATTTTGAATGCATCCAACGCTTGGAATTTAGATGATAAGCAATAGCATTTTCCTTTTCTGCTATAGTCATCTATAAAAGAAATAAAGTATTTCTTACCTGTTCGTCCCCTTACGTTCAAAGGTCCACAAATATCTGCATGTACTAACTCTAGTATATCGCTTGCTCGTTTTGCAGTCTTTGGAAATGGCAGACGAGTGATTTTTCCAATGAGACATCCTTTACACAGAAACTTGTTACTGCACTTGTTATCTGTGCATTCTATAAGTCCATGTTTTCTCATGAACTTAATACTATTAACATTTACATGTGCCAGTCTGTTATGCCAGATTTTGATGTCAGGGCATAAAATTGCATTGATGCTACTTGTACTTGAACATCCATTTGTAAACTGAAATAACTTTCCAACTCGTTTTGCAAAAAACTTGATTTTATTCCCAAACATCACTTTACATCCAGTTCTTTCAAATACAAGCTTAAAGCCAAGATCTACAAGTTGGCTTACTGAAATCAAATTCTTGACTATTGAAGGCACACATAATACATTCTCCACATTTACTATGTTTCCATCAAGGTCAAACAGTTGCAGCAACCCATCTCCCTCCACTTCTTGTAATTCTCCATTTTCCAATTGGATATGAGTGGCGGATTTGCTGGTTTTGATGTCCTTGAGCATATCTACAGAGCCAACTACGGTTCTTTCTGCTCCACTATCAACTATAAAGACATTATTATCATAGTCAGTTTCATTGTTTGAGTCAAAACTAGAAAAGGTTGAACTGCACTTTACCTCTTCCTCTAAACCTTTATCTGTTTCATACTCTTGTGCCAAATTTACTTCAGTTCTCCGTCCATAACTTCTTCCCCTGCCTCCTCGACCTCCTCTTCCCCTACTTCCTCCTCTTCCTCTTGGAGTTGGGCATTCAGCTGCTATATGTCCCCTCCCTCCACACGTAAAACATCCAGCATCCTTATTTGCCAATTTAGGACAGTTCCATTTGAGATGTCCCATCTCATGGCAGTAAAAACAAGGCCCTATTTCTGTTCTGTTCTTTTGACTACCTCCTGGAGATGTTTGAGCAGAACTGCTTTTGCCTTTGTTTTTTCCTGCTGCATATAACACCTCCGTATTCTCCTCATCATCATTACTTGCAACTCTCTGTTGCTCCAATTCCGTTCTCACCATTCTCTCTGCATGATCTTTGTCCTTTGCTACATTCCGGACTAATACAGATAAATTTTCATACCTGGAAACCGCTCTTGCAATAGCATTTATCTGTGCTTGTTCACTCATGGCAGCTCCTGCTGCTTCCAAATCTGCAAAAATGATATCCATTTTTCCAAAAAATTCTCCTATATCTTGAGTTTCTTCATATTTCATTTGTCTCAGTTCCTTTTCTAAAATATCTAGTTGGGAAGAAGACCACCTCATATCTATCCACTAGATAATCCCACATCTGTTTTGGGCTCAGCTTTCTTAATTTAAGTAAGATACTAGGCCCAACTTTACTAGTAAGAATACCCTTTGCACGAATAATCTTTGTATCAATTGATTCAGAGGTACCTTTACTAGAAGTGGTTGTAGTTGATTTCTCTTCTTCAACCTTTACTTTGCAGGTTCTGTTTGAACCAGTCCCGTAACCCTTCTTCCTGCAAAATATTCTGGATCTTTTCCTTCCAGATTTGAAATCCAGAACCACCTTTATATGTTTCAACTCCACTTAGCAACGATGCTCCAAATCTGGTTGACATAACATCGCTCTGATACCACTGATAAAAACTCCAGTTAAGCTATTCACTAGGCAAATAGGCAAATTTTGGAAGCATTCAAAAAACCACTAAATTCAATGGTTCAACTAATAACACTATTCATGTAGTGTACTGTAGCATTAAAAGAATATCGAATTCAATTGAATTCCGATAGCACAAGCAGTTGCCGATCAACCTCATAAGCACAATTTCGGCATCACCTCATAAGCACAATTTCGGCATCACCTCATAAGCACAATTTCCGGCATCACCTCATAAGCACAATTTCCGGCATGTTGATAGATCCATTCGGCTTCTTATATATCCCATTTTCAAATCGAGATAGCGAACTTCTAATCTTGTAGATTTCTCCTTTCGTTCTTATCTCTTTAACCATAGTCGTCTTATTGTCTTAACCATTAACCATGGCTAACCCATCTTATTTCAACATTCATTGCACTAGGAATTTGCCATGACTTTCTAACACTCCATTTATACCTACAAAATAGAAATAGGGGAGCTTAGAAGATCTGCCTGTGAAATAGGGAAGCTCTGCCTGCCTACGAAATAGGGAAGATCTGACTGCAAAATGGGGAATATCTGCCTACCTGCAAAATACGAAAGATTTGCTTGCAAAAATAGAAATAGAAGATCTGAGAAGTAGGGGAGCTCTTCTCGCGAAAACTTTGAAGCTCTACCCGCGAACTAGAAATAGAAGATCTTTGAAGCTCTGCTTGTGAAGAATACAATTCTCTGAGATCTGCAACTGAGAAGCTAAGAACCAAGCTGAGAAGTTAAGAACAGATCTGCAACTAAGAAGAAATCCGGCGAAGATCTTTGAAGCTCCTTGAATCTGGCGAAGAGCTTTGAAGCCGAAAACAGAGCTGAAAATCCAAGACCCCAAGTGAGAAGGTCCACGAACTGCGGCAGTTGTTGTAACCCTAATGAAAATCCTAAAAAGAAACCTGGGTCGCCGGTCATGCAGAATGGATGAACCCTACTTCCATTCCGCGTAGTATCTACCTGTGACAAGATTACACACCATGACAAAAGAGTGATCCTATTTCTATTTTTGTAAATGTTCACCATAAGACCCTTAGCCATATATGTCATCAACAATTTCTAGAAAGAAACAGACCACTCGCATCTCGCATTTGTTTGTTCGTACTGAGATTGATGAAGAGCATAAAGAATGGGCATTCTTAGGTCTTCCCGTTACGTATTTGAAAATGGAGCAACTGTTATCGTCGTTAGTAGGCATTAGACTCGTAAAAGTCTCTTCTATTCTGTAAGTCGATATGAAAAATGGGTAATACACTCATAAATTAGCATGTATATTGTGTAAATTGAATATGTAAAAAAGCGTTGTGTAAGTCGGATACCTAAAGAGTGAAGAAAATGTTGAAAGCTGGGCTCGAACCCATGCAAGAGAGCTTAAAACCCAACGAAGTAGCCACCTCATTAACTAACTTCGATATAAAAGAAAAAATCCTTATGAATTAGTAAAGGACTTTCATTGAAATACTAAAATTGACAGTAATAATCCTTCCCGCACTTCAAGGAGCGACGTTACCATGAGTCATTGCCAACAAGGGAATAGAGTAAAAGATAAAGCCAAAACAAGGCCCCTGAATTAGGATTTACAACTTCTCTACGTCTCTATCTATAACAAGTGGATTTGCATCTGCATCTGGCGGGATTTGCTATAGAACATTATGATTGGCTTTAGGTTCTATATTCATATAAGAATTTACAGCAATATCTAACACGAGAGGTTGTGATAATGAGATTGAGATCTGGTATAGCCGCATGCAGCAAATCTCCCACTATGGCCATGAGAAAAGATGCTTAAGACTAGGCTGAAAAATAAAAAGAAGTTATATTGGCCCTTAACCAAGCTTGAAAGATGTTATATCCATGCCATATGCTCCCCCGTAGCCTGGATCAAACCCTACCGCCATAGCTTGGATCAAACCCTACCGCCATTGCCCGAAGTTGCCGTAAATGCATAAAAATGATGCACATAATTTCAATAAAAAGGCCATTTCCATTTTATGGAATGTTATTGGGTATAAGGGCATTACACCCCGTAAAATCACATAAACGCCTTTTATATATTACATAAAGAACAGGCTATTATCCGCGAGTGCGCCGCCCCATCTGGCGGCGCCGCCAGGCCTTTACAGGCATAATGGCCGAGTGTTGGAAAGTACAACACGTAATAACCATTTGGAAAAATTACGTCCATTGAAAATTTGACGCGTGGCATTTGGAAAAAAAACTCTCTTAGACGGCTTTGGAGTGGGACGTCAGAAAGTAAAGTTCCGGACGGAATGGCTATGGCTGTAAAGAGGGCGAGATGAGAGATGCCCAAACGACTGGAGCAAGGAACATCCCAAAAAGAAAACCGGAGCAACCAAAGGCAAGTGCTCGATTTGCCTGTGCTAAAACCAAGAAAAGCCATAAGAAAATCAAAACTAAAGAAATCAGACTCTGAACCATACGTCTTGAGGAAATTTTTTTGCATGCGAAGAGTAGATTTTGAATTAGCAGATTGATGTGAATTGGAAACTGTTTCGAGTAGATCTGGAAGTCTGGTCCTCCTGTTGAAAAGCTGATAAACACAAAACAAACCTATTGCTCATTCTTTAGCATTCTGGCATTGTTCTATAAAAACGTTTCTGCAAATCCCCAATCGGAACTTGCCCAAATGCAAATCCGGCCTCTAGAGCTAATCAAGTCGAAAAAACTGATTTGTGAAGAAAACCACACGAATCAGCGGCGCCGCTCCGCAAATGGGGGAGAAAGTTTTACACCCTATAAAAATAGGCAAATATTGCAGTAATTTCGACCAAATGGTTATTACGTATTCATGTTAAAATACCCAAGCAAAGGCAAGGTATTCCACTTACAAGTAGGAGCCTATATTTCGCCCTAATATTTGACTTATCGAATCCAAGAGCCAATATTTCGTCTGAAGATTTAAAGCTTGTACAACAGCGCGCTTTGATCATGAGACCCCATTCCAAGCTTTCTTCTCTTGCACTTCGTCGCTGGATTTGTTCTTCTTCCTATTCTAGAGAATCGTGTTTACCACATAAATATCCATTTTATGGCGGCACCTTACTGCCAGATAAAACGCTTCCCCAAAGTGGGCTTGCCTCGATCGATCCTTGGCACACACAGAAATCATTCATTAGCCAGCCTAAGAAAAAGGAGCATTTCAAAGTGGGAGCTTTTGATGATCTTATGGATGAACAGAGAAGATTTAGACTCGTTTTGGTGCTGAAAGATGTTTTGTTGAAGAGACCAGGTAATGTCATTTCAATGCGAGACCTCAAAGAAGAATGCGCCGCAATAGATCTATATTTAAAGAGGGTATTTCTCATGTTAGATTCCACCAAACGTATTTTTAAGTCATATGTAGATAGATATAACATGGAATGGATAGGGCTGACTGAAGAAGCTAAGAGTATCATTGCTGAAGAGGATAGAGTGAGAAAAGAGATTGAACCTCAAATAGTAAATAATCTTAGGAAGCTATTAATGCTGTCAAGGTCTAGAATGCTTCACCTAAAAGCAATTTCTCAGTTGAGAGACGATATTGGCTTGGCAATGGACTTTGAAACAGATCTTGTACATAGATACCCTAGATATTTTTATGTTGTCAGTACAGAGAAGGGGCCTTTTTTAAAGCTGGTTGAATGGGATCCTTCTTTAGCTGTTAGTGAGAGGGAAAGAAAAGCCAAGGAAAGAAAAGCCCCTATTCATTCCTTCTGGACAAAATTTCCCTCCAGCATGAGGAGGAAACAGGTTGAAAGGGACAGTTTTGAAGAATGGCAGTCACTGCCATTTCCCTCACCTTATGATGATGTAAGTGGTCTTATAATGGAGGAAGAGGAGGCACTGAAGCGTGCTACTGCAACCATTCATGAATTGTTAAGCTTGTTAATAGAGAAGAGAACACGGGTAGAAAATCTATGGCTTATACAGGAGGATCTTCTTCTTCCAAAGAACTTATCAGAGTTATTGAGAAGGCATGTTGGCATATTTTATGTTACTTTAAAAGGTTTTCTGACAAAAAACGCTACTAGGGAATATGTGTTTCTTAAAGAAGGCTACAATGGGTCGGAACTTAATGAAAGAGGGCCATTAGTTGTGATGAGGGAAAGGCTGGCTTCACTGATGTCCCCGTTACCGCCACTTTTGGAGCACAGGAGAACAGAGCGGGCGTTCTGAATAAGTTCAAATGCTTTGGGTGGTTTTCTTTGGAATGCATACGGTAAAAGATAAAGTGCATGAAGTCTTATTGGCCTAAACCTTGAATACCATAGAGGTATGTCTTCTAGCTCCTTGTTTCTGAACAGTAATCTTATCACTGAAACCATTTCTCCTTCATCACACAGCATTGTCTGCACTCCTTGATATTGGAGAGTTGTAAAAGCGTTCAAAGCTCAGCTTCAAGGTCTACATTCCATTACAGTGCTTTTCGGAAAGGTCTTACAGATGATTGGCAGACATCTGTTTGGCAGATGGTTGGCAGTGCTTGCATTTACTGTAAAGTCCATGTTATTGGTAAGCCTGCTTTGTCCTCTGATCTGGTTGTTAGTCTTCCAACGTTAAGTAAGAAGACGTTGGATCATGGAAACAACCAAATCATCAAAATTTCAAAAAATCAACAACCATCAATGAGATTCTATTATCATTTCACACATTCTTTTGGTGATAGTTGTTGGTGCTGGAATAGCAGGACTAGCAGCAGTTCGAGCACTTCACAAAGCTGGTTACAATGTGGGTGCGTCGTTAATTTAGGGATGCAATGTAAATTCAAGTCTGTCAGTTGTAATACTGATAGATATATCAGATCTAATAATAGTCATACTTGCTGTGCAATAATATACATGTAAGTCACAGTGTTAGAATCTCGGGAAAGAATAGGTGGACGCACACATACAGATTACTCCTTTGATTCTCCAGCATGGTGGTGGCTTCTTTCCTTTCCTAGTCATGTTATTTCTCCTTCCTTCTTTGGATATCTGCTTAGGATCTGTGTAAGGTGGAAGAAATTATCATGAACCTATATATCTAAGCAAATTTGCAGCTTCATGCCCCATGGAAGCTTAACTTTGTGTCCAAATGCAGCTATAACTTTTAGTAGTTCTTTCATATTGGTTTCAATGGCAATCCTGCTAAAGAAGTTCAAAATCCCACTTCAAAAACTCCACTTCTAGATACCATGACATTCTACAATTGTTTGAATGCATCCATTTTTAAATAAAAGGCATTTGCAATTACCATGTTCCTCACATAAACGTAAAGTTTGGGTGCTTTCAATTCTGCCAATTTATCCAATCCTATAGCGCCACATGTCCAACATTCTTTTGCGGAATTGTTTTTAGTTGCTATTACTTGCATTCTACTTACATTTTTTTCTACTTGCATTCTACTTGCATTTTTTTCTACTTACATTTTTTATTTGCTAGTAACATTGTTAGTAACATTCTAAAATGAAGAGTAAAACATTGAAAAGATTAAAAACGATTCAGAACACAATCAAAATAGATTTCCTGGAACACAAGTACTGTCACAATTACAGGTTCACATTTGTAGAAAGATCCAATATAAGATTTAGAAGAAAACTCCTGTATAGATTCAAAAACATTGAAAATATTCCAAAAAACAAATTTCAGTTCACTGGCATATCAACTGCAGACTGCATTCACAAATTCTTTCTATTCCTCATCATATTGACCATGATTTCATGCAATTCATCCCGAGAAACACACGGCATCAGAATATTGCAGTTCTGGAAACAATGCTGCCAACATTAACCTCCATATTTGAAACAGGCCCAGAAATTTCGCCCTAGGATCAGGGTAGACTATGAGCATCATGTCAAGTACAGAGAGCATCTGGAGGGACTGCTTACAGATGCAACATGGTCAGGAGAAATAGAAAAAGATGCAAAGCTGCTCCAAGAACACATATTGAATGCTGCAACTGGAACTTTTGGTCTCACGAAAAGGCACAGGAGAGGCATTCCTTGCAACTCTTGGTGGGATGCTGAATGCCAAGATGCCCGAAGCAAACTGCATCATAACTGTGTGTACAAGCCCTCATGGTATAAACGCCTCATAAGGCACAAAAAGCGCACCTACTTTGCTGCAAGACAACAGACATTATCTGATCAGCTTCTAAAGAAACCTAAACGGTTCTGGAACATGCTTAAAGATAGCCATACACATAATAGCCTTGATAATGATGCTCTGCTAAAATTAGTCAAGGATATTTATGAAAGGGAAGGCGCTACCAGCATGCCTATTATGGCTACATCTGAAACACTTTTTACTGTTGCAGAGGTAGAACTATGCTTATCCAAGTTAGCAAATAATAAGGCCCCAGATGCTGACGGTTTATGCATGGAGCTCTTAAAGTGGGGCGGAGAGAAGACTCACGAAATCTTAAGTAATTGTGAACTTATGCCTCACCCGGGGTGGACGCCCTCACGCTTGGAAACTAAACCGAGTACACCCAATCCATAAAGGAGGAAATCACAAGGTGGCGGTAATTATAGAACAATTCTTATTGGCAGCATTTTCTCAAAAATTTGGGCGTCTTCTTGAGAACAAGCTCAAGAACACTGGCAGCAAGCGCAGGAGGCTCACAATACCCGTGTGTGGTTCGATGTGATCATAACACCCTTGATCATGTCCTCACACTCCGGGATGTGATTGAGAAAGCTAAAACACCAAACTCTTCCCTGTATCTAGCATTCATTGACTTTTCTAAGGCGTTTGATACAGTTCCCCGTAAAGACCTTGGTGATAGATTGCTTCAACTTCTGAGTCCCCAAAGAAATTAGAGAGGCGGTATCCCAACTATATGCTGAAGTGCTAATAACAATCTCCAGAGAGAGCAATTCAGTTCTGAAGAGCACGATAGGAGTAAGGCAGGGATGCCCTTTATCCCCCACTCTATTCGGCATTTATATTGATGAACTAGATGATTGGCTCGCCAGAGATCACTAGCAGGGGACAAAATTGGGCAGCTACATCCTTCAGCTCCTCCTCTATGCCTTTAACGATGTAGTTCTAATTGCCAAGAAAAAAAGGTATTGCAAGAGCATCTCAATCACTTAGCGGACTTACGTGCAAAGAAAGAAGATGACCATTAATCTGTCAAAGTCTAAAATTATGGTCTTTGGCTCAAGAGAAAGGCCGATTTCACCTGAGGGGAGAGCTACCGGAAATAGTTGAGTCATATAAATATTCGAGGGGATTGACATGGCAGCTAACTACAGTTGGAAAATCTGCATTAATAGAAGAGTTTCAAAGGAAAGCGGCACTATATAGCATGCTAGCTAAATGCAATAAGGCATCACTCCGGATTTGGAATTTGAAGAAGCTTCTCTTCAAAACACTAGTATGACGGTGGTCTTTCAGACGGTGCTCAAACTGGGGTCCAGAGATCTCGGCCAAGCTGTGGAAGCAGATTGAAGCGATTCAAAAATCCTTCATAAAAGAAGAACTCGGCATTAGATCTCAAATCCCTTATCCGATTATGCTTTTTCAAGTAGGCACGCTACCATCGGAGTTAGAAGGTTTATACCAGGCAATAAACTTCTTTAACAGGGTGAATGCTCAAGATACAACCCGATTATCTCACCATGCTTTGGAGAACTCAGAGTGGAAGAACAAGTTATTAGCTTGGGCTGCTAGATGGGAGATAACCACCTGGCCACTTGAGAAAGATGAAATCCGAGCCATGCTAGAGAAGCAAGCAATGCAACACATGTGGGCAAACCCAGGAAAGAGAATGATACTGATGCCTTAAAAATGTCAATCCCATGATAACGGTGAAAGCCAACTCTATTTGATAGCTTAATATACCTAAGTCTCGAGATGATGCACCGGCTAGGTACGAAACGTGGTCTCATAAGTTGGAAATTGAGACCTGGGAGGTGGGCTAAGATACGTAGAAGAAACGCTTTTATGTAAAATATGTGAGACGAGACAGATTGAAGACGAAGACCATGTTTTCACATGCTGCCCGGAATACGCCCACATCAGAGATAGCTTTGGAATTCAAGCTACTGATTTTCTATCTTTGTTACAGATGCCACCAATGGCTTTAGGACCCTATATTAGAGCTGTTGATACTCATCGCTCTTTTTTGTTAAAGTTGTAAATAGCTTGTTCATGTGCTCCATGGTCTTTCGAGGCCCAAGAGAGCATCAGACAAAATAATAATAATAATAATAATATCCATAGCTTTTCTCACAACTGCATTTGTCTCCGATAGAAGATCAAGATCATTGTTTAGCTGGATATCAGCAGATTCCATTGCAGAAGGAACTGCAGAAACAGAAGGAATGGCAGAAACTAGCTTACCAGCAGAATTAACATCCACACTGTCTAAAAAACCAGCAACATCAGAACTAATGGTACTTTTGGTCGATGTCTCTACCTTCTTGATAATATCATTGTTAACTTGCTGAATTGGAGGGGTAATACAACGTGATCCTTCAAAGAACTACCAACTCATTCTTGTTTGTCTAACTTCTGCAATTCTTCAGCATACACAGTCTCATACATCCTACGCTGTCCGTTCTCATCAAATGGATTGGCAACGACTGACATGGCACACTTAGCCTGTACCTCCTTAGTACCTAAAAGAATAAAAATAAATGTTAGAAATTTAATAAAGTTATAAATAAAAAACAAACAGAAAATTTGATTACCTGTTATACGCCTCGATTGTTCTTGGCCCTGTAATGCGCATGCCTACGTTCTGAGGTACTCCAGCCCTTGCCATTTGATATAGCAGTCGTACGACCAAATTTTCCAGAAAACTTCCCATCAACACCCACTGTTTTCAGCATGTATTTCATCCACTCTGCCAACTTTCGTGCACTCACTCTGTGCACTGAATTATACTATGTGTTTCCCTTATGGTTCACAATTGCCTGCATGAAACAAAACTTCGAAGCAATTGGGTAAGAAGAATATCAGATTCATAGCATCAATACCCCATTCTGAATTGCTCTTCTTGATAGTGTGACATATCTGCATCATAATTTTTACTTGTACGCACATCATATCCCAAATACTCAATAGTATTTTCTGTCCCAATAACAAAATCTGTCATCACCAAAAGATGCAGCTCCTTCTGACTACGGATTGCAAACCTTGATACACAACAGTATAGAAACCTGACATAAAAACAGAATAATCAGAACCACCAAAAAAAAAATTAAACAAGCAAATAAAGAAAGAAAACTAAGAAATTACCTTTGTTGAAGACCCTTCGGATGTGTAATTTGGTGGTCGATGTCAGCCAACAAAGCAATCTCAGTAGCAAATTGAATTTCATCAACTTTCTTCCGCTTCTTACAAACTCCAGGCGTTCTTCGAGATCTACGCATTGTCGCCACGCAAGCTAAGCGAGTTCTCTCAAATATTGGACTCTCCCTTATGTCGAAAGGATACTGATGTATACCAGTATTTGCAATGGTAATTTTTTGATGTGTTTGTATAATACTTACATATCCTGCAGACCGAAAAAAAGAAAAAATATATGAAAATGAAACTGAAAAACAAAAATAAAAACAGAATAACTAAAACTCATGATTTAGTTAGATAGACTATCCATCACACTTTGTCACTTGTAGCATAAACTTCTTAAGCTGCCCAACAAACTCAATAAGATCCAGCTCCTCGATTTTTTTTATCAGTCGGAATCCCTACATGCTCCCTCCAGATATCAAATCTTTTTCTAGCCCATTTTATCTTATCATGAGACTTTTGTGTGCCACCGGCATCCACTTCCCTTTGAAGTTCTTCATCAATGTCCACAAAGGGATCCCAAACTCCACCCTTAAGAATAGTAAGGTTTGCAGGTACTTCAACTGTAATAAACATTCCAACCTGTTCAGCATCTCGCATATATGCATCCATAGCTTCATCCCCCAAATTAGAAACCAAATCGGCCTCAAAATCTGACAGGCCTCTGCTGCAAGACTGTTTGGCAACAAATGTACCAAAGCTATTTTCACAGGTTTGCTTCCCTTTCCTAGAAACATCAGACACATTTTCAACACCTATATTTGAAATATCATGTAAAGGAACTCTGTCCTGAATAGCAGGTACATTCCGCTGGACATTGAGCTCAAATAACGGCATATCTTCCATCCCTAAAACCTTGAGGACGCCATAACTAGTTAATCTTAAAAGATTAACCCTACTTAAGCTAATACATGCAAAAAGAAACATGTAACCATCACAAGCTGCCGTTTCCCACCTTTAGACGACGCAAGAACAACATGGAATGAATTTAAAAACAAGATCAGAAAGTTTTTAGACCAACCGAGCATGATTCAAACAAAAAAAATCAAAATACCTTGAAAGATATAACAGAATCCAGGATTGAACACGGCTGGAGCACAAGAAAATCCTTTTGCACGAAACAAACCAACTAGAACTTCCAGATGACGACGTCTCCGCAAATATGGAGTAAACCGCACCAAAATAATTTCACAAATAGCCATTTCCAACTTGCACATACAAGATTTACCAAAAAAGCAACTGATTCACAATCTTTCGCAGGTATTTCGCCAATGTTTAAGAAATGAGCCGACCGGGCATGAAAGCTCGAGAAAACCATTCCTAAGCCACCAAATCTGACTCGAAGCATTCAGTGCCATCATTCCGGATGAGAACCACAAAAACTTTAGTAAATCCCGCAAAATCATTCTAAAAACATGCCTAAAACTCATACAACGGCTAAGCACACCTCAAGACAGGGTAAAAAGACGCCAGCGCCATCATTCCGGCTGAGAACCACAAAACCTTCACCAAACCATGCAAAATCATTCAAAAAACATGCCTAAACCTCGTACAGAAGGTAATCACAGCTCAAGAAAGGTATAAGACCAGAGCGCCATCATAATGATTCGGCATTATCGAAATGCCATAGCCGACCCCAGAGTGGCAGCGCAGAGAAAGAAGCAGAAGAATCGTGAAGAATATCTTTTATATTGCCACATCAGCCCGACACGTCAGATGCCACGCCAGAATCGAAAGCACCGCAAATTCAGTTACAGGAATTACATTTTAGTTGAAATTCCGCCGTGTTAGGTGGGCCTCCGCGCTGGCGCGCGTCAGCCTGCCTTCCACGGTGGAATTTCAACTAAAATGTAATTCTTGTATACATCAACTTCAAAGACCCTTAGCACAGCAAGGATATTTATTTCAATGCTAGATATGTGGAAGAACATGAACCCTGATATTACCTTTTAACATATCAAAAAAGAATTACAAATCTTTATAACCCGAATTAGATTTTAACTTTTAAGTGTAGGAGAAAATATAACTATTTGAAACCCACAATAAACTGCAGCTTGAACCTTTCTATGTTGTTTTATACAATTCCTTACATAGTAGAAACAGATTGTGGCTATGGGTTGAATAGGAAATAATAGCTTGCATTCCAAGCATTCAGAGGCCCAGCATTTCTAGCACCAAAAGATCATGAAGCTCCTAGTCCTTCAGATCAACTATTGCTGTTCTCTTTAAGTCTGCAAGGCATACAATTAGACATGTATATTTTCAAATGATGAAAGGGGATTATAGAACCATTAAAGTAGAAATATAAACATGCCTCTAAACATCAATATTGAAGTTTGATTCCAGATAATCCTTCCATGAAGATTCACCATAACTTGTTGTTGCCTTTCTTACATTGGAGCTCAATAATTTGCATTATGTATACTATTCAGAACAACTCCACAATTTCTCGCTGCATCCCTTTTTGGAGAGATTCACAAGCTGTTATAGATAAAAAAGGATACAACTAAAATAATATGAGCTGTAGTTTTAAAGTAATTTCTTCATGATTCACCTCAAGGACTCCATTGAGACATTCAGCCAACACTGTAAGACGCATTGCATTAACTCCCTATTAGCGTCGCCTAGTGGTTTATGAAATAGCGATGTAGCTAGCTCTATTGCTCTCACAAAAGTTTATCTCTTGCAAAAATAATATGTTGAAACTAAACCTTTGCATGGTACTGCAATAAGATGTAAAAGCTCACGGTCAAGCTCAGCCTTCACTTGTAAAACTCTAGCATCTGCTTTATCAACTTCTTGACCTTCAATAGTAGCCTTATCAGCCTTAGCTTGCGCATGAAAAGAGAAAAGCAAAGAATGAAATAATGTTTTGGGGTGATATGTGCCAACTTAAACTCTAATTTTGGAACAAACTTGAGCGAGAAGCATGGAAGTGAACCACCTTCTAGTACTAAGGAATGTCTATGACTTCTTCTACAAATTGCAAAAACAATGAAACATTTGCATGATAATGACGTGTTCTGCAGAGAGATTTGAAGTTACCTAATACTTTAGTAAAGGATGCGAAGGATGTATTTTTATCAAGCTTGCTGACTTCGGTGTGCCTGAAATATATTTTCGCATAGGTTTTTAGGGGGTGCAAGGCATGCTTGTGGTAGATTCACAAGTTATTATAGAAGAAATCGACCTGGCTCGCTATCTTCCAAAACGGATTCAGGTTCAACTGCTAGAGAAGCTTAAGAAAGAAAAGTCCATTTAAGCAAGATTTCATTAATTAGAGAAATTTCATTTTCTCGTTTGACAACGAAATAGGTCGCGGTTATCTCAGGCAAACTAAAAAATGGTTGAATGCAACCAGAATGAAGCGTTAATAATTAATAAATCAACTTGAAAAATTTACGAGCGCGGAAAATTTGCCTGAATAGCTATAGCCTCTAGGTGTCATAACATTAACTATGGGGTTCAAAAAGCATCACTAGTGGTCCCAAAGATTGCCACGGCGATAGTTTGGACAAGAAGGCAAGGCAATATATAAAGAGTTTATTGCTTGCAATTACCTAATATTAATCTAAAAAATAAACAAATCTTGTCGAAATAATCGCGGTCGCGATCTTTTAGACAAATATAGCGATCTTTTAGACAAATATATTCATGTAAAGTAGGCACACATCATAAAGCATGTACTTTCAAAGAAGTATAATTACAAAAAAGGTAAGTGTAATTATTAAAAATCTTTGCATATAGATTGACATTTTCACTGAGTTTCTTTCACAGACTCTACATCAATGCCAAGCTCCGCAGCTATTCTTCGAACATGTTCCTTTCCTGTGGCAATCGTCTGTGATGTGTCTATTTCTGTATATCCCGTAGTATTCGGCATATCCACATCCATTGCAACACCTATCTCTTGCACACGCCCTGACATCTCAGAACTATCCAACAATTCATCCTCGGTGGGTGCTACACCCCACAATACTTAACATTCTCGACAGAAGGGAGCATGCAAGTTCATTATAGACTATATATTGAGGGGGAAAGGAAGGAAGGAAGGAAGGAAGGAAGGTACTTTTATCGTCCACGGAGACCAATGGGTCTATGGGACCCAATACAAAAACGCAGCGGCAATTCTTGCCCGGATTAAAAACCCCGCCAGAAGGGTTTTCGAGGAAAAACCGTGGCGACAATCAGCCTGTGACAAAGCGCCGTAACATATAAAATCGAGAAACACCCAAATATATCTGAGTCATGCACCGCACCCGTGAGTGCCTAATCGGGGGGCAGCGGGGGGCAAAGGTGACCTCGCAGGTCAAGTACCTCAATATACGACCCGGAGCGCATCGCGGCGGTGTGTTCATCGGCAAATGTAAGGGCAAGTCCGGCCCGTACTAAGGGGCGTATCGGCCCGGATCGGTGACGGATTTGGGCAACTCTGGAAAGTGTGAGACTCATCCTCAATGGCACCCGTTTGGCAAAGCGAGCGAGCCTGTCTGGCGGGGCTCCCCAATCCACTGCTCGTCTCGATGCGAAGATGGTGGGCATCTTGAATGGAGGCAATGAGTCTGCGCTTTTCGGGGGTAGCCGGGAACGCAGTAGAGCTGTGGGCCCGGGCTAACACGGGGTTGATGTGCTCCTTGTAATGGGCGTTTTGACCTACTCTAGAGCCGGGGGGTCCCGAGAGCTTGCCAAAGGAAACAAGCGTCTAGGTACTCCCCGCAGCATCCACGATCGGCGGCGTGTCAACTCGCAAGCATCACGTGCTCTGCCGCGTTCCATCTGGCGGACCAGCGATCTCTCTTACCCCTCCAGCAGACCCTGCCGCGTTGCGGACCCATTGCCCGCAGTGTAAGCCCGGTCGCGGGGCGAGCATCACCCATAGTAACCACTTTACGAAAATAGGCGATGTGTCTATCAGGGCTGCCCGCCGGGCGGCAAGAATCGATTTCTGCGGCGAGAATCGATAGGGGTGAAGGTTTCACCCCAAGTGCCGTGCCAAAATGCCTTACGCACACTGCTCCAAGTCATTCGAGGTCTCCAAAGAGACGGGGCCCCACTAAATCGACCTGTCTGGAAGGGCCGGGCTCGACCGGTGCGAGCAGATGTGGCCCGATGGCCCCAATCATAGAGCTCTGCTGGTATTTGTTGTTACGCATGGCATAAAAGCGCTTCCGGCCTCTTTGTCACCATAAGCGGATAGGCGCCTCAGAGAGGCGAGGGGGAACTCCACCCTAGGCACTTGTAGGTGGGTGGCGCCCCGCTGTCCCCGATATGTGAGTGCGGGAGGCATGGGGTGGCGTGAAGAGGATATGAGAACCACCACGGTCTTGGCAGATTCACGCGCATGTCGTAGCGACAAAATGTGTCTAGGGCATCGGTGATTTGCATAGCTTACGGGGTGTGGGCGGAAGGCCAACATCGTCGCATAGATGAGCTAGCGGATGACACAGTGCAAAAGCCGTATGCCATCCCCCATGCTCGGTAAGCCGGGGCTCTAACCGATCAATGTAGAGGCCAAAAGTGTTGGCGAGAGGGGGCAACCTGCTTGGGACCGATACTCTTGGTGAATGCTTGGCCCGTACGTTCGGTGCATCCCGCCAAAACAACTCTCATACAACTTGTATATGGCATTACGCGAGGCAGCAGGGAGCCCGGTTGGCCTTGATCTAGCCTACGGCTTTTCGGGGAAACCGTATCAAAAGCCTTCGCTGAAGTCCACAAAGCAACAATACAAGCCCCGGCCGATGATTCCGGCTGTCTTCAATCGTGCCCGCGATTGTAAAGATATGGTCAATCGTTGAGTGGCGGGGGTCTAAAAGCACCTGCTGCGTGAGGGCTCGCGACATCATCTGCTGCCTCTACCCGGTAGTCAACTCTTTGCTTTCGAGAATGCCGATAGCGGTTTGGCAAATCTTGGCCCGACCATGATCGTCCAGGTAATTGGCGGACGGTGTGGGTCGCCCCGCCTTGTGAATGGGAACAACCCCGCTTGTGGTCCATTGTCGGGGGGGAGACCTTCCGCAATGCTCGTTGAGCAGGGGTAGTGAGGGGCACCAGCGGCTGCCCTGCCCATTTGAGTAACTCGGCCTGCATACCATCGAGGTCAGCTGCCTTCCCATTAGCCAGCCGTTGCAGGCCCTCCACAACATCCTCCTCCGCGAGAACCAATGGGGGGCCATCCTGTGGGGGTATGGGCGTACGCGTCCCTGGTGGGTCATAGAGCTGCTGCAAGTACTGTTCCCACTGCCCGGGTGTGATGTCCCCTGTAGGCTGGGCTGGCCTTCGAAGCACTCTGCGCCAAAAGGTTCGAGGATGAGTGTCCAGCAGGCCGAACATCTCCCCCTGATGCCTGGCAAGGTACCGCGCCTTTGTCTCCTTCCGGATGGGCTGATGCGTGGTGGTGGCGCAAAGCCGGTACACTGGATCGAGAATGTGGCCGGAGCTGCCGCTTGCGTTCTTTACACTCCGCATCAAACCATCGGTTCTGGCGGGAATGTTCTTACCTTGACCGGCTGTGGGGAGAGGGCGCTTAAAGCACTGTCCCCACGCATCCCGTAATAGCGAAGTCGGTGGTGCATCTGGGCTCACGCTCTAGTGTGGAGGTCCTTGAAATTCGGGAGGGCATCCATGAGCATCTCGGCGTAGTCCCCTGCACGCTCATAATCTAGTCTCAACCGAGGGCGAGGGGCTGGCATAGTGGGGGGTTCTGGCGGCTTGCCAAACCAGGTCCAAATAAAGTGGGAGGTGATCCGAGTCGACCTCCTCATCCCGTATGCCCGTGCCCACCCGGTCCGATGAGATGCATATCTTTGCGCAACTACGAGCACATAGTCCACCACACTAGACCCTCCCCGATTGTCAGATGCATGTGCACTTGCGAGAATCGCCACCTTGATTGAGCCATTGCAAATTATCAAGTCAAAAATACCACAGCGGGAGCAACCCAAAGCGGTGTGACATGGTCGTCATCCGATCCTCGTGGCGGGTTGCTTATGGGGCATGTGCGAGGACATCGTCGTCGTGGGGGTCAAGTCGCATGGGTTGCTCTACTCTGTCCGTGCATTGAAATCTCCAGGGGAACCTACCCAACTGCTGGTGCTGCTGTATGTCATCATATAGATCGACATAAGGGTCCATCCTATCCGCATTGGGGTGGCTGCGATAGAAGGTGCTCTCTGCATGAGGGAAATAACAGGCGGCCAGAAAAAGAGGGTTGCCACTGGTATTATGCACACGAACCCACAAGTACCGGTTGTGTCTGTCTATCTTCTGGAGGGTAACCGAATGTGCCAAGGTTGTCCGGTAGTAGCAAGCCACTCCACCATGACCCCTCCGTCTGTCTGGTGTATTGAAGACCGAGAAATGTTGGTAACCCGGCATCGTAGCTTTGTGCCCGGCATGCTCCCATGTCTCCATGAGAAAGATGAGATCCATATCGGCTGCCCACGGAGTTCAGACTGATCGTCCCCCCATACGCCAAGGGAAGCCTCGACAATTCCACGAGACCACGGGAGGCACAATTCCTATTTGTCGGCCGAGGGATGGTATCGCATGGCCTCGAGTTCTTGGGGGAGGAGGGAAAGGAGCGAGGGCCGAGTGAGAAGTAGATGGAGTGGAGGCAAAGATGTGGTCGAGAGGGCATGGGTCGAGGAGGGCGAGGAGTAGGAGTGGGAGAAGGGGGGCGTGGTAGGAGGAGCGAGGGCTAATGCGGTGCGGTTGGGGCTGCGGGGTCTCTGGCGATAGCAGGTGCCGGAAAATGTGCATCCCGCCTCCGAACCAATCCTGCGGCACCCCCGGTGGCGAATGCCTCGACCACGACAAGCTCTGTCTGCGTGCCTCTGTTGCTGCGGGTGTGAGGTCCCGTCCACGGCATGGATGTCCCCTTCAAAGATCCGCCCCTGGCGCAATATGGCATCACGCACTTTGTGCATCCGCGAACCGCGTGAATATGACAATGCGCGCACGACTCAGCGCCGAGCCCCATGACGGGCTGCTCGAGAAATGTGAACGGCCCGGGAATGTCATCCGTCGAGAATATGTGTTCGGATGTTGTGGGCGAGACTCTCCCCTGGCCGTTACGGCATGCCTCGAACTACCATATTGTGGCCTCTCCGCTGCGCTCCGGAGTTCTGCGACTGCGGGTCAAAGGTGGGCGAGGGCGGGTCTGTCTTTGGGGGGTGGTGGTGGTGGGCTGGGATGGCGTGGAGTGGTTTGGAATCACGGGGGCCTAGCTGCCCGGCGTGGAGGCGTGGCGGTAGCGGTCAGTGCGACGCGTTCGGCCACCTGTGAAGTCGGGAACCTGGCTCTTGCGGGGCCTGCTGCTTTGCTTAGCCATCTGCACCGCTGCTATGCGGTTGCCCTATGAACCTCGGTAGGAGACCACAGCTCTGTCTATGGATGGTTGCCGCAACCCACGGAGCTCCGGGCTCACGAGTAGCGAGGCGTGCTTTCGAGCTCCGGCCTCATCTGGCGTCGAGGGCTGGGCTTCTTTGTTCGATCATACTCACGAAGATCCGGGCGTATGCGGGCATGCGCAAGAGCAGCCTGCGCTCCGTGCCATGGTGGTGGCTGCCTCCACCTCGGCGAAGCGAGACACCATGACCATCGTCTCGCATTGCGCGCTCCCTCTCTGTGTCATGGTGACGGTGATGAACCACCGAGAGTCTGGGCGGGGGCGCGCATGTCGGCGACCTCTGCGGCTTGTTGCCGCCGCGGTGTGCCGGGCCAAGGCCATCTTCCACCGGCGGCGTCGCGGGTCTCGGACTGTGATGCGGTTCTTCTCGACCACCATTTGCCTTTTGAGCACATGGGATGCGAGGACTCCATCTCATTTGTCATGCCGGCCCGGCCCGAGCTTTGTTAGCCTCAATACGAAACCTTTGTTAGCCTCCACTCCCCGCTTTGGCGTGGCTCCAATTCTCTGCGAAGGCGGGGAGTTCCTATCGCGATGCGAGCAATCAATTCCTTCCGGCTGGGCTGGCCTCGCTGAGGGGGCCTTCCCGAGCCTCCTTCTTCATGGAGGATGGCTGATCGGGACCGTTTGTGCGGCGGCCCCTCGCCTTGGGTTTCCCAGGCTGGTCCATCTTATGTGGCCATGACTTCCAAAGTTTGAGGAGTCTCTGGCTGCGGAAAGGGTGCTTAGAATCCAATTTGGGGACTCAAAAATGCGGGCAGAGCACCTTTTGGGGGTGTGGGGGTTTTGGGGGTTCCAAAGTTTGAGGGGTCGGAGGGAGGGAGGGAGAGGATTTTGTAAGGCAAATTTGGAGATAATTTGGTAAACGTTGACCACAAAGTGGCTACCAATTTGTCGATCCCGCACCAAAAATGGTGACACCCCATTGTACTTGTACCCATGTACATGGGGACCGTTGGGCCATGATGGCCTTCTGGAGGCTCATGAAGGCAAGAGAGGCGTGAGGCCTTCAACCCTAGTGGCCTGCACGATGCCCGACCTCCACTGCGTGGAAGGGGGTATAGCACATGCAGGATAAGAAGACACACTCGGGACGAGATCCATGCAAACATTCGCCTTTCATACCTCGCCTCCACGATGGCCATGGATTCGCATGCCGTAAAGGGTTACGAGAAATGAGTCATTTGATTTTCCAGATAGAATGCGCAGGAACAGAGATGCATACAGATAGACAACAATGAGGACCACAATTATCTGAAACAGTATCTCAATGCTTGCTTCTAAATAAGCTTTGGAATGCTAGGGCTTTGGCACTAGTGAAGATACAAAGCCCAGATTAATTCCATGCTTGCCAGCAGTCCACAATAGTACTTGTTAGCATATTTGCCCATGAAGAAACGTAGATTTTTTTGCATAGGAGTGCACCGCCTCAGAATGGGACAGGCCAATGCAGCTCAAAAAGAATGCGCAGATAGATGTTGCCAACTGGAAGTGATTGAAGATGAGTGCCATACTTTTTAGAGTTACCCAACCTTTGGACCTATTAGGGGACATTATACCGGGTTGGTTCCACCTAACCAAACGTTGTATGTGATTTTGGAAGCGACTTCAGTGGGGGTCCTAGCGTCATGCTTCTAGGAGGTAATGGATATACAAACTCAGTTGTATCCTCAATCACTATAAAATGTAGCAAACCTATTATTGCTAAGGTACTTACCTCAAAAACCCTTCCGGGGGGGGGGGAGGCCTTTTAGGTCCCCGTGGAAAAAAATATCTATTTTATTCTTAATCATAAAATCTGATTCCAAAAAAGCCATTACTTTTTCCAGAGCCTTTTAATATGCTTATGCTCAATATTCTATCATAGGCTTGAGATTAATTCTAGAAGCGTTGTATTTTGAAGAGAAAACTTGAGGAGAGGAGCTAAAAATTGGTTCCATGGATGCTGTCCTTTGAATTGCCTCAAAGCCAGCATGCCTTGTTGACTTGGTTTTATGGCCTAATCTTGCTTAAGGTTGAGGAAAGCCAGATCTCGAAGATCTGGCGACCTGGTTTGTTGATGAGCTTTGCCACAGAGGCTATTTCCACTAACTTTTGTATTGAATTTTATAGAATTACTACGAACATAAGTTGTTAAGGGTCATTAAAAATTGACTACATAGAAGATCCTTTGGAGATTATATCAAACTTCTAAAGAGGTATATGGTCTTATTGTGGTTGTATTGTAGTTCTTTTCTCTATAACATGGGTTAAAAAGTACTTTGCAATGATTTAATAGGTTATTGTGAAAGCAACAAATAGAGCATAGATACCATCAAGTGGGTTGATAGTTCTAGAGAGCTGATGGACAAACTCATGTAATGCCCTTCGCCATATCCGGGCACGGTATGTTCACTTAGTTATGCCTGATCAGCCACTGCATGTTCTGTTGAACACAACCTCCGTAGGCTTGTTGGGATCATGCCTTCATGAGGTTATATATGCAGGGACCCAGCTATGTCCTCGGGGGCAGTATTGAATTGTCCTATACGATTATACAGTCTACCAACATACTTATTACTGCTAGGATTTTTCCCTCGAAAACCCTTCGGGGCAGGGTTTTGTTTACTCCTAATAGTAATGCCATCGATCCGAGCCATCGGATCGGTATTCTCGAATAGGGCGAGCATGCATTGCATGCATTTTCTGGGGCGCTGATTTGTTTGGGGTTCTTCATTGACTTCTCATCGGCGTTTTCTCTTCCCTCAGCAGTTCCCTGGACTCTTTTTCTTTGATACTAGACAGGGGAGGGGCTTCTCCCTGCTTGATTTGATAGTTTTGGCGTCTATTTCCATGTTGTGGCATGTTCTTCTCCAATTTTGTCCCTTTTTTGGCCATCATCCTTCGGCCTTCGATCTCGATCCCGTTTTGATAAGGAAGTTCTCTTTTTGTTGGGAGCTTTTGTCTGTTTCATGCGAGCCCTAATTTGAGAATGCCATCGATCCAAGCCATTGGATCGGTATTCTCGAATAGGGCGAGCATGCATCTCTCCCATGCATGTGCATGCATTTTCTGGGGCCCTGGTTCATTTGGGCATCGCTATATTTCTTGCAGGTTTTCATCGACTTCTCATTGGCATTTTCTCCTCTCTCAGCAGTTCCTTTGACTCCCACCCACCCTCCCTTGATTTTGTCTCTTATTGTACATGTTGTTTTTTGTCGCGTGGCACGCATGACCAACCCCTCGCTTTTGAGGTTGTTGTTTTCTTATCTTTGTGTTCTAGTTTGTTAAAGTGCAAGTACAGTGGGATGCGCAACTCTGTCTTCTTCAGGCTTCGTTGTGGGAACATTTTTTTGCAGCCTTACGTTGTGTCGAAGCCCCTTATCAAGGGCTTATCACCAGGATTTTTCCTCGAAAACCCAAAAGGGCGGGCTTTTTTAATCCGGGCGATAAGCTCTCGACAGGTACACTTAACCGACATCTGTAGACTTTTTTGGGGGTCGAGATGATATAACTGAATATTCCCTGTGGTTTTTTTTTTCATTGTGGGTAGCTTGCAAATATGCAGCTACCCACTCTCAACCATTGTAGAATTCTGCTGAGATGAATGAAAAGCCTAGCTAGGGAGCTTTTGTCTGTTTCTTGCGAGTCCTAATTCGAGAATACGCTTGCTGCTCTCTTTGCTTGAGTCTCATAGGCCAATTGGTCTCCATGGACAATAAAAATACATTCTTTTCTATTCTATTCTATCCTTGAAAATTTAATCAATATCTTCTCAAACTACCATACCCAGGGTCATGGATTCAACGCCTCGTTGTGAAAGTCATCATGTATCATTGTAAAGGTGGTAGGAAAGACCCACTTCAGCCATGTGCACTGGCAGGGGCAGGACACATCTGAATGTGCTATAAAAGCGTTCAATAGGCTACGACTTCTCATGGACATTAAAACTCCAGTGTTATACTTTTATGTGAGATGTGTTATTTTGGATTTCAATGCTATGATTGATGGTTTATTTACTTTTGGACTTATAATTACCATCATTACTATTATGAATATTGTGTATTAAGTATCCCTTGAGAGTCAGACATAGGACTCAAAGAGACAAATACATATTTAATATAGGTTTGTCATTGTCTATATGCCTAACATCCAATGTTGGTTGTACAAACTTTAAGAGCGAGGGTTTATTACTCACGGATTGTAAGGTTGTGAAGAAGTATGTCACTACCGGTCATATCGAAGCAGCAATGCATGGAAACCATCCGCACAATTATTTGGTTTACCATTATTGCATTTTTCTTTGGACGTTTATCTAGCATCACTGCTTCTCATTAATCAATGCAATACTAGGAATCACAAGCAAGGAAGCAAATACTTATAAGCATCATGTATGTAGATGATGATGCACTTCTATAAGGGTACGTTCTCATGGAAGCATGCAACAAAAAATAGGGGGTTAGTCTCTTAAATTTTCGGTCACAATCGTTATTTTCCAGTTCAAGTTTTTATTTGCCGGCAAAAGAATTGTGGGGCTTCCGTCAAAATCCAACAAATAATTGTTAGCTTATATTCAAAGTCCATTAGAGCATGACATGTACCAACAAATTATCTGGTTAGAGCTATTGGGGATTTCGAAGCCGGACCTGAAAAGTACATCCAATACAGAACAAAATGAGGGTAACATACCGGACTTCCCTAAAATCGAATCACATTTTGAAATTGGAAGTCGGTTTTGGAGTCGGGCCTTGCCATCTGGCAAAGAAGGGGAACACTCCTGCTTCAACTGGGACCTCAAAATTTGAAGTTACAAAGTGGGTATTTTTTAATGCCCCACCCACACAAAATACGGTTTCCGAGCAGAGAATGCATGTATAAACTAAAACCACGAGAAGCGTGGGAGCTTTGGCATATATACCCCTAACTATGGCGACCTTGAACAATGGCAAAAAACGAGAAGATATTGGCCGCTGCCTTTGTTTCTGCTCAGAAAATGTATCATCTTTTTGGACTGGCAATCTTTCTCAGCGCTGCCGCTGTTTCAGAAGCAGCTATTGGCAAGTTCTTCCTCTGTTTTCCTCATTCTCTTTGGCTTATATAAATAGGCTTGCAAGGTACAGTTTTGAAGGTCTTTAGAAGATTACGCTTTCTTTTTCTGTTCACTTAGTGAAGCTTTTGATCTTTCTTTAGCTTGTTTATATAGATGTATAGAAGATACAGTTTTTGTTATTTGTGTTGAACTTATTGATCAAGGAGTGGCAAGCTTTACATTTTCCTTAGAAGATGCATTTTGGTTCTTGTTTATGTTGAAATGTTTTTTTTTATTGTCTTTCCTTTTTAAATGCACCCTGAAAGTATAGTTCTGAAGGTCAATCAAGATACATTTTGGTTCTGGTTTGAGTCAAGTGTGGCAGATTATGGATTGATGTAAAAAACTGAAGATGCATACAACATATGCAGGATCTACTACAACTTTGAATTCATCATCAAGTACCAAAATTCACGTGGTGAATGAATGCAATTTCACAATATGGCCTGCATGGATACCAAGTCCAGGGTATTCTCAACTATCAGTGCGCCATAACCGATCAGGAGAAGAAATTACATACAGCGGAGGCGCAGAGCTACGGCCCGCGGAACACATGGACATGGATGTAAAAAGTTCTTGGGGTGGAAGGATCTGGGCAAGAACAGGCTGCAATTTCACTTCTGGAAGTTTAAAGCCATGCCAAACAGGGGACTGCAATGGAGTGTTTAACTGCACCCTATCTGGTGATCCTCCAGCAACCCTAGCACAATTCTCAGCCCTTGGACTGCACCCCCATATGGATCAGCACCTTACATATAATATATATTATGTTTCCATAGTTGATGGCTTCAACCTGCCTATTGTTGTCAGTGCTTCCAATGGTTGCCCCCATGTTGGTTGCACCAAGGATGTCAATAGTTTCTGCCCCAAGAAATATCAAGTTAAAGACAATGGTGGCAACGTTACTGCCTGTAAGAGCTCTTGCCTTGCATTTGGCACTGATAAGGAATGCTGCACTGGGGACTATATCAATAAGTGTAAAGGAACTAAAACTTCTACCATCTTCAAGAAGTATTGCCCCTCCACTTATAGTTATCCCAGAGATATTGTGAACACTACACACTCTTGTGATAGTGCTCGTGTTATTAGCGTCTCCTTCTGTCAAGTTTTGCCAAGCTAAATGGCGTGCTTGTTTGAGGAGTGTTGAGCTTAATGCTATGTCATTGAGTAAAGGAAATTAAAAGATATGTATACCTTGATCTCGTGCACAATCAATGCATATCTTATAGGTAAACTATGCAAATGGTTATAAAAAAATTTTTAGATTTCTAGGCAGAAGGCTCATAAACTTGAAGCATTGAACGCTGAAATCCTTGGCCCTTTAAGCTTGTCATTTATCAACACCAATACAAATTTATTATGGAGATTTTAGTTCTCACTTGCACACTAAGGGCTAACAATAAGGTTTGCTAGTTGATGAAACCGTATGTTCATTCATAAGGTTTATAGTGGTTTATATTGGTTTATAGGGTGTATTGTAGAAAAATGCGAAATAAGGCTCTAGGGAATCCTTTTGATTTATTTCTTTTTTAGTTTTTGGGATTAGGTTTCGTAGGTCTGTTGTAGCGCAGATGAAGCAGAGAGAAAAGGGCAGGCCGATTTGGTGGAGCAAAAAGGCCGATTAGAGAAAAGGGTTGAAGCGAGTGAGGCAGATTTGCTGGAAGGAGCCCGATTTGCTAGAAGGATTAGTTGGAAACATGCCGATTTGTTGAAAAGAGACTGATTTGCAGGAACTCGAAAATCTTGCTTTGTTCTTCTGCATTGCCATCTCCAGAGGTGTTTCTGCACAGGTGAGGTTGTTGTAAAGCACAGCAAATGGGAATATGTTCTTCTTATATAAATCTTTGCAGATGGAGATCCTAATGGAGTATACCATTTGAGCTTCCCTTTCTTTTTTATATCGTCTACCCCTTTCAATCTTCCATGTTTTATATTTTGCTGGGCTCATGGAGAACCACAGTTCGTAGATTAGTTCTGGAGGAGGTTATTGTTGTGGCAGTATGTGTTTAGTGCAAGTGTAGAAACCATTGTAGAACTCTGTTAGCAGATTAAGCCTTTGGTTTTCTAGGGTATGGAGGCGATAGAATAGAATAGAATAGAATAGAATAGAATAGAATAGAATAGAATAGAATAGAATAGAATAGAATAGAATAGAATAGAATAGAATAGATTTTTTATCGTCTATGGAGACCAATTGGGCCCTCACGGGGGCCCAAACAAAAGCGAAGCGACAAGCGTATCTTGTCGGGATTAAAAACCCCAGATCCAGGTTTTTTTGAGGAAAAACCTTAAGCGATAATAAGTATGTTGGTACACTGTATAATTGTATAGGACAATTCAATACTGTCCAGGAGGACACAACTGAGTCTGTGTATCCATAACCTCCTAGAGATATGACCCCAACAAACCCACAGACGCCGTATTCAATAACTCATGCAGCGGCTGGGTGCATGCCACATTTAAGTGGATCCAATGGAAAGGGTATTTATTAAGCTTCACATTGATAGGTTACAGCTCTTACAGGTCTTTAACCAGTTACACCAATCTCCTATGCCCCAAAAGGCCCCCATTGTATCCTCCTTAAGAAACACCTTGTTTCTTGTAAGGGATTAATGGGCGACTTACATGGACAAACATCGATGGCATCGATGGGTCAACTGAAAAATTGGTGACCCGATCTTGGAAAAGAAAACTTCGCCCCGTTTAAGACTTTCCATCCGCCACGCGATCCATGGCGGCGTTGGGGAGGATAACAAGCGGCGGTGAAAATAGCCCTTCTTTGCTTTTTGAGCGGGGCTAAAAAATCTCTCATGTGAGTCCCATTAGGTTTGCCCAATTCGTTTGGTATTGGGGGAGGGTATTCTCGCAATGGTGGAAACTATGATTCTGGTATTGTATAGTATAAAAAACCATATGTTTGGCCATATTTGAGGAGCTTAATGTCATTCAAAGGTCTTGTTTCCTTTTTGGGGTTTTTGCATGGCGTTTTTTTGTAATGGTTGAAAGAAAAGCTATTTTGAGATTTTTCTACAGGCAAATTTTTAGGCCACGGATAAGATTGCACGTTGCTTTCTTTTTTCGGCGGGGTGCCAAGCGATCCCAGCGAGCTTCCAGGGAGGTCTTCTGGTCATGGCCTTTGTCTGTGTATTCAGTGGACTATGTGTACTCTGTCAAGGGATCCGGGCGACGGAGTTGATCTCCATCTTCATTTCTCCCGAAGGTTTGTTGCAAGAATCGGCAGGTGGGGGTTTGATTTTCCATGAAAATCTCGTGTTCTAGTGAGGCCATTGCGACCTGGAGGTTGAAATCCCCCGGCCCAGGGCACAGGGTTTTCTTGGTTTCTTTCGAACATGGTTTTCCTACTTTCTTTCTTTCTTGCTTTGTTCTTTGTTTCTTTGGCACAGGGCACTGGCGGAGAATTCATTCCGGACTCCTGCCCAGGACTAGAAGAGGATTGATTCCAACGTGTTTCATTGGGGCGGTCCGCGATGGTGGATGCCAAGCTTTGCTCCGGTGGGCTTCCTGCTTGCTTTGTTTCATTTGCCGGTTGCTGCAGTGGAGGGTTGACTTGGACAGTGTGGTTCAGCAGTGCAGGCTTCGTGCTGACCATTGGCTTTTTTATTTTGTTTTTTTCTTGTGCTTCAACCATGTGTTCGATCGACACCATAGGAAGTGGTTTTTTATTTTTGGGTCAAAATCTTAATGGCCATTGATAAATATCCCACAAATCAATGGCTCTGAATAAAACCTGGAATAAAACCCATAAACTTCTGCGATTTTTGTTTCGTATTTGGGAATCAGTGGTTAGGACTATGATTTTGATGCCGTATTGTATGAAAAAGGGTATATTTTGGCATGTTTGAGCAGCTTGTTTCCATTTAGTGGTCTAGTTTCTAATTTTAATTTTAATGTGTTTGCAAGTTTATTGTTGGCTATTTTTCATGCTAAATTGTGGGGTGTTGATAGCGTTTCACGCCACTTCCTTTTTCGAGGCTGGGCTCCCTGTTTTTTGCAGGTGCGGCGGAGCAGAGGAGGGGCAGGCATCGTTGAAGCCAAGAAGGGCTCTTCATATTGAAGGGCATGCTTGGCATGTTCCTGGTTGTTGCCAAACAGTGGCAAACAGTGGCAAAAGGATTTGGATCACTGCTGATTGTTGGCAAACAGTGGCAAAGGAGCGCCCAAGAAGATCTGGGCCTGCAGGAAACGTTGCTTGCTTCTGGGTTTACTTGCTTTGCTTGCAGAGCAGGGGCTCCAGGGGACTTCCAGGGCTTCCGATTCAGCTTTAGGGCTTGCGATTCAAGCCTTTTTTAGTCTGGTTTGTTCTAACAGAGCAAGATCTGGACACAGCAGGCTGGAATCGATTCTTTGAAGCCCGGAATAGGTAGCAGCGAAGCTTAGTCCTGCTGCTGGTGCCGGATTTGAAGATGCAACAGCCAGGGCCTGGTTTGATGATGCCGGAAACGTTGGCTGGGTCTTTTCCTTGCCCAACTTGATGTGTGGAGCTTTTGTCCCTGTAACTGGCCGATTTGCTGAAGCCGGGGGAAGTGCAGAGGTCTTCTGCCCTATCCAATCTGTGACTTCCGGCCCAGCTTCTGGCGATTCCGACCTATGCAGCATATGCATGGTCTGCCGACGTTTTTTCTTGGGTGACCATGAGGTCGATGGAGACCTTAGGAAATGGCAGGACATTTCTTCTCTAAAAAGATGTTGGCCACTGATCTGGCATCATATTTAGAATATGCTCCAGATCCACGGCTAGGATTCAACCTCACAAACGTAACCCATAATACTTGAAAAAAACATTTAAAATAAATTTCGCTCTGAATAAAACCCACTAAAGTAACTTGTATTCTTATCTCATGTGAGTCCCACATAAGACCACTCCTCACATGTATGGTACTACTGAGAAGTGAAATACACTATACTACATGGTTGATATATACGTTACTGCGCTATACTACATGGCCGAGATTTGAAAGGTTTAGGGTTTTAGTGGCTGCGGGGGTTTTAGTGAGCTTTCTATTATGGCGATGCTCAGAGGTGGAGCATATCTTGTGGGCTGTAAACCAGTTTTTTCTACAGATGGAAAGCTTCTTCTTGTTGGCACAGGTTCTTCGGTTACCATCTTTAGTGTCGCCACCAGCCTCGTGGTATGTCATAATCTAGATGCCCCCCCTTGCTTGTTCAATTTACTTACTGGTTAATATGTTCGTAGGTGAATGAGTTGGAAGGACACACGGACATTGTAACTGGCATTGTCGTGGTGCCTGCTCCTAATTCTTCGCTTTGTCATGTCTGGACTGCTTCACGGGATGGAAGTATAAGGCTCTGGAACTTCACTTCTGGGAAGCAGATAAAGAAAATAGATGTTGGTTCGCCTGTATTATCAATGGTGAGTAAATTGCATCGACTGAGAGATATTGGTCCACAGATGCTTCAGTCTACAATGTCGTGTTGTACTGTTTCTCACGTCGTGTTAGCAGGTTATTCCAGGCTTGTACAAGCGTGGAGGGACTCAAATTTTGGCATTTTTATTAGTTTGGAAATCAAATAAGGATTGGGGAGGACGAGTTTTCATGTATGACTTAAGAAAAGGTGTTCCAATACCTGGAAGTTTAGCTAAGGTCAGAATTACTGATTAATCCTTTTATAGTTTCAGAATTACTGAAACTGGTTGCTTATATCCAACAATGTAGTTTTGGTCTACAGTATAGGATCTAAGGGCTATAGACACTGCTGGAAGTCTTATTTAGAACCTTTCTTCTCAGGTTGAACATCCTTGCAATCTGGTTATTGGTCAATCGGGAGGCTTAGTTGGAATGATTGATCACGCAAGAGGATGGTTATGGCAAGTTCCCTTAAAGGGAATTCAAAGTGGTAAAATTGTGAAATACACTATCCTCCATCACGAGGGAATGAGTGTTCTGGCAATCGATCCAACAGATACAGTAGTAGCAGCTGGCGACAATCAAGGAAAGATCTATATCTGGAGAAATGTTGGCGAAAGGACATTTGCATGCACAGATGCCATTAATGGGCCAGAAAAAGGGATCGAAAATGGGCCAGACAAACTGGATCGAAAAAGGGATGATGCAGATTCACGTACAAGATACCATTGGCATGCGCATGAAGTGGCCTGTCTTACTTTTACTGCAGATGGAGCTTATTTGTTATCTGGTTAGCCTTGATGATTTAAATTAAGAATTCTTTATCATATTCACTTCTATTCTGGCACTTGCCATTATTTGTCTGGCTTGATAATATATTTAACCTTCTTTTTAGCGAGTTAAGTTAATTCCCTTTTACCGTAGGACCATAATCTCCATCTTGATATATTGCATGGATGGTTTCCACAATTCTTGCAGGTGGACAGGAAGCTGTGCTGGTAATGTGGCAGCTTGAGTCTGGAAAACAACAATTCTTACCAAGACTTGGGGGCCCTATTTCATACATTGCTGACAGTCCAGACCCTTCCAAATTTTCTGTGAGATCAACGCTGTTTCATAAACTACTTACACATTCATTTCTATTCATGTCTCACACACAGTTTCATTTACAGATAAGTTGCGCTGATAATTCCATAAAATTTTTGAACATTGGAAGCATGAAAATAGAGGGAATGGTTCAAAGCACCAAGGTTATATTTTTCTTTTGTGCATTCTAGATGTATTGTATGGCCTTATCTTTGTGTATTTAGCATATTCAATATTTTGCAGCCATCTACGCCCCCACCTGAAAGTTATAAATATAAGAGCAACACGAGAGCTGTGCTGGAGCCTCAGAAAGGCAGTATCGTTCTGCCTACTGTCAATTCGGTGCAGTTTTATGACTGCAGATTTGATAGGCATATTGCAGAGGTTTGTTATTTTCTTATGTTAGATTAATAGAAACATATAATCTTTAAACAATGGCAACATGAAATAGGTGGAGGTTCGTAGATCTTTTTTATCGTTTCTTAAGTTCAAGTAAAAAAATTATGATAGTAATTTCGTTACAATAGGTTCAAGTCCTTCAAAGGAACTACGTTTCGGGGTCCGAGGATTCAAAATCGAGCTATTCACATCCTGTAAGTTGACGTGCTTCATAGATTTGTCACTAAATATTGTGTCCCATATATATTTTTGGCCCTATGATTTAATTTTGGTGGCTGTACTTTATAACTCGCAGACAGTTATTACCCATGTGACATTTTCGGCTGATGGCTTGGACATGGCCACGGTCGATATTAGAGTTCCAGAGGAAAATATAGGTGGTGCCTGCTGTTTGAAGTTTTGGAAATGGGATCAAGAATCTAAGCAGTACACATTGAACACTCGTGTTGATGAACCACATAGGTAGGTGTTGACCATTTCTGGTGATCATTTGATGCTGTATATAACGCGATAATACTAAAATCATGCATGGATTGATCGGGAAATAGTGCAGAAATTTCAAGCCTGGCATATAATCCAACCGATTATATGGTTGTCAGTTGCTCTTATGGTGGTGACTTCAAAGTAATGTATTGACTTACCTTCCTACTAGCTGCTCGTGACATGCTTTGATGGGTACTGCTTGCTGTGTTTGTCTCACAGATTTGGTCAAAAGGGCTTCGCAACTGGATTTGCAGTTCGACAGGATCCTATAAGTACAGTTTTTATGCATTTTCAGTCGTTTCATTTGTTTCATATTTTCTTATTTAAAGCTCAGCCAAAGTACAGTTGGCTGGTCGTGCATCTTTGTTCCAGCCTGAAATTTCAGAAACATCATGGCATACACCTAAAAATGATCTTTGCAATGAGTAATGTTGTAATCCTCCCATCTCTGATCCCTGGTCAATGCAATTTGAGTTCCTTTTATCAATGCTAGCAGCCATGTCCTAGAGAAGTATCTAGCTTACATTTGCTCTAGCAAAGTGACCTGCTGAGTGAGTTTTTCAGTAAGATGTTGCATCTCTTGATATGTTTGTTTAATAATCTTTAGAGAGTGTGAGATGTTATTTTTATTTGATAAAATTTTTGTGTCATTTAGTACTTATTGCCCTTGTTAGAATCAATTAATATTCGTTAAAGTGTTCATTTTCTTGTTCATCCAGGCAGAAAGAGATGCTAGCTGCCGCATTTTCTCCAGATGGTTCTGTTCTAGCAGTGGCTGCAGAGGAAGTAATCACTCTTTGGAATCCTAGAACAAATGGCTTGCTTTTTACACTTGTGTCTGGACCATCTCCACAGGTAAGTCTTTATATTAGGTAGTACTTTTCCAGTATAATTATTTCCTCAGAAATGTTTAAATGAATGTGTGTGAAACAAAATTGAGAAAATTTATTGCATTGTCTGTCGGGTAAGAGAGATACTAGATAGGTAGTGATTGTTAATCATACCACATTGGCATTGGCAACATCCATAGGACATATGCCGTTCCCCTCAGCGTCTTTATCGAGACTTGAACACAAGATCTCGTGATTGCTAGCTAGCCACCAAACCCACATGGAAGGGGCGGCGTGAGGGCTACTCTTGGATTTGCATGTGCCAATCAATGTTTCTCAATATTCTTCCATGTCTTATATAAGCATCACTATTCATTCTGAATTCTAGTATAATGTAAATGTGGTTCTTTAAGATTCTATGCATGGATCAGATCCTTGTTGCCATGCTATGTAGTGTGTTTTTATTACTAACTCATGTACAGCCAATATCTCTTCTTGCATTTCTTCATAATTCAGAGCACATTGTTGCGGCTTCATATGGTTCGAGTCCGCAGTTGATGGTGTGGAACTTGGTAACACTCTCCTTGTGGTGGTCATATCATATAGAAGTTGATGGTCTGTGGAGATTTATTTGCTCTTGTTATTATTCAAGTTGCTAGTTATTAATGTTTTGGCAGCATTTGACAGCAATCGCAGTAGATCCAGCGAGTCCGAATTTTGCAATCACTGCATGTAGAGGTTCTGGAGGACAGGTTTGCATATTCTGCGTGAATAGTCCGTTGCCAGTTTCCTTGTGGAACGTATGCAATGTAAGGCCCAAATAATACCTGTACAACATGTTTGCAAGCTAGTAACATATTTTGCATCTTTCTTGGATCAGGGCGTTGGAGGGGCGTTGCTGTTTATTCCACACCAGTTCTCTCCTCTGCAAAAGGAGCTAGCAGCTTCTAGAAGCAGCCTGCTCGTGCTAACAAAACAACGAGAATATATTATATTTGACCCCTATAATCAAGTAAACATGCAGCTGGCTCGAATAAAAACAGAAGATCCTGTTTTGCTTGAAGGTATGCAATGCATTTATGTTTCTTGGCGACAAATTAGCTTGTTTGACCTGCTTCTGCCTTCCATTTGCAGGTTTGTCAGGGTTTGAGCAAATGTATGGCAGGGATACTTCTGGGAACAAGCCTCATGAAGACTTAGTGACCACTAAGAAAGTCAAACCCTGGGGTGATCTTCTGAATGGCCCTTCTCATGTGCTGCCTTCTCTCACAAAGATAGGGGAGAAAGTGTTGGCATCATTCCTTCAAAGGAAAGCTGAATAAAAGGCATATGTAACAGCTTTATATACCATGTGAGAGAATGCACAGGATGAATGAAATTGTACACCCATACAATGAAAGCATAAAAGTTTGCGGATGTGATGACCCTGTGCCGGGAACTTGTATTGTACCATATTAGATGGCCATTGATTTATCCATTCAAGAAAATTGAGTATAAGACACTCGTTTCAAATAGGCTCGAGGAATGTGTACTTTAAAATCCAAGAAATCATCTATATGATACTAAGATGTCATTCGTTCAGATTGAGTATAAGACACACTCATTGCAGATAGGCTTCAGGAATGTGTACTTTACAATCCAAGAAATCATTTATATGATACCAACATGTCATTCATTCAGATTGGGGTGTTCCTACAGGAGATCTCAGGGTGGACATTATCTATTTAGTTTAGTAGATTGGAAAGTCAGGAATAAATAGTGGATCCTAAATTCATATCAAGGGGCGGGGAATTAATCAAAATGCCTTTACGTTTGCTAAATACGTTTGCTAAAATTTTACGTTTTGCTAAAATCATTAACATGCCTTTGTTTTTATAAAAAGGCTATAAAAGTGCCCCATTTTTTTTTTCTTTTGTTTGTTTTAGGGGGGAAGTGTCCTTTACAAGGCCTTGAATTAATTTGGATATAATATTTTATGGAATATTTTATTATCATTTGAATATATGGCTGGGATTGTTTGGGATTGTTTAGGATTTGTTGGGGGGTTTGTGACACTTTACAATTAGACGGTAGAGGTGACTATAGAAGGTCTATCATTCAACTACAAATGACAAAAATAAGTGACATATATAGAACAATGCTTAATAAGGCAATAATGTGATTTAGTCCTTGTTCTAGCAAACTTCTTAGGGCTATCCATTTCAAAAGCTTGGCTTGAGGTTGTTGGCATAGTTGTTTGCTAGATATCAATGTCATACTTAAGGAAGGAAGGAAGGTATTTTTATCGTCCACGGCGACCAATCGATCTATGGCACCCAATACAAAAGCGCAGCAAGCGGATTACTACCCGGATTAAAAAACCCTTGCCCCGAAGGGTTTTGAGAAAAAAACCGTGGCGACAATCGGCCTGTGACAAAACTATTCCAATATAATGAAATGCAAAACACATAAATATATACACTCATGTGCAGACCCGTAGTGCACGACGGTGGGTAGCCAAAGAGGACAAAGGTGGGCTCGCGAGATCCATTACCTCTGAATATGCGACCCCGAGAGCGCGTCTTGCGGCGGTGTGGTGTGTTCATCAACAAATGTAGGGCAAGTCCGGTAGGTACTAAGGGGCGATGTCGGCGGGATCATTTGAATCTTTGGACAACTCTGGAAAGTGTGAGAGTCATCCTCAATGGCACCCGCTTGACCCGGCACTAACGAGGAGCTGTCTGGCGGGGCTCCCCAATCCACCCGCCTCGATCTCGAGCGGAGATGGTGGGCACTGTCTGAATGGAGGCAACGAAGTCTGCTTTTGGGGCATTGGGAACGAGGTAGAGCTGCGGGCCCCGCCAACGCTGGGGTTGATGTGCTCCTTGTAATGGGCGTTTGACCTGCTCTAGAGCCGGGGTCCCGAGCTTACCAAGGGAAGCAAGCGTCAGTACTCCCTGGCCGGGTTGTCGCGATGTCGGCCTCTGTGTCCACGCACACATCCGTGCTCCTCCGCACATTCCATCGGCGAACTCTCTTACCCCTCCAGCGGGCCACGAGCCAGCTGCGGGCCCATTACCCACAGTGTAAGCCGGTGCGGGGCCAGAGCATCACCCATATTAACCACTTTTTTACGAAAATAGGCGATGTGTCTATCAAAGGGGCCGTGGCGTATAAGAATCGATTTCCCTCTGGCGGGGATCGATAGGGGGTGAAGGTTTCACCAGAGTGCGTGCCAAAAAATGCCTTACGCTTTTGCTCCAAGTCATTCAGTGTCGCCCAAAGGCAATAGGGCCCCAAACCTCGACCCATACGGAAGGGCGAATTTCGACCGGTAACCAAAAGCAGATGTGGCCCGATGGCCCAATTATAGAGCTCACTGCTGGCGGTGACTATTGTTGCATGGCATAAAGCGCTTTCCGGCCCTGCTGTCACACAAGCGGATGGACGCCCCTAGCAGAAGCGAGGAGGGGAACTCCACCCCTAGGTACTTTGTAGGTGGGCGACCTCCACCGACCGCCCCCCCGATATGTGAGTGCTTGGGGCGTGGGGTGGCGTGAAGAGGATATGAGAACCACCCCGGTCTTGGCCGATTCAGCGCATGTCAGAAGCCCCGCGTAATGTGTCTAGGGGCATCAGGATGAGACCGCATAGCTTCGGGGTGGGCAAGGTCAAAGATCGCTTATCGTGAGTAGATGAGCCGGGCGGATGACACGGTGCAAAAGCCGTGATGCCATCCCCCATGCTCAAGAAGCCGTGGCTCTAACCGGGTCAATATAGAGGCCAAAAAAGTGTTGGTGAGAGGGGCACCCCTGCCGGACCGATACTATCGGGTGAATGCTTGGCCCCTTGCCGAACCCCACCTTAAAACAACTCTCATACAACGTATATGGCATTCCTCGCAAATGGGCTGATTGGCCGCAATCTAGCCCATAGCTTTTTTGGGGATCAGTATCAAAAGCCTTCGAAGTCCACAAGCGGCAATACAAGTCCCGCCATTTGGTTTTACCGTCTTCAATCAATTGCCCGCGGTGTAAAGATATGGTCAATCGTTGAGTGGCTGGGTCTAAAGCCCGCTTGTGTGAGGGCTCGCACATCTCTTGTGTGAGGGCTCGCGACATCCGCCGCCTCTGGGGACAAGCCGCTTTCGAGAATGCCCAACGCGGTTTGGCAAATCTTGAAGCCGACCATGATCGTCCGGCAGAATTGGGCGGGGCGGTGGGTCACCCGCTTTGTGAATGGGGACAACCACGCTTTTGTGGTCCATTGTGGGAAACCTTCCCGCAATGCTACATTGAATAGGGTAGTGAGGATCGGCACCCCGGTACGCCTCGCCCATTTGAGTAACTTCTACCGCATACCATCGAGGTCACCGCCTTCCCATTAGCCGACCATTGCGGGCCCTCCACAACATCCTCCTCCGAGAACCAATGGGGGCCATCCGTGGGGGTATGGGCGACGCAGCGCCCCCCCGGGTTGGGTCATAGAGCTGCAAGCAGATTCTTCCCCTTTGCCGGGTGTGATGTCCCCAGTAAATTTCGGGTCGGCCTTCAAGCACTCTGCGCCAAAAGGTTCGAGGATGAGTGTCCAGCAGGCCGAACATCTCCCCCTGATGCCTGGCAAGGTACCGCGCCTTTGTCTCCTTCAGATGGGCGCGGTACTGTGTGGTAGCCTGCAAGCGGGTACCTAAGGAAGTGAATGACATTATTGTCGCAAGGACACAAACATGAAAGGCAAATAAAATGTAGTACAAGAAGTCATTGATTATGTGTATTGTTGTTCCTTCGTAGCAAAGCTCTTTCAAAATTTAAAATCAAAGGCATTATGTTTTGGCCAACTGATGTACCATTTAAAAATGAGAGTAATTTTGCCATTCTTGCCCCATTCCTACTCTATTGCTAGTTATTGACTTTAAAAGTGCTGGAAGAGGTAGGCTTGGAAGTGGAGGATGATTTTTGTCAACCCCTTGCCCAACCCTGTCCTACTTCTAGTTATTGACTTTAGGAAGGTTGAGCTAGACTTGAAAATGATGTTATTTTCTGTCCCTCAACTGAACACTCCAACAACTTTAGCATCCTTTTAATGTAGTACTTACTTACCTTACCCGGTGGATTGCATATACATGGGCTAGAGCTCGATTATATAGGTTCGAAATTTGGACCTCCGTATTATGATGATTAATTTTATCATGCAAGTTGTTTGTAATTTATGCAATATCTTTATTCAATCCAATTCAATTTCATTCCTATGTAGTACTTTGAAATTGACCATGAAATTTGTATCTTGAAGTTTATCTCAAATTCACAGCCTTTTGCTTGGATGAGATTGCATGCCCCTTAAACCCCTGTCCTTGCAGGTTAAGCCAATCTAACCGTTGCCCACCATTGGATCAAGGAAGGGTTACATTGCATAATCACTAGAATATGCTTTTCGAGGGAATATTCCAGAGGTTATTGCCCATAATCCGACGAATATGCTTTTTGAGAGAATATTCTAGAGATTATCAGTCTGTATCAGAAATTGTTGCTCTGTTCTTACCAGTTCAGCTTCCTTTTGGCATCAGATCAACGAAATGCCATCTATTATGCCATCTTTTAAGTCTAGCCGAGCCCATCCTTCTTTTGCATCCCTCAAGCAAGAATTTGGTATTCCAATTTTTCTCAATTTCGAAGGCCGTTTCTGCAAATCGTATTTCTTATTTCGTTTTCTCTGATTCAAGGCCAACCCGCAATTTCATCTGCGAAATGGGCTTCCGAATCCTTCTCTCTGTTGCTCTGGTCTGTGCCTGTAATCTGATCTCTAATACCAGACCCTCCCACCATCGCCATCTCTCAGAGCTTGTCCAACAGCTCTAATGCTTAACTGTAAAAAGCTCTAATGCTTAAGAAACTGTAAAAGCTCTAATGCTTAAGAAACTCCTACCAAGAAGATTCAACAAGCTCCTGGGGTCTCATTTTGATTTCCAGTTCATGAAGATGAAAAAGCATTCTTTTTTTTGGATTTCGGCCGATTAACGAGAAATTTAGGAAAGAATCCGGCATGAAAAATCCGGGGAAAATCAAACGCGGCAACCGGAAAGTGTGCCGGTATAGGGCGTTGTATTTTTCCAGCGTATACGCCCCGTAGAGCGTATTCGCACGGCATATACGGCCAATTAGTGGGCCTAGCTGTCGAGCACAAAGGGAAAAAGCGGTCCACCGATTCACATGTTACATGTCGTTATTCATAGGCTAGCATTTTTTTACACATAAGGGGCATTTTTTTACTCTTCCATTATTCAAAAGTTGGTGCCAATCTTGGCGCCATTGCTCTAGTGGGCCTCTGCCTCTACCTCTGCCTCACGCACACAACAACTATTAAGGACAATGGCAAAGAAAAACATGTCCACTTTTGCAGACCCCATTCACATTCTTGATGTCACTGATCCATCAACACTCAACCTCACTGCTCTTATTGGCATTGGCGTCATCTGTCCTTATTCGTGGTTCGCCACATTTCATCTGTCCTAGCCACATCTCAAGGGCATATTTTACTAGGGGACGATCCAAGGTCACTTTTATCTGCTTATTCTGTTGTTTCTTTATCAAAGAGATCAAATGGCTCTATTTAAAAGTCAGTATCCCAGTAGATTTGGGTTGATGCCCTGCAACTCCCTAGCTAATAATTGGCATAGAAGATTCTTAAGCAGGCTCCTTATTATGGAAAATGGTATCAACCTGAAGAGGTCAATATGAATTTCCATAGAACCTTTACTACTGCGACAACATTTAGTTTTATCCTTCTTAATCTTATCTTTCAATGTGTAGCAATCGACGAGAAAGCGGTAAGTTGAGTTGCAAGTGAGAAGCTATACCTCTCCTTGAAATTAACTTAAAACGGTTTAAACATTGCAGTTGCATATTGTTTATCTAGGGAAGAAGAATGTTGAAGATCCAACCACCCATCATGTTATGCTATCTAATCTAATAGGAAGGTATAATTCCATTCATATGCATTATAAGTTTCTCAATCTTTGAGTGCTTTTATGTTTATCTAATCCTCAATCAGTCTCGAAGAAGCTAGAGATGCATTGGTCTATAGCTACACAAAGAGTTTCTCAGGATTTGCAGCTCATTTAACATCCAGCGAAGCTACTAATCTTGCAGGTATTTCACACTTTTCTTATCTTATTATAATGGCATTTGCTTATTTTTTTTTGGATGCTTCCACTATTTATGCAACCAGAGAATCCAAATGTAGTTTCGATATTCCAAAGCACAACACGGCATCTACATACAACTCGATCTTGGGATTATTTAGGAGTTGCATTCCCATCTATCACTAGCCTAACTACAGGGGTAGATGTAATCATAGGCATTTTGGATACAGGTAAGCTACATATACAAAGTTGCAAAATATAAATTACGTCATCATATATTCTATATATGATATGACAATGGAGATAACTACACTATAGGAATATGGCCCGAGGCGTCGAGCTTTGATGACCATCTTCTTGGACCTATACCATCCAAATGGAAGGGATCATGTGCTGTCACAATAGATTTCAATTCTTCAGCTTGCAATAGGTTCATTTCACTCCCAATTATTGTTCCCCTGATTTTCTAAAACCATAATAATAAGAAGTGATGTTAAATTGTAGGAAATTGATTGGTGCAAGATATTACTACAAAGGTTATGAGAAGGAAAAGGGCATAATTCCAGGGTTCAAATCTCCAAGGGACGCACATGGTCATGGAACGCATACTACATCTACTGCAGGAGGAAGCATGGTAAAGGGTGCCAATTTCTTTGGACTAGCTAGTGGAAATGCTAGAGGTGGAGCTCCTGCTGCGAGAATTGCGGCCTATAAAGTATGTTGGGGTAGAGATTGCTCTGATGCAGATATCCTAGCTGCAATTGATGATGCCATTTCTGATGGTGTTGACATATTGTCAGTTTCATTGGGTGGTGGTCCCATGGAATATTTCAAAGATGTCTTGGCAATTGGTTCATTTCATGCCATGCAACATAACATTTTGACTTGTGTTTCTGTTGGAAATGATGGCCCATACAAAAGGACGGCCGCCAACCTTGCACCATGGCTACTAACTGTAGCCGCCTCCTCCATGGATAGAGAATTTATCACGAACATCAAGTTAGGAAATGGCCTTATCAAACAGGTAACCATTGCAATTAGCCAATTGAAATCTTGTTATGGGGTCCTATTGATGTTTTGAAGGCATTGATGAATATGTTGGTGGTTAAAGACAGGGTGTGGCATTAAATAGGTTCCACTCTAAGAAGCAATGGCACGAAATACAATATGGTGGAAATGTGACCCACCATACAGAAACAAACGTGACCAAAAAGATGTAAGATATTGATAAGCTGATAGATGATTTCATTTGCATTGAAAAAGAGCTAAGTTTTTCTCGATGATGGTATTAGATGGTGTGACGAGACTACCCTTACAAAGGAAAAGATAGAAGGGAAAATAGTCTTATGTGATGATTGGAGTGATTTTTCGGACAAAAGCATTGCTGAAGCTGGAGGGTCAGGGTTGATTATTGAGAAAAGAGATGAATATGACGCCAAATTGGCATATGCATATGCACTTCCTGCCAGTACTGTAAACCGAAATGTAGCAGACTCTATACACCACTATATGCAGTCAAGCAGGTGAACGTTTGGCTCCATATTTACTCACCCATTAGAGATGTTACCACAAATTAACAAAATACTTACTTTGCAGGTTTCCAGTTGCTAAAATCCTTCCGGCCATGACAGTGCTTCGTAACCATACCGGCCCTGACCTTGCCTCTTTTTCTTCTCGTGGGCCTAATGTTGTAACGCCTGATATTTTAAAGGTATACCATTATTGTTTTATGTTTATTTTACTTGGAGTATTTCTACATGCTTACTCTAGAATTATGCAGCCAGATATTACAGCTCCAGGAGTTGATATCCTTGCTGCTTGGTCTCCTGCTGGACATATTCCTGGACTCATGAGGAATCGACAAAATGTGAAATTCAACATTATTTCAGGGACATCCATGGCATGTCCTCATATAAGTGGTGCAGCTGCTCATCTCAAATCCCTTTATCCCATGTGGACCCCAGCTGCCCTAAAATCGGCTCTTATGACTACAGGTTTAGTAATATTAATTAAATCTTTTATAACACACATTGTATCAGCTTGTTGCTTCTACTTTGCAGCAAATGCTCTAGACCGAAAGAACAAGAAGAACAAAGACGGGGCCCTGGGATATGGATCTGGCCAAGTGAACCCTTATGCAGCTGCAAATCCAGGACTAATATATGATATCAAACCTCAAGATTACAACATTTTCCTTTGCAGCATTGGCTACAATAGAACTCAACTACAAAAGCTAACAAACATATCAATACATTGTTCAGGAAATCACAAAGCATGGGAACTTAACTACCCTTCAATAACAATAGGAAATGTCACAACTTCTGGTGTGGATGTAACTATAAGAAGAAAAGTGACAAATGTTGGGGTATCACCTTCTTCTTATAAGGCTATCATTGAACATCCAAAGGGCGTGAAAGTAAGTGTATGGCCTCGTAAACTAATGTTTTCAAGCAAGTACAGCACTAGAGTGTATAAAGTGAGGCTTGTAGCAAAGCATTTAATTGAAAGGAAGAGTGTAGAAGGCTCATTATCCTGGGCTAATGGTGATGTACACCTTGTTCGAATTCCTATTGTTATAACGAGAAAATAATTTATCTTCTTCAACCTTATCATATGAGCAATGTAATATATCTTATACATTTTGTGAAAGCAATTGCTCATCATCCATTTTCACAACTCACAATAAGTGCCATGTAATATGTTAGTGAGTAGCACTGGGGCTTCATTTAGTGCTAACACTATTTGCCTCCCTCCAGAGATTTTTTTTTTCAAAAAGGAAAGGATCATTCAATAATCTCACAATCACACAACCTGATATCATGCTTGCAGCAGGTTATATTAGTAGGTGCATGCACCTCCTACTAAACTACACTAACCCTTGCCTATCTTGAAGGCACTATGACAGAGGGGCTGATACATCAGAAAGATGAAGGACCATCATTGAAGCTTTACATACTTGGCAGGAAATGGTCTTGTCTTGATAATAAAAACCTACTACAGGGTATGTGTCATTCTAAACCGACTACAGGGTATGCGTCATTCTTTGGCACATAGGCATCCAGCGCAGGTCACTGTTAGCCTCAGTATTATACGGCTGCACAGCAAAGAAATGATTTAGCTGCTGTGCTTGTACCAACTTTATGTGTTGACAACTAAGTGCGATTGAGTTAACAAAGATCACAAGTGGCACCCAACGAGCAAGCATTTGGATACTCAGGCCTACTTTGCTAGGGAGCAACTTGAAAACTCCCATCTCACACTTCAGTACTCACTGCAGAACAGCTCGCAAATGGAATGTCAAAGCCACTTGCTGACTCTACAGTTTAAAAGCGTCTCTTGAGCATTCATCGTTTAAAGCTTAAAGGGGTTTGATTTTCAATTTTTCTTACTTGTTCTAGGTTAGAGTTCAATTTTAGGAGGAGTGTTAATATGAAACCTCACACTAACCTCTGCACTGATCATTGGATCTTAGCGGTACACGTCTATCAGCTTTGTTTTGTTCATCTCTTTCTACTCACTTTGTTTTCTTCAGCATTCTATCAGTAGCAGACGCTGCTTTTCATGTCTATAATATGTCATTAGCAATTTCTATCTCTATCTTGTTCATCTTGTAAGTTCATAATCACGAGCAACCCAAAAATCTGTAACTTTAATCCCTGATGGTTCTTATGATTTGATGTTTTGGAGTCACTTGAGTAGGAAAGAAAGAAAGGATCAGCATATAGATTATAATAAAGGAAAATGGAAACAGAAAAGAAGGACAAAAACGGGGGTAATATAGTAAATTTGCAGTGCTGAACACAAACGAACTGTCACATTCCCACCTGCAGTAAAAGGACTCTCACCCCTGCACCAATTGGGAGAACTTGGCCCAATTACTCTCCCTAAGGAACCATGTTAACGCCCAAATCCATCATTTGTACATGCGTTCTTCCATCCTGACCATCCTGAAATGAGAAACAGAAGAGCTTGCTACCTATTTTTTAGGCCAACAAACAAAAGAGGAAGTAACTTACTGAGAACTGTTACTGACTCGTGCGGTTATCACAGGTTCGACAACTGGATAGTCTTTCCACATAACCCTTGCCTTTGTTGTACAGGGATAAAATTAGCCTCTCTATTTTCCAGTTGAAATTTCAAAGAAAGGGGGAAACTTGAATGTACCTCTTTCTTGTCTGACTACAGATCCAATCCTTCCAATCCTCTGCATACCTCCATAAGTAGAAATTATGTGTTTCTACTTTAGCTCCTTGGCCCAGGCAATTTATTGGAAATGCTTTTCCGTGATATACGAATGAAATAATGCATATCTCCTGCCAAGACATGGATGCATAGCCAGATAATGCAAAAAGCAGTTATCAATGGGCCATCTCATGGAATTTCTATATTAACAATTTCATGCACTAGGCCTACATGGTACATCAAACATGCCAAAAGAAGATCAGTGAATGATGCTTAATGGGTGATACTTCATTTGGATTTGCCCCTTCCTCTTTCATCATTTCGAAGAGTTCCAGAGCCAAATGTCCTCCTCAATGCTGTGCATACGCAGAGATAATAGCATTTCATGACACAATATTTCGAGTTTGCCTTTATGAGCCTCATTCAAGCTTCCACACTTTGCATACATGTCAACCAAGGTGCTCCCAATAACAATATTGGAATGAAGTTCGCTTTCAATAATGCTGTTATGGATAAACCTGCCATATTCTATTGCCCCTAAGCTGGCGCATGCTTTCAGTGCATTCAGATATGTAACCAGATTTGGTTTTATGCCTTGCTGTCGCATCTTTTGGAAATCCTCAAGTGCCTGAACACCTTTCCCATGTTGAGCATATCCTCCAATCATTGTCCCCCATGAGACAACATCCGGAAGTTGCAGCTTCCCAAAAACTTTGGTTGCCTCATCCAAGCTACAACATTGTGCATACATATGAACTAGGGCGTTCAGGATTACATCATTTGGATGGAGATCATTTTCAATGGTCTGCTCATGGACTAGCCTACCTCGAATTACATCTCTGGTGTTAGAGCATGCCTTCAATATACTTGAAAAAATAACACTATCTGGCTTTATGCCTTCCTGCTGCATTTTGTCAAAGTAATCTATGGCTGACGAACCTTCTCCATGCTGGGCATATGCTACTATCATTGCACCCCATGATACTATGTTTCTGTTAGAAAGCTGGTCAAAGAGTTCAAATGCTTCAGAAAAATGTCCACATTTAGCATACATGTTAATAAGGCTATTTTTAATTACGATGCTCCAGCACAGACCGCTTTTCATGATTTGCTCATGAATTAACCTGCCATGCTCTATTGCTCCCATGCTGGAGCACGATTTCAAAATGTTCAAAAATGCAACTTCATCGGGCTGAATGCCTCTCTCTTGCATCTTCTGGAAACATCCTAAGGCAAGGTCACCTTCACCATGCTCATTATATCCTGCAATTAATGCACTCCAAGATATGGCACTTCGATTGGGCAATTCACGGAAGAAATTGCAAGCCTCCTTCAGACTCCCACATTTAACATACATATCAACCAAAGCATTCCCCACTACACCATCTAATTGTAATCCACTTTCAATCAGCATCCCATGGACAACCCGAGCTTGCTCTATTGCTTTCATTCTTGCACAAGCTTTCAGCAAATCAAGGAACAGAACTACATCTGGATCTATCCCTTCTTGTTGCATCATATGGAAGAATTCCAGAGCCAGCAAACCCTGCCCTCGCTGGGTGTACCCTGCAATCAAGGAACTCCAAGCTACAATATTTAGGTCCATGCCTTCTCGCTGCATTTGACTTAAACATTCTAAAGCTTCGCAATGTTTCTCATGTTGTATATACGCTGCAACCATACTGTTCCATGATACTGAATCTCTATTTTGTATCCCATCAAAGACTTTACGTGCCGCCTCCAAGCTATCACATTTTGTATACATATCGACCAGAGCATTTCCAATAATGGTATCTGATTGCAGTTTTCTTTTGACAATCATATTATGAATCTCTTGACCATGCTTAATTGCCCTAGCTTTTGAACATGCTTTCAAGATACTTAAAAATGTCACTTTATCAGGTTCTAAACCTTCAAGTTGCATTTTCTGAAAATTTTCTAAAGCAAGAATTTCATATCCATTTTCAACATATGCCGTCGCCATTGTGTTCCATACCACAATATCTCGATTTGACAGCTCATTAAAAACTTTGTACGATGCCTCCACATTTCCGAACTTTCCATACATGTCTATGAGAAGGCTTCCTAACAAAGCATCCAATTGAACACCATCTCTAATAATCTGATCATGGATTATTCTACCCTGCCTAAGAGATTTTGCCATTATGCATGCTTTAAGGATAGCAGCATACACATATCTATTAGTCTTTGTTCCTAATAATTGCATTCTATTGTACAAATCAATGGTAACATTCCCCTGTTCCACATTGGCATTTGCCAGAATGATGGCAGCCCATGTATATTCTGTAGGCTCTGCAATTTTTTTAAATGCCTGGTTTGCTTCATGCAAGCTTGAATGGTTGGCAAACAATCTGACTAGATGATCGCCTAAAACTCCAACTGAATCAAGGGAATTATGGATCATGAGAAATTGCACTTTCCTGCCATGTTCTAAATCCCTTTGCTTAACACACACCTGGAGAAGTTGATAGGCCTGATCTCTTGCTAAATGTAGCCCCTGATTCTGCATAATCTCCGCCGTTTCAAGTGTATCAGCAAGCAATCTAACCTCACGTAGTTGACATAAATCGTCATCAATCCTTAACCCATACAATCTGTTAGTAAAGGAAGGACGAGAGAGCTAACAAATGCTGAAGTAACATACTTGGTTGCATTTTGTGCTATGGAATAAGTGCGCAGGACAATCTGGTAAAAAGGGAAGCGATCAGGAACTGATAGAGAGTGAAGAAATGGGTGCCTCCCGCAAAAGCGTTTTGTCACATTTGTGAGGAGCATTTGAACCACCATAGTTGCCCTATAGCGATAAAACGTGTCTTGACGCATTGATGTGATTGAAATTCCACATAGTGAAGCTATTTCAGTTGTATGCTACTTGTGAAAAAGAAGATAGACGAGAGAGTGTTTTGTTCGAGACGAAATTGGCCTATGAGATGCACCAGAGATGCATACACAACCCTTTCAGACCACTTTTAGGTGAAGGATGCAACTTGAGATCATACATAACTTGGTTGAACATGCCAACTAATATAAATGAACTGCTACGAATTTGAAAATCTCTGATAGAGATTAAGAATGGCTTCTTAATTACGCTTCCCCTCTATGTTGTACGTCTCATAGGTTAGTTGGTCTCCAATGGACTTTAAATATGTCTTCTAATGCTTTTCCTTCGTGCATCCTTGGCTCTCTTCTTACATTTTAGAGGTGCTAGAACAATGTGCACAAATTGCACCCAAGGCAGCAGCTTTACGCATCCTTGGCTCTCTTCTTACATTTTAGAAGTCCTAGAACAACATGTGCAATTGCATTCAAGGAGAACACTAGTTTTCTTCTTTTTTGAAGGACAATAAATTTTACTAGAGATGTTCAAGGATGAATTGAATCACTCCAACTCAATGCCAGTCGTATATTATCTTGTTTGAGTTTTTCTAAGTATTTGTACATGATTTTGTACTATAAAGAGATTCTTCATCGTATTTTTAAGTATTTAGACATTTATATTTGTGCTTTTCTCGTATCTTGCTCGTAGGTTCATGACACTAGTATCCCCAAGTCTATTCTATTTATTCTTCAAGTATCTTCATCATGTAGAATCTTTTGGCGAGCAAGGACCTATAGACGAATATGATACAAGGCATAGAGAAGCTCAATGTTGTGCTATCAAGCACAACCCCAAAGAAGATTGACGAACAACTTGTTATTAAATATAGTTGGCTAGTTGGCTATCAGTTTTGAATCTAGTTCAAGGTCTTATTCCAATCCTAGATCCAAATGCAGATCCATCTTTTGATCCAATTGTGGTTCCAATACCTATTCTGGTTCATGATCATGTAATTGCTATAGAAATGCTCATGTGGTGGCGCCTTCTACTATATGTCCAACTCCATGATGGAATTTAGCTTGTGTTTGCATTTGAATTCAAGCCTTGATTCTACATTAGTCCAACTTATGTTTCAATCCCTCTAATCCCTAGTCTTTATATCCATTTCTACAATTCAAAATGTTTCTCTAATAGTGCTTCCTCCAGTTTTAGATCATGTTCCAGTTTTCGCTCTAGTTCTTGATTCTACTCCTACTTCCACCCATGCTCCTAGTCTACATACTGTAGTGCTAGACCCTCCAATGCTCTCGAGCATTAACTCTTAGTTCACATTTCTTTTTCAGACCTTGCTTCTACACTAGAACTTGTTGTATGTCTAGATCTCATTCGAGACCAAGATCTTGATATTGATTCGAGTCCAAGTTTGATTCCAATTATTCTGTTTCTAGTTATAGCCCTCTTGTACATCTAAAATATGCTCTTGCTTGCTCCATTTCCAGCTTTGTATTCGATTCTCACAATTCCTTTTATTATTCCTATCTACTTCTCTATTCCTAGAGCATGATAACCTTGACAATATTTCTTATTCACAATAAAATGGTTCCACTCATTTCTTGGTTAGTCATATTTCAAGCCCTACAATTAGTGGGTCAGCCCTACAATTAGTGGGTCTCACCTGAGTTAGTCATATTTCAAGCCCTTACAGTTGGCCATATTCCAAGCCCACCATTAGTGGGGTTTCATCTCAGTTAGTCCCTTGAGTTAGTGTAACTGGCAATATTCTTTGAGGTCTTAGTAAGTCATACATATTAATTGCAGATGAGTGCTCTCATGCATTTCCAGCCTTTGGATTGGGAACATTCCAGAGTCTATGCCTCCTCGGGCCATCTTAGCCCTACACCGAAGCGTGAGATAGGGTCAAACGCTTAGGTGGCTCTATTTTTAGGGGTTTGACAACCATTGCCAACAATTTCAATACACAATAGACTCTGAAATAGAAATAACTTGCTAAACTTAGCATGTTATCCCTTAAAGTTAGGTGCATGCTTTATATAGGAAATGAAAATATAAGGATTCTATGAATCGTGCAACTTCAGCCACAACAAAGGCTATACTGCTATTTGCAACAGGCCCCTACAATCCTTGATGCATGCTTCCATGTCCTGTTGCAACACTACAACGCCTACGTTGACTGTTACAGAATTGAATCGCATATTGCTTATGACTGTTCCATACCTGGGAAGATGAGGCCACAATGCAAGAGCACACCACCTGCAAGTAGAATCAAGACACAGGCTGGGGGATTCGAATCCCCTATGCAAAGCACAAGCAGTCTGCCCGCCCTTAAAGGACAGAGAATTATTTCCGATGCACATGCTAATAATGCAAATAAACAAATACATCTCTGTATTTCATTTCTTATTGGCATGCTTATGCATTACCTTTAAACAACAAATTCTATGGTGCAAGAATCAGTAAAGATTAGCATAAATGAGACATGCATATTCGTCTGCTCATCCATACCACATCATAATTTGCCTTGTTCCTACTCATAGCATCATCACAAATTTCACTCATTTTCATATCCTGCAATTTATATTCTCATAAAAAAAGTGAGGAAAACGCACAACATTCAGACAGAGTTATATGCCTGGGGCCACCAGTCACAATGCCTGGGGCCACCAGTCACAATGCCTGGGGCCACCAGTCACATCTGTTTAGGGTCTTGGTCGAGCCGGTTCTCCTATAGGGGGCAGAAGTGTGGGGTCCGGTGATATCCCTCACTACCTGGAATGATCTCGAGCAGGTGCAGAAATCCTTCTTGGCATGAGCCCTTGGGGTAAAGTCCACAGTTCCATACGAGATCCTACTCTAGGAGATAGGTTTTCTACCCCTTCAACGGGCTGCATTGGAACGCCATATTATTTACTTCCAGAAGGTGGTCGCTATGGGTGATACACGTTTGCCCAACCTTGCTTTAGCCATAGCAATAGGTCCCCAACGCCTCGAAGCCTGCTGGAAGGACAAGCAAGTTTAGTGGTTCTCACGTTGGGATATACAGGCAAACAGATGCGTACATGTATGGAGAAAGAATGATCACAATGCAATAAAGCTGTACCTAAATGCTAGTTTCCTTCGCAAGCTCTGGGATGCAGATGCTTTGACACACGTTAAGATGGCATACTATCAGCAGCAAGTCAATCCTACGCTCACGAGAGACCCACACCAGTACTTATACACCCATTTTCCCCATGAAGAAGCGCATACTCATAGCTTCCATTCGCACGGGTGCACATCGTCTCCGCATTGAGATAGGGTGTTGGACTCGAAAGGCACGGGAGGATAAGATTTGTCAGTGTTGCCACCAGGGCGCCATTGAAGATGAATGTCATGCCCTCTAGATCTGCCCAGCCTTTGCCCATATCCGAGCGCGGTATGTTCGGGGCTCGCAAGACATAAACTACTCAATTTTTTTAGGGGGGGGTGAGGGTGACAATTTTTAAGTCATGCCACATTGGCACTTGGCAGCATCCGATTGAATATATAACGCACAAATTACCAGCCAACAGTAGTTAAAGCAAGTAACCATCCATGCCATTGACTAAGACTAAATACTTGAGGCATATTTTGGCATATCCACAAAATATCTCAATTATCATTGCAATTGTGACATTCCAGTACTTTATATGCAGTTCATTATAATACGTCCCCGTAAATCATTATAGTTATCCTTCCTATATAAAGCAGTGCCGTATTTCTGTTCTCACCTATTTTCTTCCTTGAAAATTACCACAACATGACACGTGTGTGGACTCATTCATTGCGGGCATTTATGGTGGACAGTCATAAAACCTATATAATAATTTTTTTTGTTCTCAAATATTTTCTCCCTTCAAAATTACTTGGACGAGACACGTATACATGCTTATTTATTAGGGAGGATTTCGTGACGTCGACATCTCATTTATTACAGAAGATTTTGAGATGCCGACCTTTAGGTATTAAATGAAGCCGATGGACTGGTTTATTGCAGAAGATTTACACGCCTTGAAAATTACCACAACATGACACGTGTGTAGACTCATTCATTGCGGGCATTTATGGTGGACAATCATGACTTCTATATAATCATTTTTTTATTCTCACTCCCTTCAAAATTACTTGGATGAGACATGTATACATGCTTATTTATTAGGGAGGATTTCGTGACGTCGTGTGACGCACCTAGGGAGTGGATGGACAAGTCAACGTTTTGAGTCTTAACCATAGATTAGAAATAATAAATCATAGAAAAGAATAGCAATGGTTGGGGAAACAAGTTGAATACGGTATTTATACTATGGTACCGTAGATATTTAAAGGAAATAGAGGGAATATCCGAATTGAAATAGCAGAGATAAGAATAAGGAAGATAATTTGGACTTGAAATAGGAAGATTTCCTATTAATTGAAAAGGGGAGGATATTTCTCCAACTTTAGGATTGCAATATTATAAAAGAAAAACGTCTTTTGTGGATCGAAATTTCTAAAAAGCTTCTGCTTGCGCCATCAAGCATTGCTATAGAAGAGGAAAATCGGAACTGATGGGTTAACTGGAGCCAAAGATCCATGGAAATCTGTGATGGCTTGGCCGTCGTAGTTTATTTGCTTGTTTTAGTTGTAAAATGAAGCCGGCTCTGCTTTTGCTTCTCATCCAATCATCTTGCTATCTAAATCGTGTCTAGTATTGGTTACAATGTTTAGAACCCCAGAGTCGATTGCTGAGGCCAGCCAGAAGGAGATGTTTTGTTTTTCCTGTGCTTTTAAATCGCTGCCAAAGCCAGCAAACCCACAGAACCTAATATTCTGTGTAGGCTTCAACCGGAGTTTATTCATGATTCATGACACCCCCAATGTTTCTAAGTAATATTTTGTTACTATTATCTTTATTTTAATATGAACGTTATCGATGGCTTCAAAGTTTTGTTTGATTTCAAGTGTTTAACGCTCTAGGAGCGTTTCATTTTGGTATCAGAGCCTATGTTCCCGATCGCTAACCATTGTTGGTTATTGGGCCAGACAATTGGAGATTATCGATATTCCAAGTGACAGCGAGGAAAAGGAGGTCATCAACATACCCAGTGATGAGGAAGAGGGTTCCGAAGTATCCAGTCCCGAGCCAGAGAAGAAACCCTTAGGAATAAGTTCTCCATATTCTAGCTACGTCAACCAAGTTTGGAGCCCTAGGACAATGAAAATTGTCAAAGCCTACCTAAGGCTTCGGAATGGGAGAACTAGGAAAACCCGAAGGCAAGCCCAAATAGCATTCTTTGAGCACCATAGATCTTTTGAACCTCCTGAAAGGATAGAAGTTTGCCTGCATGGATCACGTGTGTACTCTCTTGAGAATGAATAAAAAAATATATGTTTTACTTGTGTTTCTTGGCTTAGCACTTAACTGAATGTTAAAGATTGGAACTTGGATTGTCTTTGTTAGAACTCTAACGAACTTGTTAAAGTGGATTATAGAATAACATGGAGGGAGGAGATGACAACACTGCAGTACAAATGCTAGGTCAAATACTGCAAGGAGTGCAGCAACAGTTGGGTTTACTCCAGAATCAGAAGCCTATTGCAAAGGATCGAGTAGCGGATGAGATTAGCAAGATACTTCGCAATGTCAAGCAAGAAAGGTTTACGCGAAAGGATGTTACGGGCGATGATGCAGATGCATGGCTCCGTGGCGTAAAATTCTATTTTAGCGTAAAGAAGACGCCTGAGAAGCAGAAAGCTATTATTGCGGATTTGTTACTCACCAGCTTTTATAAGAAGATCCATAAGCTTACCTTCGGAGATATTGACTGGGATGTGTTCCGAAAAGCACTTGCCTATGGGATACAGATTGGTGAAGATGCATGATTTCTTGAATTTGATGTAAACAAAATCAGTTGAAGACTATACAGTTAAGTTTCAGCAATTGCAGCCTTATGGACCTCCGTTCAATCCAGAACAGTTAGCTGATAAGTATATAAAGGGTTTGAAGCCAGAGTTGTATGTTTTAATTGGAGGTGTTACATATTCTAGTTTGGGTGAAGCAATTAGGGCTGCTAAATATAAGGAAGAAGTACTGGAGACAGCACGAAAGAAGCGTACAAATGATGACTTAGGTTGGAATCAGTTTGACAATCGTCGACAAAGAGTTGAGGATATTTTGACATTGAAAAGTATCAATACAGACAATGCCAATCTGAAGCAGAAAAGTTAAGGGAGAAGTTATTTCGACAACGTAAGTGCTTTCATTGCCACCAAGTGGGTCATCAAAGGAGAGATTGTCCCCAGAAGTTACAAGAACATCGGATCGCTTATGGCATATCCAATCTGCGGGGTGGAAGTACTCCAGAGTATAGAATCCATCTGTAGGCCCAAACTAGTGTGATTCGTGTTCCAGTTAAGTTTGAGAATCTTCCATTCAGTTCTTGATTAAGGATGTAGTATGATACAGACCAGAATCTACACTTGGAAGTTAACAATATTATGGAGGTTGTTTGCCATAGCAAAGTGGAGTATTTGTAAGCGCAAAACTTACCAGAGGAAAGTATAACAGTGTGAACTTGACTATGGGTTCTTTCCATGAGGACATGGGTAAATTTTTAGTGCGGGAGAAAATGTGACGCACCTAGGGGGTGGACGAACAAGTCAACGTTTTGAGTCTTAACCATAGGTTAGAAATAATAAATTATAGAAAAGAATAGCAATGGTTGGGAAAACAAGTTGAATACGGTATTTATACTATGGTACTATAGATATTTAAAGGAAATAGAGGGAATATCCAAATTGAAATAGCAGAGATAAGAATAGAGAAGATAATTTAGACTTGAAATAGAAAGATTTCCTATTAATTGAAAAGGGGAGGATATTTCTCTAACTTTAGGATTGCAATATTATCAAAGAAAAACGTCTTTTGTGGATTGAAATTTCTAAAAAGCTTTTGCGTGCGCCATCAAGCATTGCTATAGAAGAGGAAAATCGGAATTGATGGGTTAACTGGAGCCAAAGATCCATGGAAATCTGTGATGGCTTGGCCGTCGTAGTTTATTTGCTTGTTTTAGTTGTAAAATGAAGCCGGCTCTGCTTTTGCTTCTCATCCAATCATCTTGCTATCTAAATCATGTCTAGTATTGGTTACAATGTTTAGAACTGCATAGTCGATTGCTCAGGCCAGCCAGAAGGAGATGTTTTGTTTTTCATGTGCTTTTAAATCGCTGCCAAAGCCAGCAAACCCGCAGAACCTAATCTTCTGTGTAGGCTTCAACCGGAGTTTATTCATGATTCAGGAAAGACCAAATGTTTCTAAGTAATATTTTGTTATTATTATCTTTATTTTAATATGAACGTTATCTATGGCTGTGACGTTCCAGAATAATATACGGTATGAATACGTATATTATACTGACACGTCACTAGTACATGTCGACTCAGACGACATGTACACAGCGACCATAAAAGGGAAGTACCCTAGGGTGCGACCCCGTGAACCATTATATTGCACATGTTAAGGCCGCATGTGAATATAATATCTTTTGCCATGTGGCAATAGCCCATTGACCAAAAGGGCCCAGCCCTAAAATCGTGGGGATAAAGAGACATAAACCCTAAAAGGAATAGGTCGGATTAGAGCAGCATTGGACGCCCTTTCGCCTGAACAGTAGCAGAGGAACCGGAATTCCTAGGTTGCAGCTCGATCCAAGACCAGCAGTCTCGAGAACCAGCAGCATGGACGCCTTCAGAGGAGTGGGAGCCAGCCAAGAAGCGGGTTAGTGGTTGATCCGATAGTTAGATCCGAGTTTTCAGCTCTCATTCTATAGGATTCGTATTCATTCTTAGCTATAGGCTTAACCCCTACTGACCCTAAGAATAATAGACACTAACAAAGGAACCTAACCATGTATGATTAGGTAGATTAGAATATATGTATTCTATTATTTTCAATCCTGTTGTGATGATGTTTTGACATTCTATGCGCCACTCTTGTGTATTGGGAAGGGGGGTAGAGACCCAGAGCCCAAATAGTTGTATGATCCTAGTTTTAGCCCATTAATTCCCACCACGCGGCCCGTGCATAAGAGCCCACCCGGCCGTGGGTGGCGAGCTAGACCGGCCGACAAGGAAGGGCTTGTCCGATCACGATTGATCCCTCCGGTGCGTGGCGGCGGCGGGAACATTGTGGGCTAGGCCTAATACCCCGGGTAATCTGCGTGAGGGGTGGTATGGGCTCGACACCTCTTGGGTGATGCGCCATCTTCTAGGGGTTCAAGTCGATTATCTGAAGGTGGCTCTCTAGCTCGCCTGTGATTGGCATGAACCTTCGAGGAGAGTGATCTCCTCCCCGCCTCATCGGAGCTGGGGAGATGCAACCCAAGTAGTAGCCCCTTTGGCTATGAACCCGGCTACGGTCGCCAGCTCCAATACTTTTCAGCCTATCCGCAAAGTATGCAATGGGAGGGGCGGATGGAGTGGACTACCCAACGACCATGTTCCTATGCCAGCCAAATCCGGTTGCCATGAATTCCGCATGCGCATTGCTATCCGGAGGCCCAAGCCCGCCGGGCCTTTCCCCATGAGTTTGAGCCTGGGTAGGATTTCCCCATGTTATGTTGATGTACTGATGTGTTGTTGCAGCTACTGTGATATGGTGGACCACCCTTCGAGGTGGGTATGTTATTATTGATTTATGTCATGTGCTCATGTGTGTTTACGCTTCCGCAGTTAGATCAATCCCGAGGGAGACGGGATGAATGACACGTCCATTCTTCCTCGTCGGGTTCTTGGCCACCATCAAGAGCCCGATGTTAGGTGGACGGCCTCACGTCAGCGAGCAGATGCTGGTTTGAGGGATGATCTCCAGTTTTTATACGATCGGGGCATCGTATATGAGCTGGGGCCGTCACAATGGTATCAGAGCTTTGATCTTGGCGTAATCCTATAGGAACTAACTAATCTAGACATTCAGTCTTGGAGATAAAAGCCCAAGCACGAACCTCGAGTAGTGGGAAATTTTTTCTTTCCTGGGGTAGAGTTAGTAATTATCTAGAATTAGGATAATTAGAGAACATATTTAAGATGAAATAGATAGGAGAAAAGTCTCCTAGGAAAGCCTAATAAATTTTATTGGCCGACACCTCCAAGGATGCGCCAGGAGCATGTTAGGTCCAGACCTAATTGGTCTCCCGCGCACACTTAGAGGGGTCACCCCATATAGACCCTAGAATTCGGCCTTAGGAACCCTAAATTATAAAAGAAAAGATGAAATCCTATTTAAAAAGCTCGAATTAGCTAGAATTGTATGCTAAAACACAGAAAACTAGTAAGTAAAAATTATTTTTTGGAGCAACACCTCTAAGGGTGCGCCAGGGCATAGTTAGGTCATGACCTAACACCCTCCTCGCGCACCTTAGAGGGGTCCCCTAAAAGGACCTCGGAAATTGCTCAAAACTTACTCAAAGTATAAAAGTAATGGTAGAATCTTACTTAGAACACTTAAATTAGTGGGAAACGCATGTTAATATGTGTAAATTGGACAAGTTTAGAACAAAAAAAGGGTAACACCTCTAAGGGTGCGCCAGGGCATAGTTAGGTCCGGACCTAACACCCTTCTCGCGCACTCTTGGAGGGGTTTGAAGGAAAATGGTTGAAGAAGACTCCACTTTGATTCAAGGTGGGGAGAATTTCGTCAGCAAACCAACAAAATAACCAATTGGGCCAAACCCTAAAAATTAAACCCTATAAATTAGTGGACTTAGGCCCCATTTTTAGGGTTTCCCACGTTGTTCTTCGAGCTCGTCCCGATAGGCGATCTTCTGGCACTCTGCTCCAAATCGATCGCTGTCAAACAATGGCTAGAAGGAAACAGACCGCTCGTAAGGTAAGCAAAGATGATAAGCCCAGCGCCCAGGTCCTCGCCGCCGAGCAGAAACTCAAAGATGCTGAGGAGAAATTGAAGGCCGACATGGAGAGGCGACCTAGGTACTACCGAAATTTGGAAAAGAGGCGGAAGAAAGAAGAAAAAACCAAGAAGAAAGAAGAGAAGGCAAAGAGAAAGGAGGAAAAGGCCAAGAGGAAGAAGCAGAAGGCAAGAAGGAAAGCAGAAAGAAAAGCCGCAGAAGCCGAAGAAGACCAATGGCGCGAGCAAAGGACAAAGAGCAGGGAAGAACCCGACAGGAAAGGCAAAAAGGTAATGACAGAAGAGCCCCCGCCTAAGAAGAGGAGGACCTCGGTCGGCGTCGTCATCGGCGAACGATCCGAAGGCGACCTACCTCCATCCTCGTCTGAAGATACCGGTGATTTGCAGGACTTCTTGGAGGATGTACTTCTAGGAACTGGAGAATCCTCGCAGAAGCAGCAGAACCCTCATCCTGAGACAGATGAATCCCAAGAGGAGGACCAAATCCCAGCCCAGAACCCGGCCGAAACGCGAGTTGAACTACCCCCGCCGTTGCCTCCACCGTTTTCAGAATGGCAAGAGGCAAAGAAGCTGGATGCAGAGAAAGCAGCCGCAAAGAAGGCGAACAAAACGGCCAGGGACTCGTACACCTTAGGGCCCGAGAGGAGATACAAGAAAGAGCTAGCAGATTACACTGTATACAAGAAAATGCACGCCGAGTACACTGCATACTACGAGGCACACAGGGTAAAGTATATCGAAGGAGGGCGGCCAACACGAGAGGCATTCCAGCTGAAACCTCCACCAGAGCTTCCGGACCCCCCGAAGAAACCTATGAAAAGATCCCGAGACTCCCCGTTTGCGAGAGCCCTGCGAGAAATCCGCCACTTCCAACGGAGTTACGGGTTTCTGATTCCCAGAGCTGCATTCCAGAGATTCGTCCGGGAGATTTTATGGGACTTTGACCCCAACAAGCGAGTAACTAACGATATGTTACTCGCTTTACAAGAAGCAGCAGAGATAGAAGTCGTGCAACACTTCGAAGACTCACTGGCATGCACGCTCCATGCAAAAAGAGTCACGCTTCAACCAAAGGACATGAGACTGGCCAAATACATCAAGATGACAGATAAATAGAACAGAAGCTACTTTTTGTAACTAACAGGCTTATATGTAATGAATGACAATTTTGAATAAAAAGGATATATAGTTGTTTAAACGTGCATTGGATTAAGTATAGTAGTAGTTAAGGAGCAAATGTAAAATTTTGGCCAACACCTCTAAGGGTGCGCCAGGGCACAGTTAGGTCTGGACCTAACACCCTCCTCACGCACTCTTAGAGGGGTCCAGCCAACTGGGCCCTTGATCAGCCACTTACCTGCTCCAAATCAAGTGAATAAGCAAAGAAACTTGCAGTTAAGAAGAAAATAAGTAGGAATTCACGTCTTTGAACTTGTTCTTGGCACCCATTAGGCATAGATAGACCAACACCTCCAAGGGTGCGCCAGAGGCCACTTAGGTCCCAACCTAACACCCGGGGTCCGACCTTTCAAGGTCCATAACTTGTGCTAGACATACCCAATTCGGTCAAAATTTGTTGCATTAGAACCCTAAAATTGTATACAATCCATTTCTAGCTCCAAATTAACCTAGAAACATCAAACTTCATCTCAAAATGCCAAAAGTTTTAGAAACCCTATAAATTTTAGGGTACAAGATCCCTATAAATACCTTCATAACCTCTAAACCACACCTATAAAGTTGCTCCTGCGCCCAAGGCGATCTTCCAGCCTCCTTAAGCGCTTCCAGTTCCATTTGATATCGGCAGCACACTCCTCCTCATGGCTACCTCATCCTTCATCAGCTGGTACAGCGCCTCTCCCCGATGTTAACCTAGTATTCCAAGTTTTCCAGAAAGAATTTGACTTGTCGGCAACCCTGAACTCAAACCCGGTTTACCAACAAGTTCTGCAAGAATTCCAAGAGAAAGTAGCTCCTAGCTTGCAAGAAATACCCCCATGCATAGGGTACTTTGTACCAAAGACTACATTGCAAACAACCCTTAGTCATATGCCCAACATTGCGAAACTGCTGCAGAATAGAACCGAGCGCCTACCCAACTACATGACCCTGAGCAGTAACAGAAAGAGATTTTTCTCTTACAACACAGCGTTAGCACTATATTTATTCTATAGGGCCCAAACCGTGGTAGGTGAACCATCAATCCAGCCACTAGAGGTCACACCCTTGGACGCAGCAGCAGACGAACAACTACTGCTTGAGTACGAAGAGTCCATAGCGAAATCATCCGAAGAAAGTGAGGACACAGAAGAGGAAAGCGAAGAAGAAATGGAAGTGGACCCAGAAGAAGAACGCCGAGAAGCAGAACAGGATGTTAGCCGACTCGAAGCTGACAGGAGCACACCGAGGATAGCACAACCAATCGGGCTGGGAATAACAAGTCTAGCGCCGATCATAGTCGAAGGGCAGGAATATTTGTTCCTAAACGATATTAAAAACCTTCCCGAATGCAGGGACAGAGGCTATCGCGTCGACGAACTCCTTCACCTTCTACGGTAGCAGCCGGACTTAGAGGATTTCATCGTCCAAGAAACAAATGACTTTCCAGTTCAAGTAAGGGAAGCAGCCACATACACAGGACACAACATGTCAGACATCGAAGCCTATAGCACTATCAGAGGCATGATGACGGAAGAACAACTCCCTACAGAGGAGGAGTTTGTGGCACTCCAAGAGCAGATGGGGATAAGGGGGAAGACAACAAGAGCACTTCAACCAGAATCTTCCTCACAAGGACCATTACCAGCGTTCCTAGGGAGAGCCACGAACCTAACAAGTGTACGAACGCTCTTCCATGGTTACGAAGAATTAGTTCAAGTACCGGTCGACCAGTATGCATCAAGGCACAGGTCTACCTCAGGAGCACGGGGAGGAGTACCCGGAGCAGCACTTAAATACTATCTTCCGCTCCTAACAGACGGTAGAATAATAGTATTTCATAAGCTTTTCAGCCCACGTGCAGAGGAAGCCATCCAGATGCTGATAGCACTATCAGGTTTTGGTATGCACGCACGGCTATCAGAAAAAGTCGACCATGTAATTTTGGTGAAGCGGAGAACGGCCTTGAGCATTTTCGACTTCGCGGTACCCCACCTTTGACAAGGTCGGTTGGCAGTAACAGCAGCTCATACCTCCGATAGACGGGTCGAAGAGCTAGCCTTAGCTATCCGAGGGGGATCATCGAGGGATATACTCCGGAACGGGTACAGCCCAAGTGAAGAAATTCCTTGAGGATCACCCATCCCATCAGTAAATCAATGTAACGGAAATCATGACTATTGTATTAAGTTAATATATATCGGCTATATATTAATAAAAATATAAGATCTTTTGAATTGCATTTTAAATGTCTTTTTGATATCTTTGCCTTAACAATCATATCATTCAAACTCTTAATGCAACCAACAAAAGAACTCATGATAAATGGTGCCAATGCAATATGTGCAGCTAGAACAGCCAGGAATGTGGAAATTGAATTCCAAGCCCAAGGCGAGCACACACCATCGGGACAATTCCAGCCTCGGAATCTCTTCGAAGAGTACTATGCACCGACACCGGAAGAGGAAATCTCGCAGATGAGGTCAGATCTGCAAGAAATAAAAGCCATGTTGGCCAGCAGAGGGAATAACAGGCAGGACCAGAACGTGCAACCCCCAGAGGCCCGTTCTCAACACAAGGGAAAAGAAAGAAAGAGGAGTCGACGCAGATCTTCCAGCTCCAGCTCTTCAGACAGCTCCGACTCAAGCTCTGAGTCTGAGAAAGAAACAGATAGGACCGCCCAAAGGGAAGAAAGAATAAGGGCAAGACAGCCAAGCCAATCCGACTACCAGAAAAAGGTCGACTCGGCCTTGAGTAATGTTTGGAAAGCCCGCAGTTTTCCGGCGAAAACAGATCAGGACTGGAAGCCGAAGCATGGCTAGACGAGATGAGCGAATATGGAAATGCTTACGGTATGAAGGATAAGGATAAGGGCAGAGTAGCCACCGCTAACCTATAAGGGGCAGCCCGCATTTGGTGGAGGGGTATGCCAAAGCCCACGGGATGAGCAGGGACAAAAAGTTCGCAAAGGCTTTCAAACAACACTATGTGCCCAGAGAGCACAAGTGCCATCAGATGCAAGCCTTCCACAGGCTGCAACAGGGGAACAAGTCCGTACAGAAATATACGGAGGAGTTCATGAGGTTGAGGCTTTATGTGCCGAAACTCAGTGAGAGAAGAGCGGTGGAAGGCTATGTGGAGGGCCTGAATGAGGACCTACGGAAACTAGTCAGGGCCCTGAATCTGCGCTCAGTATCGGAGGCCGAAGCAAAAGCCATAAGCTTACAAGGATCGGGAACCCAGAATAGTGAACCCTAGCAGTGGTATGATAAAGGAAAAGGGTATGGAGGCCAGAGCCCGAGAGCAACCAGTCCGTCACCTGCCAAGACGCCATACTCGGGAAACCAATGGAAGCAGCCAGAGAAAAAGCACGTCAGCTTTAAAGATAAAGGACAAGGGGGAGGCTCAAACTACTCAAAGACAGTCAAGCAGTTCCTCAACTCCATTCCGAAGGAAAAACGGCAAGAATGCATAGAAAAGCAGTTGTGTTTCCGGTGCTTCTAGCCGGGGCATAGAACACACAACTGCCCGTTCGTGATGAATGCAGCACTTGCAGAGATGGGAGGTTGGGAGACCCCGCCAGAAGAAGAGGAGGACGAAGGACGCGACTTTATCCATGGTGAGTGTCATATCTTTGCCGCCATAGATACAGAAAGCGCAGAGAGCCAGTATCAAGTAATATCCACAATTGGTAAGATAGCCGCAAAATCTTTTATAGTCCTCATAGACTGTGGCAGTTCCCACAACTTTGCGTCACCAAGGATGACCGAAATGCTAAAGTTGAAGACAGTGAAGTCTAAGCCCAGGCCAGTAGTGTTAGCTAGCAGAGCCATCAGGCACACTGTCGGCAAGAGGGTGAATTTCAATATAGACTTACCTGGCATCAATATTGAAATGGGGGCAGAGATCATGAACATCGGAAAATATGACCTCATCATAGGTATGGAATACCTCAACCCGGCAAAAGCCCAAATAGATTGTGGGGAGCGAAAGCTGAAGCTAACGGCGCCCAACAGGAAGATTATAGAGATCACAGGTAAGGAAGTAACACCTATAATGCAATGCATGTCGAGTAAGAAGTTACTTAGATGCATGAAAAGGCAGCAAGTTGCATACATCTTCAAATTAGAACTTGCCGAAGAAGAAGCGCCAGAGGATAAAGAAGATAAATCAGTAAGCAAGCTACCCAAGCAGGTAGCCAAGCTAATAAAGGAGTTCCATGACTTGTTCCCCGATGAAATCAAGGAGCTTCCGCCATATAGAGGAGTGGAGTGCGAAATTGCACTCGAACCAGGCATCAAACCCACAAGTAAGGCACCACATAGAATGACGGCCCATGAACTATCAGAATTGAAGAAGCAATTGCAAGAGTTATTAGACCTAGGGTTCATAAGGCCTAGTGTCTCTCCGTTCGGAGCCCCCATCTTATTCGTCAGAAGAAGGACGGAAGCTTGAGAATGTGTATTGACTACCGTCAATTAAACAAACACACCATCAAGAACAAGTATGCCTTACCCAGAGCGGATGATCTGATGGATCAGCTACAAGGTGCCAGAGTCTTCTCCAAAATAGACTTAAGGTCTGGATATCATCAAATCAGAATCAAGGAGGAAGATATCCACAAAACGGCGTTCCGAACAAGATATGGCCACTATGAATTCACAGTGATGCCATTTGGCCTATCTAATGCCCCAACAACGTTCATGAGACTCATGAACGATATCTTTACGGGAATTCCTTGACACATTTGTTATCGTGTTCTTCGATGACATTTTGGTGTATAGCAAGTCCCTAGAGGAGCATATTCAGCATTTGAGAAGGGTACTTGAGAAGCTGAGAAGATATCAGCTTTATGCGAAGTTGTCGAAATGTCACTTCGCCACCGAAAGAGTGGAATACTTGGGGCATATTATATCAGCAGACGGCATCTCCACAGATCCTGCAAAGATCCAAGCAGTGATTGAATGGCCAGCACCAAAGAACATACACGAGGTGAGAAGCTTTTTGGGCTTAGCAGGATATTATAGAAAGTTTGTCAAGAACTTTGCTAAGATAGCAGCACCTTTGAGGGACCTCACCAAGGCAGAAAAGATAAAAGACTGGGTGGCACATTGGCAAAAGAAGGCTCAAGCAGGATTTGAGAAGTTGAAGGAAGCCTTAACAACCGCCCCCGTCTTAACATTGCCTGATCCAGAGAAGGACAAGCTAGTTGCAATTGATGCTAGCAAGATTGCGACGGGAGCAGTCTTAATGCAAGAAGAAAGAGTCGTAGCATACGATTCACGGAAGATGAACGACGCAGAGACTCGTTACCTGACACATGATCAGGAGCTATTGGCAGTGGTAAGAGCTTTGAAGATCTGGAGACACTATCTATTGGGAAGGAAGTTCCAATTAGATACTGATCATCAGAGTCTACAATACATCTTCACGCAACCATTATTGAATTTAAGGCAAAGAAGATGGATGGAGTTCCTGGAAGAGTACGACTTCAACATCGTGTACAAGCCAGGGAAACTCAATGTGGTTGCAGATGCTCTCTCGAGACATCCCCTAACAACAAGAGTGCATTGCAATGCCATATCAACACTCACCAGTGAGTTTGGCAAGAAAATAGAAGAAACGTTGCCAACGGACAAGGACTTTCAGGAAGTATGGGCAAGCCTTTCTAAAGAGGCCAGAACGGACAAAGAGAGAGAAACCTTCAAACATTTTAAGAAGGAGGGAAATCTCTTGTACTATAAAAATAAGTTGTGCGTCCCTGAATCATCTGGAGTCAGAAGGTTGATCCTCCATGACACCCACAACAGCCCAATAGCCGGCCATGCAGGTTTTACGAAAACCTACTTCAAAATAAGAAGTAGTTACTATTGGCCAGGCATGAAGAAGCAGATAGCAAGATATATACGCGAGTGTCAGCTATGCCAGCAGACCAAAGCAGAGCAACTACGAATTCAAGGGGCATTAGAGCCATTGCCAGTACCAAACTCCAAGTGGGAGATAATCAGCATGGACTTCATTACAGGGCTCCCTAGAACCATAAGGGGCAAAGACACCTTAATGGTAGTAGTCGACAAATTGTCGAAAATGGCATGCCTTGCAGGAGCACGACACGGCTTTAGACACGACTGTGTTATTTACAAAGGAGATTTTTAGACTCCATGGGATGCCAAGAGAAATAATCTCTGATAGGGATTCGAAGTTCATGAGTGCATTTTGGCAGGATCTCTTCAGCACCATCGGAACGAAATTATCAATGAGCTCGGCTTATCACCCTCAGACAGATGGGCAGACGGAGCGCACCAATCGGATACTTGAAGATATGCTGCGGAATTATGTCTGGAACAAGCAATCAAAGTGGGATGACTTCATCTACTTGGTTGAGTTTGCATACAATAGCACCAAGCAAGAGTCATCCCAAATGTCGTCGTTTATGATCAACTACGGCTATCAGCTTGACACCAGACACTTGGCACAACCCTGTGTCCAAGGTTCCCAGCAGATGTTAGCCGAGATGCAACAATTGGTTGAGGAGGTGCGAGGATACCTCTTAGCAGCAAGAAGCCGGCAAAAGAGCATAGCTGATCGGCACCGAACAGTAAGGGAGTTCAAAGTAGGGGACAATGTTTGGCTGAAGATAAAAGTCAAACAAGCAAAGCTCCGCATCGGCAATTGCAAGAAGCTTGCTCCAAGGTGGGCTGGTCCATTCAAAAATGTCAAAAGAGTGGGCAACCAAGCCTACAAATTAGACTTACCAGCACACCTGAAGATCCATAGAGTCTTTCACGTACCGAGTTTACTGGAATTAACGGACGATCAGCTTGAGATTGTTCCTGAGGTTCTTCTCGACCAATCCTATAAGAAGACGAGAAGATCTCAATTTCTCCAGTACCTTGTGAAATGGACGCACTTACCAGTGGAGGAAGCTTGTGACGGCCCCAGCTCCTATACGATGCCCCGATCGTATACAAACTGGAGATCATCCCTCAAACCAGCATCTGCTCGCTGACATGAGGCCGTCCACCTAACATCGGGCTCTTGTTGGTGGCCAAGAACCCGACGGGGAAGAATGGACGTGTCATTCATCCCGTCTCCCTCGGGATCGATCTAGCTGCGGAAGCGTAAACACACATGAGCACATGACATCAATCAACAATAACATACCCACCTCGAAGGGTGGTCCACCATATCACAGTAGCTGCAACAACACATCAGTACATCAACATAGCATGGAGAAATCCTACCCAGGCTCAGACTCTTGGGGAAAGACTGACGGCTTGGGTCTCCTGGATAATGCTGCGCATGTAATTCATGGCAAATGGATTTGGCTGGCATAGAAACGTGGTCGTTGGGTAGTCCACTCCATCCGCCCCTCCTGTGCATACTTTGCAGATAGGCTGAAAAGTATTGGAGCCTAACCGTAGCCTGCCGGGTTCATAGCCAAAGGGGCTACTACTGGGTTGCACCTCCCCAGCTCCCGATGAGGCAGGAGGAGATCACTCTCCTCCAGAAGGTTCATGCCAATCACAGGCGAGCTAGAGAGCCACCGTCAGATAATGACTTGAAACCCTAGAAGATGACGATCACCCAAGAGGTGTCGAGCCCATACCCTGCCCTCACGCAGTGCCAGGGTATTAGGCCTAGCCCACAATGTTCCCCTACCGCCGCCACGCACCGCAGGGATCAATCAGAATCGACAAGCCCTTCCTTGTCACCGGTCTAGCTCCGGGCTACCCCACCAAAGGGGTTTTATGCATAGGCCGCATTAATTGGGAATTAATGGGCTAACTATGATCATACAACTACTTGGGCTCTGGGTCTCTACCCCCCTTCCCAATACACAAGAGTGGCGCATAGAATGTCAAAACATCATCAACAGAACTGAACATAACAGAATACATGTTTGGGGTCTGGGTTCGGGAACTCCTGGAAGACAGCCCTCTGTGAGGACCCGTGGATCTAACAGGAGAGTCCGGGAGACTATGTCACGCGGGATTTGCAAGAAGAGAAGAAGAAGAAGAAAACAGAACAAATGAGAGGAAAATGATAAGCTTCTTTGATATCAATGATGAACATACATGAGCTCTCGCAATAGAGAGAAAAAACTGAAAGGAGACAAGACTCAAAACTCATCTAAAAACTCATGTGCTAGCTCTACTCATATATATAGTACAATGGCCTTTGGCCCAATATAGACACTCGATCGATTCCTGCGGGCCGACTCTCGGAAGGAGGCCTGATTTGCAGGAATGTTGGCGGTGCCTCTTGAAGTGCCTAGAATCACGCTGACGCCGACGCGGGCGGTGACGAGCAGCCGTCACTTGTCCGAAGCGGGCGCCTCTTGTTGACGGGACGCAGTTTTGATCCGCGTGGTCTCATTGCTTGGTCTTCTCTGAGCCTTTGATGGCTGACCCGGGCTGGGGAGGATCCTTGAGCTTGACCTCGGTCTGTCAGATGCATGAATAGTCCTGCACTCAGAGGCATGTAACTAACACTCCCCCACCAAACGACACACTCGAGTGAAGAAAAGGAGGAAGTGTTTCGAGGGCGGAAGCCATCTGCTCGAAAGTGATCCTCACGGAGTGAGGACGGGCACCATTATGGTAATCAAGCTAATGAGATCCCGACGACGGTTTGAAGAGCGGGAGGAGTGTTTTGGCCAAGGGCGTGATCTGCATCAATAAGAAAGCGAGAGCGCACCATGTCTTTCAAGGGCAAAGATGGGCGCCTCAAGAAATGTACCGACATTCCATGAGGAGACAGTCTCCGAGGCCAAAGGCACCGATTAACCGGCATTCGGATTGCAAAGTGAAAAATGGGACGCCGATTTAAGGAGCTTAGCAAAATGCATTTGAGAGCAGCACAAAACCCGCTTGAAGATGGATCAAGGATCGTGAGGTGGTGGCATTCTCGCAAGAAGGTGTCAAGACCATGGAGCGCATCCGCCGGCCGCTGCCAACCACGCCATTAGCAATGTAGATCCAATTCGTGGTGGTATCCAGAGTGGCACTTTCTTCCCAATGTGAGCGGGCGAACAAAACGTGGATCCCAACGGAGATCCGTCGAGATCTGAGGTGGAGTCCATCCCGCATGACCATCCATGACCTTGGTCCAAAAAGGGAGGCGCCAATCGAAGTCAGAACCCGGGCGTGGGAGGTACGCCCAGGGAAGCATAGGGAGAAGGAACCATGCCCGTGGGTTGGGTTGAGCGTCTCCCTGAATTGATCGACAAGATCCGGATCAAGAGCTTGACACCAACGATCCCAAAGAGAAGCAGAGAGTTGAGAGTTGACAGAGGGCTATCCCATCCCGTGGGGACCGCCTTGCTATCCAACGAGCTCAGAATTGATTGTATCCGCGAGGTGTCTTTGCATATAAATTTGTGCATAGGGAAGATCCCCTGATGTCCTAGATACTCCCTTATTCGTTGCGGCGCCGGCTTGCCGAGAGATAAATGATTGGCAAGCTCGTGCATGTACTCCCGATGAAGAGTTTGGGTCCGGAAAGCAGATCCGCAAGATATGGATTGTTATCCCCGGCACCCATTGCATGGTGGGGTCACCCCGAAAAGAGTCGGGCGTGGCCCATTTCAAGTGTTCCCCGTATCACCCCAGATAGAAATCATGAAATATGTAAGCCATAGGTGAACAACTCAAAGTGATAAAGTCCGGATCGGGCACGCTGTATGAGATCAAAGACCACAAGGGCACAAAGACAACCCTTTGTCTTCAATGGAGAGTTTCGCCAAACCAAGAAAATCTGCAGACCGCCAGGGGAATATCCACAGTCCATCGGCCGCATGCCACTGGGAAAGGAAGAGGTGGCGGCGAGCAACCACATAATCGTGATAGCGGTGAAGGAACGGGAAGTCAAAAGGCATTCGTTAAGAATGGCGGTATGGCCGCCAAGTTTTGCTTGAGCCTCATCGCCAGATCAATAGCTTGCCGTAGCTGTTGTTCAAGATCACGATCCGGGTTGTCCCGCTCTAGCAAAGAAGGCGCGGATCGGGTCACGGACCCGCTTCGGAGAAGTGTTGACCGGGAGGAGGATTTCCTGAGTATTGAGACGGGCACGGCAATCTCGGCCATCCAAGATCTTCTCGCTTCTTGCACTGTAAGCCGATCTTGAAGAGAGGTGAGCCGAGAGGTCTGGTAGAAAGCCGAGCCGCCAAGGAGGCAACTTGAGCGCCCCGCTCGTAAGGTTTTGAACTTGAGTGCTGAAATTTTCACAAAGTTCGAGTACAAGGCGTTGAGCTTAGCAATATCTCAAGGCCCTTGGTACTCGTGAGAGCTGCTTTGGACTTGTTGTGCTCCAATAAATTCTGAATTTCTGATTGAGCCGAGCCTGTTGATCCGCAAGTTGGCTGACTTGATCTTGTGCACTTTTGAGATCCGTATGAGCCCTGTAAGAGAGCTTCGCAGGCTTGTCTTGAAGTTTGGCCTCCAAAGTTGCAACTTGGGCAAGTGGCGCTTTGAAGGTCCTGATGGACCGCATCGAGGCCTCTAGTGCCCGCTGAACCCCGGCCATAAGAGCTTTTGGGATTCTTGTAACTTGAGAGCAGCAGCTTGAGCATCCTGCTGATACTGATACAACAACTGACGAGGGTGTTGTGGTGGTGGAGCCGGCTGTTGCCTGGTTTGTGATGTTTGGGAAAGATGGTGTGAACCGGATGGTGTAATGAGGAGGAGACAAAGGACATGGGTGTGCGGACTTTGGACATGACCAGGGAAGAAGGGCGGAAGTGCCAGCTTTGGTTAGTCATTGGAAGGAGCTACCGAAAGTGGAATTTTGAGAATTTTGTGGTGTGGGAGGGAAGTAATGACGGATGAGGGCTTGAAAGTGGCCTCCCATAGAAACTTCAGAAATGGAAGTGGCACCCCGAAGGCGGTCCATTTCTTGGAGAAGACGATAGAACATCATTTGGGGCCAATCTATGTGGTGGTTGGAGTGTGTAGCAGTGATGACCAGGTTATAGAAAGGTTTATTGATATGGGTGTTCTTGATGTAATACCAAGGAACTTGCGCCACGTAAATTTAACAAAGGTTTCGTGGAGGCTTGTCGATATTGGTCGACGATGGACATTGGCATGATAAGGAGGTGCACCAAACTCTCGCGGACATCGAGATCCCGTATGGCGCATCATGATAAACAAGGTGTGCAAGGGAATATGAAATACCTCAGAAATCAAATGTTGAGTCAGCCGAAATGGTGGTGCCATCGACCACGCTGGTGTAGCCTTGGCGTCTGTTAACGATATTGGCGATGAACCGCTTCACCTGGTCGATTTGAGCCGGAAGTTCCATTTGAGAGAATTCAGAAGCTTGTGTCGTTCAGCGACATCTTTAGTTGGGCCAACAAGGGCTTCACGGAAAGTGGGCGTCAAGAAGGATACAGATGCAAAAAGAGCCGGATCCTTGGGAGCAGTAGCTTGAAGTGTAGAAAATCTTGGGGCAGCCATGGTAACGATTTGCGTAAACGAAGAGTGATTCAAAGGCGGAGGACTAAAGTCGAAAGCACGGAGGACAAAGGCTAGAAGAACTAAAAAGGTTTTTTTAGGGCGCATAACCGAGGCTTAAGAGGTATGAAGAGGGCTTAAACCGAGCCCGTTGATGGTGCCAGGTGTCAAAAGATGCCAAGAAGTGTATTGAGAGGCAAAAATTTGGCTAAGTCCCAAAAACGTAAGGGAGAAGCAATGAACGGTGAGGATGAGATGTGAAAGAAGGATCGGATGTGACAGGTGGGCAAAGGACACACATTAATGTTTGACGGGCGTGAAAAGAAGAAATTGCATTCAATGCTGGCAACTCGAAGTGGGATATCATTAAAAGGAATGTGTCAGAAGGTACCATGGCTAGATATGCGCGGGAGAAAAGATTCTCATTTTAGAAACAAATTTTGCATTGCAAACACGCTGGCGATTTGTGTGATTGGTCCACGCCGACAAGGAGTTCCTCGATTGGCTATATAAGACGAACGGAGTAACGGAAGGCATCCGATGGGCGCCAAGATGGCTGCCGCTAGTTTGAACGAGGACCGCACTATGCCCACGAACTGTCAGGAATGGATTACCTGCAAGATGAATTGTCTGAACCTCTGGCGCTGCCACAACCGTGGCATTCGAATGGACGGTTGGTGTGCCGGGATGGCTGAACATCCCGACCCGAAGACCAACGGGATGGAGGTGGTTCTGCACCTTCGCTGGGATCCTGAGCAGAACCTCTACCATCTCCTCCGCATCACCTCTGCTCCGAACCCGGAGTAGAGGGTTTTTCCTCTTAGGACTTAGTAGATAGGGCTCGAGTCCGTTTTTTTGTATATAGGGTGCCCATATGAAATATTTGGGCTGCGCCCACATTTTGTAAAAAAATCTCCACTATAATATAATATGCCGCCTTTCTAGTCACTTTCTGTGACGTTCCAGGGGAATATACGCTATGCATACGTATATTCCTGGACCCGTCACTATACAAGTCTATCTTCATAGCCTTGTATACCATAGATTGTGGCACTAGGGGGCGTGACTAAGTTATTCATATAACTTAGCCAACCTTAGGTTAAGACCATTTTCCACGTGGCCTTAACCTATTGGGCACCCGCCACACGAGACTCACCCGATTGGTGCCACGTGGCATCTTAGGTGGACCTAACTTATATAGGCTGGAACCCTAACCCTAGACCTCTTTCCAGCCCTAGCACCCAGAGACTCATCTACTGCTCAAAACCCCGCCAACATCGCTTTGCCGCGGGCATAGTCTGGTGCAGCAGCCCCCGCAGGGTAGACTCGTTCTTGGAGCAAGAGCAGCATCACGTGAGTCGAAGACCATGGAGGCACACGGATCTGGAGGGAGAGCATCAGGAGCAGGTATGTAGGGTAGTAGTTGTGATAGCTCATTTGGAATTAGCATTCCAGATGTGCTAGTATCTTGTATCTAGAGTAGAGCCATCCTAGAACCCGTATTCAACATCTTGAACCCTAATCAATGAACCCTAACCATTAGTTAGATTGTATGATTAGGTTAAGATGTTCTTCTTATGATCATTCTTAGGATACGATGATTATGTGATGTTGGTTGATCATGTTTGCTCCTCTTGTATTGGGAAGGGGGGTAGAGACCTAGGGCCATATGTAGTATGCTCCTAGAGTAGATCCCTTAGTTCCTATTAGATGCGGCCTGTGCATAGGAGCCCACCAGGCTATCGAGGCTATCTTTGTGACTCAGCACCACATAACGGGCTAGAGGGAATGTGGAGGGAGGATCCCCGAAAGTGGGGGGCGAGAGGGGGATCCCATAGTGGGCTAGGCTTATGGTCGGTCACTTCGTGTGGGCCGAGCATGGGTCCGACACCTCCTGGGGCAATGGTGCCGCCCTGCCTCTCGAGAGCTGCAAGTGTCGGCTTGGCTCTCGTTTTGGGGGGTTAAGTCGGGTACGAATCGTGTGTCGCCACGATTCTCTAGCCGCCCACGGAACCTCTAGACCCTGGGGAGGGGAGATGCAACCCTTCCTGCCTCATCGGACCAGGGAGATGCAACCTGGAGTAGTCCCGATGGGTGATGCCATGGGATTGCGTATCCGGAAGGCTAGAGTCATGCCAGAGCCTGATTTAGCCCATCTGCAAAGTATGCACAGGAGGGGCGGATGGAGTGGTCAACCCTAGCCATTGTCTTATGCCAGCCCTCGCCATTGTTATGACTCGGTCTGCTCTATCTTGAGACCTATCCAGTCAGTCTACCTCCTTATGAGTCGGAGCCATGGGTAGGAGCTCTCATGTTTTATGGTTTATGATTATCTTCTTTGCTCATATGGATATGTGATGGACTACCCTTCGAGGTAGTATGTTGTATTGTTATTGCTAGTTCTGACGTTGTTTATGCTTCCGCTGTGATAGGAGCCCATAGGGGAAGGGCGCGCAAGACACCTTCGTGTCCCCTTTCCGCACTACGGGAGTTCCATAGTGCGGGATAGACGGAGGGCCTGTGCGGTTGTTGAGCCGGACGGGGGATTTCTTGCCGAGTGTACGGCCGGGTGCCGTATGTTTAGCAGGGAGCGTCACACTTTCTGTGGTGTTTGCTTCTTGAACTGTATCTGTTTGTTGATGTTCGCTTTCTGTGTGATGAAATGTTTTGAGACGAAAACCATTAACCAATGTAGGTAATGGAGTGCCATCTAACTCTGCCAGTTGGAAAACGCTTGGTCTAACCACTTGAACAATTTGATAAGGGCCAAGCCAACGAAACTTGAGTTTACCCGAAAAATTTTTGTACCTGGAATCATAAAGAAGAACCAAATCGCCTTCTTTAAATGTTTTTGTCTTCAGACGTTTGTCATGTAAAGATTTTTGCAACTGTTGTCCATGAAGAACACGAATATAAGCATCCCTTCAAAGTTCATCCAACTGTTCTAATTGATAGACCCTTTCTTTGAGTGCAGCAGGTGGATTATGAGCAGTAGCCAGTTGAAAACGGAGTGTTGGAAGGATGTATTCAAACGGCATGAGAGCTTCCTGACCATAAACCAATTTAAAAGGAGTGTGACCGGTAGCAATCTTGAAACAAGTATTGTAGGCCCAAAGAACGAGAGGGAAGTTTTGTCTCCGCCAAATGCAATGCGGGAAGCGCCACAAATTTTCTTGAGAATGGTGACCGAGTTTTGTTGGTGCTTTCTGCCAAACCATTACCTTGAGGATAGTAAGGTGTGCTCTTGTGATGATGTATCAGGAGATAATCCGTCAGCTCCTTGATAGTATGGTTGATGAAATGGACACCACGGTCACTGACCAGCTCCGTGGGGCAGCCGAATCGCGTGATAATTTGTTGATAGAGGACCCTAGCTGTGCTTGCCGCAGTGTTGTGCGGAAGTGCACAAGCTTCCGCCCATTTGGTAAGCGAGTCGGTGAGAACCGAGAATGTAACAGACGCAGGTGTGTGCAAGTAGAGGAGGATCTATAGGTCCCACAAAGTCCATTCCCCATTTGCTGAGCGAAGTGGCGTGGCGACCGGCGTCAAGGGGAAGCGTCCGGCGGGCGTGGGGGCGTCCCCCCACCGGGCAAGCATCACACGCGGCGGGCGGCGTGAGCATCTTTGAAGAGCGTGGGCCAATAATACCCGGCTAGAAGGATTTTTGCGCGTCGTGGTGTCACCATGAAAATGACCACCACCTAGCCCTTGATGAGCTTCTCGAACAATATCTGGAACTTCATGAGGTAGAACATAGCGTCGAAGGATGGTGTCCTTACCCTTTTTGTAGAGATGTCCTGCAACCATGGTGTAGTCACGGACCTCTCCTGAGAAATTGATGGCGACGGGATTGTCGCTTGGCAGGAGAGAGCGTCTCGTCTTCGGGTGGAAGAGCACCGTGAGGAGGTAACGCTGAAAATCATGGAACCAATGTGGTGTTGCCGTTACTAAAAAGAGCCGAGCATCGGGAAAGGCACGAGACTCGGTTGAGGGATCATCCGCGGTGGATGCGTGAAAGATAATCCGGGACGACATGAGATTTGCCGGCCTTATGAACGATTTCAAAAGGAGCAAATTCTTGGAGAAGAAGGACCCAACGAGCAATGCGGCCCGTGGGCGTGGACTTGTTGATCAAATAGAGGAGTGCTTGGTGGTCCACAAAGAACTTGATTTGATCTGCCCAAAAGGTAATGACGGAAGCGTTGGACTGAGAAAATGAGACCCAAAGCTTCACGCCCGCGGCGAGAATAGTTGCGCCAGCAGTAATTGAGTTTTCTACCGGCGTAGCGAAGTTGGTTTGTCGCATGCGCATCATATTCTTGAGAAAGAACAGCTCCAATAGCAAATGCCGAGACATCTACATGAGCGTGAAAGGGCTTGTCCCATTGAGGAGGAACAAGAACCGGTGCCTCGTAAAGCAAAAGCTTCAGTGTTGAAAGCAACATCCGCCGGGAATTCAAGCCCGTGTGGATTCGTCACCGTGAGTTTATGAATGGGATCCGCAATGGCTGCTAGTCCGGTATGAAGGTGGAGTAATAATTGACCTTACCTGGGAAAGAACGCGTGTCTCCTTGATATTGGCTGGTGCTTGAGCCTTGAGCACACAACTGATTTTGGCAGGATCTGTGGTGATACCTGCTTTGCTGACAACATGGCCTAACAGAACACCAGAGGTGACGCAAAAGGTGCATTTCTCAGGATTGAGACTAATGCCGGACTCATCACATTTCTGGAAGACGAGTTCCAATTTATCCAAATGGTCAGCCATGGAATCAGAGGGCGCGAGAAGTCATCTTGAAAAATTTGCAAGAAGGGATTTTCCTTCATGAAATCATGAAAAACTGAGAGCATGATGCGTTGAAACGTTGATGGAGAGTTTGATAATCCAAAAGGAACCACCTTGTAGGCAAAAGTGCCCCACGGGGTGGTGAAAGTAGTCTTGAGTTGATCAGATTCTTTGATTGAGATCTGATTGTAGCCAGAAAAACCATCCATGAAGGAGTACATCTCATGTCCAGCCACCTCTTCCAGAACCTGGTCTGTGAAGGGAAGTGGAAAATGATCACGCCCGTGGGCTCGGTTGAGTTTCCGATAGTCCACCGACGCCGGATCTTACCATTGTGTTTGAGGGCAATGACGATGGGGCTCACCCATTCGAATGTTTGACCTCATAGATCAAACCCGCAGCAAGGAGTTTGTCAATTTACGCCTTGACGCGATCCACGGTAATTAGGGTTGAGCCGGTCTCGTCGTTGCTAATCTGGTCGTGCATCCGATTTGGTAGGAATGGTGAGTTCCCCAAGCTTTTGTTGATTCCCGAAGATCTCGTAACTCCAGTGAAAATGTGTTTGAATTTTTGAGCGGCTCGGACGGCCTGATTACGATAAGGAGCCGGAAGATTTGCAGCAATGCGGACAGGTTGATTGTTGCCGACGTCCACAATCTCGACTTCTGGAGTCTGAATATGGGGTATTACTTCAGTATCCTGGACAATGTGTGCAGGAGGTTGGAGCATAACCGGATGCGTGGCACTTTGCGTGGTGAAAAAGAGGGGTTGCTCAGTTTCATCCAGCAGAGGTTGCTTCATGGCGTGTACATCAACGGGGAGTTGCGGGAGGTTGAAAGATCGAAAAGTGATCAACACGTTGGATTCGATTGCAAGGAGCGGTAAGGGTCAAGCAAAGCAGCCATACGGCTGGTCCCGATCAAGAGTCATTTCTCCCCAAGGATCGGCATATTGAGGGTAGGATGATGGAGGCGACTTTCGCAGTGGAGCTGAACTTGATAAATATTCTCGAGCTTCTTGAGAATGCGTTCCGAGAGAGAGGGTTCCGCATTGTCAACAGAAATGATCCTGCCTGTTTGCAAGTCCATGGTGGCATTGAGATGACCATCAGTGATGACTAACTGGTCCGTGGCCCAGTAATGGATACTCTTTGCCTGGCGGAGAAAAGGTCTGCCGACCAGCATTTCATAGTCACGGATCTTCGACTTTCCAAACTCCAAATTCCATGGGGAAGCCGGAGATCACCGATGTTGATGTGAAGAAGAGGTGTGGCGCCTTGAGGTCGCGTTATATGGCCATTAGCCAACTTGATGTCATATGGGGCACCGAAAAGAGTTGTGTGATGCCCATTTGTTTGGCGGAGTTTATCCGTGATGAGATTGACTGCGCTACCTCCATCTATTTGAACATGGTTGACTTGTCGATTACCCACCGTGGCATGGACCGTGGGTGTAGAGGTAATACGCCCCAACCAAAACAGTTGGGGAGTGGTAACCGGTCCTTGAGAGCGGATGAGTTTCAAAATGGTGGCCAAGCTTAAAGGAATTTTGATCTTGGCTAGCTCCTCTTGGAGTTCTAGAGGCACATGAGAAAAAGGATCTGCTTTGGTTCCACCGGTCTTTGGAGTGCGTGGTAGTGAAGCGGCAACTTTTGAGTAAGTCAACCTCGGCAGCAATATTGGGATACTGGTGAGAGCGTGGAGGTTGAGATGTGGAAGGTGTGTCTTGTCTTTGTTGAGCTCGTGGTGGTGGCATGAACATTTGCCAATGTCGCGGCCTTCGCCAAATTTTGCATGAGGTTCAAAATGCTTTGGCTAACTTTTGGCATGACATGTGGCATGAGCTTCTCCAAGTCGGGTGCAAAGTGAACCTTTTTTTCGTCCTCATGAGGAATGGTGTCAACCGCAAAGGCAGGTTGCGTGCCATTCGAATAATGGTCAAGGGACGGATGCCTTGGTGCGGCATGAAACTAAACCAACCCAATTTGACGGCTGGACTGGAGGATTAAGTGCCTGAAATATTTCCTCTTGTGCTTGTTGATCCAGCTGAGGTTGATTTGCTGGAGCTGGTTGATAGCGTGATTGCTGAGGCGCTCTTGGTGGCTTCTTAAGAACTGGTCTCGGGCCTTGTTTGCCATTAGCAATCCGAGTTGGTAAGCCGTGAGGCGGACCGATGTGGTCCGATTTGTGCCGTGAAGTCGCATTCGAACTTGTGGAAGTTGAGGACACGCCGTGGTGGTATGACCCCATTCTTGACAGTGATAACACTGAGCTTTAGAAGGATCAAAAGGAGGACGTGGGTTGGATCCCCGTTGTTGCTCCTGTTGCTGATAGAGTTGAGTAGGTTGCACCCGAAGTGGTGGCTGCTGATAGTGCGATTGTTGCTGAGGTGTGGTTTGCACTTGATAAACCATTTTGTTGCGGAACGGTGTGGGATGAGTGCGAGTGCACTCTTCCGTGGCATGATTGCACATGTTGCATCGCTTGCAATGAGGCGGGCCATTGGTGGAGTTGCACTCATTTGCCAAATGGCCTTGGTATTTGCAAATATGGCACCAGATTTGACTGCGCTATGGATTAGCGTGTTGAGGCTGAACAGCCGTTTGTCGAACCATGACAGGTGGAATGAACGGGAGCTCTTGAAGAGCCACGCCTCGGGAGGAAACATTGACTGAGTGATTGACAAGGTCGATAGCCTGCTCCAAAGTCTTGGGACGCAGTATTCGGGTCATGAGTCAATAGCCGGAGGAAGTCCTTGGAGAAACCGGACCAAAATCGGCCTGCGGTGGGGTACTCCTTGAGCTTACTTAGCAGAATGTGAAGTCGATCCGCAAAATCCCGGGCAGACTCCGTGGGCTCTTGTTGAAGTTCATTGAGTTGCTTGAGATGAAGTTGATCATCATCCGTGGTCCCATAATGAGACAGAAAAGCAGTTCTCATTTCGGACCAGTCTTGTTTCCAATGGCTTTTGTTGGACATGAGCCATTGATGAGGAGAGCCACGCAGGGTGGTGGAAAAGATGTGGAATTTCAGTTGAGGTTGCGCATGACCATTTAGGACAGCTAGAGCCTCAAATTCTTCCATGTGGGCCTGAGCACTTTGGTCTAACGGTTTGCCTTTCGTGTTGCCAAAGGTGGGATAAGTCAGTTTCAGAGTCTGAAAGGTAGATGTGAAAGTGCTGGGCTGGACAGGAACAGTATAGTGAGGATATTGAGGTTGAGTTGGATGTGGCATGGTGCCTGAAGGACCCTGATGAAGGGGTGACTGCGGTTGAGAAACGGAAGTAGCTGGAGCATTGGTTTTGAGATCTGTAAGGTTGTAAACAGGAAGAAGGCGAGTGGGGAAACGTAGGGAAAGGATATTCTGGGTAGGCTTAAAGGAGACGGTGGATATCCTTGCCCACCCGGGAGATGATGGTTGTGAAGGAAGAGGCGTATGGCCTGAAGAATTATGGATGTAGGCATGTTCAGGGGTATGAAAGTACGGTTGAGAAGGTTGAGCCTGATAAGGCTCCTGATAGTGATGAGGGGACTGAGGTTGTGAGCAATGTTTGCACGCTTGGGGCGGGGAACTGGGACGAGACAGGACACGAGGGGTTGGTGGCGCTGACTGAGCCCTAGACCGAAGATGGCCTCCCTCTATGTCATAAGCAGATCCATACATGTCGCGAACAGTTTCCCGACGCTGATGGCGCTCCAAGCGAGAGGCCGTCTGAGAAAGGAGTTCTTCTGGCGTGAAATTTCGGACAGACATGGCGACAGAAGAAAGTAGGATGGAATCAGACCCGGCAGCGGCGACAGTGTTTGGGGTCTGGGTTCGGGAACTCCTGGAAGACAGCCCTCTGTGAGGACCCGTGGATCTAACAGGAGAGTCCGGGGGACTATGTCACGCGGGATTTGCAAGAAGAGAAGAAGAAGAAGAAAACAGAACAAATGAGAGGAAAATGATAAGCTTCCTTGATATCAATGATGAACATACATGAGCTCTCGCAATAGAGAGAAAAACTGAAAGGAGACAAGACTCAAAACTCATCTAAAAACTCATGTGCTAGCTCTACTCATATATATAGTACAATGGCCTTTGGCCCAATATAGACACTCTGACTGATCTCGGTGCCGACTCCTGGAAGGAGGCCCGATTTTGAGGAATGTTGGCGGTGCCTCTTGAAGTGCCTAGAATCACTTATTTGACGCCGACGCGGGGGTGGGGCCGTCACTTGTCCGAGCGGCCTCTTGTTGATTCTGGACGAGGCTTTGATTGCGTGTGGGTCCGTTTGGTCTTCTGGCGAGCCTTTGATGGCTTTAATTCGGGTCGATCGAGGATCCTTGAGCTTGACTCGGTCTGTCAGATGCATGAATAGTCCTGTACCGAGGAGGCATGGGACTAACACTACATCTATTCTAATCTATCTAATCATACATGGTTAGGTTCCTTTGTTAGTGTCTATCATTCTTAGGTGTAGGGGTCGCTTATAGCCAAGAATGGATGCTAAACCCCTTGAAAGAGGCGATAACTCGGATCTACCTATTGAATCAACCACCCACCCGCATCTTGGCGGCTCCCCCCCTCCTCAAAGCGTCCATGCTGCTGATCTCGGGTCCACGATCTTGGATCGGCGCAACTTTGGGAGATCCGACTTCTCCGCCTCCGCTCGGCGAAATGCATCCTCTGCTGCTCCAATCCGAGACTCAGGGGCTGAGAACTGAAAGGGTTTTCCTTTTAGGGTTTATGCCCCTTTATCTCCACGCATTTAGGGCTGGTCCCTTTTTGGTCAATGGGTCATTGTCACGTGGCAAAAAGGGATTATATTCACATGTTGCTTTAACATGTGCAATATAATGGTTCACAAGGTCGTACCCTAGGGTACTACCCTTTACGGTCGCCGTGTACATGTCGTCTGAGTCGACATGTACTAGTGACGTGTCAATATAATATACGTAGTCATACCGTATATTATGCTGGAACGTCACATTCTCCCCACCTTGAATTGATGCTGTCCGCAGCATCAGGAGTCTCCCCACCTTGGGATCTTCCTGTCCTGCAACCAACTTGATGCATACAATTTATTACTATTACAATTATTAGAATTACTCTAAGGTAATATTTTTAAAGCATTACTAGGACATTATCCCAATAACTTATCAATTCATAACTCTATTAAAGCAAGGTACTTATTAGCCTTACTTAATACGACATTTAAGTTTATCAAGATTTAATAATTTCATATACAATTATCCTTCGAGGTACTCTTCATTCCTTGCAACACATTCCAACAAAACTTGTGTTGCAAGTCGCTCTATTGGCCCGCAGGTCGACACTACATTAATACCATTTTAATTACATGGTTAGGTTCCTTTGTTACTGTCTATTATTCTTAGGTTGTAGGGGTCGCCTATAGCTAAGAATGAATACGAATCCTATAGAATGAGAGCTGAAAACTCGGATCTAACTATCGGATCAACCACTAACCCGCTTCTTGGCTGGCTCCCACTCCTCTGAAGGCGTCCATGCTGCTGGTTCTCGAGACTGCTGGTCTTGGATCGAGCTGCAACCTAGGAATTCCGGTTCCTCTGCTACTGTTCAGGCGAAAGGGCGTCCAATGCTGCTCTAATCCGACCTATAGGGGCTGGAAACCGAAAAGGTTTCCCTTTTAGGGTTTATGTCCCTTTATCCCCACGATTTTAGGGCTGGGCCCTTTTGGTCAATGGGCTATTGCCACATGGCAAAAGATATTATATTCACATGTGGCCTTAACATGTGCAATATAATGGTTCACGGGGTCGCACCCTAGGGTACTTCCCCTTTATGGTCGCTGTGTACATGTCGACTGAGTCGACATGTACTAGTGACGTGTCAGTATAATATACGTATTCATACCGTATATTATTCTGGAACGTCACATTCTCCCCACCCTGGATTGATGCTGTCCGCAGCATCACGAGTCTCCCCACCTTTGACAAGAACCTGTATAAAGAACCTTGGATTGTACATGTAATTAACACAATTATTATAAGATAATGCTTAAAAGTTATAATTGAAATGTTTATAATCACCACGTGGTAAATTTCCCACTACTCGAGGTTCGTGCTTGGGCTTTTATCTCCAAGACTGAATGTCTAGATTAGTTAGTTCCTATAGGATTACTGTCAGTGCTCGATCCTGGTCTGCCAAGATCAAAGCTCTGATACCATTGTGACGGCCCCATCTCATATACGATGCCCCGATCGTATAAAAACTGGAGATCATCCCTCAAACCAGCATCTGCTCTCTGATGTGAGGCCGTCCACCTAACATCGGGCTCTTGATGGTGGCCAAGAACCCGACGGGGAAGAATGGACGTGTCATTCATCCCGTCTCCCTCGGGATCGATCTAACTGCGGAAGCGTAAACACACATGAGCACATGACATAAATCAATAATAACATACCCACCTCGAAGGGTGGTCCACCATATCACAGTAGCTGCAACAACACATCAGTACATCAACATAACATGGGGAAATCCTACCCAGGCTCAGACTCATGGGGAAAGACTGACGGCTTGGGCCTCCAGATAGCAATGCAGAGGTCAGCTCATCACCGAAGTGATCGACTCCGAACCGATGGGTGAGTGAGGTAACATAGGAGTCTACTTCCGATGCCACGGAAGTAGTCAGCTTGAGAGAAAAGAGGTCATTCAGATGCATGATAGGGAAGCACCTCTAGTCAATTCTTATCACGGGAAGGATCCTTCATGCCTAACTACGGGGAGGACACCAACCTTCACGCAAAAAGCAACTAAAGGTGTAGGCATGAGTGTCATCCTAGGCACGATAGGGCGCTGTCTCCACGGCCATGATGGGAGAAGCATAATCTTCCTACGCCGGGAGATATGCCTTGCATTCATGCAATTGTGTTAATGGGTGGTTCCCTAACAACCAACCCTTATGATAAGTAATCATGTACTAATGTAGTGTTGAACCTGCAGGCCAATAGAATGACGAACCGGCGGGAGGTTGCACTACAAGAACTGGTGGCATATATAGCTACAATCAGACGAGAACCTTAAGAACAATTTTGTCATGATTAATCTTGATATTATAATTGATAATTGAAGTAAGGCATAAATTAAATGCCTTACCACGTGGTGATTATAAACATTTCAATTATAACTTTTAAGCATTATCTTATAATAATTGTGTTAATTACATGTACAATCCAAGGTTCTTTATACAGGTTCTTGTCAAAGGTGGGGAGACTCATGATGCTGCGGACAGCATCAATCCAGGGTGGGGAGAATGTGACGTTCCAGAATAATATACGGTATGAATAATGATATTATAATCGACATCGTCACTAGTACATGTCGACTCAGACGACATGTACACAGCGACCATAAAGGGGAAGTACCCCAGGTGCGACCCCGTGAACCATTATATTGCACATGTTAAGGCCACATGTGAATATAATATCTTTTGCCATGTGGCAATAGCCCATTGACCAAAAGGACCCAGCCCTAAAATCGTGGGGATAAAGGGACATAAACCCTAAAAGGGAAACCTTTTCGATTTCCAGCCCCTATAGGTCGGATTAGAGCAGCATTGGACGCCCTTTCGCCTGAACAGTAGCAGAGGAACCGGAATTTCTAGGTTGCAGCTCGATCCAAGACCAGCAGTCTCGAGAACCAGCAGCATGGACGCCTTCAGAGGAGTGGGAGCCAGCCAAGAAGCGGGTTAGTGGTTGATCCGATAGTTAGATCCGAGTTTTCAGCTCTCATTCTATAGGATTCGTATTCATTCTTAGCTATAGGCGACCCCTACAGCCTAAGAATAATAGACACTAACAAAGGAACCTAACCATGTATGATTAGGTAGATTAGAATATATGTATTCTATTATTTTCAGTCCTGTTGTGATGATGTTTTGACATTCTATGCGCCACTCTTGTGTATTGGAAAGGGGGGTAGAGACCCAGAGCCCAAATAGTTGTATGATCCTAGTTTTAGCCCATTAATTCCCAATTAATGCGGCCTGTGCATAAGAGCCCACCTGGCTGTGGGTGGCGGAGCTAGACCGGCTGACAAGGAAGGGCTTGTCCGATCACAGTTGATCCCTCTGGTGCGTAGCGACGGCCGGGGAACATTGTGGGCTAGGCCTAATACCCTGGCACTGCGTGAGGGCAGGGTATGGGCTCGACACCTCTTGGGTGATGCGTCATCTTCTAGGGGTTCAAGTCGTATACGAGCAGTGGCTCTCTAGCTCGCCTGTGATTGGCATGAACCTTCTGGAGGAGAGTGATCTCCTCCTGCCTCATCGGGAGCTGGGGAGATGCAACCCAGTAGTAGCCCCTTTGGCTATGAACCCGGCAGGCTACGGTCAGGCTCCAATACTTTTCAGCCTATCTGCAAAGTATGCACAGGAGGGGCGGATGGAGTGGACTACCCAACGACCATGTTCCTATGCCAGCCAAATCCAGTTGCCATGAATTCTGTCTGCATTGCTATCTGGAGGCCCAAGCCGTCAGTCTTTCCCCATGAGTTTGAGCCTGGGTAGGATTTCCCCATGTTATGTGGATGTACTGATGTGTTGTTGCAGCTTCTGTGATATGGTGGACCACCCTTTGAGGTGGGTATGTTATTATTGATTTATGTCATGTGCTCATGTGTGTTTACGCTTCCGCAGTTAGATCGATCCCGAGGGAGACGGGATGAATGACACGTCCATTCTTCCCCGTCGGGTTCTTGGCCACCATCAAGAGCCCGATGTTAGGTGGACGGCCTCACATCAGAGAGCAGATGCTGGTTTGAGGGATGATCTCCAGTTTTTATACGATCGGGGCATCGTATATGAGCTGGGGCCGTCACAATGGCTTCAAAGTTTTGTTTGATTTCAAGTGTTTAACGCTCTAGGAGCGTTTCATTTTGGTATCAGAGTCTAGGTTCCTGGTCGCTAACCACTGTTGGTTATTGGGCCAGACAATTGGAGATCATCGATATTCCAAGTGACAGCGAGGAAAAGGAGGTCATCAACATACCCAATGATGAGGAAGAGGGTTCCGAAGTATCCAGCCCCGAGCCAGAGAGGAAACCCTTAGGAATAAGTTCTCCATATTCTAGCTACGTCAACCAAGTTTGGAGCCCTAGGACAATGAAAATTGTCAAAGCCTACCTAAAGCTTCGGAATGGGAGAACTAAAAAGACCCGAAAGCAAGCCCAAATAGCATTCTTTAAGCACCATAGATCTTTTGAACCTCCTGAAAGGATAGAAGTTTGCCTGCATAGATCACGTGTGTACTCTCTTGAGAATGAATAAAAAAAATATATGTTTTACTTGTGTTTCTTGGCTTAGCACTTAACCGAATGTTAAAGATTGGAACTTGGATTGTCCTTGTTAGAACTCTAACGAACTTGTTAAAGTGGATTATAGAATAACATGGAGGGAGGAGATGACAACGCTGCAGTACAAATGCTAGGTCAAATACTGCAAGGAGTGCAGCAAAAGTTGGGTTTGCTCCAGAATCAGAAGCCTATTGCAAAGGATCCAGTAGCGGACGAGATTAGCAAGATACTTCGCAATGTCAAGCAAGAAAGGTTTACGGGAAAGGATGTTTACGGGCGATGATGCAGATGCATGGCTCCATGGCATAGAATTCTACTTTAGCGTAAAGAAGACGCCTGAGAAGCAGAAAGTTGTTATTGCGGATTTGTTACTCACCAGCTTTGCTAAGATTTGGTGGGACGATTATAAGAAGATCCATAAGCTTACCTTCAGAGATATTGACTGGGATGTGTTCCGAAAAGCTTTCCAGCTACATTACTTGCCTGTGGGATACAGATTGGTGAAGATGCATGATTTCTTGAATTTGCTGCAAACAAAATAAGTTGAAGACTATACAGCTAAGTTCCAGCAATTGCAGCCTTATGGACCTCCGTTCGAGCCAGAACAGTTAGTTGAGAGTTGTCCGTTTTAATTGGAGGCGTTACATATTCTAGTTTGGGTGAAGCAATTAGGGCTGCTAAATATAAGGAAGAAGTACTGGAGACAGCACGAAAGAAGCGTACAAGTGATGACTTAGGTTGGAATCAGTTTGACAATTGCCGACAAAGAGTTGAGGATATTTTGACATTGAAAAGTTTCAATAACGGACAATGCCAATCTGAAGCTAAAAAGTTAAGGACATTTCGAGAACGTAAGTGCTTTCATTGCCACCAAGTGGGTCATCAAAGGAGAGATTGTCCCCAGAAGTTACAAGAACATCGGATTGCTTATGGCATATCCAATCTGCGGGGTGGAAGTACTCCAGAGGATAACCGAGGTAAACAGCCCATGCATGCTCAAGCAATTACCATTGAAAACGCAGTCCAAGCACATGTATGTGCAGCTACTGATGGGAATCCATCTGTAGGCCCAAACTAGTGTGATTCGTGTTCCAGTTAAGTTTGAGAATCTTCCATTCAGTTCTTGATTAAGGATGTAGTATGATACAGACCAAAATCTACACTTGGAAGTTAACAATATTATGGAGGTTGCTTGCCATAGCAAAGTGGAGTATTTGTAAGCGCAAAACTTACCAGGGGAAAGTACAAGAGTATGAACTTGACTATGGGTTCTTTCCATGAGGACATGGGTAAATTTTTAGTGCGGGAGAAAATGTGACGCACCTAGGGGGTGGATGGACAAGTCAACGTTTTGAGTCTTAACCATAGGTTAGAAATAATAAATTATAGAAAAGAATAGCAATGGTTGGGGAAACAAGTTGAATACGGTATTTATACAAGCCTGGTACCATAGATATTTAAAGGAAATAGAGGGAATATCCGAATTGAAAAGCAGAGATAAGAATAGAGAAGATAATTTGGACTTGAAATAGGAAGATTTCTTATTAATTGAAAAGGGGAGGATATTTCTCTAACTTTAGGATTGCAATATTATAAAAGAAAAACATCTTTTGTGGATCGAAATTTCTAAAAAGCTTCTGCCTGCGCCATCAAGCATTGCTATAGAAGAGGAAAATCAGAACTGGTGGGTTAACTGGAGCCAAAGATCCATGGAAATCTGTGATGGCTTGGCCGTCGTAGTTTATTTGCTTGTTTTAGTTGTAAAATGAAGCCGGCTCTGCTTTTGCTTCTCGTCCAATCATCTTGCTATCTAAATCGTGTCTAGTATTGGTTACAATGTTTAGAACTCCAAAGTCGATTGCTGAGGCCAGCCAGAAGGAGATGTTTTGTTTTTCCTGTGCTTTTAAATCACTGCCAAAGCCAGCAAATCCGCAGAACCTAATCTTCTATGTAGGCTTCAACCGGAGTTTATTCATGATTCAGGACACCCCCAATGTTTCTAAGTAATATTTTGTTACTATTATCTTTATTTTAATATGAACGTTATCTATGGCTTCAAAGTTTTGTTTGATTTCAAGTGTTTAACGTCTAGGAGCGTTTCACGTCGACATCTCATTTATTACAAAAGATTTTGTGATGTCGACCTTTAGGCATTAAATAAAGCTGATGGACTGATTTATTACAAAAGATTTATACGCCATGCCACTGCCAGGATTTTAAAGCCCTGTTTCCTTCACAGTTTCTCTTCTTAGGAGCGATTTCGCAAGATCTCAGATGTTCGACTTAATTCAAGCAAAAGATATTGTCTTTCGGAATTGACAGCGGTATTTTGAAGTGGATTCGATTTGGATTTAGCAAAGATTTAGTTGGATCTAGCGTGGACCAAAGCGGAACTGCCATGCTATAAATTATTTCATGCAAATCTAAGCTTAAAATTGAAGCATTTCAAGATTGATTCTTCAGGCAGATCTGGTTGCAATTGCCGGCTTGGCGACGCACTGGAGTTCGCTTTGCCGGCTGACAATGCACTGGCAATTCACTGCATCAAACACCTTCCGGTTAGAAGAGCCAGAGCAAGCAAAAATAGCAACCTGTGATACAATTCGACACCCTTTAGCTGCTTCGTACACCAGCATAGGCATGAGCAATGCAATTACTTTAACTTTCACATGTCTAGGACTGGCATTGTTGCAACTTAACAATATTCGGTGGAGAGACGCAAAAAATTTCTTGTACTAATTATTTATGTTAGTAGTTAATAAGGCAAGGTTAGCTATGTTAATTTAAGTATTAAGTAAAAGCTAGCTATGCTAAACTAATTAATAATTAAAGGTTAACTATGTTAATTTAATTATTGATTAAACGTAGATTAGCAGTTGCCACTGGTCCAAATCGATTAGGCAGAGGGAAACTGCTAATTGGAGTCCATCCAATTCAATTTGCCCCAAATCAATTTGGGAAAACTTGGAGGAGGAGAAGCAGCCATACTCGCCAAGAAGATGGAGACTCTTGGAGACAATGGTTCTAGTCAGGAAACCGGTTAGTAGATTAGATAGCTTGAAGTTCTAGATAGGAACTAACACTTGTTTGAATAGATGGAGGTTAAATCTTATGTTGATTCTTAGTTTGAGGTTATGAATGGATGTATGGTAGTCCTATGTTGCACCTCTTGTGCTCGTTGGAGAAGAGGAGTAGAGACCTAAAATTTAGTAGGATTATAGATGTTGCTAGCTAGAATCCCCATAAATCCCAATAATTGCGGCCTCTGTATAGAGTCCACCTGGTTGTAGATGCTATATTATGATTGATACTAGACAACGCAAGCAATGGTAATGCGGAGGTGGAGCCTTGCTGAGCTTGGCTACTGGGGCCCCTATAGTATGCTAGCCTTATGGTCGGTCACTGAGTGTGGGCTGGGTATAGATCTAACACCCCAGGTCGTAAGCATTGTCCTGGGCTCAATAGGATGTGGATGATTCAGACCTATGTTTTTGGGGGGTTAAGTTGGGTACGAACGTGTGTCATCACGATCCTCAAGCCACCCACAGAACCATTGTGCTCGGGGAAGGGACTTGTCCCATTCCTGCCTCATCGGAAGGGAAAGATACAACCTGGAGTAGTTCCATAGGGTGAATCCATAGGATTACATGCTTGGAAGGCTACAATCATGCCACAACATGTTTCTGCTTATATGCAAAGTCTGCACAGGAGGGGCAGAGAGATGTTAGGAAAAAAATGCTTCTCAATATGCCTAGCAAGACAACTTGAAAGACTACTTGCTTCACAAATCTTTATTCAAACTTGGGAGCCAAAAGGTGGTCTCTAATCCCAAGTCTATTGAAAACAAGTACAACCAATAGTTCAAGTAAAAACCATCTAGTAATAATCATATAATCGCCTCATGATCATAGTAGTCTTTGTCTAGATGATTTAAACAATAACTTAAACTAGTGAACCATTGAAATCACTGTAGCATTGTTACTGTAGCTACAGTATTGACCAGAATACTGTAGCTGGGTTGACCACAAACTATTCCTCAGCTAATCCGGCCTCGAACTCTTCTGTGCTTCCGTCTGTATATTGCTAGCTCCTCCTACCTCATATATATCTTCATTCCGACGGTGTAGGAGCCAGATCAACTTGCTAAACTAGGAGAAAACCGTGTTCTTCATTATCCCACAGGCATACATGAGAAAGTCGACACCTCTGGAATTATCCCACATGCATATTAGAAGAAAAGGGCTTTTCCCAACCATTGAAGCTTAGGTTTAGAAAAATAATGAATAAACACTTCAAATGTTCGAATGTTTGTATCAACCTTAGGCACCATGGATTTTCAACCTTGGATGAGGCAATCATGCACTTGATTATCAACCTGAAGCTGACCAAATACCAACACTCCTCCTCAGCTTCTTTAGTTGATAACATTAAGAGAGTTTCTGAACTGCTTGAACTTATTCTCAGCCAAAGCTTTAGTTAAAATGTCAGCTGTTTGATCTCCAGTCTTTATATACCTCATTTGAATAACATTTTTTTCTGCTAAATCTCTGATAAAGTGGATGTTGAGCTCGATGTGTTTTGTTCTTTCATGTGCGACTGGGTTTTTCACTATTGCAATACAACTTTGACTGTCTGTGAAGATTTCAGTGGCTTCAACCTGTTCACAAATTTAGTTCATTTAATAACCTTTTTAACCAAGCAATCTCCTTGGCTACTAGAGAGGCAGCTGCATATTCTGCTTCAGCAGAACTCATGGCTATGGCTGACTGTTTTTTGCATCTCCAAGTAACAACTCCTCCAGCCAGAAAAATTGCATAACCTGAAGTGGACTTTCTACATTCCAAGTCACCTCCCCAATCTGCATCACTATATGCAAATAATTTCAAATTGTCAGAGGTATAACAAATTCCATGATTCTGTGTACCTTTCAAGTATTTGAGCACTCTTTTTCCAGCTTCCCAGAGTTCCTTAGTAGGATTATGCCATTTTCTACTTAATATATTCACTGCATATGCTATATCAGGCCTGGTACTATTTGCCAAGTATAGTAAACAGCCAACTAATGCCCTATAGGGAATGAATTCCATGTCTGCTATTTCTTTGTCAGTTTGCTCTTGGTTGTCAGTCAACCTGTGGCCTGGTAGCATTGGAATTTTTGCTGCATTTGCATTTTCCAGATTAAATCTCCCCAGCATGTTTTCCACATGTTTACTTTGGCTCAACTTTAATGTCTTTTCTTGTTTGTTTCTGATCACATCTATTCCTAGGAACTTCTTCAACTCCCCAAGATCAGTCATTTGAAAGCGTGATTTCAGAATATTTTTGCATTCATCCAATAATTTCATAGAGTTTGCTACCATAATGCAATCATCCACATAAAGTGCAATGATGCAAAAATTATCTTCTTTTTCAAATCTGTATAGATTTCCATCATTTTTCAATTTTTCAAACCCTTGTTCCTTCAAGAAATGATCCATGCATAAATACCATTCTCTTGGGGATTGTTTTAGACCATAGACTGCCCTGTTTAATTTCCAGACCATGTTTTTGTCTTTTTCAAATCCAGGTGGCTGTTTCATGTATGCTTCTTCTTCAAGAATAGCATTTAAGAAAGCAGTTTTCACATCCATATGATGTAGTTCCAAACCTAGAGCATTTGCCATTGCCAAAAGGATTCTAATGCTAGTAAGTTTGACAATTGGAGAGTATGTCTCCTCATAATCTCTTCCCTTTTTTTGAGTAAATCCTTGTGCTACTAACCTAGCTTTGTATTTCCTTGTACCATCAGGGTTTTGTTTTATTCTGAAGATCCACTTGCTTCCAATAATATTTTTCCCCTTTTCTGATTTGACAAGATCATAGGTTTTTGTACCTTCAAAAGATGTCAACTCATCCTCCATGGCTTTTAACCATTCAATTTTATTCACACTATTTTGCACTTCTTCAAAAGTTTCTGGTATTAGCTCATTTTCTAGAATAGTCATAATTTGTTCATAAGGTATTTCCTCTTCCTTTTTTTTTCTTTTCAATTCGTCTGCTTCTACCTCCTTCAGTTCTTCCATATTGCATTTCTCCTAACCCTGCCTCCTCAATTAATCTTTGAGCTTGAGTTTTTCTTTTTCTTCCCATATTTTCTTGAACATTTTCTGCCTCAGGTATATTCTCAGTTGGTACCACAGTAGTTTCCTTTTCCCCATTTTCTGCACTTATATGCTCCATGTCTGAACAAGTGTCAGAGACATCATTCTTTTCATTATCTTCATCATCATCCAGATCTACCTTATTCTCATTTACATCAGAGTTTTGCTCCTGGATTTTGACTCCTTTTTTGTATCTATCTTTATAGACAACTTTTTCATTAAATAAGACGTCTCTGCTAATAATAATGATTTGTTTTTCTGGCATAAAAATTCTGTAGCCTTTGGACTCAGTGTCATATCCCACCAAGAAACCTATCTCTGCTTTATCATCCAACTTCTTTCTCAATTCTATTGGCTTGTGTACATAACATAAACAACCATATGTTTTGAGCCAGTCAAAATTTAAACTTTCATTTGGATTCCAAACTAGATTAGGTATCTTACCTTTTATACTTGCAAATGGTAACATGTTTTGAATTCGGATTGCAGTTCTCAAAGCCTCCTCCCATAAGTTTCTTGGTAAACCACTTTGTTTAAGCATTGCCCTTACTGCATCCAAAATTGTCCTATTTTTCCTTTCAGCAGTCCCATTTTGTTGAGGGCTAAATCTGCAAGTTAGTTGTCTTTTGATGCCATGATTAATGCAAAAACTTCTGAACTTTTGTGACAAGTATTCTCCTCCTCGGTCAGATCTAACACATTTGACTTTTAGACCAATTTCTCTTTCAACTTCAGTCACAAATTGTTTGAATGCTTGTAAAGCTTGAGATTGTCTTGTCAAACAATAGATTGTGCATTTTCTGCTATAGTCATCAATGAATGTAATGAAATATCTATGATTTGTCCTACTTCTTACATTCAAGGGGCCACATAGGTCTGTATGAATAAGTTCTAAAACTTGTTTTGTCTTTGATTCCCTTCTTTTGAAAGGTAGTCTATTCAATTTCCCAACTGCACATCCTTCACATAATGGATCTTCCTTTCCTGTGTCACTGCAGTTTATAACTCCAAGCTTCTGTAAAGTTCTCAGATTGTGATAATGTGTATGTGCTAGTCTGTTATGCCATAATTCTAAATCTGCTTCTTGAATTATGTTTACATTGTTTGCCATAAGACCATGCATTTGAAATAAATTCCCCATCCTCTTTGCTCGAAATTTCAGAATTCCATTCATAAGAACATTACATTCTTTGGAGTCAAAAGTAATTTTGTACCCCAAGTCAACAAGCTGACTCACAGAAATCAGATTCTTAATAATAACTGGTACACACAACACATCTTCTATATTTACAATGTTCCCCTCCAGATCTTCAAGTTGTAATAATCCTTTACCCTGAATCTCAGTTAGAGCTCCATTTCCAACTTGAATTTGCTTAGAGTTTGTGGTAGACAAATTTCTAAGCATCTCAGTTGACTTTACAACTGATCTTTCAGCTCCAGAATCAAATACAAACAAATCAGAGTTGTCAGGATTATGTTTTTCATGAACAACAGCAAAAGCATTGGTTACCTCTTCATCTGAATCACCAATCTCAGCTTTGTTCTTTTCTTCAACCTCTCGGGCTACAAATGTTTTTTCTGTGTTCCTTCCTCGACCTCTATTTGAGCTGCTTCCCCTTCCCCTTCCAGAGTTCTTAGGAGTAGGGCATTTTGCAGCCATATGCCCTCTCCCTCCACAATTAAAACAGTTATCTTTTTCTTTTCTTAATTTTGGGCATTCATTTTTATAATGACCCTGCTCATGGCAATAATATTTTTTTTGATTGAAGGCTATATTTGTATTAATAAGTTATACATAGAGGTACATATGTATATATGAGTACAAAAAATCAACTTTTTTATCCTGGGAAGTGATTAACCCATTTGATCTAGCTTTTAGATTCTGGAAAAGATCTAAGGCTAAAATACTGCATTCAGTGTCATATGAGACTTAAAACTGAAAAGATCTAGAATATAGTTTTGTCAAAAAGTCTGATTTCAGTTTCCTGGATTGGCAGATCCTGATGCTTCTCCAACTTTCCCTTTGTCTTTTCGACCCATTCCTTTGGTAGCAGAGATGAATGAACAGAACGGGCAGCTGCATAGTTGACATTTAGATGGATTGAAATGACCTGATTGGTCTATTGCTTCACAAATAAGTGCTCTTCTGGCGTCCAGGCTTTGAAAGCACGAACAGTCACAATGACAGTGGTCGCCATGGTAAGCTGTTGGGATGGCTCCAAATTGGTCTAGCCACATGGCATTTACCCCGAGATTAATCCGACTCCAATTTAGCTTCTTCTGTGCAATAAGAATGTTACCTATAAATCAAAGAAACAAAAAACAGTTAGTGAATTGAGAAAATCTCTCTTATCCAAGAGATATCATATTTCGTTTGCTTGATCACTGCAATTGGCCAGATAATCTCTTGGTCAAAGATGATTGAGTTCCTTGCTTTCCAGATCCTCCAGAGTAGAATGTAGATTCTCCAGTCCTGAGGATCATTAGGAAAGAGAATCTCAACCAGAGGGGTAGAGGACAGGTTGGAAATTTGGAATTCCTCAGCAGCCAGCTCAAGTACCCACTCAGCGCATAAACAGTTCTTGAACAAGTGACTTTCATCTTCAGCTTCCTGTAAACATCTCTCACATAAGTTAGAGGCAGCCATGTTCAATCTAAATCTTTTAGCATTGGTAGCTAAAGCCTTATGCCAAAGTTGCCACATAAAGGCCTTAATTTTGGGGTTAATAGGAGAGTTCCACATGAATTTTAGATTTGCCATACATCTCTCCTCAGTGATATCCCATTTGGTGTGAATAGAGATGGTGTAGCTCCTTGTCAAAAATCTGTATGCATTTTTAACCCTGTAACCTGAGTTACCATGAACATGCCATTGGGTTTCTTGGTTGTGCCATTCTCCTTCATCAAGGCAACTTCTTATAGCCTGGTAGAGTCTCTCATGATCTTCACCCATATCTGCAAGAACTGAATTCTGAAATTCTATAAAGCCCACATCATTAAACAGATGAGAAATGTGAGTGATGCCTCTTTCTGACCATTTTTTGCACTGAATAGGGAAATGCATAGCCAAGCAAATGTCAGGGTTATTTAAAATAAGGAAGGAAGGAAGGAAGGAAGAAACTTTTAATGTCCACGGAACCCAATCGGGTTATGGGACCACAAGTACAAGACGGGACCGAAGTCCCTAACCAGAACAAGGGCCGAAGCCCACAGAACAAAACATAATCACCATGGCCCAGATTAAAAACCACCTGGAAGAGAGGGGTTCCAAAAGATTGTTTGGTCTTTAGAAAGGCCCTCCTTCCAAGAATACATCCTGCTGACTGCCTTCCAGGCTCTAATCCATTTTTTAATGATTCCAGGAGTATTATTGGGCACCTTAAACTCAAAGAATAAACTGTCAGGGAGGTGCATGTTCACATTTGTCCACCCAAAGGGTTTACACTTAGCAAGGTAATGATTAATTAGCTCAGACACAGGGTGGTTAATCTCATTGTGGCCAGCTCTATAAATGTATTTTGCTGTCAGGGCCAGCCCTTGTTTCTCAATATCCAGAACTCCAAGACCACCATGCTTCCTTTTCTTCATACACTCTTTCATGGAAACTGGAACCCAGGTTCTATTGCTGCCCCCACTAGCAATAAATCTACCCAAAATGCCTTGGAGCTTAGATGTGACCCTTTTAGGAGCTAAAAGGATAGAAGACTGGTAGACATGAGAAGAAGAAATGACCGAGTTGGCTAAGATAGCTCTTCCATTTTTGGACAGAAATTTACTGTTTAAAAGATCAGCCTTTCTATGGAACTTCTCAATAATGTCCCCCCAAAGATCACTAGCATTAGTCCTTAAAGCAAAAGGAATACCCAAGATTTTGGACTTAGTAATTGGAGAGAGATACTCACAGCCAAGGGTTTGAGCAGTCTGCTGCCCCTTTACCTGATTTCTTGCTATGAGCTTGGACTTGAGAGGGTTGATCTTACATCCCGAGCAGTTGCCGAAATCTTGGAGAACAGTTTGAGTGTTTGTGATGGAGTTCTCTTTCATAGTGACAAAAAGAAAGGTGTCATCTGCAAAGTGAGCATTAAGGAAAAAGCATGCATCTTGATTACCAGGGAGTTTAAGTCCCACAATTCTCTTCTCCTGGTCAGCTTTTTTGAAGGCACAATTCAAGGCTTCCATAATTATAAGAAAAAGAAAAGGGGCAAGAGGACAACCTTGCTTGACACCTCTCTTTATCTCAAAGAAAGGGCTGCATTCCCCATTGATCAGAACCGAGGATCTTGAATTGTAAAGGATGGCTTGAAAAATACTTATCACTTCTTGGGAGAACCCCATCTTTTGACAACATTTGAAGAGGAAGTTCCAGCTGACCGTGTCAAAAGCCTTGGTGATATCCAGCTTGAGCAAGGCAATGTCCTGTTTAGTTTCTTTAGCCCAATGCATGCCTATGATAGCAGTGGCTACATTATCTAAAATGGACCTATCCTTTAGGTAAGCACTTTGAGTGTTGGAAATGGTAAGATCCAGAATAGGTTTCAGTCTAGAGGCTATGGTAGCAGAGATGATTTTGTAAATAACATTGGTGAGGGATATAGGTCTGAAATCAGAGAAAGTTTCAGGCTCATCAATTTTGGGAATCAAGGAAATAAAGCTGGTATTGATTCTGCAGTCCAGATTCCTGAGAAGTAAGAACTCATTGCACACATTAGTAATATCATTTCCAATAATATTCCAAGTTTTTTTAAAAAATTCCACTGGGAGGCCATCAGGACCCGGAGTCTTACCATTTTCCATACCTGATACGTTTGCCCACAATTCTTCAATGGTAAAAGGAGCATTCATGCTTTCATTCTGCTCATCTTGGATAGATCTTTGAATCTGAATGAAGTTGTCAATATCCTCTTCCATTGCAGTAGGAGAGGATCCCATTATTCTCATAAAGTGATCTGTAGCAGCCTGTTTCAGATCTTTGTCCTCAGAGATGGGATTGCCATTGACCTTTACACTATAGATCTGATTTCTCTTAGTTCTTCCTTTGGCCTTGATGAAAAAATACTTGGAGTTACTCCTCTCATCATCCTTAAGTTCCCTGATTTTTGCTTTTAGCTGCCAACCTTTAGCAATTTTGAGTTCTTCTCTTTCAACTTGAATTTTAATATTCTCTTGCTGATCCAAGGGGGTTTGCTGGAGTTGAGTTCTCAAATCCATCAAGTGCTGCTTTTCTTGATTATAAATTTGCTTGCCCCAGACTTTGAGTCAGTTTTTTATATTTTTGGCAACTTTCACCCACCATTCCATCCATCCAAACTGATTTCTAGGTTTAGGGGTCTTCCTATAAACCTGTTCAAACTCATGAATAAAAGTGGACTGGTCAAGAAGAGAGACATTTAACTTGAAGTAGGATTTTCTCTTGGCATTTGAAGTGTCCCCTCTTATTTCCAGCAACTGGGGAAAGTGATCAGAGATTGTATAGCCATTTAAATTTGAAACCCTGTCACATTGGTTCCAAAGATTCTCACTGACATAGAAACGGTCATGAAGGCAATGGATAGGGTCATCAATTCTCTGATTAAACCAGCTGAAAGTATTTGGTTGGGTTCTAACCAGTTTAAGATCATGCATGGAGATAAGGTGCCCCCAAGAATTCTGCTCTTGATTGAGGAGAGGTCTAAAATTAGTACTCCTCATAAAATCATGAGTGACCATGTTAAAGTCACCAGCAAGAATGCAGGATGTTAGCTAAGCTATTTCTAATTATATTCCACATAGGACTTCTCTCACCAGGTTGATTATGAGCATAAATGTTGACAAAAGCAAACCTTTTGGTTCCGAGATCTCCATGGAGAATTTGCCATCTCCCACAGTTGCCATGCATCATCTGAATGTTGGAGATATTTAAACTGTTTTTCCAAGCTATAGAAATACCTGCAGAACTATTATTTGCCCTAATAGCCCAGAGTCTAAAACTAGGTGGAAGGGTGTTAGCAATAAGTCTCTCAAAATCATCATCATGAAGCTTATGTTCCTGGAAAAAAATCATATCAGCATTAATGGAGGAAATACAAACCTTGAGCCTATCTCGTTTGACATTCGAATTAATACCTTGGAGATTCCAAGATACACATCTAAGGTTAATATCCATAAAAATCAGTTTTTTTTTGGATCCTTGAACTTCTCCTTGAGACTTCAAAGGTTTGTTTTTTATTTCTCTTTTTTCTATTAGATGTGATCAGTTCCCAGGAGCCTTTTTCATCTTCTTTGTCTAAATCCCTTTCAATCACCTGCTCTAGGAAATGCTGTTCAGAATGGTCACTGTCATAAACATAGTGAATTTCTTCCAAAGCTTCTCCTGTTATAGCTAAAGCACAGCAGATCATAAGAGGGATGATGTTTATAGGATTATCATTCTTTTGTTTGCTAGTTTCCCCATTTTTGCAGAGATCTTCCTCTCCCTCTTTCTTGCTGCTGTTGGGCTTTTTCTGAACCCAAACCTTTTTAGGCTGGGGAGGGTACATTGGGGCCTTTCCTTTATCAGGGGGGGGTTTTTCTTCCTTATATTCCTTCATGACAGGAATTTTGGAGTACTTGATAACAACATCTAGAAAGATGTCTTCATCAATCCTGGTGCCAATGAATTTCTCCCAGTCAGATTCAATTTCTTTCAGAATGCAGATAGAGGGGAAGTCGGTTTGAGGAATTGAGATATCAATAACTTCCCCCAGACAACCTCCTATTGCTGTAAGATGATTATGAGTCCAGAAATTAGGGGGCAGATTTGGGCAGGAGACCCAAGTAGTAGTGGCAACACCAGAAAAATTGCCCGGGATATAGAGAGGATTCCAATCCATGATGTACACCGGGCAGTTAGCTATGGAAGAAATTTTTCTAGTGAGCATGATCTTTCTGTGATTACTATCTCTGCATAAGATTTGGTAGGTTTTAGAGTCCATTCTAAGGATAGAAAGAATAGGGATATTAATGGCTCTGTTAAACCAATGCTTAACCTCACTTATGTTAGGACATTTAGCCGGAAAATGAACCATAATCCCATTAGCAGAGTATTTTACTTTAGCCTCATTATCCTTAATAGCAAAAAGATCAACCTGAGACCCCTTAGTATAAGTGTCATTTTCCTGTTTTTTATTACTTTTTCCCCCCCAATCAGAATTTAAAAGAACATTTTTGAATGAAGGGGACGTACCATTTAGTTTGTCATACTTGCCCATAGTTGGGATCTTTGACTGAAGCTTGGAATCTGAGATCTTGGTTGACTGTTTGTCCAAGTTAAGGCTGACTACCTTTTTGCAGTTGGGACAAGGGCATTCTTCTGCATCTCGGGGGTTGAAGTAGCCATTGCTGTCACTGATCATGCACTTTTTGGTTGGTTCAAGTTTGTGCATGACTGTATCATAATCTACTTTCACATTCTTTAGTTCCTCTGCGGCTATCAAGGACAGATCCTCTTTGAATTTTTCCTTGAATTCAATTATCTTGTGGTCATCTGCACTCTCCCATACTCGAACCAGTCGGAAGGTAGCTTTGGATTTCTATTCCATGAGTTCTAGGTCCTCTGCCAGGTCCTTGGTCGTCTGGAGTAGGTCGGTCATCGATTTCTTGAAGATTTGGTTCTTGAGGCTACAACAATCTTCCTTGGAGTGCCCAGATTTGACTCGGATCATCTGGTAGAGCAGTAAGTCAAGGTCTTGGAGCCTATTTATCATATTCCAGACCAGATCCCTGTCATTGGCTTTCCCCTCGGCGTATTGTCTCTCCAGTCTGGTGATTTCTTGTTGACAGGCAAGAATCTGACCCTCTTTCTTGATACCCATACATTCAATGGCTGCATTTTGCTGATCTCGGATGATGTCAAATGTCGCTGTGAGTTCCCTCATCTTTTTCCATGCCAGATCGTTTTTCTCTTCCAGTTTCAAGATCAGCTTCCAATCTCTACTCTCCTGTATAAGAGATTCATTATCCTCCGGTTCATAGTCGGATCTATTACCAGAGGTTTTCCCTTTGCATGCTAGCTGCTTAGATCTCATTTTGGAGGAGCAGGATGTTTATTTCTGGACCCAAAGACAATTCTTGGCGAGAAGTGATTCCGAAAATTTGACAACAGAGCTTAAGGATGCTGGGCTCTGCTTCAAGAACTAAGATTCTATCTGCGAAGTTGTGAGTCCTAAGAACTGTTTCAAGACACCCGGAGGAGTTGATGTTCTGGATCAAATTTCTTCCCTCAGCCGAGAACGAAAGGATGCACAGGATATCTCTGTCACAGTTTTCGCGAAAATTAAAAAAACCTAAAGTAAGCCTATCACTAGCTGCTGTAGAAATCCAAATTTTGATGATTAGCCTGGCTTGGGGTACAAAGTTTGCTGCAGGGATTAGATTCTGGAGAATAGCAGAGGTAAGATCCTCTGCCTCATCCATCGAATCCGTCCCGTTTCCCGAGGCGCCAGCAGGTTCGCCCAAGGTAGCGCCAGGTCACCATTCTCATGCTCATGGCAATAATAGCATACACCCTTTTCTTTTTTCTTGATCATTAAGACTTCAGGATTTTCTTGATTTCGTCTCATAATCCTTTTCTGTTCCCACTCTGTTCTCAGTAGGTTTTCAGCCTCTTCTTTAGTTTTACATGTATTTCTAACAAACAAGGCCAAGTTTTCATTATCACTTATGGCTCTAGAAATTTGAAGTACTTGGCTCCTTTCAGATATGATAGTACCTGCTCCAGCTAGGTCTGCTATCATATTATCAAACTTGTTAAAGAATTCAACTACATCTTCCTCTTCTGTGATTTTCAAGTTCCTTAACTCATTTTCTAATAAATCCATTTGTGAAGCTGTTTTTTCTTCATAGTGGCTCAATAAGAATTTCCACATGTCCTTAGGACTAAGAGATCTCAATTTCAATCTAATAGTAGGACTAACTTTGCAAGAAATAATACCTTGAGCTTCTTTAATTTTTGCTTGTATTGATTTTCCTGCACTAGCTGCTCCAGCCAGGGTACTTGCCCCTGCTCCCGCTGTTCCACTTGCTGTGCCTGCACCTTCAGAGGATTTGCCTGCTCCTCCTGCCACTGATTCTGCTGAACCAGATCTCACCAAAGCTCCAGTGCTTACAGCCACTTGACTGGTAGGATCTACCAGTTCCCAAAGATCTTCTACTTCCAAAATATGGTCATGGCGTCCTTCCATACTTGGAAGCCAGGTCCACCTTTGTAAACCTCCACCTGATTCAGAAGACTAGCTCCAAATCTGTTAGACATGTCTGCTGGCTCTGATACCAATTGTTAGGAAAAAAATGCTTCTCAATATGCCTAGCAAGACAACTTGAAAGACTTCACAAATCTTTATTCAAACTTGGGAGCCAAAAGGTGGTCTCTAATCCCAAGTCTATTGAAAACAAGTACAACCAATAGTTCAAGTAAAAACCATCTAGTAATAATCATATAATCGCTTCATGATCATAGTAGTCTTTGTCTAGATGATTTAAACAATAACTTAAACTAGTGAACCATTGAAATCACTGTAGCATTGTTACTGTAGCTACAGTATTGACCAGAATACTGTAGCTGGGTTGACCACGAACTATTCCTCAGCTAATCCGGCCTCGAACTCTTCTGTGCTTCCGTCTGTATATTGCTAGCTCCTCCTATCTCATATATATCTTCATTCCGACGGTGTAGGAGCCAGATCAACTTGCTAAACTAGGAGAAAACCGTGTTCTTCATTATCCCACAGGCATACATGAGAAAGTCGACACCTCTGGAATTATCCCACATGCATATTAGAAGAAAAGGGCTTTTCCCAACCATTGAAGCTTAGGTTTAGAAAAATAATGAATAAACACTTCAAATGTTCGAATGTTTGTATCAACCTTAGGCACCATGGATTTTCAACCTTGGATGAGGTAATCATGCACTTGATTATCAACCTGAAGCTGACCAAATACCAACAAGAGAGTGGACTACCTAGTTAATGTTCTATGTCAGCCAGAGGCCTTGACCATCAGTCAACCCCCTTGAGGCTGAGTCTGGGGTAGAACCCTTGTTTTGATGCAATATATATGTTTATGACAACGTTCAGTAGTGTTGATGGATGTGCCACACTTCCTGGTGGCATATTACCAAACATATATATGTTTATCTACCTGTCGCGCTCAATTTGGATCGTCGGTGCCATATCCTATGGCTCCGGTTGCTACCGTCGATCCAAGATCCTATGATTCACGTTGTTTTAAATATATTCTACGTGATCCTATGATCTAGATTGATCTTGATCCCTGGTCCTAGATTCTATAATTCGCATGTTTGGATCTTGATCCTATGGTTCATGTGATCCTACAATCCAGATTGATCCTTCGTTCCAGAATCACGTTGGTTTAGATATATTGTACGTGCATGTGGTTTGGGGTTTGGTTTCTAGTCAACAGATGAGAGGGTGCCTTGTCAGTGTGAGATCCTACGGCTCAGGTTGCTTTGAGATATATCTTATTGTTCAGATGGTTTGGGAGATTTTATTTAAACTAGATGTAAACGATCCTGCGATCCAGATTGATTTGACATTGATCGTCGATCCGAGATCCTACGGCTCAGATTGCTTGAGGATACATCCTACAATTCGTATGGCTTGGGAGTTTATATGTAATCGATCCTATATTTCAGGTTGTTCTCGATCCTGATTGTTGATCCGAGATCCCATGGCTGATGTTGATTTGGGACGCATCCTACAATTCATATGGCTTGGGAGTTTATATATAAACCAATCCTACGGTCCAAATTGTTCTTGATCATGATCATCAATCCCAGATCCTACGGTCCAAATTGTTCTTGATTCTGATTATCAATTTCAGATCCTACAGTTCGCATGTTTGGATCTTGATCCGTGGTCCTAGATCCTACTGTTCAGGTGATCCTACGATCCAGATTGATCCTGATCCTTGGTCCTAGTATTGTATTAATACTCGTATTTTACATATAAAATACGTTTTTCTTCGATACAAACGTACTTTATGTATGTATGTAAAAAATCTTGGTCAAAATTCAACTATTTCTTTTGTTTTTATTTTTTGAATAATTTGTTTATCAACCATTTGGTGACTACATTTATGTCCATAGATTTGTTTAAAACAACATATAAGCATCTAGAACCAACATGTAGCCAATTTCAAAGATCATTTCAAAGGGGAAAAAATTATCATTAAAAAAAAAAAAGTTTTTGTTAAAAACGTTTGTATCGATACAAACTTGTACAAAACGGCTTTTATACATTTTTTATAGGTATGTATGTAATGTATGGGGCAACACTGCTTGGTCCCAGATCCTATGGCTCACGTTGTTTTAGATATATTCTATGGTACCAGATCCTACAACTCACGTTGCTTTAGATATATTGTGTGGTACCAGATCCTACAGCTCACATTGCTTTAGATATATTGTATGTGCATATGGCTTGGGGCTTGGTTTCTAGTCAACGAGTGACACTACGGCTCACGTTACTTTAGATATATTGTACAATCCCAGATCCTACGACTCATGTTGCTTTAGATATATCGTACTTGCATATGGCTTGGGGCTTGGTTTCTAGTCAACGGGTGAGAGGCTGCCACGTGGCACGATCTAGGCCTTGGCATTTTTTGGTTTCTAGTCAACGGGTGAGAGGCTGCCACGTGTCACGATCTCAGCAATTAGTATTTTTATCCAATCTTAGGGAGAGTATTTGAAAAGTTTGTATGTTATGTGGGAGATTTGAACCTTGGTCATCCCCCCAATCACCACAAGTCCTCCATTCTAACCACTAATCCAGGCATTGATTCATTATTCATTACGAAAACTAATGTTTTAAACATACTTAAGAGCAAGGATCTAATTATAGAGTATAGTGGAATGTACTAAAATGTTCTAGACGTTCATTGGTAAGTGCCTATCTGGAAATAGAAAGTCTTTTCAAACTTTGCAAATAATCAAAATAGAACGGTCTAGATACTCATGGGTTACTAGGGTGTTCTAGAAAGTTTTAAATAGTTCTAGAAAGTTTTATAATGTCCTAGAATGTTCTAAATAGTCCTAGAATATTCTAATACTCGTGGGTAAGCATCTCAACATAAAAATAGACGTCCTTTTCTTAAATTTTGTGAAGTAGTTCTAGAAAGTTCTATAATGTTCTAGACATTCCCAGAATAGTTTAGATACTCGCAGGTAAGCACCTCAATCTAAATATAGATAGTTATTTTGAAACTTTTTTAGAAAACATAATGTTTTAGAATGCTCCAGAATGTTGTAGATGTTTATGGATCACTTCATTCCAAAAATAGATTATTTTTTTTAGCGCAATAGCCCAACCCTGGGTGTCACGTTATCTTGAAGCCTAGCCTATCCACATGTAAGAAAAAATGACCTGGCCTCTTCTTGCACTATTGGATTTAGATCTATCCTGACCAACGAATTGAGAAAAATACTTGCTTCATGACTTTTGGGGAAGGGACGTGGTTTTTCTCGCGCTTCTATAATTGCTGGATTTGAGACGATCTCCATAATTTTCTCGCGCTTCTGGGGCCTGCTACCGCATCTCAACAATTTTTTAATCTAGTGGAAACCCTGCTGGCAAATCTTTGTTTTTGGCGAGCATATTATCTAGTCTTTCTTTCTTTCCATCCTCAAATCCTGGCAAGCTTTGCATTTCTGGCTTTTGTTTTTCCTTTCGCATCTCACTGGCAAATGCTTATGGAGTGGTCTGGGCTGTTTTGATTCTTTGCCATGATTCGACTTCCTTTTCTTGAAGTACTCTATTGGGGCTGCATTTTTCTTTTCGCCTTCCAAGCTTGTAGATTTGTTCTCTTTTGTGGGCAACTAGAAGGCCCAATTGCATTTAGAGCTAAAAGATCCATCGTTATAGGTTAACGATGGCGATGCCATGACCTTTTGTCATCTAAATGCATATCCAGATTACCCATTTCCATCAATGCCGAAGTTACTCAGACAGTCCTTCTCTAATCCAGCATTTGCAAGAAATCCATGGAGGTTTCTTTGCATTGCGTTGAGTGCAAATATGTGCAAGTGAAGTCGTAAAGTAGATATAGGTTAGTCCGCTCTCTGTGGTGGGAGCATCATTCCCCTCAACCTCGCCTCATCTAGTTTGCTGCAGACATTCTTACTTTGGTTAAGACGTTTGATCCAAAGCATTTCTGTACTGTGATTGTTCTTGAAGCAGCTTGGATAAAATAAGGCAAATTTTAAAGATACATCATGCTATATCTCGTAAGTTTGGCACAAGAATGTTTTGACATTCTCACTGAGTTTCTGGCACATTCTAGAATGGGAAAACGACAAAAACCTCCCGTAGATATGCTTCTCATTCATCTCAGCAGATTTTCTACAATGGTGGATAGTGGGTAGCCGCACACATGTGAACTACCCATGAAAAAATAAAGGGAATGTCCAATTATATAACTTGGACCCCATGAAATACAATGCTAATAGATGTTTGGCTTGTGTACCTGCCGAAAGCTTATCACCGGGATTAAAAAGCCCCGCCCTTACGGGTTTTCGAGGAAAAACCCTAGTGATAAGCCTTCGGCAAGGGGCTTGGACAAATGTAAGGCTGAGAATTCGCTCCCAAAACCCACGAATGGAGAAGTCGAAGCTGCTGCCGCTTGCCAACCTGTACCTGCACATCACCAACACTAGAAAAATGTGACAAACCAAACCTCCCAAAGTGGAGGGGCTGATCACGCGAGCCACGCGACAATAAAACAAAACCTCTTCAAATAGAGGGGCTGGTCACGCGTGCCAGCCAGGCGACAAATACATTAAACAATTAAGGGGGGGAAAGGGTGGGTTTCAAAGAAAAGAGAATAAGGTACTGCTGAGAGAGAAGAGGAAGCGCCGATGAGATGTTGATGAAGAACCTCGCCTAATATAGCGATCTCCCAACCAGAGAAGGCATGCACCGCATGCATGCATGCAAGACATGCATGCTCGCCCCATTCTAGAATTTCGATCCGAGGGCTCGGATCGATGGGATTCTAGAATGGGGCTCGCATGAAAACGACAAAAACCTCCCGAATAAAAGAGAACTTCCTTATCAAAACGGGATCGAGGACGAAGGTCAAAGGATTATGGCTAAAGAAGAGGCAAGGCCGAGAAAGGACATGCCACAACATGAAAGAAATGCCAAATTGGTCAATCCAAGCAGGGAGAAGCCCCTCCCCTGCATGGTTTCAAAGAAAAGAGAATAAGGTACTGCTGAGAGAGAAGAGGAAGCACCGATGAGACGTTGATGAAGAACCTCGCCTAATATAGCGATCTCCCAACCAGAGAAGGCATGCACCGCATGCATGCATGCAAGACATGCATGCTCGCCCCATTCTAGAATTTCGATCCGAGGGCTCGGATCGATGGGATACTCTACATTTAAGCCAAGCTCCGCCACTATTCTTCTTACGTGTTCATTTCCTGCTGCAATGGTCTGTGATGTATCCATTTCTGTATATCCTGTAGTGTTCGGGATATCCACATCCATTGCGGCAGCTATCTCTTGCATGCGCTCTGAGATCTGCGAAGTATCCAACAATTCATCCGCCAATGCCATAGAGTATCTTGTAGAGCGAACCAACTTCTGTCTCTTTGGTGAAGGACCGCCATTTAGTCTACCACTTCCAGAAGCGCCTCCAGACATTCCAATGTATTTGAAATGATGAAATGGTTTTTCTACAGAACCTGTTATTACTGGCAGGATCTTCTCAAAATTTTTGTTTAGAGCTTCCAGCTTTTTGAATTGTGGATCGAGCTCAGCAGTTGCTTTTTCTGTTTGTTCTAGCAGTGCTCTGGTTTCTTGTAACCTCTCTTCAAAGCTTTTCTGATCCAGAGCATCCAGTATTTGATCCATCTTGCTAAGATTTGTCTCCTGAGTTATCTTGATGTCTGGCATATCTGAACTGCTTGGCTTATCTGGCATTGCATTTTCTTCTTCCTCTTCATTTGCAGGCTGTGTCATCTTCTCTAAAGTTTCAAAGAAAGATCTAAGGAAACGGCATACCTTATCGTCATATTCGAAGGAAACACTGCGTTTTTCTTGCATCAGAGCAACTCTCGAAGCTGTGCCAGCCGAAAAAAAATCGAGGACACAACCATCCATTGGAACCAACTCCTTCACCATTGCATAAATATAGGATGTCTTTGCCTGACTCTTATGGACGAAATCACCATCCATTGCTGCCCAAGAGAATTTGGGTTTACCTGTAAAATACTCCAAATATTTTTTCTTTGTTTTCATATCTACCTCCTCGTCACCAGTTAATGGATATTTCGGAAGGGGCGTGCTTTTGGGTGCACTGGTCACCTGATTCAGCCTTAACTCAAGTTTCGGCTTCACAGGCAACACACGGGCCTCACTTCTGTTTATCGTGACATGGGTCACGTAATACTGAAATTCTTTGATATTTTTTTTGCTCAGCCAGCCTTGTTCTTCATAAGCCCCAAGGGAAACGTGAGAGCTACCTTGAATCTGACTTTGGCTGTACATGCAGTTCGGCAAATGGGCAGATCTAAGGAACATGACGATATGATAAACTTTGGCTTTTGTCATGCCTGCAATCCTGCTAAATAGATCTGTGTATTTCTTAACTTCCCATAGCGTCATGAAACTACGCATGTCAATAAAAATCATAGTGGCATTCTCACACACCGGTGCAGAAACAGGAATACCTGACTTCGTGACATGGTGCACGGTGTGTCTCTTCTATTTCAGTTCCCTTGCCTCTTTTGGCTTTATGATCGCGATAATGGCTTCCAAAAATGCACTGGGGAGATTGCCTTGCACTGAGTTTTTATTGTAATTGTTAACATAATCAAAATCAGTGTCAACTATATCCAGCAATCGTTGTTCAAAAAGTTCTGGAAAAGATATAGCTAACTCTTTAAAACTCCTGTATTGCTTTTCTGAAATACAGTTGACGTAGGTCAACACTTCATGATGCATCAGTGATAGCGTTCTGATGTCCAGCGCCCTCTGTCGGCAATCAAAGCGCCCTGAATAACCGGACTAAACTTTAAAAAAAACTTTGCCTTCGAGAATCTCATCCATCAGTTGGTTGACCTCGGCATTATTCATTCCTCGAAGGTATCTTAGAAAAGTCTTGTTGAAGAACTCTTTAGATGGCTTATCTGGCAGTTCCTCCTGATCATCAGCCAGCTTGCGTGCTGCCCACTTGTTAACAACAGCAAGAAGCTTACTCCATGATTCCTCTTGCATGAAGAGGAATTGATTTTCATCCTTGAGCTCTTTAACCTTCAAGGTTGTTGTAGCTACATCAACAAAATCCTGTAAAAAATAGCTGGTCAGGATTGCGATGGCGATCTTCTAGAGCTGAAAATAAGATTTTACCTTCCAAGCGGACGAAACTGCTGTGCCTGTTGGGCCTTGTGGAGGGCATCCATAAGCCTTATGCTGATTCCTTAATTGTTGGAGCTTTTCAATTAGTGGCTCCTTATATACTGTATCTGCTATGATGTCGTTGCACTGTATGGGCAATTGAATATACTCCTTATTGGATAGATTACCATTTAGCACCCCGCTTCTTCGTTTTGCGTAAGCTTTAGCAAATTCAAGCCGTTGTTTGACATTTCCCATCATAGAACATAGAATTTGTGCAGCAAAAATACTATGATTACCAGAAATAATATAAATTTTTTTGTTCAAGAGCTCCTCAGGGCGGGACCAAGTGATCAACTTCCTGCATTGATGTCCCATCAATTAATAGGCATTGTAAACAGGCGGTCTGACAGAGGAAAAATGCAATAAACCTTACCTTGTCACTGGGTCAATTGGCACAACATCGGCAGGCGTGAGAACCTTTGTTGGGCATCTCTTGAAGCTCCTGATTAATGTCTGTACATGATCCTTAGATCGAACCCTATGAGTTAGATTAGCAGGGGTTGTCTCACAATAAAAAATGTTGATCTTTTGGAACCAATTCACTCCCATAGAATAAAATCTTTTAAATTCCTCTAGCTTGGAGGCGGTCTGTTCAGCTAGCTTCTTTTCTCCATCCGGATTGAATTTTAATTCATCTGGCATACGCGAAGTAGATGGCCATGTTAACAGGGAAGTCTTAGCTATAGGATTGGTAGACGAGGTGGGAGTAGACGAAGTAGAGGGCTGTCTTGTCTCTTCAGTGTTTAAATTTCAAAGTTTAATCTTGAATGTACTTATCTTCTTGGGAAGAGGTGCCTTTTGTGTATCTGAATCCCTTACTGGAAGTGGCATAAGCATATTTTGAGCAGACGGGTCGACAACGGCAGAACCGCCTGGATTTGTATTCTGCACAGGCGGAGATGACCTAAGGATTCTTTTGGAGTCGATGGTTCACCTGCAACTGCCAATGGGACCACAGTTTTTTTCTTGGCAACTGCCCGCAACCAGTTCGTGTCCATCCGGGAAGGCATCTTGTTGTCCTTTGTAGCCTTCAATGCAATAGAAGGAGGTTTTTTGTCAGCAGAAAAGCCCTTCCTACACATGCTGAAGCCAACAATTATATCCCTATTGCACTTTATCCCTGATAGGCTCAACGAATTATAAGATGGCAGGTTCCAGCCATATCCTTTGGCACTAGTAGGTACCCCCTTGCCACTAGCAAGCTTATTCGCTTTGCTTGCAGTCATGATAGAAGGATCATAGTTTTGTCAGCGCAAAACATACTCCACAAACTATAGTTGTTGTGTATCCTCCACGCTGCATATGATTGCATCCTGGACATTATTTTTTGTGCCTTCCCACATAGTGACTATTATGCCCATCTGTTCAAAGTCTTCTGGCCCCTTTCCGTTCCTCAAAAACAGACATAAGTCCTTCCGTCGATCTCTTGCCACATGTGGTTTGGCTGGAGCTATTTCCATGCACCACTTTCGACTTCTATCAGGAGTTACGATGCGCATAGGTTCCACGTTGGGCCCGCGGAAAAGCTCGAGGGCTGCAAGTAGAAAATAAAAGTGATAAGTGACACCTTGACTTGGCAAATAACACAGAAGGAACGCGGTCGCGATCTTTACAAGCATGTCAAAGACATTGCTAACAGACACAGGTCGCAAGGAACGCGCCCGCGATCCTTGTGAGCAGTCATGATATGTTAAAGAAGAAAAGTGCTCAAAAGGTTCGCGCCCGCGATAGTTTTGAGCAATACATCCAAACTATAATACATTTACTGGTGAAAGGAATCGCGACCGCGATTCTCACAGGCATTAAGACTGTGAAAATAGAGAAATAATGCTCGTGAAGATCGCGGTCGCGATCCTTTCGAGCATATATGTTGCTAAAAACAGGACAAGTAATGCTAGAACGATAGCAGTGGTCGTGAAAAGCGCGGAAAATACCTTCTTTTAGGGCGGCTTATCGAGACATGGCGGCGGTCGAAGGCGCTTGAAAATTTTTTATGGCGCTCTTGAAAAGGTTCGCGATGTAGCTGAATTCTGGAATTTTCTTGAATTTATAGAATGGGGATCATTAATGGCCCGTCATAATGACTGCCATAAATTTGATTTCCGGCGGTCGCAATAAATTCCGCGGGCGAATTAAATTAAGCCGGCGAAACAAATTCTGGCAGCAGTTCCAGAATATTCTTAAAAGGGGCGAAATCCAAACTTTTATTCTATATACAGACGTCAGCACCAAGTTCAAAATTCTGTACCATGTGGCAGGGGAAGGAGAACTGACTAGTCAAGGCATGTCAGTTTAAATGAGATAGTGACACTCACAATACAGCATCGGACGTTATGCAGGACAACATAATACTCACAGCACGCGAGTTTAATTAGGAAAATCACAGTCACAATACGGCACAGAAAGGCCCCGCCGAAACTACCTAAATTTGAAATTCAAAAACATTTGTCCCAGCTTCAGAGCCACATTAGCCATTCATTGGAATTGGACTCGGGGAGGAGGCTATTGAGGCGCTGAATATTTCTTCGAAGCCAATCGTTTGAAATTGCAAGGATTTGAGGCGCTCAATAGCAAAGGGAAGGCGATCTAGAATATTTATAGAGATTTTCCTAGAGCTTCGACTGATGCATCCTATGAAGAGTCTAAACAGGCAAGTCATACTATTAAAACATTGTGTATCATCTATATAACTTCTTTATATCATTTTAACGTCTTTATATCTAATGAACGAGTTAGAGAGCAGTAGTTAGACGTTTCTATACTATATACTTCGTGAGGTAGTCTGAAATGAATTTCAGAACATAAATATCAACCTGGCAGAGCAGTCAAATCGTCAATTGCTTTCCAAAAACCATAATTCTACAGACATTGCTTCACATGTCTTTCTTCACACTGACTAATTCAATGTCCGTTGCTTGAACAGATCTGCTCGTCCTCAATTAGATCGCGACGGCAATCTTCATCAGCTTTAAACAAGTATATCTCAGCACTCTAGCAAACGTGTTTTTGCATTGGAGCAAACGTGTCTCAGCATTGGAATGTACTTGTACAAGCCCGAGAGTCCTCAGCTAGATCGCGGGCGCGATCTTGGTCAGCTCTGGTTTTTCTTGCTATTCAACTTTTTCCCTCATAAAAGCATTTAGTGCTACGTATCATTGCCACCGCAATTTCTAATAGCAGTATCGACCCTGTCAATTCAAGATGGCTGAATCAAGATCTATATTATTCAGCGGTGTCAAAGTTGGCAAGGGCAAAGTACATGGCTTCAACAAACATCACAACTTGCCCTTGCCCCGGGGCACCGTGGTAGTGTCTATGGATAAGATTGTGGATGGCAGCATACCCTTGCCATATTCGGAAGCCAATATTTCAATACTCGGAGATATCGGGAGTTTCATTCTATGGCCTGTTAATTGTATAGCGTCCCTCGCCCCCGAAAGTGACATATCGACTCTACCAGCGCAGTTAAAAAAAAAATAACTGGCAGGTAGTCGAAGACGAGGAAAGTCCATTCAAGCAAACTTGTTCTGATAGAGGCATTTCAAGGGATGAGCTGGTGGAGAGGAACTGCATGCTGATGCATGACTGTTGCTACATGCCATATGCACACGGTGTGATCATTTTCACTGATCCTAACCAGGCAGTTGGTGACATAAGGTTAGGGAAAGACTTCCTGGCTGCCACCGTGATGAAGATATGCCCTATGCCAGAGAAGCCGTCTATGAGATGCCAAGCTTGTGCTGAAATGCCGCAACTGCACGATTTGGTCAGGTGGTCCAATGCCTTCGTGTTAGTAGACAATATCCCGGTATCGACTCTCATAAAGGCAGTGAAAGAACATAACATCGAGACAGAACCCTATGCAATGCAAGCGGAAGTTCCTAAGACTCGAAAGAGGTCTTATATAATGGTGAATCGAACACCGCAAACACCTGCCACCCCATGTAAGGTTGATAAGAAGATCACTGTGGCCTCTATTCTAGACTTCAAATCCACGATTTGCTGCATTCGTAGATGTTGTGCCTTTTTCTCCACCTGCGAGATCAAATGCATGCGAAGTTTCTTTTGGAACATGAGTGCATCGGACAAGACCACTTTTGCTTATAACATGCTTGACCTATGCTCAGAAAATGGGCAAGTCCGGAAGGTGATGCTGAATAACAAGCATGTATGCTTGAAAGCATGGCACAAAGCTTACAACATTCCAATGCCAACTTTCTATAAGTGGCGACTTTTCCTTGCTGGTCATAGAGTTGCTGAACATGGCAATACGTGCTCAACCAAGGTCGCACACTCTAGCAGGAAATGCCCTGCTGTCTATATACATAGATGAGAATGCAGAGACGATGCCCCACAGGTCAAAAATCACTAATGAAGGTGTGAGAGCGAATGTGAAGAGGCTCCCTTCCGTCCTAACAAAGAAGGACATTATCCATGAGGTGGATGCCAGTGTAATGGAGATGACAGGCAAGCACATTTCCCCATCTTCATTCTTAGGTGGATGGAAGTTACACCACCCAGAGGTTGCAATTGCAAAAAGGATAGCTTTCTCCAAGTGCAATAGCTGTATTGTAATAAAAGAGAAAATGGCTAAGACAAGAGATCCAATAGAGAGAAGAGAATTGCAAATCGAAAGGAAGGCACACATGACAGCACATATTTCTTGTAGGAGCCTGTATTGGTCGTGGAGAGCTTTATCGCATCGTGCTCCTGAGCAAGCTCTGACAATCATTCATGATAAGATGGATCAGAACAAGACAATGGTACCTAGATTGGAGAAGTTAGCCAAATCAGTGTGGAGAGGAGAACGCTTGAAAGTAAGTGTGATAGGTGCATTGATGCATGGCCATGGTATTGGCGCTCTGGGCCATTTTTCACTAGATTTATGGAAGGATGATTCTAATTTTCATATTGGGTCCTTGAACCATACGCTTAAAACCCTGGAGGATGCTTCGAGAGACAACTTGGGCCATTTAAGAGAAGTTGAGCGCCCTGATTGTGCATGGGGAGCAACAGTCCTCAACACTATGGCATTGAGGACTAGAAAGGTCAATAACAGTGGACAAGAATTTATGGCCCCTCCTAATGCTCCAGTTCACCCCAAACATCTACCTAGAAGGCTATATTTACAACTGGACAATTGCTCTGGCCAGAACAAGAACTCTTTTTTTCTACCTTTCTTATCTCGTATGGCTGGGGTTTTTTGATCAGATACAGCTTGGCTTTATGATGGTCGGCCACACCCATGATGACATTGATGCACTGTTCAGAAATTACTCAACGTTATTGCGCAGGTCGGATGCACTCACTATTCCTGAACTAATACAGCTATTTCGAGAATGTAGTACCAAAGCACCGGCGCCGTACCTAGTCACTGAAGTTCCTGATTGGAAGTCATTTGTGAAAGGATACATTCCAGACAAGAAGGATCGCTTGGTTGGGCACCTGGAGCCCCTACTCTTTAAATTTGTCATAAAAGATGGATGGCCACTTATGTATTACAAGATGAGGCCAGGGCATCGAGAATGGCTCCCTGAGAATGGAATAAGAATGTGGAAGGCAGGTGCTGATGGTATGTCAATAATACCTATTGGAACACCTAAGGCTGTGAAGCCATATGATAGCCTCAAAGATATGGGTGCCTTACGATCGTCCATTGCGAAGTAGATGATGCATTGGGCAAACATATCTCATGGTGGTGTGAACTCATGGTCTAATGCCTACATGAATGAGGTTATTGACTACTGGTCGACTCTGATGCATGCACTTGGACATGTCCCATCTGGAACTCAGGAAATTAGAGACTTCTGGCTTTAGACAGTCCGTGCTAATGGAGCCTGAGTCACTAATGCTCGACGAGTATATAACACCTCTGCACTATGTCGGCCCTGCAAAGGATAAACCACAGAACCCAGTTGAAACATTCGATCCATACCAAGATGTCAAGAAGGGTATGCTCTTGCTCATTAAACCAGGAAACTCATCTCCTGCATGGATGGCCTTTGCTGAAGAGGATCCTATGCAAGATCCAACTCTTCCCCACTACGAAGAGGTGTTTGTGTCTTGTGGGAGCCGATAGCAAGAAAAGGTACCTCTTATGAACAACAATATAGGGACTGCTGGCATAAAAGGTGGAGGCCAAATCCGAACGACAGGCCGCATTATCAACATCTCAAAACCATAGACTATGGTTGGTCAGTCAAGGACAAGCCTCAGATGGTAGTGATACCTGCGAGTGTAGCGGCTCAATTACAAGAATTACTGGATAAAGAGGCCTCAGAGGACGGAGATGAAACTTGAGTCTTCAAGGTACATTAAAGTAGTTATTTTTTATTACTCTCTGCATTTTTCAGATTAATACAAGTGGTCTTATGCATTTTTATATCTTATATGCCAGAACATCAATACATTATATATTGCTGAATAGGTAATTCACTCATCATCAGCACCTGTTGAGGTGATCCCATTTATCTCATAACTATTGCACTCAGGAAGCCAAATAAGGTGGATCATAACACGAGTTAGCCGGGGCAACGAATCTCAGCACCATTAGCTTTGGATTGCAGGTAGGGATCAAGAAGAATACCCCTTATTTGGCAACCAACAAGATCATTTTAGCTCATTGAGCACTTGATCGCCTCGATGTGGTGCACAGGAGTAGGCGAATAATCCATGGGAGATGAATGACCTCTACCACCGAATGGAGCTGCTTTTATAGTCAAGTAAAATTATTGATGCGAATTATTGGTGTGCATTGTGCCACCATTATTGAGCACGTACAAGTATCATGTATACGTACAAGTATAACGCATAATTTGTATGGACATATGTATGATGCGTAATCACGTATCTTGGACTTGAGAAGTAGGTAGAAGTCTTTGTGCTTGAGCAAATTAGGTGTGCTTGAAATTAGGGACTGCTGGCAGAAAAAGTGGAGGTCGACGATGACAACTAAACAAATTACTCAGGTTCGATACATCAAATAATATTCACTATGCTTATACATCCTTACATATTTCATAAGTGCTTATATCATTATATCCTTAATAGGTGCACAAATCATCACTGATTCACTCATCATCAACACCTGCGGAGGTGATGGCATTCAGCTCATAGATCTCGCGCTCAAGTATCCAAATAAGGTGGATCACAACACGAGTTAGCCCGAGGCAACGAATCTCAGGAGCATTAGCTTTGGATTGCAGATACTTTCTCACGCAACCAGCAAGATCATTGTAGCTCATGGAGCACTTGATGGTTTCGATGTGCTCCGGACGAGTAGGCAAATAGGCCATGGGAGATGCATGACCTATACCACCGAATGGAGCTGCTTTTATAGTCAAGTAAAATTATTGATGTGAATTATTGGTGTACATTGTAGCGCCATTATTGAGCGTGTACAAGTAGCATGTACACGTACAATTATAATGCATAATTTGTATGGATATATGTATCATGCGACCTCATGTATCTTGGGCTCAAGGAGTAGGTGAAAGTATTTGTGCTTGAGCAAATTAGCTGTGCTTGAAATTCTCAAAATTGTGTTATTCTCTCCAATTAATTAAATCATGCTTGATAGAAACTATTAACCTCAATCCCAAAACAACTGTCGTCTTGCAATGTCGAAAGACCCTATTAGAAGGCTTCTCCAAGTTTGATACGGCTAAAACTATAAGAAGATAAACTTTAGAGACCACATATTTATGATCTCTTTTTGCCTGTTACCTTAGGAACTCTTCACAATCTAGATTGAATGTTCATACTTCACTAGCCTTTAACCATTCCAACCTTGGCACCTAACAAAGTACTTCTATTTACTCAACTATGGAATGTCTATTCTAGTTCTCGATAAAAAATCATTCATTCATTCTTTCTTTCTTTATGAGTAATTGTAGGTTGATTCTGCTTGCGCAAGACATTTTCAACCATTATCTTAGCAAACACATTCTAGGAACTTTCCAGAGAAACCGCTGCCATCAAATATTCTTTGAGGACCCATTATTAACCATGCCTTCCCAAAATTACATTCATAATTCCTAAACTTTGCCTATCAATTGAAACCTTTGGATGGGGTTTGACGCTCTTGTTATTTTCAACCCGGTATCTTGTTATTTTCAACCCGGTATTATGCGGGGAATAAATCGTATAAGCCCCATGATAATAAAGTGGCTCTCATTAAGTTCATAAAATCACAAGCTTATGGCACAAATCTCAATTCTAAGCTTTCAAATAGGGATCATAATTCTCATTATCTGTTAACCCACATCGCATTGGAGATTGTGAAATGAAGTCATTGTAAGGATTCGGGTCCCTGCCTTGCATTGTGTATCTCTTCCTTTATATCCATGTATGATCCAAAAGGTCAAGATAAGCAGTTACTTTCCTATTAATCCCATTTTTATTGACCTTCTAGCCCTAGGCATTCTAAAATATGACTCCGTGTAAACCATTAGGTTCAACTATATGTGATCCAAGAAAGGATAATGTTTGATGTATAGTCACTGGTATTCTATGCAAGACACATTGGAGCTTCTAGGAAGCAAATATTATCTGCCATCCAACCAGGGACCTTCAACCCCATGATTTTCAATATTATTTTGTTGTCCTTGGACATTTATTATGACTACCAACTGCAACATCCTACATTCTATATTTAAGAGATATTACAGGTAGTCTACTCACCATCGGGTCCCGAACTACTTCTGGTTAGTTTGGCAATACACTTTAGGCCATTAATATCAGCTTGTGTATAGAGTAAATCATATAAAATTGGGACCATGTTTATAGGACACTTAATTTTTTGGGGGCAAGGTATTGCAACCACTACTTTAGTAGCCTATGAGATTATTGAACTGCAGACCCCTTCACACCAAGGCTCTTTTGATAGTGCTCGAGGCCTTTGCTGTGTCTATGAATCATGCGGAGGGAAAAATCGTGTTGGCCCATAGTTGGTGTATTTACGCTTACTATATTTGTTAAGCGCTCATCTCTTAAGGTCCAAACATAAACTTAAATCCGCCTATAAGTTAAATGGCTTATAACTAATCTGTTACCAAGATGGCCTCGATATTTTGACCCTTACTCTTTCTCACGGCAACCCCTACGAGACTCTAATTTCTTGTATCAAAGTACTTAGTTTGTAAAGGTGCTAACATATACGAAGTTTATACTTCAAGGCCATGGATCCTCATATATCTATTTAGGGATCACCATTTATTCCTCATCAATGAGATAATTCTATACATAGATATAGTTGACCCATATGATGTCACTTTTACATTCCATACATATTTATCTTGACCTCGTTACCCCCCATTCTATAAGAGTACGAATATCACAAAAAATGGTTCGCGTCCAAAACATATAATTATACGATTATTTTGTCAAGGTTTTAATATGATTGTGCTTTGTATTTGCGTGTGCGTATGATAGCGGTATCTACAGAGCGCGCCGTGTGCGTGTGTTAAGTTTTGTGCTATAAACCATTGGTTTGGTTTGGTGTATGCGTGTTCTTGGACATGCATGCATAGTATCTTTTGTGAACCATTGGTTTAGTTTGGTGCATGCATGTTCTTGGACATGCATGCATAGTATCTTCTGTGAACCATTGGTTTGGTTTGGTGCATGCGTGTTCTTGGACATGCATGATATGGCCTGCTGTTCTTGGCCCCAGCCATCTCTTGTGTGTGTGATATTCGAAGTTTTTTTATCATGGAGTTTTTTGTTGCGAAGGCAACCATGCTAATTCTTTATGTGCAGACAGTATTAGGTATGGTTCCGAGCCTTTCAATCCATGCCTATATTATTTGTATAGTATATTCAATCGGTTTTCAAAGGTTTGTCTTTGGTGCATTCAATTGGTTTTTGCAAGTCTGTGGCTTATTTGAGCAAGGCATTCCCTTACTATATGCTGAGCATATGAAACTCCAAGCCCCTGCATAATCTGTTGGCAGGGCATGTAACTGTAATTCCACTCTGAATTCCATAAGCCCATCGAAATGGCATGCAAATCTGTGTTGTTTTGCGGAAAAAGTAACCAGATAGGGTCCCTTCAACAAACCTAAAGTCGAAAATAGACATCAAAAGATTTTTTTATTGTAATGAAGGAATGTCTGTTTTTTAAGCCCGCCTTTATTAATCTCATTGTTTTTTCCTTGGTCCTTATTTTGCATCTTCAAGTCTCAAATTATTAATGTCAATGTAAATTACCTTGGCAAAATGACTATAGGCACAATGATGCTTCGTAACTCAACACACATTTCCCACATACATTTCCCACACACATTTCGTACATATTTCGTACAAATACAACAAATTAAACAATTGAAATGGTTATTAACAAACTGAATTAAACCCCCCAAACCCCCCAATTGTTTTGCTGATATTCGTACAGGGCGTCCAACGGAGGCAAGGAGCTCTAATACATATGCCCGTATTCCTAACTGACAGTTCACTGAAACTTGCTAAAAAATGAGTTGCGCCTAACAATGGCCAAGCTCACCCGAAATCGACATCCTACGGTCCAAGCCTTCCACTGGACGCCCTGTACGAATATCAACAAAAATAATTGGGGGGTTTGGGGGGTTTAACTCAATGGTTTAGTTTGTTAATAGCTATTTCAATGGTTAATGTGTTATTTTTGTACGGAATATGTACGGAATGTGTGCGAAATATGTGGAAAATGTGTGGGGAATGTGTGTGGGAAATGTGTGTTGAGTTACGAAGCATCATTGTGCCACAACTTTAATGAAGGAACTTGGAAAAGTTAATTTGACTACCTAAGATTTTCTAGACCAATTCATTCCTTCCCAGCTTATAATGCTGATTTAAACCACTTTCATCTACAATATTTCGGATGGTTAAGCTTCCATTATATGTTATTCCATCTTTTTCCACAATATCCTAGGGATCAAAAGATATGTTAGTGTTACTCTAGTTATTCCCCTAAATTATACTCTTTTCATGCCTCTATCATTAAGTTATAACTACTAGAGATAGTCAAATTCAAACGATTAAGATAGTTTGAATGCTTATATCTTAGAATCCCTACCTAATCCAGTATGTTCAAATACAAGTATATCATTATGCGCATTTTCACAACCTCATCAAATGGTATTTCGCTCATCCTTTATGAATGCTTAAGTATTCCAAATAGCATAAAACCAGACGTTGAAGTCAAACATCTTTGATATCACCATTGTTATGATATTTCATGCTATTTGATCTTTCCAATATTCATGATTGATACTTTGTTGTTATGGCACATGATAATATTGATGAGCCCTCATAAGTCAAAAATCAAAGGCAATTCAATCACATGGCTACATAGCTATATTGATACCATATCATAGGCTCCCAAATAGCCACAAGTATAATACATGTGTATTACTTTGTACAATCTTGCTTTGGACTCTAATCAGAATCCACTCCAGTATTATAAACGGGTGGATATTCATGCACAATATATTTATTTCAATTACATCAGACATGTTTCACAAGCCACTGATCTTGTGCCATAGATATGTTGTGGTTTGAACACCACACTTGTCAAAGTTACGACCAATCCTCATAGGTAAACCCTAATTTAAACTATCCATAATTTAGGGAGTAATTTCTAAAGTATGGTACTCTAACCCACACCGCTAGTAAAAACGTATTGAATGCATTCCTTCGCAACTCTAAACTTAATTCTCTCAATATATCGTACAGACTTAGAACTAAGGGTTCTATTGTAACAGTCCTGCGAAGTTAGGGACCAGTATTGTACAAGGTAGTTGTACATAAATACATGAAGACACACGTATGGCATATATCTATTTAGCAAAGGTTTTTCCAAAGAGGGATTTTTAAAAGAGGGCTTTTGGGGACATGACTGAGAGGATTTTGGAGCTTTGTGGTCCTGAGGAGGAGGCCAGAGGATTGCATCAGAGCTTGAAGAGACCGCATCAAATCTTCTTTTTTCAGGTGGGGTTTGATTTTAATTGATGGGATTCCATGCGATTGCATATGCTGGCAGGATTAGAGATTTATAAGGCTGTCTGTGATTGATCTTCGGAGTGCCTACAATCTTATTTGGATCCGGGAGAGTGATGAATGGAAAACAACCTTTCGTACTCGGTATGGCCATTTTGAGTACACAGTTATGTCGTTTGGACTTATCAATGCTCCCGCAGTATTCCAGCATATGGCCAATGATGTTTTTCGAGAGTTCTTAGACACTTTTGTTATCATCTATTTGGATGATATTCTTATTTATTCTAAGACTCTTGAAGAACATGAGAGGCATGTTCGATAGGTCCTTCAGAAGCTTCGTGAGCATGGGTTATATGTCAAACTTGAGAAGTGTCAGTTCGAGCAGGATAATGTGGAGTTCCTTGGCTATCGCATCACTCCACATGGAGTCTCTATGGACCCCGAAAAGGTCAGCACTATTCTGGAGTGGCAAACACCTTCATCCGTTCGAGATGTTCAGTGTTTTCTTAGGTTTGCCAATTTCTGTCGGCGTTTCATTCGGGATTATTCAGAGATTGCCCTTCCTTTGATATGCCTCACGGTTAATAACGTGCCATTTGAATGGACTTGTGATGTTCCACGTATTTATACGCCCTTTTGGGTACATGACACGTCACTATGAATAATTAATGCACATCATTAATTATTCCACCTTAATAATTAATGATGTGCATTAATTATTCATAGTGACGTGTCATGTATTTATACCCAAAAGGGCATATAAATACGTGGAACGTCACAGGACTGTGGAAGCAGAATCTGCTTTCGTTACCCTAAAGCATGCCTTCACCACGGCGCCAGTTCTTGCTCATGCAGATCCTTTGTGCCCATATGTTATCGAAGCAGATGCTTCTAATTTCGCGCTTGGTGGGATCCTGTCACAGGAGGGGGATGACCATTTGCATCCAATCACTTATCACTCAAGGAAGTTTCAGGTTGCTGAAATCAACTATCCCATTTATGACAAAGAGTTGTTGGTGATAGTGGATTCTTTCGAGGAGTGGAGACGTTTCCGGGAAGGATCTCCTTATAAGGCCACAATCTACACAGATCATCGAACAGAATCTAGAGTACTTTCAGTCTGCTCGAGTGCTCAACCATCGCCAGGCCCGGTGGCATACTCAAGTATTATCTCAGATTGATTTCTGATCAAGTACCATCCTGGATCCCTCCAAGGGAAGCCTGATGCCTTGTCTCGACGCTCTTACCTTGAGCCCAAGCTAGGTGATCCTGCATTTGACCAGCAATCACAGGTTATTCTAGGGCCTGATCGGTTCCAGCTTATGGCCCTCACTTTGTTCAAGAGGCCTCATGATACGGCCTTGTTGGAGTCTGTTCGAGCATCTCTGCCTTTCGATCCATTGGCTCAAGATGTATTCTCACACCTTGGCTCTGCATCATCTTCTCAGCAAATGCAATCAGACTATGATCGTTTTGAGGTTTGAGATGGACTCCTGTTGTTATGTTGCCTTCTTGTCATACAATTCCTTCAAGTGCCACTTGATCGCACTCCGCAATTTGGAACCTGATGTTGCCTCTACAAAGCTCGTGGAAGTAGTTGATTGCTAACACTTCTCTACTGTTTGGTACCAAACCTTTGACCATCCCTACTTGTGCATCTCCATGATGAGTAAGGCATCATAACACTCCTGCCTGATGGCTATGCTGGTGGAGGAGGATAGATCCTTATATCTATCTTTGAAGCTTGACTCTTGAGTTGAAGTTTCTGCCCTATATCTATTCTTGTCCTTAGATAGCATGATCATTGAATTGAACTCTTTTTCTTTGAAGCTGCTCCGGTTGCTATCTTTGTCATTAAGGTGTCGAATGCTTCAATCTTTGGCCTCGAGGTCTCTTCTGTCAAAGATACTCAGCTTTGGTTTGAGGTTGCGGCTGAGGTTCCTGAAGATGTCTAGCCGTTCCTCTTTTTGTTGTCAGGCATACTCATGTTGTACAGTCGTCAAGTGTTGTCACTGCCATAAGAGCTAGAGTTGTATCCCGAGGATGTCCTTGTGCAAAACCTAACTGCTGGGGCACTACAGAACTTGACGTGACTCTCATTGTTGCTTAGTCTAACATTGTGTTGGACGATCAGTTGTGTACTTAAGGGCACTTCTAAAGTGTTTGGAGTAGAAACTTTGCGTGGTCTCTAGTCATTCTTTCCTCGTACATGTTCGTCTATTTGAAATAAGACGGTTGAATCTTGGTTTTGGGCTATAATTTTGCTTCTTTGCTTCATCCTTGTGCAGTCGAAGTGATGGAGTTTCTTGAATAGAAGTCGTCATCTCCCAAGGTGATGTTTGCTTGTTGAAGGTCGTCTGTATCTGCCTAAAAGATTCTAAACTAACATAGTACTCGTAAATGGTGCAAGAACAACTAGGGTTCTGCATTAAGTGTGAGTATCTGACATTTATAATACACATATATACATTTAATTGGGATTTTAATTCATCCACTTTTTTTAATTTAACAAAGAGCTATACTTAAATAATTATACTCCTTTAGGTTTTCTCCTCCATCTATCTCACTCGAATTCGTCGTTCCAAATTATGAAGAATGTTCTTTGATGTGCACCCTTGAATGGAAATGCTCCTACTTCAATGCCTTGCCCGTTGCGTGATATGGTGGTTGTTTGACATCCCTATATGAGATGTGCAATTTCAAAGTCGAAGATATGCAATGCCATCGATCATTTGAGTAGGATCACCTGGTCGATAAAGTTGCACGCATTCAAAACTCTGGGAGAGCGATTAGCAGGTACATTATCTCTACTTAGGAGGTTGAATTCCTAATGAAAAACAAGAATTCCATTGTCTGCCAAGAAAGATCAGTAACATCTGAGGGTTGCTCTTGTTGCTTTGAACTTTCTACAGATCCGAGATGCACTCCATGTGCTTGGAAGTGTGTTCGTCATCATGTATATGTCATAACTCGTTGTGGTCTCCTTTGAGTGATTTGTAGCTACTGGCTCGGTCGGCTCCTCCATCCTTTAGGTTTGGTCCATCGCAGCTACTTGGCTGACGTATTGAAGTCATCTTTCCTTTGGTTCCTAGACAAATCTAGATCTGGAACTCTTACTTGGGCAGAATATCCTCCTCCTTGATCTGGCTTCAGATGCTGACATAGGCTTCCAAATTGGAGATGATCTTCTCGTGATGTGCATCTCCTCTCGCTCCTCCATTATGAACTCTTGTTTTCGAGGTCGATGAAGTCTTCAAGGTCTTCCTACTGGTGCAAGAGAACTATGAGCTCGTCATGGTCGGCCTTGAATACTCATGTTGTCTAGCTTGGCTGCTCCTTTGTTTATATTGCCCGACATCTGCTCGAGTTATTAGGCTGCAAGATATGATCCTCCCTTTGATTAGTATACATTCCTGTGTGTGACGCTATGGATTCTCCATCTCATATAAGATTATCCTCCTGAACCTAGGTTCTTAAAGCTAAGATAGGCATATACATCTGACATACTCCTAACTATGTATGTTTTTGCCTTGTGCTCTTCTCATTCAAAGCTCGTGCATGTTGAAATCGATGAAGATGTCGAGGTCCTCTTGCTGGTGTGAGCTCATGAGTATGGCTCTTGTAGTTGTTTGGGCAAGATGGTAAGGTCATAGACTTGCTACCAAGTGGTTAGCTGTTTGAATCCTTCAATTATAGACAAAAAATCAATAATCAACATTACTCATGAGTTACACTTGAAGGCATTTTGGGCTTGCCAACAGAGTCGCTCTAGTCCAACTCTGGAGTGATTATTTAGGGAATTTCAAGATGTTATCCGGGCTCTAGTGCAACTTTGGAGTGACTATTTTGGGAATTTCAAGATGTGATCCTAGCTAAATTGTGCAACTCTGGAGTGACTATTTTGGGAATTTCAAGATGTTATCTTAGCTAAATTAATGTTTTAGAGACAACTCTGGAGTGATTCCTCTTGCTACCAAGTGGTTAGGTGTTCGAATCCTTCAATTATAGATGAAAAAATTCTGAATTATGGACGAAAAAAATCTAACCTAAAAAAAAATCAACAATCAACATTACTCATGAGTTGCACTTGGAGGCATTTTGGGCTTGTCAACATGGAAGCATTGTAATTACTTAGCAAGTTAGGAATTAAAGAAAATGGCGAGTACAAGGGTAAAGCTGTTTGGTCTAGAACGACTTACCCTTACAATATAACAAGTGGGGAGCCGATTGTCTTTGGCGTTTCACCATTATTTTATCGGTGTAGGCAGTCATCAAGAATCAGAGGACCCAACGTGATTCCAGATTATTGATGCAGTGGACGTGGTTGCATCAAATTGCAGTACCGGAAAAGAATGCAACCTAACTGTTATATTGGTTATGTTTGATTAGGTTATTATATTAAAACCCAAAGAACATTAATCCATGACAGAGGTGTTTGATAATGCCAACTAACTTAGGTTTCGAGGAAACTCTTTTCATAATCCAAGATATAGCGGATAAGCAATTTGGAATGATCATGCAATGGTAAATGAAATTTCCACGCATTTCTTTTCCAAAATCCAAAGCATCGAGCACATAGAATAAGCAGAAGCCGAAAAAAAAAGCATGTAACAAAACTTGCATGCATAAATTCCGTTTGGATTGGACATTCAAGCAACTTTTCAGCCAATTAGTTCTGGCACAGCAAAGGACTACGGAGCCTGCACCGTCAGAAGCTTGAAGCGAGCCATTCATCTATTACATGTAGGTTAGCTTCCTTACCATCATTCTAGCCTAATTTGCCAAAAGCTCGTAGACTTAGATTTGGAACTTTAGGCATCCGTTGAATTGAAGCCGTTTAGAGCCCAGTAAATTGGCTTGAAATGTTCTGTGTTTCGTTCAATGCATCTCCTTGCTGCCGGAATGGAGAGCTTTCAATCAGAAGGCATTTGGTTAGAAGATGATGATTCCTTCGACATGTCTGTGACAGTAGGAAACCAGAAGTTCAAATGCATAAGATGCATTTTGTGTAACAAATGTAGCTTCTTCAAAAATCTCTGTGCATCAACAAAGCAGAAGAAATACTCCTTTGGCCTAGAGGCTGACGAGTATCCCAAACATATGTATGTCGATCTGGATGATTTTCCAGGTGGAGAGGTTACATTTGAGAAGATTTTAAGCTTCTGCCATGGTAAAAAAATCCCTGTTGCGGCTGATAAGCATTTCCTGTATCTCGACCATGCTGCGAAATTCCTTGGCATGCAAAAAGGGATGCATAACCTGGAAGAGCAGTGTGAATTATTTTGGAAGGATGGCATTCTAAGTTCGTGGGATGCCATCTTGGAAATCTTGGGCATATTGCATGAAGAAAGCTTGGTGTTGCCCAAATACCAGATTGATCTATATTCACAGAAATGCTGGGAAGAGCTTGGTCCTGCAATGAAGAACATGGTTCACGGGGATTTAGCATTGTGCATTTACAAGTTGGTAAAGATTCCAAAAGAGCATCTCATTTTAGTGTTGGATTCTGGCAACTGGCCACGATCTACAACACACAACATGGTAACCTCTTTTGCATTAGCAGCTCAAATGCTAGGCGTTAATGTAAGTACCTCTGTAATTGATAAGCTTGGCCTCATTGCCAAGAGTTTGTTGGAAGCAAAACTACATGATGATTCTGAAAGTTTACCATGCTCACAAATAGTTATGGCTCTCAAGGATTCTGAGCCTATAACATACATACTAATACTTCTACATGCGTTTTCTGATTTTGTGTACAAAGGACAGCTTAAGAATGTCGAGGAAGAGATTCAGAACATTAAGCTCATGTATCTTGAGATCCTTCATGCAGATGATCTGGGTATTTCTTCCCCTGAATCTGCTTTGCAGCTGATAAGTTATATTTTTACACAAGAAGAGAGCAAAGAGTTAGAAAAGAGTGGCCAGATGTTACTCTTGAGCTACCTGGAGCTTTACAAGAGAAAATGCAGCCCTCTACCATTCGAAACTTTTTTTCAATTTGCCAAGACTATTTCTGTCATTTTCAAAGATTCTCATGATGCTTTATATGACGAAATAATGAGTTATAGCCAAAACGTGAATCTCTGTGAGGAAGAGAAAAAAACTTTGGGAAGTTTAGTTAACTCGGCAACTCTGTCGAGTAATAGGCTGGAACAAGTGCTGGCACAAAGTTTTCCCTTTTCTCTTAAGGAATATGTTTTTTCACTGCAGAAGGAAATTGCCTCTTTGAAAGCTAGTAGCAATTGCAAGAGAAAGAGGCGTTGCAGCATCAATCGAAGCCCTGCAAAGGTAATGCACCTCATTTCATATTCTCAAGTTTAGAGTTTAAGATTATAGGTATAGGTTTGTTTTGCAAGTCTCGTAAGAAGGTTTCTTAGTACATTCTTTATGGTTCAGGAACATAACAGAAGGGAATCGAAGGGATTAGATTCAGATTCATACTCAGAAGGGAATGGAAAGGTCTTGAACCTGGAGGATAACAAAGAGATTGGATATGCAAGAAAGATGAAACGGCTGGAAATTTCTTGCAGCTCCTTCCATATTTCGGTCTTGACAGTAAATGGAAACTGTTTTTCATTTCCTGTCAAAGCATCTGATGCTATGTGTATAGTCAGGAAAAAGTTAGTGCGAGAAATGGAAAGAAACTCTATCAAGGTGCCTCACTGCCCTTGGTATTTAACCCATCAATGGAAACCAATGGGAAGCACCTCAACTACTAAAGAGAACGGGATTGAGATGCATAGCGTGCTTCACATGTGCCTTACCTTTTTTAAGTGACGCTCTGTAAGTAGTGGTGCCTCAAGGGTGCTGGCTTATTTTTTATTATTTGTTTTTGTGGGTCGTTCATTTTTTCTTGCTTTACTCTTGCAGGTTCATGACTATCAATTACAAAGATTCTTCTAGATGGAGGTCGGTTATGGTGGCCCAGCTTCTAAAGCTATGTGTATATATGTATCTGGATAATAGCAGAGCTCTGGCCTTTTGTTGAGGCAGATTTTGAACAACTTCTGTAGGTGTTTGATGCAAGGGTTGGCAGAGATATTGGGGATGTAAGATGTATGTTTATAGAGGAAAGAATTTCAGCAGACGTTCTTCTGTCTAACTGCAGCATAACTCACACATTTGACTGTTGAAACAGCCATGGTGCTTAAATCCAGGTGTATGTTCCTTTCTTATAAGCAAATATGCAGGTATATTATTGCTTTGCAACTTAAAATGGAGAACACACATAATTTTACCAACATTCCCTTCAAACTAACGGAATAAGGAAGCCAGAATATGGACCTTAAAAAAATGGTTAGGCCCCTTGCTAACAAGAGCAGGAAAATGTGTTTATTTGTGTCAAAGGTGGTGATTTTTATGGGTTTTATTTGTGTAGGAAATATAGTAACAACCATTTAGGGTTAGAAATCTTCTAGAACTAAGGGAGAATCTCGAAGTATCATACATAGCCAGGATTGAGCTCGCCCTTTTATATCTATTAATACACGTCTATTGGCAATCCAGCGCCATGTTGTCTTTGTTTTTGGCATGGAGCTCCTAATTTTGGGCAGCCCTATATATCATGCTAGAATTGGTTAATTTGTCCACATCTGAGGTGGTTAAATCCCAACTACAATAGAATAATATTTCATGTGATCCATACATTGCAAGAGCACTTGCATGAATCTCTGGTTGAACCAACTTTAGACCCCGTGCAACAAAATAATATTTCCATAATGTTAGGAATTATAGTACTTAACACCATGAATCTTTGAATTATAATAGTTAAAACAACGGATTACACTAGAAAAACATTGATTTGGATTATAGTATGTTCAAACAATGACTTCATTGTTAATCTTGACAATGATTAATCTAGACATGGGGCTAATTTAAACAATGGTTAATTTGGACAATAGATTAATCTAGATAATAAGTTTGTTAATCTGGACAAGTAGTTCATCAAGATAGGTATTGGTTAATATAACTCAAACCACAAACAATACATTAACTAGAATTAACAAAGAGAAAATGTCGCTTCAATAACAAACAACCCAAAATTCAACAATGTTACCCATTAGGAAAATTTATACCTTGCTTGAATGCGAGGGATGCGCTCACACCAATACCTCGATTGCTTTCAATGTGTTAAAGTGGTGGAAGTGCCTTCTATTTATAGTATGGAAGGCCCTTTAAACAGTCGACACATTGCAAAAAACCTAAATCTGCATACGTATCACGTCCTTATAATAACTAAGGAAGGGAAAAAAAAAAGAGAACAGAAAAGGAAACACAATTATATAGGAAGGAATATGGACATGGGAGTGGTAGGAATCATAAGTCAATAGTGTCTAAGGAGGGTTTCCCATGAGCCCAAGACCTGAAGGTTTCCTTCCAGTCAGGTCATTCGCGAAGATGTTCCCATGAACGGCTGAACTGCAGGGAACTAGGCATACAAAAGGAAGGTTGCAACTATTCTCATTGCTCAGGTCCCTAACTTCTAGCAGCTTCTTTTATTTTCTTGCAGGGCAATTGCCGATGATTTTTGCAGGGCAGGTCTGGCGTTTAGCAACGACCTTGCATGAGGTTTTAGGTCCCATTAAGTACCCATCAGCTAAACAATATGTCCGCCACGATAAATTTCTTGTATACAAGAATGACTAAACATTCCTGAGATAGAAACTAGGTGATGTGTGGGAGCATTCTGATGTGTTTACCCCGCATTCAGTGATTTTACCTAATATTCTTGAATTTTACCAGATGTTAAGATTTTTACTGCGATATTCTGCTAGGTTTACCCCGCATTCAACGATTCTATCTTCTGTTTACGGATTTTACCCAGCATTCTGGCCTACTGAATTGCACCTCTCTGTCTTCCATATTACAACAATGACTCTTTACTTAACATTCCTGGGATAGAAACCAGGTGACGTGTGGGAGCACGGAGCCTGGTTGACATCCCAAGAATGTCAAGTAAAGAGTCATTGGTGTAATGTGGAAGATAGAGAGGTGCAATTCAGCAGGCCGGAATGCTGGGTACCATAAATAGAAGATAGAATCGCTGAATGCAGGGTAAACCTAGCAAATAAAAGCGCCATGTGGCATTGCATGATATGCGAATGGGACTGAATTGCACCTATCTATTTCTTACATATAAAAAATATACATAAGTATCAACCACTTCAACTAGGATATTTTTTGTAAAATTCCCCTCTATTTTTGTGTATTTCCCGAAATGCCCTGGAAAGCCAAATACCCACTCTATTTAGCAGGCTTGCCTAACTTCCCCTACAAGAATTGCTGAAATTCTAGGCTATCCACGTGGCATGACACATCAGCTAAACTTCATAAGGACCACTAGATTACTAATTTTCTAATCTAAGTGGCCATGAAAATGAGAAATGTTTTGAAAATTAGGTGCCTGATACTTTCAATTGCAGAACGACAGGAGAGTTTATCGATCAATGAAGGGTACAGGGCGCAATCCTTTAGTTTCCTCTCACAGTAGCGAGGCCCGTGCGTTGGGACGCAAACCCAGCAGAAAGGAATGCAGATTATTTGGACAGAGAGAGAGGAAGTTCTTTCAACAGAATAATTGGGGCTTCTGGTTGTGGTAGTTTTGCACGAAAGTGAGCAAAGGTTTCTGTTAAACCCGTTCTAGATGCTGCAATGCAAGCTGCATCTAGCCAGGCATTTGAAATCGTATACTATCTAAGGGCAAGCACTGCGTAATTTTATCTGAGGGCACAATCCATGAAGGCCTCTATGTATCATCCTTGGTACCCCGGCATGAGATTCAAGATGGCATTTTAAACAGAAGACTCTTCACGGATTAGTTGGTTCATGGGTACAATCTCTGCAATGCAAGCAATGGACCCTATTCGATGGCCTAATTCTCCGTGGTGTATTTTGGAGGTACTACTCTCAATCTTGTTTCTTATGTAAAAGGTACTTTGATTTTGTTGAATATGCCAAAATATCTTAGTTGTGGTCTTGTTTATGAATGTTGAATATTTCTTTTCCATTTTGCCAGTTATTTTGTCAACAATTTGTCTGTATTTTGATCATTCTGTTTATTGATAACATGTAGGCTGGAATGGACCGGATATTCTGCAAGGCATCAGCCGTGTTAGTCATTGGTAGGTGGAATTGATCTCCACTTCACCAATGCAGCTGCCACCATTTTCATTGCCAAAGAAAAAATTTCGTACATCTCAGCCTCCTGACCTAGGTATGGGTGATGCTCATAGCATTTTAGGAATCCCCTATGGGCACAGTTGGTGGTAATGTCTTGGTGTCATTTCTTGTTATTCCTTTGAATGTCCATAGCAAGTCTTTCTTCATAGTCTAAACCTCTGCAAAATTTTATGCTCCAAGTGCCCATCTACGCTTTCTCTTTGTAGGCATCATGTAGAAATTTATAGAACTGGAAAGTGGAAAAAGCATTGAACATCTGCTTACATTTTGCAAAAGTTTGGTTCTATAGCTTCTTAATGGGTATGACTCCCTGTCTTTTTATGAGTATTTTTTAATTTCCAAACCCATTTTTGCATCTTACAACCCATTTTTGTAAAAATCATTTTTGTGGGCATAACTGGATGTGTGCATTAATTATAAGGCCAAGGACTTGCAAGAACATTGGAAATATTGCACGGCATGTTTTGCTTCTCTCTAGTGATGCATGAATGAACCTGGATAATATACCTACTTATAGACTAGACCTGGTCTGCTTATAGTTAGGTAAATAAGAACTCCCAGAGTGTAGGATTGCATCCTCATCATTAGAATTTAGGATTCAATTGTCACCAGGTTCATAGGATGTAAGAATTGATTTACAGTCTGTCATGTTAGCTTTGTTCTTTAACAAAGTATATCTTTATGCAACACTTCTAGTGAGATTTCTGATTTAGAAAATGAATTATCTGCCATGAAGAAGTTGCTTACTACTTAAGCAATATTTACTTCCTCATATAATAAATGTCCATCTTTTACAAAGAAATGCCGAAGCAGCTTTGTGCTGCTTAGATAAGGTAATGAACTTGTCATAGAAGGGCTGTCGAGCGGGAACTGTTCTCATGGGAAATTGCGGCTTCTTTAAAAAAATGCTCTTTTAGAATGGAGAAATTTACTTGCTGATCAGCTCTCACAAGTTGCAAAACAACCATGTATTCAATATAGAACTAGATCACTATTACTAATGATAAGAGCAAGTCAATAAGCAAGAAATATAAGTCTGAGGATGAGGAGCACGAGAAAAAGATTGAATCTGAGAGCTCCCTTAAGAATTGTGCTTACAACATAAGGATACCATCAAGGATGACAAGATTGCAGGCAAGCTTGACCCTACTTATAAAAAGAAAATTGAGGATTCTGTTCAGCAGGCTATCCAATGGCTTGACCATAATTAGTTGGAGAATCAACTTGTATTCCTAAAGTGCAACAACTGTTGCAAGATGTTTTCAATGGGAAGGAGCTCTGCAAGAGCATTAATCTAGATGAGGAAGTTGGTTATGGTTCAGGCTACAATTTTGAGTGGAGAAGGCAATAAGAAGGCAATTTTACTTGATGTTACACCTTTGTCCTTTGGTCTTGAGATGGCTGATGGTGTCATGACCTTTTTGATACCAAGAAATACTATGATTCCAACCAAGAAGGAACATGTAATCTCTATTTGCTCTGATAACCAGCCTGTTGTGTTGATTCAAGTTTATGAAGGTGGGAGGTTCAAGACTAGAGATAACAATCTCTTGGATAAATTTGAGCTTTCTGATATTCCGCCTTTGTAGGTGTCACCCTTTGCTTATAGATTACCTGCATTGTTTAAGAGAAAGACATTTCTCTAAAATTCAACTTAGCATACTCAAATTGTTCGCTTAATATGCCAATGATGCTGCCAAGGATCATGCAATCATTACCTGCCTGTGATGTAGGTGTATTTGAGCAGCACTGGTCAAGATTTAACGCAACATGGTTTAAAAGATAGGCTCAGGCCAAAATGCAAGACTTTGAATTATGATTAGGCTATAGTCTGGGTCCTGGCAGATTCTAAAAGAACGTGCGAGAGTTATAGTCTGCACCAAGTTAGTGCATTCACATAGATTCGTATACATACATCACCCACATAACTCCTAGAACTAGAATGCTCCACTATTCTAAATGCCTATTTTGCACCACTGATACACGAGCTTTTGAAATACTGGAGGACATTTCGTCACTGATTGTGCCCCATTCAAAAGGGATATCTGAGGAACATTCCGCGCTCGAGATTCAACGAGAAGGTTTTTCTTGTTGTGCGACCTAGAGAGGCATCGTTGTGCTCTATCAGCCAAATTGATGTCTTTTCTAACTTTTCTCTTGGATGATTTGTAGGTCTATTCTATTATACTCTCTGTTTGACATTTGTTAAGAATTTTCTTGTTCTGCACCCTGGACTACCACAGTCGTCGGATCTACCAATCCTACGGCCCAGACTGTATGTTGGAGCTTCTGGGCACCCCTCGTTTCTCTTATGCTCATTTATGATTAGGGGCGCCTATGATTTTGAGATGTCAAATACGAGTTTGCCTAAGGTTTTGATGGTATATCGAACCTCTATACGGCTTCATTTAAGGTTTTAGAATATGAAATACGGGAGCTCGAACCTCTACCAAAATAACTCAATGTCCTAATAAGACTACTTTAACCAATACAACCAGTGAGCTAACGTGACTATTTTTTATCTCAAATTTATGTTTTTTTTTATAATAACACATTGAATCATTTTAGGGATATGGTCTATGGTTTCAGGAATTATATCCATATCAAACTCCCTGGAACCCCCTGTTATTTTGCTACATATTAGTTTGTAGTTGTAGCATACATTGAACTTTTGCTATGGCAAAAATAGTTGATTACAGTTAAAGTTGGATGTTGACACTTAAAATCTGAGTTAGTTATTACCTTTGGACATGAACAGGAGGGTATGATAGCTACTAATTCTGAATTGAAAATAACTTCCCATTATGCTTTGATGCATAGTTGAAAAAATGGTATTGCAAAAATTGTATGCCACCACTAATTATGGTAGTCTCTTAACACAGGTGTAGATAGCTTTGGATCAACAAATGAAAATATTCTAGTCCATTATTATTCCAGGGTTGTGGTTGTTTGCTGTATTTTTTTTATTTCTTGCTTTATGAAGCAGGAAGGAAGGAAGGAAGGTTCTTTTATCGTCCGCAGAGGCCAATCGGCCTATGGGACCCAAATTACACGGGTGCAGCAAGCCCGTTGCTACCCGGATTAAAAAACCCCCTCTTACGAGGGAAACACCGTCGCAGCAACAAGCCTTCCCGGCACCTCAGGTAGGCGCCCGGGGGCAGAGGTGAGTCCGCAGATCCAAAACCTCATGGAGGTAGGAGCCAAGGGACCGAATCGACGCAGATACCGAGTAGCTTCTCGTGGGGCGCACTGTGTCGCACCAAGAGAATGTAGCGAGTCCGAATCGACTATAGGCCGGATGACTCGAAGGCATGGCTTTCATCCTCAACAACCCCCAGCGGGTAACACTGACAAAGCCTGTCCTGGCGCGGCTCTCCAACCCACCGACCCATTTCAAGCCGAAGATGGTGGGCCAATATTCGAATGGACGCGATGATCATGCGCTTCTTCATGGGCAACTGAGAACGCAGGTAGAGTTGTGGGCCTCGAACCAGGGTGGGGTTTATGTGTCTTCGTTTGTAGTGTGCCATCTTTACCGTTCGAGCATGGTGGTCCCGAGCTTCCTGTGAAACACGAGTCCAAGTACCTCCCGCAGCCTATCCCGACCGATGTTCTGTAGGCACCTGGACGCACCTATATGTGCGCTCTACGTTCAGCGCCCAAATACCAGCGGGCTCTCTTGTCCTTCCAACAAGCCCCGAACCGTTGGGGCTCACGCCACAAAGCCAAGTCGCGGCGGAGCCGAAAGTGTCGCCCATGCCGCCACCACCTCGGAAATAAACAATGTGTCTATCGAGGGCCGCATCTTTGCGGGGGCATGAATTCGCCTCCCGCAACAAGATCCGATATGGGCGAGGACTTGACCCCAAGTGCCCGCGTAAAAATGCCTTTCGGACCTGCTCTAAGTCATTCCAAGTCGCCAAAGACACCATTGGGCCCCACACCTCGACCCCATACGTAAGAACGGCTCCACCGGTTCGGAACAAATGTGACCGGTGTGGCCCATCCATCTGACCGCCTCGTGACTATTGTTTTTTGCATTGCATATCGCCTTCCAACTGCGGTCACCCGAAGGCGAATGGATGCATCCCAATACATTGAGGACGGAAATTCCACCCCCAGGTACTTGTAGCTGGGTGTGACCTCTACCATCTGCCCCTGATAAGTGAGTGCCGGAGGTGCTAGATGACGTGAGGAGGATATGAGGACCACCTTAGTCTTGGCCAGGTTGACACGCATATCCGTCGCCTGACAGAATGTGTCCAGGGCATCTAGGTGTGCCTGCATGCCCTCTAGTGTATGGGCCAAGAGGTCCACATCATCTGCCGGATGACCTGGTGCAAGAGCTGTATACCGTCCCCCCCATTGGCAGCAAGCCAGGCTTCCAACTGGTCAATGTAAAGTCCAAAGAGTGTGGGTGAGAGAGGACATCCTTGCCTAACTCCAATGCTGCTGGCAAATGACTGTCCTTCCGGTTGCATGCGGCCTATGCAGCTCTCGTACAGTCTATACACTGTGTTCTGCAGATCCATAGGGAGTCCCAGATGGTGCAATCTCGCCCACAACTTCTCCCGGGGTACTGTGTCGAAAGCTTTTGCAAAGTCCACAAAACAGCAGTACAGGTCCTTCCGACGGTTCCTGCTGTCCTCGACCAGGGCCATGAGTGTGAAGATGTGATCAATGGTCGAATGTCGGGGTCGGAAGCCTGCCTGGATAAGTGCCCTGACTTCCGCTGCCTCTGCCCATCTGGTTACCTGCTGTTCGAGAATGCTCACACACAGTTTGGCAAACACTGAGCTGACCATGATGGTTTGGTAATTGGCTGAACAGTGTGGGTCCCCTGCCTTGTAGATCGGAACAACCTTGCTTGTGGTCCATGACCGGGGAAAACCCTCTTGCAAATACTGTTGAACAAAGTCGCAGCAAGGGCCGGGCACCATGGGCTGTCCCGCCCACTTGAGCAACTCGGCTTGCAGCCGCCTAAGTCTCGCCGCCTTCCCATTAGCCAGCGCCGCAGCCCTCTTCGACATCTTCTTCTGTGATCACCAGCGGATTGGGCCATGTTGCGGGGGCACATCTGTCCGTGTTCCCAGGGGATCATAAAGCTGTTGTAGGTATTTCTCCCATTGCACCGCCGTGATGTTCCCCTCAGAGGATGTCGCGGCGGGCAGAGTACCTGCGCCCGAGAGAAGTTTCCGGTGGTATGCCTAGTAGGCAACATTTCTCCTTGGTGCCTTGCCGTACCTTGCCTTTGTTTCCTTGAGGAAGGCGCGGTAATGGCCGGTGGCCTCGAGCTTCGCGGTGTCTCGATCCACGATGAGGCTGAAAGCGTTTGCATTCTTTTACACTCGGCATCAAACCATCATTTACGCGGAAAGGTTGCGGCCCTCGATCTCGGGCGTGGGGAGGTCTCCCAAAGCGGTTGTTCCGTCTCCTCGCTTCAGGGAGGAGCTCAACCAGCCACCGGGCCGGTTTGCCGCTTCCAAGGGGCCCGGGCAGAACGCCTGGGAGGGCTTTCATGAAAGCATGTCGTGAGCCTCCGGGCCGCCATAATCCAAGCGCAACCGAGGTCGGCAAGGTGCCGCAACAGGGGTCGAGCGGCCGCCGTGCCGCTTCACATAGAGAGGGAGGTGATTCGAAGTCGCCTCGCGCCCGGATCGCCCGTCCCGACGGAAAATGAATGGGACAAGGTGTACATCCTGCGCAGCCACTATGATATAATCCGCCATCGTGATTGTCCTGTCTGCAAGTGTACCCGTGGGAAGAGGGCCATTGTGGTAGGCCAGGTCAAAGATACCGCACATCAGGAGCAATTGTTCCGCCGCTGGGTGACTGACCCGGCACATCTCAGTGCCGCAAGGTGTAAGCCGCCGGCAGGACGCGAATCGGCAAAGACGCCATCCGGGCGAGGGGTCCAAACCGATGGCCTGCTCCACCCCCTCCCAGCCGCATTGAAGTCTCCAAGGAGCATGGCAACAACCCAAATGCTGTCACTATACAAGCACCCAGTAAGAAGGGTCCCTAGTTTGTAGCTTGTTGCAAGCCAAGAGCTCCATCCATCCCTAGTTTATTTAAAAGATAATACATTTAATAGCAATCGAATTGTAAGTACCATTAACAACACAATTATATGATCTAGCATGCCTAGAATAATAGGTTGGAAGCAATCATGGTATCGAATACCATTAAACTACTTGAATTGCAGGAATTTAACACCTGAATTAACCTGGGTTGACACAAGAGTGACATCTCTAACTTTTATACTTTTAAAATTCTTGCCCTTTTCTTGTTGTGTCAGAACAACTATACTATCTTGCACCTGCCCCCATAATAGAGTATTATATACACCCAATTTTGGAAGATTGAGATCCTAATAATATACCAGACATACTTACCTCTCACTAGTCTATTTGCTAGCTTTTATGGACCTAACAACCTAATAAGTATGAGCACTCAATTACTTGCTGCAGCTAGACAACCCGATGAAAACGCATTTAAGAACGTCTTTGCAGACCCATGCGGCTTCACAAAAATTCATTATCAAGATATAGATGTGGTGTATATTGGCTTCGCAAAAATTCTTCATCAAAATCCAGATGTGGTTTATTTTGGGCATCATTGTAACTTTATGACTTAAAATGCAGGTTCTTTAAAGTGGTAACTTAATTAGAAACATGTTAAATGTGTTTTATTTAAGTTAACAACACTAAACTTAACTAAATTGATGTGAACATGTCTTAGTTAAGTTAAAATTCTAACTTAACTTAGCTTAACTACATTAGCGTGAATATGTTTTGGTTAAGTTAAATAATTTAACTAAAGCATGTCTGAAGGCCTTTTGGTTAACCACTAACTTAACAAGCCCACATCCGAACAGCAAGTAATTAGGTGAAAATTTTCTAACTTAATTATGCTTGATGTGCAGATATTTAATTTATCCTATTTTAGGTATACAACTTAACTATTTTTAGTGCGATTGCTATAGTTGAATTTAACTAGGTAGTTAATTCTTTTTAACTTAACCTAGCTTAATGACGGGTGCGAATGGACCCTAACTAGAATAAGTATACATTAATGACTTTCTTATTAATTGCAGGCAGTTGCTCCCCATGGATGCACTATTCAAGTGCACGGAGCTGCAGGAGTAAGTTTTGATTCTGAACTTGCTCATATATAGGTGGTAACTAGAGATGGGCCAGATGAAGTCCATGTGGAGACCATTGCAAGACTTCACGATTATAATGGTTTTTAACATGCAGATGAAGGAACATTATATTGATATATTTTAAATATAGTCCATATTTTGTACCATGGCTTTGTGTCACCTAATATGGCAATTAGTATCATCCTTTCATCCAATGTGTCAATTTCATATTAAGAGTACTTGTGTTAGAATATAGTTGTCTAGAACTCTAGAATGATGAAATATATTCAGCATACAAGCACTCAATCATGATTGTTGGAAAGCATATTGTTGTCATCCATGATACATTTTCATTTTTGAAGATTCTCTCTTCTAGCATAATTTAAAGGCCTAACACCTTATAGACGGCTTCCCTTGGGCTGCTACCAACTAGGTGAATAATAAATGTAATCCCATATGAGAAAAAATGAGCTTGAACTTTGCACTAAAATTCAAATGAGACAAAATGAGCTTGAACTTTGCACTAAAATCTATGTGCACAATTGTAAATCAAGCTTCTTGTTCATTCAATATGAACAAATTCTGGATTATTTTTGAACTTAGAGGTATGGTAACTTAGAGGTATGGCATGATACGACTCCCCCCTAATATGTTTGCATCAGGGAGATACAAACAGATGTGCCAACATCTATTAGAATGCAAAAATAAAATGAATGTTTTAAATGAAATTCTTCATTTACCTGAACAACATTGGCAAGAACTAGACTAAGCATGAACGCGACATTGTTACATTCTTCATTCTTTGATCCAACTCTTGCACTTCTCAAGAGCAAAATCACCCTAAGCTGCTATACAAAATTCGTATTCCAACTATGTTGGGTTTAATTAAATTCAATATCTTCTATAAGGGCTTACATCTCCCTACTCATCCTTGTTTTTTCAATTGTGATCGACTAAGGACTAAGTCTTTTAGTGCATTCTTAGAAAACGTTCTCATGCAGCCTCCTGACTTCAAATTATTGCTAAAGTTATTGAAAAGTTGACTTCCAGTTTTCAAAAATGGTCGAGGATTTCTGAAAGCTGCGATTGACACCTTTGAATTTCGAAGTCTGATTACGCTCATGGGAACGTAGCCTTAGTTGGAATTCACCTCCTCTTCTAATCATGCCTTCCACAACATTCCATATTCAAAATATCTTCATTTATTAGTTGGAATTCACCTCCTCTTCTAATCACAGCCTTCCACAACATTCCATATTCAAAATATCTTCATTTAGCTTCATCATCTGCGAAAGGGATTCTTTTTCTCCCCCGTCCTGGCCCAAGCCTGCGTCACCGCTAGTTATGTATTTCTTGGGGTGCGTATTTTTAATACATGGCATCTTGGCAGGTACTAAAACATATATGGGTTGTGGCACCATAAAACATTGATAAACTGCTGGAAGTTTATTTCTGTTAGAGAGGCTGCCTATTCTTAGGCAGCGTGCCTTTATAAAAAGGCAACGTAGCTACTTTTAGCTTTCACCTTTTTCCATAGAAAATACCTTTTATGGTATCTATATATTGTAACATGATTCAATCAATACATGTGTCTTCTTTTGTGGTCCATACCTCTCTCACTTGTGTTTTTTTAATCAACTAGCAAGTTCAACATGGTATCAGAGCTTGCATCTGGTTTTGGAGCGGTTGTGAATTTTCGAGGGCTCACTGGGACGAAAACTTTGTATGTTTTTTCTGGAGCTGGATATCCAGTCTGGAAGATCAAGATGGAGCTCGTCCTGCAAAGTGAAAAGCTTTCTGGAATTGTGACCGGAAATAATCTTCCTCCGGTGCAGCCGGTTTAAAGCAATTACCGGTAATCTTGTTCAGAACGGTGCTGCATACGATGCTTGGGTTAAGGATGTAGATGACTGAAATGAAAAAGATCAAACAGCTCGAGCATTGACACTCTATGCACTCAAAGAATCTATTTTAATGGATGCTAAGGATTTTGTTACTTCTAGTGAAATATGGAAGTATTTGGAAAATATTATATGAAGAAGACTATGCATGAAGTGCTTAGTCTCCGCAAGGATCTTACATCATTGCAGTATCGTTTGAATGATTTGTTTGACGAACATGTGGATAAATTTAAAGCGCTTCTAGAAGCACTATCCGCAGCTGGTGCTAGTATTCCGCATGATCAACATGTTGTTCATTTTCTGGAATCCATGCCAGAAGAGCTTTAGACTCTTACGATAGTTCTAGCCAACAAAAAATCTATGACCGTAGATCGGGCTTGTGAATCTTTAAAAGATGGAGTACAAAAATTACAAAGGCAATCTATGCAAGACGATCAAGCTTTAATTGTTGATAATAAGAAACGAGGTCGAGAAGATGAAAAGGCTCTTGTTACTGATACTAGACGAAGTCGTGGTCGTGGCCGCAGCCGAGGCCGTGGTGTGGTAATCAGCAGTTGGCTAGACTTGAGCAGCCTAAATCATAGACTATTTGTGCCCATTGTAAAAAGTCGAATCATGTGGAAAGCGGGTGTTATTACAAACATTTTGTGAATGAGCATAAAGCTTTACTTCAGGCAATTCGAGATGGACCTCCTATTCGAGATGAACATGCTAGTATTGCATGTGATGAAGCTTCTGAAGCCGCTTCTCTACAGGAACTGTTGTTTCCATGACTGTTGATTCAGGTGCCACACAACATATGACATTCCATAAGCACTGGTTAAAGAATTATCGCCCACTTTCAGTTCAAAAGCTTGTTTTTCTTGGTGATAACATAAATCATGAGGTCGAAGGCATTGTAGATCTTCATATTGATACTCCTAATGGGATACAAATCTTGCGTGGTATTTTACATGTTCCTGGTTTGCGCCGCAATCTTGTTTCAGTCTCTAGACTTGCAGATCTTAGCTTGATCATTCAGTTTGATAGACGGTGGTGTAAATTTATTCAAGATGGATGTGTACTTGGAGTTGCCCCGCGAGAAGGTCGTCTCTATGAGTTTAGGTTGACCGATTGTTACGAACCATCAGAGTACACAGAACAAGTACTGCCTCCCACGAGGCTATATACATGAAAGCCACGTATACAGATAACAAGACGACAACACAAGATAACTAAATGCACACGCATGCTCCGCCAGCTATCAAACAGCCTGCACAAGCTTCCACGTGTTAGTAACATGCATAAGAGTTATCCAGTATGTCAACATGAAGCAACGACTGACCGACTGCAAGAACACACATATGGAATCCACCACACGCACCATAGCATCTGCCAAGCAGACACACCCCACCATATCTAGACAGTACATCGTCTAGAACCCCCGCGCTGGTGGATCCAATGTCAGGGAGAAACTGCAGGCATCATAAGAACTCAGGCTACGAGACTCTTGGTTCCGCATGCCACCGTCCCATACCAGTGACAAGCTTTACCTCACAAGTACCTCTCGTTCTTATTTTGACCAGCCACACTCACGTGTAACAATGCCATGCACAAAACTCGCTTGGGTCAGCACTCACCATGCTTACCCAGTATCATCAAGATACTTACTGAGCATAACTCAATGCTAGGGATCTTGCTTTCACTAGACTATTGATGTTAATATAGTGTCGTCCCATACCAACACTGCATCACATCGCACTAGCACTCACGAGATCCCTTTAAGCCGAGCATTACACTATGGCAACACTCCCAGAGGGTATTCAAAAGAGGAGGTTTAGCAGCTCTAGAATAACTGCAATGGCCAGCAGCACCCTCACGGTTGCTATTGCACCTTGCTGCTGGGCCAGAAGAAACCAAGTAGCATTCCTGCTTCTCAGCATGTACTACAGAGCCTTCAAGGGAAGGGGTTTAGCAATTCAAAGGTTTCGGGTTACGGTTTATTTCTAGTACCAGGGAACAAGCCCACGCTAGTTGTTATGAAGCCTTTTAATCATGTAATCCATAATCACTGTGTTCAGTACAGTAAACATGACCCCAAGGCCACAACCAGATTACATCCAGTTCATGACTTACCGTGACAAGGCTTCTCTGCTGTAACTCCAGTTCAGCAGATCGTACCCCACTTTTCCATGTTGAATTGCTTCCTCTTCCTTTTGTAAAATGACTTCACTTTTGCAATTAGGTCTGCCTCTGTAGTCTTCCGGCCTCTCTAACCAGCTGCCCTATAACATTTCTGGCCTTCCAGAACCGAAGCCTCCCAATTGTGGCTAAGGCACGTGGCACTGCCCTCACAGGGCAGGTGATCCTGCCGGATCCATAATCCGGCCTACCCCTGGATTCTGGTATCTGCCCTCCGGCCTGTACAAGCCATCGCCTACTTCTGATGCAACTGTCCATCCAGGGGACGCCATGTGGCAGCAACCTATTAACCAGGCGACTCCCTCAGAAGCAGGCTGGGCCGACTGCAGCAACCCATTTCGGCAGTCCAGCTGCCTATAGATCGTGGCTGAGCCACGATTACTGGTTGCCCCGATTAAGGGGTGCTCACGCCTTTAATGCCCAATGGTTCTAAAAACCAATATGTTAACTTTTGTTTCATGAGTTGTTCAAGCCATTAAAACATTGCCCCACCCTTACATTAATTTCATAGGGTGCTTAGGCAACCACGCAACTAATTCCAGCACTATAATTAGTTGCGCCCCTAGTCTAAGATCTACCACCCTAGACTAGAGCCAAACCATGCGACCATTCCATATCTATGGACCAACCATAGAACATTCTATTATGCCAACATTAGCATGCATGCAAAATATCCAACAATGGTCTGTTAATTTATTTAGGCATAACATTACTCCCCCCCTGGGATTCTTGTCCTCAAGAATCGGCTCCAGACCATTGAGCCAGGGTTTCCCTTAAGGGGCGAATATTCGCTATAATGCGATTTTTTGAGAACAACATGATTTTCAATGTGAAGGCTTAGTAGGTTGCCTCATTTATTATTTTTAAAGCCTTCGCCCCCTCTTCTACGAAATGAGCTCCAGCCTTACTCGAATTCGCCCTACTCCACTACAGCAGACTTGCGCATATTCGCCTCGATTTCGAGAGGAGGTCACATGATTTCCACAGATTCGTCCACTATTAGCAAACGGTCATCCACCAGCAGCAGGTCGTTTACAACTTCCTCAAGCTACAGGCCAGGTACAAAATGTATCTTAAATTTTGCTTAGTTTCCATGATCTGAATTATTTTTTTCTGTTTCGAAATCCTTTCAGAGCCATTTCATTTTCTGGAACCCGAGACTTCGGTGATAATCGGTAATAAAGAAGAATGAAATGAGTAATTTTTAGGTCATTCAAGATTTGTGGAGTTTGTTTTCTTAGGTTTGATCCTGCGTTCCAGATACACTTTCCTTTGTGCAAATATTTTGCCAAAAGCTACATTTGCTTGCCGTTCACTTCAATGTGAAGGGCACAGATGGTAAGGTACTATATTTTCCTCAAATAACACATTTGTCCTACATCTTAAAAGCAGTAGTTAAATGCTTGGGACACCAAATGAAAGACAACGGATGTCTAGATTTGGATGTCTAGACATCAGTCCTTAAGCAATTACCAGATGCTGTCAAGTGAGGATATGTTCCAGTTTCACATTCTTCCTGCTACCTTAAAAGTTCTGAACCCAGTAGTTTTTTTTATATGCAGGGCTAATTTACCCAAGGATTTAAAAGAGGCTGTACTCCGGGCCCTGGAATATCAAGCTTTAGGCCAAGTCAGGATACCTTCCTTTCCTTAAAAGGCATGGTATTTGATAAAAAAACGAAATAGAGAACGGTATTCATAAAGTCTGTACAGTTGCAGATTGGAAATTTTGAAAATCTGGTTGCAAAACAGTAATTCAATGTCAAAGAATATGAGGTGCTCAAGAATAGTGGTCAGTTTAATCTTTATGAGGCTTGCATCATTTGCCATAGCAGAAGGCTGATGTAGGAATGAAGCTTCTATAGATTTATTGTGGCTAGAGTTTAAAATAAATGGTGTGTTCCACCTGCCATATGTAGAGCCGTTAGTGCTTGCACTTGCATATTAAAACATGGTTGACATTTGGAATGCCAATATTCACTTATAATGGTTTTAGATGACTTTTAGAAAAGTTTTGTCATTACAAAGCTGAAACTGTCAGTACTGGTTGTCCAGGGGGTTGATATACAACTTGGATTGGCAATTGATAATGTTAAGGCGACGTTGGCTGTTAAGCGAAGACTAGCTTATGAACAAGTAAAATACTGGGAACAGGTGCATAGTGCCAGATTGCAGGTGGTCAATAGCATAACAGCATGTGCAGCAAATTGATGCCATGATTCCTTTGTGACAATATTTGTAAGTTATTTAGGTTGTCAGTGTTATCCTTTCCTTGCTATTGGTATGCTGGTATAATAAAACTGATCTTTGATTCTGTCATCTTCTTCAACAATTCAAAGCTTTATTTTGGCTTTCTTTGTATGCTGTCACTATTTTACATCACATGCCTCTAAAATTCTACAAGTTCTCTTTTGTCGAGGCATGTCAGTGAATTTGTTGCTTAATTGCAGGTGATTGCAAACAGCATATGCAACTAGTTGATGCCATAACGCATTTGTGATAAAGCCCGTAAGTTATTGAATTTGATAAACTATTTTGAGGTTCAATTTATAGGCACAAACCTGTACCAATAAACAGTCATTATTTTTTAATTCACAATCTGTGTACGACAGAAAGCAAGAGTTATAATGGAGATGGGGCAGTAGCTTGCAGAATCTTGGCTCACTAGATCGAGCTCACAATTAGTTAGAGGTGTGATGTTTTTGCTATCTGAAAGATGTTCTTACATTAATGTTCAAATCTTGGCTCATGAGATTGAGCTCACAATTAGTTAGGATGTTTTTGCTATCTGAAAGATGTTCTTATGTTAATGTTCAAGATCAAGAATTTACTTTCAAAAGAATCTTTAAATTTATGGAAGACTTCTTCTTGCTTTTGATGCGTCCACCATAAAGAACAAATATGCATTTCTAGCTAATTTGGTTGTTTGGCTAGACTTTGATCTAGGTTGCTTTAGTTCTTGAGGCTGCCACTTTGAAGATGACATGAAAAATATCTTATCATTTTGTGGCTACTTTTCTTGCTTATAATGAAACTGGAGGCCATATGTTATATTGATTATGCTACATTCGAAGAAAAATTCTTACGTTCTAAAACCTGAAATGTTTATGATAACCATATTTCTTTGTTGGCTTCATTCAAAGATTAGTATCTCTTTTAAGTATGCCTTTTATTTTTATATGTGTATGTCTTTTAGACTATTGCGTCCATTGTCAATTATTGCGTCTATACAGTGAAATTACAATCGAACTTTTCAAAATGCAAAAAACTTTAAAGTAGCCTTTTTTTTTATTCTATGTACTTGTACTTTTAAATTATTTGAGAAATTCGCCTTGGGTGCTACATTGTAAGTGGCATGAAAGAGAAAATTCGACTATAGTAGCTATCCTTTAATTTACATAATTCGCCGCATGTTCTAAATTTACACTCTTAAATTGTTTTCCTTAAGGGAAACCCTACATTGAGCCATAACATCCGGATATTGAGTCATGAAACGACGACTCTCCCACGTCGCCTCTGAGACAGGTCTATGCTTCCACTTCACCAGAAATTCCATCTGGTCTCTTTGGCGGATCCGCACTATCCGGGAATTCAATATTCTTTCAGGGGTAGGAATTCTATCCAACTCCACCATGTGTTCCTGTGAAGGCACAACATTCGCAGCTTTTCCTAGAGCTGGTCGCAACTGGCTCACATGGAAAACTGGATGAATGTCCACATTCGGTGGAAGTTGCAACTTGAAAGCAACATCACTATATTTCTTCAAAATCTTATAAGGACCACTGTATCTTGGGGAGAGCTTTGGTTTCTTTCCTGCAAGCAATGGTAATATTGCTTTTCTTTTCAGATTTGCAGGGAATACCACACGAAGGTACACCATCTGACCTTCATGCAGCTCGATCGGGGCTCTTGACAAATTGGCACGTGCCCTTGCCCGATCCTGGGCCTGTCTCATATGCAATTGACACAACCCAAGTGTCACATCCATGCCTTCAAGCATACTTATAGCAGCATCAGTTTTCAGCCCATCAAAACCAAGCGATACAGGTCCTCTGGGATTTCTCCCAAACATAGCCACAAACGGGCTAGTTTTGATGCTCTGTTGGAACCCATTATTGTAAGCAAACTCCACAATTGGCAAATGAGTGGCCACATAAGATCTCAGCATATCCTCCAGAATTTGATTCACTCTTTCAGTTTGCCCATCCGTTTCCGGATGATCTCCACTAGAGAACTGAAGAGTGCATTTCAAGGCAGAGAACAATTCGCGCCAGAAATTCCCAGTGAATTTCACATCTCGATCGCTTACAATAGCTTTGGGTAATCCAAAAATAGGAAATACCTGCTGCGTATAAGCCTTGGCCACCGCCAAGCCATCAGCATTCTTTGTCAGAGGTATAAAGCGTGCATGCTTCGTCAACCTATCCACAATGACAAGTATCTGAGTATAGTGATGCACAGTACGAGGCAATTTGACAATGAAATTCATAGAGATTTCACTCCATCGCTCCTCTGGCACAGGCAGAGGTTGCAAGAGTCCTGGAGTCTTGCCTCGACTCGCTTTAACCTGCTGACAAGTCTCACAAACTTTCACAAATTCCTGCACATCCTCTTTCAAGCTAGGCCAATAAAACATTCTTTTGAGCGATTCATATGTTTTCCATTCACCCCCATGCCCAGCATAGGGTGCATCATGAAATTCGCTCAATAATTGCTTTCTCAAAGTGTCCACAGCAGGAACATAAATACGTCCCTTATGATACCAGAGTCCATTCTGGATATCCCAAGCATCAGGTAACTTGGATAAATGCTGCATACTCAAAATATAGGCATCCAAGTCATATGCTTGCTTAATCTGTGATACCAATGCAATTTCACATTGAACCATCACATTCACTTCCCGAACCCTGGAAAGAGCATCAGCAACAGGATTCTTTTTCCCGGGAAGATGTTCAACATGAAAATGAAATTGAGAAAGAAAGTCCAACCATCTAGCTTGCCTTGGACTTACCTCGGCCTGGCTTTGCAGGAATTTCAACGGGTTATGATCAGTATAGACCACAAATTCACATTTGTTGCGGAGATAATGTTTCCAGACTTTGAGCGCGTGAACCATTGCCAGTAACTCCTGCTCATAGGTGGAATAGTTCTTCTCAGCAGCATTGAGTTGGCGACTTTCATATGCCACCACCCTACCATCCTGCATGAGAACAGCACCAATGGCATAACCACATGCGTCCGTGTAAACCTCATAAGGTTTACTCATGTCTGGAATCAACAGAATAGGCGCCGAGGTTAGCAACCTCTTCAGCATATCCATTGCCTGTTGCTGCTTCCCCGTCCATTGCCACTGGACATTAGTTTTCAACAACATAGTCAAAGCAGCTGCAATCTTGGCAAATTTCCAGACAAACCTGCGATAATAGCTGGCCAATCCCAAGAAACTACGCAACTCAGATACATTCTTTGGCACAGGCCAAGACTGAATTGCCTCCTTCTTCTTGGGATCTACAGCTACACCTTCAGCAGATACAATGTGGCCCAAATATTCCACCTGTGCTTTCAAAAATTCGCACTTCGACATTTTTGCATACAACTTATGCTGTCTAAGCAGAGTTAGCACATAACGCAAATGATTCAAATGCTCCTCCAAGGTTTTGCTATACACCAGGATATCATCTAAAAATACTTCAACAAAAGTATCAAGACATCCTGCAACAACCTCATTCACCATTCTGGAAAAAGTAGCAGGAGCATTCGTTAGTCCAAAAGGCATCACCAAAAATTCAAAATGACCAAAGGTGGTCCTGAAGGGCAGTCTTATGCACATCCGACTCCTTCACCCTTATTTGGTGATAACCGCTACGCAAATCCAACTTAGAAAAATATTTAGCTCCTGTTAATCTATCCATAATCTCGTCAATCCTAGGCAAGGGATACCTATTCTTGATCGTGATCTTATTTAAGGCACGATAATCAATGCACATCCTCATTGATCCGTCCTTTTTCTTAACTAGAATGACAGGAGCACCATAAGGGGATTTGCTAGGTCTCACAAACCCTTTGGCTAACAGCTCATGAACCTGCTTCTTTACCTCCTCTTGTTCCAGTATGGACAATCTATAAGGGCTACGAAACACAGGTTTGGATCCAGGCTCTAAATCAATCTCATGCTCAATCTCTCTACTAGGTGGAAGGCCTTCAGGCAGTTCTTCAGGGAACACGTCCTGAAATTCATTCAACAGATCCTGCAATTCTTTTTGGCCTTTTGAATCCTCTATGACCTCACTACAGCACTCAACAACAGGATAACATTCATCAATGAATAGAAGAAAGCATTGATTGGAAGATTTACGTACCAGTTTTTTGACCTGAAGCGACGACATGATCTTGGAAACTCCCATCAAAGGACTCCCCTGCAGATAGATCTCACGTCCATCGTGCTTCAGCGTCACCTGGTGAGTGTTCCAATCTGTTGCAGTAGGCTTAACCCGCTGGAACCATGATATCCCCAGCACCACATCATACCGGCCAACATCCAAGAGGTCAAAGTCAAGCTTTTCCTGGTATCCTTGAATGCACAAGGGCACCCCAACAGCTTTACGATCCTCCACCTGAGAATCATTCACAAAAGGCCCATCTACCTTGTACTTATTAGTCTTTACACAAGGTAGGTGCAGTTCTTCCACCAACTTAGAAGATATAAACATGTCAGAAGAGCCACAATCCAATAACACAACAATGTTTCGGCCCATGATTCTGCCCAAGAATCTAATCACCCATCCAGCAAACATATCCATGATGTCTTTGCTTGCGGGCTTGTCCAGCGCGCACAGCTCTTCCATGGCAATGGCTGAAACCATCTTAGATTCCAATACTTCTTCAGCCTTTTCAGTCACGTTTGCTTTCTTGTTATCAGCTTTCTTGTTCTGTGGCTGAGAGCATTCACGACTAATATGCCCAGGCTCTCCACACCTATAGCAGTGATGCCACACCATGCCTGGGACACCATCTCCCACACCATGCCTGGGACCACTGGGCTTAGAGTCCGCCTTACGCTTCTTGGACTCCCCACCTGCAGACTTAGACTTAGGCTGCTCAGACTTTTCAGACTTTTTCTTCTTGGAAAACTTGTTTTTCTTCTTTGAGAACTTCCGGGACCTCCTCTTAAAGGACTCATCCTCTTCCCCAAGCTGACGAGCCAACATCGTTGCCCTCTCAAAATCCTCGGGCTTCAACCCGATTATCTGCTTCTTGAGAGCAACACTGGATAGTCCACCCAGAAAGAAATCAACCTGCCGAGCCTCGGACAAGTCTCCAACCCTGTGGATATAACCCCGTACCTTATTGATATAAGCACTAAGAGAACCTGTCTGCTTACAGTACCGCAGCTTCTCAAGCGCATACGAGCATCATGCTGAGGTGCATACTCCCCAATAAAGTACTTCCTGAAATCGGACCAGGTATTCACCTCCTTTTTCATGGTAGGACCATTCCACCAACTATAGGCATCCGATTTCAGTCGCATCTGCGCAATAAACAATCGCGCCTTATCCCCTTTATTGGTAGCCTCAAAAAAGGTCTCAAGCTTGTCAATCCAAGCCATCGCCTCCTCAGCAGTGCCTTTCCCATCCCAATCCGGGATCTTTGTGCGCTCGAGACTGCGGATGTCCTCCTTGCTCAATCCGGAACTCTTCAGTGTCTGCTCCACAGCAGCACTAGCACCAGGTACATCCAGGTCCACCACAACTACTGCCGGAGACTTCCCTTTCTCCGCAGACTTCCCTAGGCCATCCGTGCCAGCAAGGGTCTCCAATACAGTTCTCATGGCAGTCTGAGTGTCTAATACAGCCTTGAGGCTCTGCTGCACACCCAGCAAGTCCTCACCCCACTTCGTCTGCATGGTCTCCAGGTTCTTCTGGGTGTCCTGTACGCGAGCAGCTAGCCCTCGTACATCAGGTTCCTCCTCCATAGGAGTCGCCCGTCTTGCTACAGTATGTGCACCTGCACTAGTCTCGCCGTGCTCCATCTCAGCTACTCAAGGTCCAAGCCGCAACTCAGGCTCTGATACCACTGTTACGAACCAAAATTTTAGTACCAAAAATTTCGATTTGTATTCACATCAAACCATCAGAGTACACAGAACAAGTACTGCCTCCCACGAGGCTATATACATGAAAGCCACGTATACAGATAACAAGACGACAACACAAGATAACTAAATGCACACGCATGCTCCGCCAGCTATCAAACAGCCTGCACAAGCTTCCACGTGTTAGTAACATGTATAAGAGTTATCCAGTATGTCAACATGAAGCAACGACTGACCGACTGCAAGAACACACATATGGAATCCACCACACGCACCATAGCATCTGCCAAGCAGACACACCCCACCATATCTAGACAGTACGTCGTCTAGAACCCCCGCACTGGTGGATCCAATGTCAGGGAGAAACTGCAGGCATCATAAGAACTCAAGCTACGAGACTGTTGGTTCCACATGCCACCGTCCCATACCAGTGACAAGCTTTACCTCACAAGTACCTCTCGTTCTTATTTTGACCAGCCACGCTCACGTGTAACAATGCCATGCACAAAACTCCTTTGGGTCAGCACTCACCATGCTTACCCAGTATCATCAAGATACTTACTGAGCATAACTCAATGCTAGGGATCTTGCTTTCACTAGACTATTGATGTTAATATAGTGTCGTCCCATACCAACACTGCATCACATCGCACTAGCACTCACGAGATCCCTTTAAGCCGAGCATTACACTATGGCAACACTCCCAGAGGGTATTCAAAAGAGGAGGTTTAGCAGCTCTAGAATAACTGCAATGGCCAGCAGCACCCTCATGGTTGCTATTGCACCTTGCTGCCGGGCCAGAAGAAACCAAGTAGCATTCCTCCTTCTCAGCATATACTACAGAGCCTTCAAGGGACGGGGTTTAGCAATTCAAAGGTTTCGGGTTACGGTTTATTTCTAGTACCAGGGAACAAGCCCACGCTAGTTATTATGAAGCCTTTTAATCATGGTAATCCATAATCACTGTGTTCAGTACAGTAAACATGACCCCAAAGCCACAACCAGATTACATCCAGTTCAGGACTTACCGAGACAAGGCTTCTCTGCTGTAACTCCAGTTCAGCAGATCGTACCCCACTTTTCCCTGTTGAATTGCTTCCTCCTCCTTTTGTAAAACGACTTCACTTTTGCAATTAAGTCTGCCTCTGTAGTCTTCCGGCCTCCTCTCTAACCAGCTGCCCTATAACAGTTCTGGCCTTCCAGAACCGAAGACTCCCAATCGTGGCTAAGGCACGTGGCACTGCCCTCACAGGGCAGGTGATCCTGGCGGATCCATAATCCGGCCTACCCCCGGATTCTGCTATCTGCCCTCCGGCCTGTACAAGCCACCGCCTACTTCTGATGCAACTGTCCATCCAGGGGACGCCACGTGGCAGCAATCTATTAACCAGGCGACTCCCTCAGAAGCAGGCTGGGTCGACTGCAGCAACCCATTTCGGCAGTCCAGCTGCCTATAGATCGTGGCTGAGCCACGATTACTGGTTGCCCCGATTAAGGGGTGCTCACGCCTTTAATGCCCAATGGTTCTAAAAACCATTATGTTAACTTTTGTTTCATGAGTTATTCAACCCATTAAAATATTGCCCCACCCTTACATTAATTTCATAGGGTGCTTAGGCAACCACGCAACTAATTCAAGCACTATAATTAGTTGCGCCCCTAGTCTAAGATCTACCACCCTAGACTAGAGCCAAACCATGCGACCATTCCATATCTATGGACCAACCATAGAACATTCTATTATGCCAACATTAGCATGCATGCAAAATATCCAACAATGGTTTGTTAATTTATTTAGGCATAACACCGATGATTTTGTGAATCTTATGACTGCCAGTGGAGATGAATCGAGCACATTGTGGCATCGTCGTTTTGCACATATGAACTTCCAATATTTATTGGGCCTCTGATATCATTGAGTAGCACTGCATCTATGGGTGTATGTGAGGCATGTGCTGTTGGAAAGCAACATCGCCGTCCTTTCAATGTGAAAGGCAAACGTACAACACAGCTTTTGGAGCTTGTGCATGCTGATATATGTGGCCCACTACCTTATGCTTTGAGTGGTGCACGATATTTCATCTTATTTGTGTATGATTTTTCTCGTAGAGCTTGTGTATTTTATCTCTACGAAGTCCCAAATCTTCACCAAATTTCAAGTGTTTTTTAAAATATGGTGGAGACTCAGACTGGCAAGGTGATCCAGAGATTACGTACTGACAATGGTGGAGAATTTACTTCTGCTCAATTCAAGTTTTTTTGTGAAGAACATGGTATAGTTCGTGAGCATACCATTCCTGATTCTCCTCAGCAAAATGGTGTTGCTGAGCGCAAGAATCGTACGATAATCAATGTTGTTCGATGCATGCTTATTCATGCTGGTTTGGATAAGTCATTTTGGGCAGAAGCTGTGGCTACTGCTATTTATGTACAAATCGAACGGTAAACTCTTCTCTAAAAGGCGTAACTCCTTTGCAATTATGGTCAAGAGTAAAACCAAATGTTCAAAATTTGCGAGTTTTTGGTTGTTTAGCCTATGTTCATAATCCAAAAGAGAAGAGAAAGAAGCTTGACCCAATCGGCCTCAAAGCCATCTTCGTAGGCTATGCTGTCGAGGCACAGGGATACCGATTTTATGATATTGCTACACGAAGAGTCATTACTAGTCGTGATGCAGTTTTTGATGAGTCTACTATGGCTAACATGGTTACTTCTCGTCATGACCCTAACGTTATTCTTCGTGATTTTTGGCATGTGGATAATGGGTCTTTACATCCTCAAGTTGAAAATGGGCTTGTAAATCCTGAAGTGGAAGATGATTTTGTACAGGAGTTTGATTTATATGATGGTGCTGATGAGGATCATGATGGTCTACTTGATGTAGAAGTTGGGGTTCCTGATGATGAGACTCCAATACGACGGCAATGGAAGCCTACCAAACGGATCTTGGAATATCATGCTGCTTTAGCTACTAGTGCGGATGTAGTTACAGTAAAAGAGGCTATGTTTTCGCCACAAGCTGAGAATTGGTGCATGGCCATGGAAGCAGAGTTTGAATCTCTTATCAACAAAGGTACTTGGGAGCTTGTTGAAATTCCTGAAGGATGAAAGCCAAATGTAAATGGATCTTTCGCTCCAAGTACAAAGCAGATGGCTCGTTCGATAAGTTCAAAGCACGATTAGTTGCAAAAGGATACTCGCAAGTGGCTGGAATCGATTATGAGGAAACTTTCTCACCTATTGTTCGTCTCACTAGTTTGAGAGTATTGCTAGTATTTGCTACTCAATATGGTTTGTTTGTACATCAAATGGATGTCAAAACTGCGTTTCTCAATGGAGATCTTAGTGAAGAAATCTACATGAGTCAACCAGAAGGTTTTGAAGTACATGGTAATGAAAGACTAGTTTGCCGCTTGCGAAAGGCTTTATATGGTCTACGACAAGCCTCTAGAGCCTGGTATATGAAAATGAACTCTTATCTTATTTCTAATGGATTTCTACCAAGTTCTGCAGATTCCAATGTGTATCTTAAGAGAAGTCAAGAACACTTTGTAGTGATTGCGCTTTATGTAGATGATACTATCTTGGTATCTAATAACCTCGAATACTTGCAAGCAGTTAAGAGGAGACTATCTTCTGCATTTGGGATGGTTGACATGGGGGAAATACACTCGTGTTTAGGTATTCAGGTCAAACGAGACAAAGACAAAGGATTGCTTCAACTCTCACAGTCTAAGTACATTGAGACACTTCTTGAGAAATTTGGGTTACTTTCTGCTAAAGAGCAACCTACTTCATTGCCGGTTGGTTCCACGAAAACAAGAATGTCGAAGAGGCAGTGTCCAGTAACTTATGAGGATCAGCTAGAAATGCAGAAGTGTCCTTATGCAAATCTTGTAGGAGCTCTTATGTATCTTGCAAATGCAACTAGACCAGATATTAATTACACTGCCAATACTCTTGGTCAATTCATGACTAATCCTGGCAAAGAACATTGGCATAATGCTAAGTGTGTTTTGAGATATCTTAAGAGCACTATTCATCATGGTATCACATACAGTAAGCAGACAGGTTTGAATGCTTTCAGGTTGCTTGGATACACAGATGCAGATTGGGATGGTTGTCCGGACACATATAGATCAACAAGTAGTTGCTGTTTCTTTTTAGGAAAATCTCTGGTGTCTTGGATGAGTAAGAAGCAACGATGTGTTTCACTTTCTACTGCTGAAGCGAAATATGTTGCTGCATCTTTGGCGAGCCGCAAACTTGTTTGGTTGCGACGCTTGTTAGAATGCTTAAGACAAGTTCAAGATGGACCGAGTATACTTATGTGTGATAATCAAAGTGCTATAGCTTTATCACTGCATTCCAAATCCAAGCACATCGAGTTACATTATTATTATGTTAAGCTTGAAGTTGCAAAGCACATACTTAAGTTGGAATATTGTCCAACTATAGCTATGGTTGCAGACATTTTCACTAAGCCTCTAGGTGAAAAGAGACATCAAGACAATGTTAAAGCTCTTGTGCCCTTGAAAATAAGCATAGATATTAGAAGATTGTAGCACTCAGGTTTTTTCCTTTGTGACCACCAAAGGTTTTTTTCATCCGAGTGCGAGGCCAAATTTGCGGGTGGGAGATTATCTATGAGTTGCAATATTTGGTCTTCTTTCTTAGATACAATATTTTTCTATATCTTATTTGGTGAAAGACTAAAGTCGCAGGTGGGCAATATTTTTCTATATCTTATTTGGTGAAAGACTAAAGTCGCAGGTGGGGTGTTAGCGAGGCTGCCTATTTTTAGGCAGCGTGCCTTTATAAAAAGGCAACGTAGCTATTTTAGTTTTTACCCTTTTCCATAGAAAATACCTTTTATGGTATCTATATATTGTAACATCATTGAATCAATACATGTATCTTCTTTTGTGGTCCGTACCTCTCTCACTTTTCTTAATCAACTAGCAAGTTCAACAATTTCCATTCCTACATAGATGGAATGAATGTCTGTGGAATAGTTTGGTAAGTTGATGCATACGAAATATACCGCATTTGGTACAATCCGGTTGACCTCAATTCACTTCTGCCATAGACAAAGACAACCGATTTTGAAGTCAATTCATAACCAAGAAGCTTCTCTGTATTTCACAGACAAATCGGGCCATTTTACAGACAAATTGGATTTCATAGATAGGCCTAATCGATCCATTTTATGACGTTCTTTAGAGATCAAATGCGGAAAAGGCCCAGTCCAAATCCCTACAAAGATCGTGGCAGGGAGCAATTTGCCTTGGTTCTTGCTGAATTAGATGCTAAAAGAAAACTCATTGCTGCTAGAATAGGCAAATCGCCTGAAGAAATCAAGTTCCAGAGCAGGGGAGGCAGTTTAATTCCGGTTGTAACAGCTGTTTCAAATCCTAATTCTGAGCCGATTAAGGCTATAAACGCTGATTTTTCTTGTCTTTCTTCGCGGAAAGCTCTGTCTACGAGACAAGCTCAAAAAGAAGGCCAATTTGCCGCTGAAAGAAATGCGTGTGCATCAATCCCTCTTTCAGATTTTTCTTCAGGTCATAATTCGCCGATTATCGTTCTTACAACAACTCTGCTTCTCTCTGGCGCCGAAATAGGACTCATCTGGCTATGGCGGACGGTTTACTCCGCGTTGATTTCTTTAATCCCGCTCTTTTTTCTACCAACATTTATCAAGATGGCAAATTTTTCTGTTTCTCATGCAATTTCTCCAAGAATTTCAAATAAGCAGGGCATTTCAGAGATTAAAAGATCGGCAGCTGAAAAGCAGAGGCAGATTAAACAAGAGCAAAGTCTTCTGAGGAGAAGTCCTTATACTGGAATGCCAGTTTGGGGCATTTTTTCTCTTGTTCTGGCAGTGCTGACAATAGGAAGAATTCCGGCAATTCTCATCACAGCTATGGCGTGGTACATTTACCCTGTTATTCAAACACTAGTTGCAGATTTCTCAAAAAAAATCTCTTGAATCTCTACCTGCGTTCCAGGATGAACACTGTGCTGCTAAAATTTTCCAAAGCAGCTCTATTACTACTCCTTGGACCGAAGTTTTTTATTGCTTCTTCGACCTAAGATTTGGAAAAATTGTATCCATCTGTATATTTATCTATCTATTTTCTTAGCCCATGGGGCTATTTTCTTAGACTGTGGGGTTCTATTTATGGAGAACTTACCAATTTATTTCTCTTCAATGCTATTGGGATTGAATTTCACTAGTCCAATGGTATGTTTGCTGCTTGAACTATCCCTACCTGCATTTTTATAATCCTACTATGTTGCTCCTAATATTTTATCTACCACATTAACACCTGCCTTAATCCTAGGTCAATATTTTCTTTTCTTTTATCATGTAAATCTCATTGGTATGTTTCTTAATGATGTTCATGGTGATAAGTATGCATCACGTTGATGGCTTCTAGATGTTGCGGTTAAGCAAGTGCCCATGCTTTTGCACGAACTGACTTATTGTTAAAGACAAAACTAGGTTGATTAAATGAATAACAAGAAATGATCCACAAGCCTTATCCATAAAAGTAAGAATTAAACTAAATTATATTGGATCGTCTTATGCCCGTAGGAACAACTACAAACATGTTCCTGGCAATACCAAGCATTAGCCGTGGACGTGTGAAATGCATAGATGTTTTAAACTTTGTGGTGAAAAGATGTAATTATGTCCCTATAGAATGATGCGCTGCGAAGGGCAATTTACATGATTGTAAAGTGACATGATGAATGCATGAACAAGGGCATCGCCCAGGCCGTGTGGAGTGGATACATGTAATGGAATTTGTAGGGGGAGTAGATGTATTTGTAGGATAACCGATTTTCTGCCAAGGACTTCTTAGAAGAAGCTTGACAAATACAAACATTCACAATTTCTACCTAATGTTATTAATTGAAGAGATTTGCCATTTCTTCATGAAGGAATTATGCTATGTTGGAGCCACTTGTTTATTACAAAGAACAATGAAGAATATAGCATTTCTATAAATATCTGAGGCAAAAATTACATGAAGACATAGTCTGTACTGTGATTTCAATGCTGGAGCCTCTAGCACTCAAAAAACTAAATGTGGGACATCACTTGGGGTGGTATTAGTTTATGATGTCTCATATTTATGCAAAACGTGAAACTTAGGTGAAGTCAAATTGCATGAGATATTATTTCTAAATAGCTACAACTAAATGCTACCAACTAAAAAATGAATAGGGATTTGAACACTGCATTGATCACAACCATATAGTTTCTTTAATGTAAATTCTTCTAGAAACATTTATGATATCTTGGGAGCATTTCTTGCTAATACCATCATGGTTGCAATATTTTCAAAAGCCTCATGCATTTCAAACAAAGAAAAGATATGCAAGAAAAAGATTACACTTTCTATTTCAAATATTGTTTTAAACTAGTAATGGATGCTTGACGTTGTCGGGCTTTGTTCCGAGCCTTTATTGTTTATGATGTTAGGACACGTGGGAAAGTGTTTGTTAGCGGGAAAAACATGGTAGTGAAGTTGTTACAGGGTGCATGGTGGGCAACGAAGGCTTTCACTGGGTGGGTTGTAAATGTGAAGTGTTGAATGTCTCACATGTATCATTTCTAAGGTAACACTTTTAAAGGGATGAGCTCTGATCTGACATCTTTTCCGTTTGTACTATAGAAAGATTACTTCATATGTAGCATATGATATGATATAGTTGCATAAATTGAGTTGCTAATGTTGTAGCTAAACCTCTAAGATGTTACAGATGTCGAGAAGCTGCACATCTCGACCTAGAGGACATGATGTACATGGCATGAGACATCTTTGATGTAAAAGTGGGTGGGGGTTGGGGGGGATGTTCTCAATTTGAAATTGCAAAATGTGTTCTAAAGATAATGATGCAGCATTTCCTGTTGGCCCTTCAGAATTTGATATGCACATGAAATTGTGGTTTCAATGTCTCTCATGATTCATCAGAGTGTATGGTTTAGGGTAATTATTCCATAAAATGTTGTGCCAAAATAATAATAAATCAAAATTCGTGTATTTAGTTTGTTTGAGTTTGGTTGTGTTGTGTACTTAAGCAGGTATCCATAGAGTTTTAGATATCTATTTAGCACCTGGGTAATTTGAGAGTTAAATGGAAGAAGAGAGATGATGTTAGGCTATATTGGAATGAAATAATATATATTCTATGTTCATATTCTTAATTTGGTACATATTAACATTACAACTGCTTCCATTTTGGCATTATCATAAGATAGATGTGGCACATGATGAAGATATGACTATAATACCTATTGTTCATAATTTTGTTGATTAAAAAGCTTTTACTACTACTATTATGTTGGTGTTGCTAAACTTCAACAATGATATGATAAACAAACCATCTCTATGGTTGAGCAATGTGAGGAAGATGGAAGTATTCAATTTCAATGGTTAAGTGGTTTTATAAACCTGGGTTTTTGAGCAACTTTTGAACAGTTGAGTGGTTCTATATAGACACTACTCTAGGTGCATGCAAGTTTTGTGCACAGGGTATGCATAAAGGTTATTTTCAATGTAAAGCGTTGCACTTCTAATTTTGCCAGGAAATCCAGATAATGAATATGGATGGAATTGCAAACACTCCACAGTACCTAAGAAAGTCAACAACCTCGTTGCGACTATCCTCAACTACTCATACCTTGTCTGCATGAGGAGATTTTGAAGTCAGTTATGAAATACTCTTATCAAATATTTCTTAATAAGCCATGCTCCAGCACCAATGAATGCACAGACTCGTGAATTTTGAATATTTTCAAAACCAAAAAGTTAGTGCAAGACACAAATGGGCTGATTTATTTTTCATATGACTGTTACTTGAGGATCATCTATGGGCAGAGAAGGTCTAGTTCAATATTTAGAACCATCCGCATTAAGCATGCTAAAGCATCTCCATGTAACCTGCAAAAGCAAGCACATAATGGCAAATCAATAGCACAATCTGTTAAGCTCCTCGAGCAAGCATGCATGCCTCAGAAATTCTGTTCATTGTGTTCCTCAACTTATGTGCTTGAAATATGAAATCAATGGAAAAATATGCTTAGAATTGCAAGGGTTCTCCTCTGCAAAAGTCCAACCTATAGATGCTGAAAACATTTTCCTTAAGTTCGAAAGGTCAAGCTAAAAGGAGCATTTTGAAGCCACTCCGGCATGCAGAAATTGCTTCTTAGTTTATATTTGAAAAATTGCAACGTAGGTATATTTAATAAAGAGCATGTGTTTGTAAGGACAGCATTTACCTGTAGTAAAATCTTCCCGCATCGCACAACCTATAATCATAATCTTATGATTGGCAACACAAACTTCAAAAAGCTGAGCTGCTTAATGATAATGAAAAGCTCTCTAATAATTGTAGAAGACAATGAAAAGAAATACCAGAAGGCGGCCTCGATCCTTATCAACAAATAGTTGGTCAGTTTGCTGTGCAGACTAACAATGATGCGCAAGAAGACTTGCAAGTCTTGGAATCATGCTGCCAGTCATATATAAGACATTCCATAGGCTTGCTCACCCCCTGTCCTTCTCAGGGCAGAAGAGTGCATTGTTCTTGTTTTGTGAACTAACACTGGCGTCTTGGAGTAGCTTGGCTTGAGACTCACTGCAGCAAGGAAGGAGAGGATCAAAGATATGGCCAGTCTCTTCACATGCGCATAAGTTTGTGCAAATAAGATTAACATGAAATAACATAGTTTATATAGAACCCTCTAGCTCAAAAGAAGAGAAAAAAGAGTGCTTCCAAGCACGACACTTTTGAATGATAGCTGCCAGGATAATAGCCTGATCTAACCAATCCATTGTTGAAAACATCTAACATGCACATGACTAAAACAAAATCTCAGTCTGGAGATATAACATGGAAAACAAACCAGTTCTCACTAGAATTTCCATGAAGCATTCCAAATAGCTCAAAACTCAGGATCCTACAGATACATCCCTTGGTTACCAAGGCGTAAATGGAGAAGCTGCATCTCAAAGTGCCTCTGGGTTGCACATTTAATAGTTGAAGGCTTCGAGCAGAATTGATCCATACACAAACACTGTTTGAATTTTTGCAAATATGCAGGCAGCAGTGACCTTATAGAACATGAAAACATGTGCAAAATGTACAAAAAATACATAAAGGATCTATAAAATATTAAATTCCTTCATTGCAAAAATAACAAGGTGCTGCGCACGAAGGGTTGCCCTCCGGTATCCTGAAGGAAATGTGCACATAGTCTTTGATGCATAGTGCTTCGAACTAAGAATAAGGTCATGATTGTTTAACTTCGTTGATCTCAACAAAACTAATGTTAAATACAGATGTTACCTCCTCGTAACACATTAGTCTAGCTCAAAAATTAAAAGTTTTGCAAGTTTCGGCACAAAACTCCAACTTAATATGCTTTGCAAGTTGAAGTTAAAAAACATATGCGGCAACATGAAGCTTTGCTCAAAAATATTTGTGGCAACAAGAAGCTTTGCAACATGAAGTTTTGCTAGGTGTGTATATTGGCGACGACGGTCTGCTAGGAGTGTGCTCTGCAAGAAGATCCAGAAGCTCTGCAAGAAGTTCTGTAGAATGCTCTGCAATAAGCTCTGTTGTTGTTTCCTTATGAGCTGTTTACCTTAAAACAATTTCAGGTGTTTACTTTAACATTAGGTATTGTGTGATAAAGGTTGCGTCATATAAGAGTTGAGGGCCATCTTCAATGGTTTTATAATAAAATGGCTAGACAAATCATAGCATAGCAAGCTTGCCAAGAAAATGTGTTTTCATACAACATTGTTATTATTAAGACATTCATAGGGCGTACATTTAAATGATGCCCCCACAACAGCGTAGTGCTATGATACAATGATTTCAAGATGGCCATTCAATCTTCGTCATATCACACATTAAAGGATTCAATTGGAAATTGGAAGCTGCAGCCATATATTTGCTATGCAGCCATATGGAAAGTATTATTACATATGGAAACCATATGTTCTTATTTACTAAAGCATTAGCTGTGGCTGGTGATATTCTCTACATTTTGGACCTTATTTCCCTCATACTTGAGCTCTAATATCATGATGATGACTTCCAATATCTTTATCTCCCTCGTACTTGAGCTCTAATATCATGATGATGACTTCCAATATCTATTAAAGATGTCACATATACCTCAATAGGTTGAGCTTGACTATATTCTCTCTAGATAAAGCATGTTCTAATAAGAGGGATTGTGATGGAGAATGGCATGACACAAACTTGGCCCTTGATGATGGTTGAAATGTGAATGGCACTACTAACATTAAGGCCAAGACGCATATTGTGGTCTCCGTGGACGATAAAAACAATTCTATTCTATTCTATTCAATCTGGAAATTTAAGGGTCATGCTTAGGTACCTCCAAGACATTGCTGGCTTGTTCCCATCCTCAGTTGGCAGCTTGGGTATCCACAATGATTGCTTAACATTATGGATTGCTTAATGAAATATGATGACGGCGATGGCACCTTTATTAAAGGTGCTCAATCGGCTTGGCAAGAAAGCGAGCATGTGAGAGCTAATGAATGGGTTTGTAAAAATGTTGGCAGTCTCACTGTCAGTGACTTTTGCGAAGACGCCTCACATCTGAATTGTGATAACTTGGTGGATGGAGTATATTGGAAATAACAAGATCGGTTATACCAACTATGAAACTTTCAATACATCCATTGGGTTGAAGCAGTGCTATAAACAAGTTCTTAAAGCTCTTAAGCATAATGCTGGTGCTAAATGACTTTATTTCTTTGAAGGGAAGAACTTTATAGTGCTTCTAATAGCATGAAAGTTGAAATAATGATATGCAAATGACCACAATACTATCGTCCAACGTTTCTCTTTCTTATGCTTGAGTTTCCAAAGAGCGGAGCAGAAAACAAAAGGTATATGGCAATACTTGAAGAAACAAACATGATCTCCCAATTCTGTATGACGTAGATAAAAAATATTTTTCAGTAGAAAATAATTTCTTAGTGTAGGCTAACATCCTTTGCCGTTTACCAAACAAACTGGCCGTTGACAGCTACACAAAGTTGTTCACTTGTCCAAAGGTTGCTAGTTGCATGAAATGACACTTTTTCTTGCCGTCTATTGTATCCAAAGATTTAGTTAAATCATGTGCAGAAAAGTTCTCAAGGACCTTCAAACTTTCGCTAACAAAAGATATAACTTCTCTAAGAATGTCAGAAAAGTAGTGCCATCCTTGTTTGAACAAGCTGCCAGATCTATTTAGCGCGACTTAAGTATTCTTGGATTCAATAGTGGAGTTTTAGTTAGTTGTAGTTTTTACATCATAGTCATAGTGCTGATATTTACACCATAGAGAGGTGTAGATATGACATCTTAACGCAAACTCCTATGCAGCCATAGAATTTCTGGTAAGGCATATTATTCTGCTTCTGTGGTGGATGTGCAACTGTTTGTTGCTTCCCGCTGGCCCATGAACTCGCACATCATCATAATCAGCATCCACATATGCAATAAGCTTGAGGTTTTCTGCTGTAGAATAGGGTAAAGCTTCTGAATTAGTACCTTTGACATATGGAAATTTGGTATTTTGTTGAATTTTTCTATAAAGTGGTGGATGTGAAAGAACTCATTATTTTGATAGAACGATATGGAATCTCCAGTACGCAGCTTAAGTCTAGGGGAGAATTACTGCTGAAGAATATCAGGATGATGAATTATATGAATCCTCACCTACCAAAGGCAGTCTTCGAACATAAGGCTGAGGTAGGTGACTGGTGCATATGTACAGCCATCAACCATGTGCCTATATCACATATATTTTAAAGTGAAACAGTTCTTCCTCTTTTCCCCTTCGCTTGGATCCTCTCTCATCAATCCTAAATTCCAACATGATATTACAGCGCCAGGTTTGAGAGATGGACAGTTTTGTGAAAAGATGCAGAATGTGGCTGGCTGGTTTCCAAAATATGTTGGTGTCCTTGGCCAGATTGAGGGCATTCTGAGGCTCTAAACTTATATAATATTGAAAGGGAAAAGATCTGTAAGTGAGACTCACGTGCAGATCTTTTAATCTGAAGATCACGTGCAAGAGACTCATATACAGGAGGAGATCTGGATTTGGCATGCAGAAGGTTACCATTGGATCTGAATGATCTTGATCTAGTTGCAGATAGCCACTGGTTGATTTGAGGAAGCCTAGAGTAGCACAAAGAGTGAAGAATCAATAGTCGTTTGAGTGGATTAAGCTTCATAGATGTTTAAGTATTACATAATTTTGCTGGGTCTGTTATGAAGGGTCCAGAAAATACCTGCAACAATCCAAGTATGATGTTGCTCGCTCTAATAACACTGCATTACCCGAGCTGCTCTATTGAAACTGTCAAATTGTAAAGTTATAAACACGTGTTAAAACCAAAATTAACATCCATCAAAACATTCATAAAAAGGAACAGAGCCAGGATGGTACCAGGAATGCAGTAGCTACAAGCTGACCTTCACATGGGCATAAACGTTTTCACCAGAAGTGCAATGGGGAAGACACCGTGACCTTTAAATCTACAATATAAATTAGGGCTATAAATTAATTGTTGTTCTCAGGTTTACCTTTATAACAAGAACTTTTAGAGACAGCATCTCAGAGGCATCAACATCATTAAGATATGCTTTTACTTCAGGAACCCCAGACTCAACTGCTGCAAGAACAAAAGAGATGCAAAGTAGTGCAGAAAGCACAACGAGTGCAACATTGCTTCCTGAGTAAACTGCAAAAGCTGATGCATATATGTCCTAATAATTTAAATTTGTCAAATGCAGCATCAAATCTGTACATGGATTTGGATGACTCAAATAAAAGCTGAAAACATTTACCTCTTTGAATCCATTAGAGCTGTAGTAGCTAGAAATCGGATACTAGCAGTATTCTCTATAGCAACATTAATAATAAGTGCAACCACAGCAGTTGAGAAACCAATTAGGCATGCTACAACCCATTTGCTGACAGTATAACAAAATATCAATCCTCCAGAATGAGAGCGCCAATCCTGTTTATACAGCTCATTTTGTACCAATCTGCATCAAAACGTATGATGAAAAATGAAGGCAGTTGGTTTTGCTTCATTTCAAGGAAAACAAAAAGAGAAAGGGAAAGAGATTACTCGTAGTTTAAGCTCTCCAGTCTACGAAGACCATGGCTGTGAGGCTTCTCCTCTGTTTCGGGTTGCTCCTCTGTATTCTTCCTTGAAAGCAAATGTTCTGTAATTCTAAGTCCATTCTGGGCCACCATATCAACCAACAGAATCTTCAGTGGCTTCGCATTGCAGACAAACAAAAAAATTCCAAGGACGCCCACAATTATAAACACTCTTCTCTCAGACTCTGAGATCACATATTTGCATTTTCAAGCAGGTGGGTCTGAACCTGTGACAGGCCATATTCATGACTGCATAATATATTTTGTTTGTTCTTCCACACATTAATTTAGGGCCAGATTTGACCATATCCTTTAGGCAATTTTGATTTCCACGTGACTAACAATTCCAAATACTCAATTCCACTACAGCCGGGGGAGTTTAATACAGACATTTCTGCACCGAGCACATGTGCTTCATTTAAACCTGGAATGGCTATTACCTTTGTTTTTTGTTTTCTTCATTTCATTCTGCCTCATAGCTGGAATCTTCCATCCTAGTCCGTTCCTGTTTTGCTTGCTCGGTTCTCAAGACTTAGAGGTGATCCTATACGAAGATTCCATTCTAGTCCGTTCCTGTTTTGCTTGCTCGCCATCCTAGTCCGTTCCTTTGTCAAAAACTTCCCTTGCCTCTGAAAGTGAACCGCATTTGGCATACATGTCAATCAAGCTATTACAAACAAAATATCTAGCAGCCACTTCTTTGCAATCTTAGCATGTATTTCACGGCCCTTGTCTATAGCTCTAATGCTGCTGCAAGCCTTCAAGCTAGAAATGTAAGTGATTGCATTTGGATATACACTGTCCAGTTGCATCTGTTCAAAACATTCTAGGGCTTTTTGGGCAGGTCCATGGTCAGCATATCCTGCAATTAATGCAGTCCAATTCACGACATTTTGAAGTGGTAGCCTATCAAAAACTTGTTGTGCCTCTTTAAGCATACCAAATTTGGCATACATGTCACTGCCAACAAAAAGATCTGCTTCAAATCCATTCTCCCTATTCTGACCTTGCTTTATGTCTTTTAGTCTAGCACAAGCAAACACTAATACTGTAAATGCATGACTACTAGGAACCAAACCATCCTCTTGCATTTTTTGGTGAAGACTGAAAGCTCGGGTTAATTGCCCATTTTTAGCACATCCTGAGATTAAGAAAACACCACGAATACTGATTCCTATTAAAAATACTGTGGAAAGCTTGCTCTGCATCAGACATGACAGTCCATAAACATAGGAACTATGTAGTTTCCCATGGTGCAATCTAGTGGTTCCTTGCAAAAATGTGCATGCAATTTCTTTGCATTTTGAAGATTCTTCCTTTTCCTGCATTTCTGTAAGCTGTCTATTACGTTACCAACAGAAGGCTTCTCTGTCACCTGGTTCAAAACTACAAGTGTGCCTTCTGACATTTTGCAAATACTTTCTCTGAATTATATACTATCCTGAGCAAGCTCTTTATAAGTTATATTGAGCTCATGGGTTCTTTCAAGTTTGTAAAATGGGTTACCACAATGCTTCAAATCAGGGGCCTATGAAATTGGTTAGTATTGTTACCAGTTACTTCGCAATCTATTTCTTACAATTTTAATATGTGGTTGATAACTTACCTTGTTTTTCCTTCTACGAGGGTCCACGAAATTCTCTAGCAATAGGGCTTGTGGGAGCTGCCGGACACAGCCTAAACCAGACAGATATCGGTGGTAGAGCCCTCCACCTGATCCTGCCATCTTCCTACGAGTTGGGACCTGTTTCTGGCTGAATGGTACTCATATTCTCACATTTCAAAAATTGACCAAATATAAAGTAAAATTCATGATGTCCGCATTATGGGTCAAGTGCCTGATAGAAACATTATAATGCACAGTGCCTGATAGAAACTCCACTTCCAATTCATAGACATTTCGAAGTGGCACTGTGCATGTAGATAAAAAACTTGTAGGAGCCGGATCTTCATCCCTCCCCAGTGTCTACTCTTTGACGCCAAGAACGAATGCTCTGACCATGGCTATAGCAGGAATAAGGCTCCAAATATCTATGGCGGCAGCAGCAGCATTGCATAGAATACATGCCCAGGGTGCCGGTTAGCCAGTTTCCACACCAGCCGCCCAGCAACAATTGCGACCGCCAGTTTACAGCAAGAGCAGGTTTGGAGCAGTCACCAGCATATCCTAAGTATATTCTAGCATACACTTAGGATGCCACAAACCCACATAAACAAGGGTTTGCCCCCCTAGGGGCAACCCAAAAAGGCAAATCATTCAAGAGCCTTTAGCATCTTCTACTATGGGAGTAACTGCACAACGTTCTGGAATTCAAGAGGTTATGTAATAAGGTCAATGGATGCTGAACATCTACTTCACCATTATGAGTGTGGCTCTAATAACAGAAGTCATGCTAAACATAACAGAATAGGACTTAAAAAAACTTCGAATTACGTGCTATTTTAAATACTCTTGTAAGAAATTACCTGAATAACTTCAAATGAACAACAAAATATGCTACAAAAGGAAATATGAAATGATATTTGCACCTATGGCAAAGAAACCCGAAAACATTCTCATATCCATTTTGAGTACTTAGCGAGAGAGATCCTTCCGCAAAAGGATTGGACGATATCCTTTGTCACTAGGGGGTGGTGCCCACCTTTGGCTCACTTAAGAGCAAAATGGCTGGATGGAAGCCCTCCACTGCTCAATTTGGGGCAACTTTTGGCTCACCGGATGTCTGAGAGTAGGGCTTTTAGATGAACCCAAAATTGCCCACTTTGGTGCCCTGAATTGTATGCTATGAGCCCCCAAAGTGAGCCTATTTTTGACCCGTAATGGCACAGCAAGGTGCCCTAAAACGGTTTGCTGAGGAAACATAGTCGGAACAGAGCATGGATATATTCAATTTGAAGGTCTTGCCAAGCTCTTTCCTATGACACTTGTCCGTTTTCCATACGCCTACTCTATAAAAAGATTTTTAATTAAAACAAAAATAGCAAAAAAGGGGGGAAATTCAAACGGGAAGATCTCAGCCGTTCAAGTGCGCCATCAAGGGGGAGGGCCATTAAGGTCACCGTGCCAAAGGTGGGCACCCCCCTATATGATTTTGGCTATGGCACTACGATTTGGGTCATACTCAGCAACATGTATCATAAATCTAGGAGAAACCATAGTCCTTATACTGCCCTACGTTTTTCTTTTTAATACATACATCAATTTGGATATGGATGTTTGCATGTCTGAGATGGATGTAGCTCATGTATGGTTACGATAACCGCTCTAAACTTTTAATATCAACATAATCTGAGTTGGGGGAGGCCAATCTGTCATATATCCAGCTCTAGCATACAATTTCGGCCCACATAGAGCTACCTCTCCGGTAATTCATCTCAAGTAATTTCATTTTTGCCTTCTTCGTCTTTAAACTGAGTGCATTCTTCTGTCATATTTAGAACTTGCTACATGAATGTGAACTGGAGTGTAGCGTCACTGAAATTTTTCTTTACTTGGAGCATGAAAACCAAGCCTATTCCTCTTTGCCTGCTTCTGTGTAAAAGATTTGTCCCTATTTTGGCAAGAGGGCAGCATCTGATTCTAGGCTACAAAGAACTCAAGCAGCATCTGATTCTAAGCTACAAAGAACTCAAGCTTACTTTGAAATTTGTTCCTCTACTTTTGTAACAAGAATGTACTCCAGCACATGTCAAATTACAGAAGTTTTGCTCCACATCACTGCACATTAGTATGCAACTCTGAAGTTTTCACTGTCTTTGATTTTGATGTATCTGCATTTCTAGGAATTTATAGAGAGATGCAACGGGGCTTTGCAAGCATTACTACAGGCGAATCTTAAGCTTTCTAAATTTAAATTTTGTTTTTGTTGAAACAATCTAACTTATTCTTACTTATTTGATGCTTATTCTTTTCTTTGATCTCTTTCTTATTCTTATGATGCAGAGTTTAAGAAGTAGATGGCTAGGTATACTTCCACAATTGGAGATGTATAATTTGGCGAAGGGTGACTTCTACAGTTCCACTTCCTGTTGTTAGATACTGACCCATAGCCCATAGCACAATGACTTTAAAACCTGTGGTAGATATCTCCCTGTTCTTACGTGTTCCAGCTTAGTGTCTGCAGATTGTTCTTACGATGAATTATAGATTAATAAGAGGGAATATTTCAAGCTTAGTCGCATTTGCAAAAGCATAAATGATATTCCAAAGGATGTGGTTTGTAGAGCATATCAGCTTATTAATGATAAGACATTTTCATGCTATCTTTATTTTTCTTGCATAAGAAGCATATTGCACGAAAATTTTCCTGAAGAGAGACATCTTGGGAAATAGAAACCACGACAAAGGATAATAGATCCTGAGCCTAATCTGTGCATTTTGGATGCCAAGGCTTTATGGCATGCATGCCCAATCCTCAAAATTTTGAACCAAAGAAACATTCATCGATTTTTGGAAAATCGGAATCCTTTTCCGACGTTCAAATTCCTCAAAACCTTAGAAAAATATTTTAAAAATAATTCCAAGCCAGAAAATCCAAATTTAAACAATAGATTTCTACTTTCTTTCTAAACTTTGACGTACTCTTTTTTTTCACAACCTTAGCTAAGTAACCAGAGTAATGATTTGTGTTAACTAATTCAATCATGATAAGAAGCTTTTTAAAAGGAAAAGTTAGTGGTTGCACCATATATGCATGAGCGCTAATGCCGTTTAGGCCTAATATGCCAAGATATAACAAACCAAGATAAAAATGAAATCCACGGCCAAAGAAACAATCATAAGGAAAATCAAAGCCTTTCTTTCACATACTTAAAAAGCCGAACACTTATGTGCTATCTCAAAACAGAAAGAAAAATAAAATCTTAGGGAATTGAGCTAAATTGAAATTATTTTTATTGTCCTCATAGATCAATTGGCCTATAGGACCCAAATAAAGAATACAATAAGCGTATTACTTCTAGGATTAAAAAAACCCCGTCCTAAAGTGTTTTCAAGGGACAAACCATGGCAATAATAAGTACACTGAGAGACTGTACAAATGGCATATTATAATACATTTTAATCTCAGTGTCATGTTTGAAGGCATAACTGAGTGCATCCATCCATGACGTCTTGGAGAAAAGATCCTAGCTGACCCACTGAAGTCGTGTCCAGCCGCGCATGAAGCGACTGATTAGGTAAAAGCAACTCAGCATAGGGGGCTCTGACGTGATTGAATGTTGGATATTGCTGCAATGTGTGACATTTGTCCTCAATTGCGCCCTGCCGGCAACACTGACAGTCTATACTTGTGTGCCTCTCGAGCCCATCTGCCTATATCAACTCAGAGGTAATACACGCTTGTGCGAATTGACTTTATCAATCCTCGTTTTTTCAGTGACAAAGACGAACTCCTTGTAAGGATGTGGTCGGTGTGGAACAGGTAGTGTGATGTCTTAACCTGCTCTAGGGCTCTAATATCTTAAAGCTTGACGAGGAAGCAAGTGTCAAGGTACTATTGCAAGTGATGGTGGTCCTCTTCAGTTTCCACCTATATGCACCCGTGCTCTTGCGTATTTCATCGGGAGAACCACTAAGCTTGCCTCGCCTTCCAATAGGTTCTGAGGCGTTGCGAACTCGTCGCTACCGTATAAGCCAAGTTGGAGAGACGATCGTCTCAAAAGAGTGGAGCCTGTCACATAAGGTGAGAACATATCTATTCTTGTTCTGGCTAAAGCAATTATCAAACTGAAGGTTAAGCCTCTCAGTAGTTTTTTTTGTTGTGAGATTCCCTTAAAAGGCACACCTGCAACTGAATCTTCTAGTGCATTCAATACGTGATTGATATATCTAATGTGAAAGTTCAAAAGCTCAACTGAAAAATGACTTAGCGTTCCTAACCCATGAACATTTATCAAAGCTCCAGTGACGCTAACTTTCAACCGCTCCCCTCTCCATAGTGATTTGCTAACTTTTCTAGCCTAGGCACCATATTCTTGTTCTAGTCCATTTTATCATCAAATGATTGTAAGAGCTTCATCCGGTAAACGATGCGACAATGCTCGTTTACATGAAGTGCATATGTGAATTGGTTTGTCCATTGAATGCCTCTAAAACTTTTTAAACAATATGTTCATATCCATATGCAACATAGGATTGTTCACATCAGTGGCATGTGCTCAGGAGTTTCTTTGCATATTCTACAATAGATGGAGCCTTGCATTGCACATGAGGGTGTGCTTTTAGAAACTCTCTTTTACAAGCACTCGTTGACAATTGCTTATATTGTGTGTCGTGCCAAAACATTTGTAAGACATCTATATCATATTGGTTCCACCGTACCCTACTTAGAAAATGTAAACAAATAAACATTAAAAACATATATATGAGATGTTTTGTTCTGTGTGCATTCAAATTACAAGCAATAGTGGTTTCCATAAGTAAGGTTGAATGGCACCTTCTGCAACATGCTCACAAAGCCTACTTTTAAGAATTTCAGAACTCAATACGAAAATAGTTGCCATGAGATGAATACATATTATCAAAAAATAGGATGCAATATGATAACGATAAAGTGAACATTAAATTTCAAGGAATTGAATTGAATTTGAATGTTGTCCATCATAGACTACTAGTGAAGCCCAAGTCAAGTCTAAAAAATCAACGAATTTCTATGAGATGAATACATATTATCAAAAAATAGGATGCAATATGATAACGATAAAGTGAACATTAAATTTCAAGGAATTGAATCGAATTTGAATGTTGTCCATCATGGACTACTAGTGAAGCCCAAGTCAAGTCTCAAAAAAAGAGCAGTGGAAATAGACAACTTATCTTTCGAGAAGCTTGAACAAATCAAGCCGTGCACTCAAATGGATCTTTTATTAATGGCTCCGTCACATATGCTAGAAAATGACATAACTTGTTATGCTTCTGTCGCACCATATCAATTCTCAAATCTGTCATGAGAGAGTATTTTGCAGCAAAGTCTGTTGAGTAGAAAATCAACCAGGTGGCTGCTGTTGCATCGAAGTGACCTTCAACAATTGTTAACCCTTTAGTTTGGCTTGGAACGTCTTGCATGCATACTTAGTAAAAGCATTGTCTCCATGTCCAATTAGAAGGCCAGCAACTGATCCAGGATTCAAAAATTGTTATTATAGCAGGGTCCTCGAAGTCATATGTTATTTCAATTGTGCATATAATACCACCATGTTTGATTTGTATGACACACTATTTGAAAGTACTCACAATTTGATCAGGTGGCAGTTTAGTTCTCTGATCATTGTGCATGTGTCCATGTGTGATACTTCATGCAATAGTTCTCATTTGCATGGAACTGCATTCCTAAAATCTTTTATTTGAATAATTCACCAGATATGCTTGATGACATGTACTACTTGTCAAGTGTTTCGAAACCATCAACATATACAAACCATATTGTCAAACTATCTGACATTTGGCATTGCTCAAACATCTCTTGCATCACATAATATTGCCAGAACTTCAGAACTGAGTGTCTTCTTCCCTTTGCATAGCAGCATGCTCTCTCAGAGCAAACATCATGCATCTCTCTTTGCCACTCCTTATTGTTAAAATACAGTTGTCATGTGATATTACATTGTTGCCATATCTAATCTATGAGAAGCAGTGGCAGTAGATTAGAAGGTGCATGAGTCATATAAAGTACTGACCTATGAGAAGCAGTGGCAGTAGGTCAACTTCTGAGGTATAAGTCAAAGGTGGCGGGCTAGTGGTACCCGGGTGTTGCTAGGCTCGCTAGAAATTGCCAGACACCCCCTGCCCGCCACTTAGGGTTTTGGGTTGACTAGTCAAAGTCAAAGTCAACTAGGGCCGAAATTTAAGGACAGCAAGTCTATCTACTCCGAATTTTTAGGCAAGTTGAAAAACCTTCTAGATAAAGGAGATGCACAATTTGACAAGTGGACAAATCGAGATTGGAAAGCTGCAGCAGTGACTATAAGACAAGGGGATGAGTGACCACATCTTGGCTCCTCTTGCAAGCGCCAGAATTGGGAGGTTGCGACTATACACAGGGGGAACAATGCTGGAATTGAATGAATAGTGGTTTATTGACTATTTGGTTTAATGACCATTGAAAGTTATTGTGTTGAAAGATCTTAGAATAATATTGAAGTTGAATGGAATTGCTGTGACAATTATTGAAAGTTAAGGCTTGTAGTGCAATAAAAATCATCATTGGTATCAGAGCTAACTAGTTCCTGTCCTGTGATAATGACAACCAGATTCGGGGCAAATCTATTGAACTCTATTGAAGTGTTTAAAGGAGATGGAGGATTTCAAATCTGGAAGGAAGGTATTAGAGTTGTGCTAGAATTTGAGAAGTTATGGTATTTATTTGAGAGCAGCTCCACACATACTGTAAGTGCAGGGGCATCTAGCTCAGGAGGATCAAGTCCTGCTGCTAGCTCAAGCACTAAAACTGATGGTGACTCTGCACTGAAGGTGCAACTGGTAAAGGGGGAAGTCCTCCAAGTGCAGGTGATGATGCAAAGATTATGGAAGCTCAAGCCATAATCATGTGGAAAGTAGGAACTGCCTTAAAGTTGAAACTTCGAGGCATGAAGCCAAAGGAGATGTGGGATTATCTCGTAAAGCATTATGAACAAAAAAGCTCTTCACAAATAGATATGTTGGAAAAGGAGCTAAGAAAGATGAAGTTGTTTGAAAAAGATAATTTAACTGACTTCCTAGAAAGATTTGATTCTGTTATTGCAGATCTTGAGGGAGCTGGGAATATATTAAATGAACAATACCAGATATTGGCATTGGCAAGGTCTGTGTCTCATAATCATCAACTGGCAACTCTGCTCAGGAATGTAGCTACATCCAAAGAACATGCTATCAGGATGATTCGTACAGAGTTCGAGCAGACTAGAGGGAGCCAGGAGGAAGATGAACATTCAACTGAAGTGTTATATACAGGCAAGTCCAAAAAAGGGAGTTTTGTTAAATTTAAAAAGGAAAAACTAGGACCTTGCTATTCGTGTAATCAATATGGTCACTTAAGGAGTGAATGTCCAAATAGTAGTGTGAAAGAATTTAGATGCTTTAATTGTGAGGGCAAAGGTCATTTTGCCTCAGACTGTCCAAGTCCTAAAAAGGGAAGGGGAAGAGGAAGATCTGGTGGAAACAGAGGTGGCAGAGGTGGTAGAGGAAGGGGAAGCTTCAGAGGTGGTGCAAGCATCAATGTAGTAGAAAAACAAGCCAGTAGTGAAGGTGAATCAGAAGATGATACTGTGGAGGTAAGAAAACATTTGACTTGTAATATCTCGTTGCCTTCAAGAAAGGATAATAACAAGTTTGTTGTAATAGATTCAGGAGCAGAGAAAAGTGTGATGTGTGATCTGCATATGCTTAAAGACTGGCAGAAGAAAGAAGGACATGTCCAACTTGGAGATGGAGGCATTAAGAAAATAGAAGATTCTGGAGTGTTAGAACTGTTTGATTTGAATGGAAAAATTGTCAAATTGAGAGAAGTGTTGTGTGTGCCTAGCCTTGTGAGAAATCTTATATCTGTTTGTCAACTGGTAGATTTGGGATACAAAGTATTGTTTGAGCAACTTCAATGTAAAGTGTTTTTTGATGGTGAATTGAAGTTTATTGGAAAACGTGTTGGGAATCTATTTGGACTTGATATTGAGCATCTTCCTGAAATAAATCTTGTTGAATATCCAGATCTGAAACTATGGCATAACAGAATTATAGAAGCACTTGGAAAGAAGGGGCTAATTTCTGCTAAACCAGTAGAAGGAAAATTTATGTGTGGTGGTTGTCAATTAGGGAAGCAATCAAGACTACCATTCAAAAAGTCAAATAAAAGAGCAAAGGGCATTTTGGACTTAATACACACAGATTTATGTGGTTCAATAAATATTACAAGTTTAAGTGGACACAAATATTTTATGAGCTTCATAGATGATTTTAGCAGAAGAACTAAATGCTATTTATTGAAAACAAAGGATCAAGCATTTGATGCCTTAAAATTGTTTGCTGCTGAATCAGAGTTGGAAACAGGAAGGAAGATAAAATGTATAAGGTCTGATAGGGGAGGTGAATATGTGTCAGATGAGTTTAGAGCTTTTTGTGCAAATAGAGGAATTAAGAGACAACTAACGTGTAGGTATTCACCACAACAAAATGGAGTTGCAGAAAGAAAGAACAGGACATTGCTTGATGCTGTAAGATCCATGCTAAAATATTCAGGACTTCCGAATTTTCTCTGGGATGAAGCTATTAAAACAGCAGTGTATGTACAAAATCTGCTGCCATCTTCGAGCATAAAAGGAGCCATACCAGATATGCTGTGGACAGGTAAGTGTCCAACCTATGAAAATTTAAAGGCTTATGGATGTTTGTGTTTTGTGCATGTTCCAGAAGAATTAAGAAAAAAATTGGATGATAGAGCCTACATAGCATATCTCGTAGGGTATGACTCAAATTCTAAAGCATTCAGATTATATGATCCTGCAAGAAGGAAAATCATAATTAGTAGAGATGTTGTTTTCAATGAGAAAGAATTCTATAGGAAGATTCCTAAGATAAATTCAGAAGATATGTCAGAATACAAAAAAGAACAAGAGTTGACAGAAATAAAACAAAAACTAAATGAGAAGGAGGAGAGAATTAAAGATCAAGTGGATATGAGTGACTCTGATAGTGAGTCTGAAATAGCCCCAGAGCCAGAAATTGAACCTAGGATGAATCAAAGCATTGAAATGGAAGAGGAAGAAGTTATTAAGCCAGACAAACCCAAAAGGAAAGCAAGGAGGACAGAAGCTCAAATATTAGCAGATGAAGCCAAACATGATGTGGAACTGCATGGCAGAACTGAGGTGGGAAAAAGCAAAAGATTGAAGCCAATTGAAGGTGAGATTCATACAGTATTTGACATACTCGTGCTTGAATCTGATAAAGTACCTCAAAGTTATAATGAAGCCATAAGTGACATTAATGCAAAACACTGGAAACATGCAATGGAAGAAGAAATGAAGGCTTTTAAAAGAACAGGTACATACACTGTAGTAGATATGCCCCTGGACAAAAATATAGTTGGAAATAAGTGGATATATCGAATAAAACCTGGAGTAGATGGGAAAACAAAGAAATTTAAAGCCAGGCTTGTTGCACAAGGGTTTACACAGAAAAAGGGTGAAGACTTTGATGAAACCTTTTCACCTTTAGTCAAGATAAACAGTTTAAGAATGCTTCTGGCCATTGCTAATGCATGTAGTTTTGAAATACATCACATGGATGTGAGCACATCATTTTTAAATGCCAGATTGGAAGAAGAAATTTATCTGAAACCTGCAGCAGGCTTTGATGAAGAAAAAGGGAAAGTTTGGAAACTAAATAGAGCAGTGTATGGTCTCAAACAGTCTCCTAGAGAATGGTACAAATGCATGGATGGATATTTGTTAGAACAAGGCTTCAAAAAACTTAATGGTGATGGGAATCTATATAGATTTAATTTGGGAGATGAATGGTGTATCATTGCATTGTATGTTGATGACAATATTATGGTGGCTAAAAGCAATAGAGTATTAAACCATTGTAAAGAAATTCTAAAGAGAAGATTCCAGATGACTGACCTTGGTGAGTTAAAGAAATTTCTTGGGATTGATGTATACAGAAACAAGGATCAGAAAATACTTGTCTTAAGTCAGCAAGGTCACATCCAAAATATGTTGGAGATTTCATATGGAAAATTGCAATGTGGCAGCCACTCCCATGGTACCTGGTCACAAAATATCTAGTGAAATATGTCCAAGAACTGAAAAGGAAAGTATACAAATGGAAAGGGTACCCTATAGAAGTTTGATTGGATGTCTGTCATATGTAGCCAACTGTACTCGACCTGATATTGCATTTGCAGTCAATATACTTAGCAGATACAATAACAATCCTGGGAAAGCACGTTGGAATGCAGCCAAAAGGATTTTGAAGTATTTGAAAGGTACAGTACAATTTGGCATATTATTCAATGATACTAACTTGCAATTGCAAGCCTATTGTGATGCTGACTGGGAAGGAGACCTGGACAAACGGAAATCCACTTCAGGATATGTTGTATTGTTAGGTGGAGCTCCAGTTGCATGGAAATGCAAAAAGCAATCTAGCATTGCACTTTCTAGTGCTGAGGCTGAATATAACTCAGCATCATTGGTGACAAAGGAGTTAGTTTGGGAAAGAAGACTTATGAAAGAGTTAGGTTTTACACAAACAGGACCAACAGTTATATATTGTGACAATACCAGCTGCATTGCCATGACAAAAAACCCAGTTTTACATGAAAGATCAAAACATATTGAATTATAAGTACATTTTATTAGAGATATGGTGAAGAAAGACCAAGTACATCTAACTTATGTCAGCACAGTAGATCAAATGGCAGATATTCTTACAAAGGCCCTGCCAGTTTCAAGATTTCAGCAAATAAGGGCATTGTTGCAGTGCAGTCAATATCACATGAAGGGGGAATGTTAAAATACAGTTGTCATGTGATATTACATTGTTGCCATATCTAATCTATGAGAAGCAGTGGCAGTAGATTAGAAGGCGCATGAGTCATATAAAGTACTGACCTATGAGAAGCAGTGGCAGTAGGTCAACTTCTGAGGTATAAGTCAAAGGTGGCAGGCTAGTGGTACCCGGGTGTTGCTAGGCTCGCTAGAAATCGCCAGACATCCCCTGCCCGCCACTTAGGGTTTTGGGTTGACTAGTCAAAGTCAAAGTCAACTAGGGCCGAAATTTAAGGACAGCAAGTCTATCTACTCCGAATTTTTAGGCAAGTTGAAAAACCTTCTAGATAAAGGAGATGCACAATTTGACAAGTGGACAAATCGAGATTGGAAAGCTACAGCAGTAACTATAAGACAAGGGGATGAGTGACCACATCTTGGCTCCTCTTGCAAGCGCCAGAATTGGGAGGTTGCGACTATACACAGGGGGAACAATGCTGGAATTGAATGAATAGTGGTTTATTGACTATTTGGTTTAATGACCATTGAAAGTTATTGTGTTGAAAGATCTTAGAATAATATTGAAGTTGGATGGAATTGCTGTGACAATTATTGAAAGTTAAGGCTTGTAGTGCAATAAAAATCATCACTTATGTACCCTTGTTTTAAAATAACTAAAGTGCCTTCCCTCACAATAATCGGCTTGCTGCATACTAAGCTACAAATCCCGCCAGTTAGTTGGTGAAAGGGTAGCACATATGCTTTTAAAAATTGATGCAGAGTCTTTGCCCCTTTTTTATTTGAACTCCAACATTGTTTGTTACCCTATATACCACATCAACTGCTGAGACCTTAGAACAATAGTCATGATGCTTCTGGAAACTTCTATAATACAACCCTGAGAGTCCGTAATCTACAAAAAATGTCTTGAACCCCTCATTCTCTTCTTTCAGATACTAAAACTTATGTTGGCATTGCACTAATGCAATTCCTGTATGAGCTAAAAGCAGTTTCAACCTTTTTAAACCGCCACATATTCAGGTCTTCAACTTGGTATTAGCATATGAAGAACAAAACATGGAATCCTAAAGTGTCCATTCTTCTGCTCAAGCTCCATGACCCCTACATGATACCTCGCATCTGTAAACCTTTCATGATCAAATTGGTCTGTCAATGACACATGCCATCGAAAGAAGCCCATGTCTGTTTTTGTGCATAGCATGTGCAATCTTAAACAACAAACATCATGTGGGTTCTCTATGAAAGGTACCACTTCTATAATAAGGCTGAAATTGCACAATGGGCGTTAATTAGGCCTCTTCCTTTGTTATTACGCTTGCGCCTTTTAGTTCTTGTAGTTCTGCACCCTAATAATTCTGGTGACATTTGTTTCTGTTTTTAATTCTCTATTTTTAGACATTTAGTTTCTGTGTTGCTTTTTACGCCTCGTTTTATTTTTAGCATGTTGTTTTGTTGTGTCCCCTTAGAGTATTTATAGCCTTGTTGCATTCCTCTCATTTTCATCGGCCGTCTTTGAGCCTGCCCCTTTGTGGTCGCATGCCCCAAAGTTTTAGCCATGCATTATAACCTTGCGTTATTGAAGTTTTCTTATAGTCAATGTCTTAGTTTTTTATGTTGATTGGCTCATTGTTTTATTTCTTGATCTTGCGATGGTATCTTGTACTATGGGCTGGAGGCTCTCATGCCAAGCATTGTTGTTGGGGCAACTCTTATGTCTTGGATGTTGGGATTTAAGTGGGGATAATGTTGAGGGCCCTTGCGCCATGGTGGTGGGCTCCCATGTGCCAAAGTTGTGGCAGCCTTTGTGCCAAGATTGGGGTCCTCATACCAGGGGTTTCTTTGTTCCTTTTGCAGATTTGCTCAAAGATGGATGTGGAAACGTCCTTTGTGAGTTTTGCAAGAATCTTGGCATGCTGGGGTCATGTTCGACATTAGCAACGGAGGCCTATAAATCTTTATGAACTTGTTTTGAGTTTTGAGTTCTTTGTGGTACTTTGATGCCTTTTGTATGCCCGAAAAGGCCAGTGTGCATGAGGGATTATTAGAAGTGAAAAATTATTGCACTGCTATTTTGGAAATAAAGGGGAGGGCCACATGGCTCATTCATTTATTAAATTTGAGAAGATAGCAAGACTGGCCGCATCAAAATTATACACTGAATTTGCTTCAACCGCATCTTCTTAGTATACAATACCATAACTTGTGTCTTATTGTCACTCAAATTGTTGAGATTAATAGGCCCATGAATGTGAATAATAAAAATTGGAACTCCTCCAAGCTTAACAGACATCTTAGGTCATGAACCGAGCTGTAGTTTAGAAGCACCAACTCTAAAGTCTGATTCTGCTCTACTAATAGCTCCGAATCCACAATATTGTAAAAATTTGTAACAGGATAAATAGAATAATGTAATTTTATTAGAGGTCAATATTTTTGCCGCACTCTTAGAATTTGCATCAGCTGCAAATGGAAAAATTAGGACATGTTTTCGTTGTAGACCTAAGACTTTTCATAAAATTCAACTGCATTCTGTTCCCTAACCATTGTCATCTATCTCATCACATACGATAAACCTAGAATCCAACTGAACTGAGAAAACAAAGAAAAATTCAAACCAGAGTCTGACCAGCAAATGAAAGAGACAGACATGTGTTTGAAAGTAGAAATGCAGGCCATTTCGCAGAATAATGATGGTTACACTCATAGAATGTAACTACTTTCAACATTTTCCTTGATCGTGGCTCGACTGCATCAAACAAGCTAAAACAATGGAGTGAAGGAAAATTAAGTTGAGAAAAGCAAAACACCCGTCCGCAAAAATATAGGCGAAATTTTTGCTATGGCCAAAGAAAAAAATAATATAAGATGATGTTTATTATGCACCCATAACTCATGGTAAAAACTGACCCACATCAAAGAGATCCTCGAGAACAGAAAATAATATAAGACAATGGTTATCATGCACCCATAGTACATGGTAAAACCTGTAAGGCACCTGTTTTGTTCTGGAGATATGCAGGTTTTAGTCCAACTTTTTAAAAATCCAAGAAGAATTAGCAACACGACATGCATTAGATACTTCATATCAGTTGCACTTAGTCCAAAACATGCACATGCATACCCCTCACAAGCCTACACAAAATCACATGCGTTTACCGACACAAAGTACGAATTCATCTCTTCAGATTACATTGGCATATAGTTTTTACAAGTTTTTGGTTGGGGAAAAAGGTTTATTAAAAATAGAGGGTTTTTTGTGCACGATCAACCATTGAAAGTTCATATAAATATAGAGGAAAAGATGCAGCTAATAATCAAAAGGGAAATAAAGAAGCTTATATTATTTTAAGGGCTTATATTATTTTATTGTTTTATCTTTTTTAAGGACCTGTTATTTTTAAACGTAACAACTTTTTGAGAACAGCCGCTTGCATCATGTCGGAAGATGCCCAGATGAGCTGGGCGGTAGGTCTAACCCGGGCAGACTGTTGTAGGGGGTAATCTAATTCCTGGACTTGGGGGGTTTGCTTGATCTTAATAAGTTTGAGCTTCCTTGTGCTTGAGCTTTGAGCTTGAGCTTGTCTTGTGCTTGATTCTGGAACATAAATACTGATGGTGCACCAGCAGATTGTGTTGAATTGATCATAATTTGGTTTATTTGATTTTTTAGGTGTATATCTGGCAAAATTTAAGGTTGCTTTTGGATTCATGCAGCAGAACAGGAACGATGGAATGAATGAGAGAGGCTTCATTACTTTTAAAGCTTAGCCATAGATGAACAAGCCAGAAGACCTGCAAAAGGCAACATTGCAAATTATATGGGAAGATCATTGTAGTGCAATAAGCTTTTATGAATATATTGAAACTAAAATAGGTAGCTTGGGCAATTGATTTTTCGGGCCTCTTTCATTCCTTAGTGGAAAATGATGTTATGGTGGCCGTGTTTTATTGGCTGCATTTCATATATATATATATAAAAAAAATTACAAATTTTTGTTTTGCTGTGTTATGGGATTTATGATATATTTAATGTTTTATATATTATTATGTGCCAATGTTTTTTGAATTTCTTTTCCAAACCAAACGAACAACATCTCCGATTTCCCATAACACACAAAAACAAAAATTTGCAATTTTTTTTTAAAAATTTGCGATTTTTTTTTTTTCATGAAGCCACTATAAGTGGAATTAACTAAAAAAAAATGAAAATAAAAATGTTTACTCACATTTCATAGACACCCTATAGTATAGAAGACAAACAAAGTACAATGGAATGGAAAAGCTTAAAAATAAGCAAAAATAAAGTGAAGTGGATGTTTGGTTTGAGTAACTAAGATGTGCCTTCTTGAACTTTGTGAAGGTCATTGTAGCAGTAAATTTATGTTGTTTTTTGTCATATTGTATTTTTGTCGAACTGCGTCGTATGCTGGATAGGTGATTAGAAAAGGAAATGGTATTTAGTCTCTACTTCATTCAATTCAGATACCTCGCATAATCATTGCGCATGAGGAACCTGGTTCCAATGCCCACACTCAATCTGTAGGTGATGGGAGCTAACCCTCATCCGACAGATGCGGTGTCTAGAGGCCTTTGACAAAATATGCATAAGATATTGCTGAGGTATATATGTCACCATAAGGTTTATTTCATCTCGATAGATTGCCATCTTGTCTTTTGGATTTGCTCATAAGTGAGCCAGTATTTTTTCCCTTACAGATGCCTACTGCTTCAGTTGGTAAATCCTCAATAGAGATAGTCCAATCGCTTAGCCATTAACATCCTTCTTGGTACCATCTTGCTTCACAGCCATCTTTCATGTCCGTGACGGGAAGTCTATCTATATGTAGTAACTGAGTTCTAACAATGTATATAATAAATTGGTGTATGGCTTCTCCTTCTAATGGCATCATTCCCATCTCTGCTAACATAATGGGACATGATGTTTGTAGTTTGATACCAAGTTCTTCACACAAAAGCAGTTTTTGGATTGATTCAATAGACTTTTATGTCTTTCTTGCTAATCTAGGTCCGCAAACCTGACATCCATAAAGAATGACCGACTGTACTAATTTGCAATGACAGTTGTACCAATGTGCGATACATGTGAATCCGTAATGACCAATTCTATGACTGTGTTCTTCAACAATGTGCTTCCATTGAAAATAGGGCCGTCCGCCCTGCAATGACATGCTTATCCACTGCAGTATTCCACTTATAATTATATGTTAGTTTCAGACATAAATAATTATAACAATATACTTTCTCAATATGTTGATTTTTGAAATTGAAACTGCCCTCTGTTTTAGTGCCAAATATCATGATTTTAGTTTTCTCCAAGTTTATCATCAGCTTTGTGTGTGCAAAAAACATTTTTAGTGCATCAAAATATTTTTGCAAACCCTTAGCAGTGCGTGATAAAAAAATAATATCGTCGGCATAAAGGAGTAATTGCACCAAGTATCCATAAAGCATTGCTCCTTCTATGCTGCCCTTAAGTCAAACCCTTGCTTAACACCAATATTACTCTGCAATTTCTTATTATAATTCTCCACTAATGGAAAACTTAACTGTGCAAGAACTTGCTCATATAATCTAGTCACCTCGATTTGTAATTCAAAAGGCACATGGAGATTCAGTAGCCTTTGGAGAAGTTGATTGCGAGGAATGGTGTCAAATGCTTTGCTGAGATCTATAAAACATCCATATAGGGCCTGTTTCTTCTCCTTAGATTGTTCAATAAAAACTCGCATTAGCCTGTCCAATTGCTCGTACATTATAATTTACTGCCCACCTGGTTAATTTCATTTCAAGCACTGAGCCAAAAAGCTTTGCCATCAAGCTGCTTATCATTATCATGCAATAATTGTTAACAAGGTTCTTACAACCACCTTTATTAATCGATTCTACTGAGCTGCCATTCAGGAGGAAAACATGTATGCATAATGGCATTGAACAAATTAGTAACTTCTACGTCTATTGAATCCTTGGCCCATTTAAGCATCTTGGCCTTAAGACCAATGATATCTTCTGCTTTGCCCTTTGCTATCTTATGGATACCCTGTTGCACATCTTCTACAATAAATAAAGGTTCAGTTGGGATGACCGGGACTTCAATAGGTGGCTCACTTTCCTTGTAATATAAGCTTTGAGTATATCAGATGTCCTCATATTAAACTGGATCAGATTATATGCAAATAGAGAACACTACTCCAACTAGAGCACTCTGGCTTCTACAATTATGAGCACACAACTCCTACTTGACTATCACTATAAACAGAAGTGATTATAAATTGACAAAGTGAAATTTAAAATATATTGATGTCTAGAAAGCCATCTGGAGAACTTGATGTAATATACCTAACTGAATATAAATGAATATTAGACCTCCTATAATATTGAAAATAAGCCCCTTCAGCAATTATGCACATAAAAGATTTCAAATGTCTTTATATAAATCATTGTGATTTGGATTGCTTCCTATGAGACATTGGTACAGAACCATCTCCAAATAGATCACATCTTCTTAGAAAATTGAATCATTAATGCTCCAACTACAGTTGCATCAAGTCATATCCTAGCAGATTCAAAGCCATGATATTGAAATTTTTTGCCAAGATTCCTAGCTACCTTTTGAAATACTATTCTAAAGTGGTTCCCTCGTTAAGCTCTAAGCCTTGGCCTGTGGAAAACACTTGCATTAAAACCATTGAAGACTCATGATAACGAAGAACACATATTATATATTTCACTCTAGTAGCATGCTCTCTTAGAGCGTCCATTAAGAAGTAGCGAAATTTAATAAGACAAATCGGTCATCCCAGAAGCACCGTATCAGATACTTCGTCAAGTTTCCCACTTAACGTCTTTGTCCACTCCTTATGTACCTTTGTTTTAAAATAGCTAAAATGCCTTCTCTTACAATAGCCTTCTGCACCTTGACGACTTACTACATACCAAGTTGCGAATCCTGCCAAGTAGTTGGTGAAAAGGCAGCATATGCTTTCCAGAATTGATCTGCAAAGTCTTTTCCCTTTTCTCCTTTGGAATCCAACATTGTGTTACCTCATATACCATATCAGCTGCTGAGACCTTAGAACAACAGTCATGATGCCTCTGGAAACTCGTATAGTATAGCTCTGAGAGCCCATAACCTGTGGGCAATGTCGAACCCTTCTTTCATTCACTTTTTTTAGATACTAAAACTTCTTCTGGCATTGCACTAACGCAATTCCCATATGAGCTAAAAGTTGTTCTAACCTTTTTGAACCACGGTCTGTCCAGGTCTTCAACTTGGTAGCAACATATGAAGAATATAACATGGGATCATAAAGTATCCATTCCCCAGCAACATAAATTTAGATTCACCTTCATATATTATCCTAGAAAAGACAAGAGCTGTCACAGTAGTACCATCTTTCAAAGTAATTGTGATTACCATCTAAAGAGTTCCAGAACTATTAATATATTGCTCAAGGTCCTCGGCCCTTGCCGCATCTCATCTGTAAGCCTTTCATGGATAAATTCGTATCTCAATGAAATAGATGCCATCTAAAGGAGCTCATTTGTATTTTTGTGCATAGCATGTGCAATCTCAATCAGCAAATACCATACGGGTTTTCCATAAAAGGTGCCACTTCTATAATAATCCCTCTTTTGGCGCACCCAATCCTTTTTAGCCTCTTCTAAGCGCCTAGCATGCTTGTCATTCTCCCCATCCCATCTCCTTGTTATTGTCCTTTCATATAATGTTCATCATTTTTTTTTTTTTTTGAAGGACGACAATCTATTATCAAGGAAAATCAAGATACATACAAGGGATCTGTGACGTGGGACTCAAAACCTAGAGGATAAAATAGTCCACTAAGCAAAACCACCCCGGGGGGTGCAACTAATGTAAGGTCTATATGGCATGTGCGTGCACAGGGTTAAAGAAAAAGGCCCTTATACGGTTTAAAAACTAGAAAAAAATCCCCTTATACGGAATTTTTTAGAAACTCTAGATATACCCCCTACCATATACGTACGCTGAGTTCTATAAATTCCTTCAAACCCCCTACCATATTTGTACAATGAATTTTCTAAATTCAACCAAACCCCTTACCATATTTTTATAATCAGTTTCATAGTTTTAGACAGACCTCATCTATAAGCCGCTACAAGCCCCTCCACAAGTGCCCTCAACCAAATTATGTAGGGGTTGTGTATATAGTTGACTACTTGATTGACTGGGTTGAGTATTAAGTAGGTTTAAGGTTTAACTCGGGCTTAACTTGGGGATGAAGGACAATCATAACCCTCGAGGTGAAACATATCACGTGAACCATTGGCTTATTTATTGCCTTGTGAATTGGTCAGTTCTTGAACCTTAAGGGGAAAGTTAACACATGGTCTCGCACATGGTCAAATAACTTATAGACAAAATAGAAAGTATTCATAGAAATCCAATATTCATATTCGTATCTATACATTTTTCTAATCCCATTGCAGTCAATTACAAATACATGCTTACAACGGCCCTTTGCCACCCACTAAAAGGATTTAGTTAATTATTTTCTAGTTCTTCTAAGGGTTGCACTTGGAAAGTTTTTTCAAGATGGAATTTTCACATTTGAATAACAATGGTTTAATTGAACTATTAGTACTCATAAGGGATTCAACTCGAAAATCCATGTGAATATGTAGCATAATAACAGGGGGTTTTCTTTGTGTTTTTGTACGCTTTTCACTAAGGTTTTCCTATGATTTCGTGATGTATTCAAATGGATGTACTAATGCGTACATCTAGAGTGCACCATTTCTGAGCCATTGATTTTAGCCTTTTTTTTCAATGGTCAACAACCAATGGCTCACAACAAAAGTCCTTTTTTTGTGCGTGTGGTGCATAATGGTCAACAACCAATGGCTCACAACAAAAGCCCTCTTTTTGTGTGTGTGGTGCATAATGGGCGCTTGAAGGGCGCATGAAGGGCTTGAAGGGCACATGTAGTGCAGTTTCCCCGCCGGCAACACATTTCTTATCATAACTTTTGATCCAGAGCTCTGTTTCATCTCTCCGAGATCTTTTTGATAATGTACAATATGGATATGTTTGGTTAAGTTATCTATGCTAAAACAGCAATTTTTCGGCCGGGTTGGGCACATGAAGGGCTTGAAGGGAAAATGTAGTGCGGTTTCCCCACCCAAACACATTTCTTATCATAACTTTTGATCCGAGCTCGTTTTGGATGATTTTTTTATTGCCTTGGAAAGCTCTCTCCGAGATCTTTTTGATAATGTATGATATAGATATGTTTGGTTAAGTAGTTATCTATGCTAAAACAGCAATTTTTCGGCCGGGTTTGATAGGCTTTCACATCTTACCAGCTGATTAATACAGGATTGCGCTATTGGATATTGTTTTATGGCTCATTCCGAATGAAGCTTGCAAAAAATTACCATGCATTTTTATATTTTGAGGCAGTTATTAAGCAAATTCCAAGGCTTCTAGATCCTTGTTCTAACAAGCAGAAAATTTCCCACTTTGGTTTCCCACCACAAGAATCCATGGAGGCCAAAGGCTGCTGTTAAATTCCAGTTGAAAAATGTAGGCATATTCACCCCTTATTCCTTAATCTACACCGTACGTAAAGTTCCTCGTTTGTGGGGTATGCAAGTACAAAATTTGCTATACTGTATAACAAGTTTCGCAAAATACTATAAGATTTCAAGCGGAATACTATATGATGTTGAAAAAAATGCGTGCAAAAATACAATTATGAGGGGCTATAAAAATTAAATCCCCAACACGTCACCCCCGTGTGAATATGCACCCAAACCAAAGGGGGTTTACGGAGGATTTTAATTTAAATGTGTTGGACCCAATGGTTGTGTTAATTAATGTCAATGGTAGTTATGTGTTGGTTGTTAATATCAATGGTTGTTATGTGTTGGGGGGTTTAATTTTTATATGTTGGATGTTAATGGTTTGTGTTGCAAAAAAAATTTTTTGGCCCCTTCTGGGCCTTAGGGACATCACCTCCCGGGTGTGACAAAAATTTTTAGAATCAAAAAAAAAAAAAAAAAAAAAAAAAACTAGAATTCATTTGAGGCTTTCATCACCTGTAGCTTTTGAATTTCATCACAATAAAACAAATAGAACATAAGTAAAAGTTACCATAAAGATAGAGCAGATTGATCCCATTATTCTGAAAGTCATAAAGTTTGCAACACCCATACACAAACATTTTTCAACTGGAATTTAACAGCAGCCTTTGGCCTCCATGGATTCTTGTGGTGGGAAACCAAAGTGGGAAATTTTCTGCTTGTTAGAACAAGGATCTAGAAGCCTTGGAATTTGCTTAATAACTGCCTCAAAATATAAAAATGCATGGTAATTTTTTGCAAGCTTCATTCGGAATGAGCCATAAAACAATATCCAATAGCGCAATCCTGTATTAATCAGCTGGTAAGATGTGAAAGCCTATCAAACCCGGCCGAAAAATTGCTGTTTTAGCATAGATAACTACTTAACCAAACATATCTATATCATACATTATCAAAAAGATCTCGGAGAGAGCTTTCCAACGCAATAAAAATCATCTGAAACAGAGCTCCAGTATATAATGAGCAAGTAATTCTGGAAACCTTACCCAATGGTTGTTAGAAAAACCAAGCTTCAAACAATTCCTAAGCAATAAGTCTATTTTTAATTGGTGTTTGCAATATCAATGAACCACAAACGCGGTTTTCAATATAATAGGCTTTAATGTTTTTGAGAACAAGGATATATATATTGTGCAGTTGTTGGGATGGGATGCTAATTGAGGTGTCCATTACTATGTAAAAAATAGCAAATAGTAAAGAAATATGATTGAATGTAATAGAAGTCCAAAGTTAGACGTAAATATGATTGAATGTAATAGAAGTCCAAAGTTAGACGTAAATGTTATGTTATTCACTGTGATGTATGCCACATGGCATTCTGTATGCTTGCAGGTGCTAAAGAGAGCAGCGCAGTTCAAGTTTGAAGGTCAGAATTCTTGGTCCATTGGGGGAGCGATCTTGAGAGTGCTTAGCGTAGTATGATTTTACAAGTAATCAGCTTTGTTAGATACCAGCTATAAGTAATTTGTCACATGCAGACACTGTAATACCTGCTGAACTTTGTCACATGCCCAGCTGCAGAACTTATACAATTTGGAATTGCATTTCAATGCCTTAAGTGGCAACATTCCACCTTGGTTTGGAAATCTCACTCTTCTTCAATGATGTTGCCTTGGACAATAATAGTTTTACAGGAACTTTGCCAGTTGAGCTTGGGCGCCTAAACCATTTGGTATTCTTCCAACTGTCTGCAACCACCTTGAGTGGCATGATCCCGGCTTCACTTGGAAACTGCTCATCACTTATACACTGCAGAAATAAATCACTTATTCTACAGAGGTTTTATTTAACCTCTGCAGTTCTTATAGAGGCACTAAAGAACTTATACTACTGCAAGTCACAAAATAACTTATGCATGGAAAGAGTACAGATATTGCAACTGCACTCATGGTAGAAAAAAACCTAAGACATGCTCCAGTATTCTCAACCAAGTAATATCATAAACTAAAATATACCACCCATGTAATTTCATAATACCATAATGGCAGACGTTCAAAATAACATGACAATACCTGTTGGAGTCCCTCAACTGTAGCAATTAACCTGGAGTCTTTCTAACCATAGCAAAAAATCTGCAGTCTCTTTAATTATAGCAAATAAGCCGTAGCCTCCTTAACTATAGCAAGTAACATGTAGTCTTTAACAATACTTGTAATTCTTATACTTTGAGCAAATAACTCTTTACAGAGCTATCAGATTAAAGTGTTTTCTTACAAACTATTTGTTGCACCATTGCCTATAACTCACTATCCTTTGAATATCCAAGTTTATGTTGACAGACTGAAACAAGAAATAGAATAAGATTCAAACTGTAGATTTGATAACTAAGTCAATGTTGTGAAAGGCTTTACCTGCATGGTATATGCAATAAGCCCCAACCGGAGGGCATCGGTTCCACACTCCTCTATCCCATCAGGAAAGTCAGCAACCTGCCCTGCTTTAGCCTTCTCCAATTCACGGGGATCGAGATTACTTTCTTCTAATCTCTTATGTAATGCCTCTAGGGTGACACCATTGATGATTTCAAGTGGATCAATCACATTGCCCAATGACTTTGACATCTTACGACCATGTGCATCCCTGACCATTGCATGGAGATAGACCTATGTCAGCACAAAGCCACATATTGTCACTCGGTACCGGATAGGACAACAGGGATAATGATCAAGCCTATCACTAGTTTAACCTGTTTGAATGGAGTATGACCAGTTAACCTCATTCCCAGCATCACCATTCGAGCAACCCAGAAAAACAAAATGTCGTGCCCAGTTTCCAAGAGAAATGTCGGAGAAAACTTTTTTAAATCCAAGGTATCCTCTGGCCACCCCATCACCGAAAAGGGAAAAAGCCCAGAGGAAAACCAAGTATCAAGAACATCAGGGTCCTGAGTGATGCGATAACTCTTTCCAGAAAATTGTGCAGCCGCAGCTGAGTTTGCATCATCTTCATTCCTTGCCACTATCCAGTGGTCGTTATATGCACCAAGCTCTTTCATATCATCATCTTCCAATGTTACATACCATGCAGGTACTCGATGTCCCCACCAAAGCTGTCTAGAAACACACCAATCCCTAATGTCTTCCAACCACCTAAATTGGAACCCAAGAAAACACAAAATGAAATCTTTATTCTTATGTCATGCCAGAAATTTAAAAAAAGTTATCAACTACCTGAACCATACATCTTCAAACTGGCTAGGAATAATCTCTAGTTCCCCATTTTTCACGGCATCGCAGGCAGCCTTTGCCATGCCAGTACAGCTCACATACCACTGGGGCTTGATTATGGGTTCTATAACATCATTACTTCTTGAACAGATACCTAATCTCATAGGGTTATCAGCAACCCCCTTTGTACAAACCCTGCCAAATTAAGATCTTATTATGTCAAAACCCCATACTGTATTTTCAGACAAAAATGCCTCTCTTCCTGCCTTCGTGAAATGGGGATGCGTCATAAACCCAAGAAACAAAAGTTTTTGCCCTTCAAGGCATCTAACTCATCTACTTCTATCTCTCTTCGAACAACACTGTAACTACAGTTTGGTGGGCAATGCACATACCCGATCTCAGTCTTCTCTAGAAAAATGAACACTGGCCTTACTGTATCTTCTTGTGCCATGCCAAATGCCGACCAAATGAGACTTATTTGGAGCACTACTGGAAGAAGTGAATACTGCCAAACCCCTGCCAAACCAAATGATCGGAATACTGCAACTGAATACTGATGATTTCAAGTGAATACTGCAACTGAGACCGGAAAAGACGCCTAATGCCAGATGCCAGAAAGCTCCCAGGAGCTCTCGAATGCCAGAACCTCAGTGGTACTCCGGTGGTACTGCAGACCGCCCGAGATCGGGAGCCTCTCGAAGTTTACTTGACCCCTAACGTATACGAAAATATGGGGGTAGACCATTTCATCCTTCCCGCCAGAAGATGGTTTGATGCGAGTGTAAAGAACATGGCGGCGGCTTCCGTCACATCCCGGATCCGTGTACCCGCTTGCAGGAGCCACCACACGATCTGCGCCCATCCGGAAGGACACAAAGGCGCGGTACCTTGCCGGCATCGGGGGGAGATGTTGAGGCTGCCGGACACTCATCCTCCCGAACCTTTTGGCGCCAGAGTGCTTGAAGGCCAGCCCGACCCTCAAGGGGACATCACACCGAGGCGGTGGGAGCGGATGCTGCAAGCGGCTCTATGACCCGCCAGGGGGCAGCGTCGCATATACCCCCGCGGGATGGCCCCCATTGGTTTCGTGGGCCGAGGATGTTGAGGAGGGCCGCAGCGGTGGCTAATGGGAAGGCGGTGACCTCGATGGTATCTGCGAGCCGAGTTACTCAAATGGGCAGGGCGGCGGCTTGTGCCGGTCCTCACTACCCTGTTCAGCGAGCATTGCGGGAAGGTCTCCCCGACAATGGACCCTGGCGGGGGTTGTTCCCATTCACAAGGCGAGGCGACCCACCTTCGTCCGCCAATTACGGACGATCATGGTCGATTCGGTATTTGCCAAAGCTGTTTCGGCATTCTCGTCGCGGCCGATTGACCCGGCCGGGTGAGGCGCGGCGATGTCGCGAAGCCCTCACGCGAGGCGGGCTTTAGACCCGCCACTCAGCGATTGACCATATCTTTACAACCGCGGGGCGATTGAAGACGGCCGGAATCATCGGCGAGGACTTGTATTGCTTTGCTTTGTGGACTTCGCGAAGGCTTTTGATACGGTTCAGGAAAAGGCGTGGGCTAAGCTGCGTCAAGCGGGGGCTCCCGGGCTCAATGCGCGTAATGCCATATCTGGGTTGTATGAGAGTTGTTTTGGCGGGGATGCGCCGGCGGCCCGAGCATTCATCGGTAGTATCGGGGTCGGCAGGGTTGCCCCTCTCGCCAACACTTTTGGCCTCTACATTGTCGGTTAGAGCCCCGGATTCGCGAGCATGGGGGATGGCATCGACTTTTGCACCAGGTCATCCGCCGGCTCATCTATGCGGACGATGTTGGCTGGCGGCCCACACCAGAAGCTATCGCAGTCTCACACGGGCGCCCTAGACACATTTTGTCGCTCACGAACATGCGCGTCAATCGGCCAAGACCAAGGTGGTTCTCATATCCTCTTCCGTCACCCCATGCCTCTGCACTCACATATCGGGGGCAAAGATGTGGGCGTCACGCCCACCTACAAGTACCTAGGGGTGGAGTTCCCCTCCTCGCTCTGTTTGGGAGGCGTCTATCCGCTATGGTGACAAGAGGGTGGAAAGCGCTTTATGCCATGCGAGAACAACGATCACCGTGCGAGCTCTATGATTGGGGCCATCGGTCCACATCCGTTCGAAGACCGGGTCGAAGCTGCCCTTCCATGCGAGGGTCGGAGGTTTGGGGCCCGGTCGTTTTTTGGCGACTGGAATGACTTGGAGCAAGGTGCGTATAAGGCATTTTGGCACGCGCACTTGGGGTGAAAAACCTTGATCCCCTATCGGATTTTGCAGAAACCGGATTCTTGCCACTTCCGGAGGGCAGCCCTTGATAGACACATCGTCTATTTTTAGAAAGTGGTTACTATGGGTGATGCTCGGCTCCCGCACCTGGCTTACACTGTGGCCATGGGTCCGCAGCGGCTTAGGGCCTGTTGGAGGGTAAGAGATCGGTGGTTTCGCCAAATGGAATGTGCAGGAGCACAGATGCGTGCAGGTGGGCACAGCGGCCGATCGTGACAGCCTGCGGGAGTACCTAGACGCTTGTTTCCTTGGCAAGCTCTGGGACCCCGGCGCTCTAGAGCACGTCAAAATGGCCCATTACAAGGAGCACATCAACCCCCGTGTTAGCGGGGCCCACGGCTCTACCTGCGTTCCTGGGCCCACGAAAAAGCGGACTCATTGCCTCCATTCGCGACGGGTGCCCACCATCTTCGCGATCGAGGCAGGCGGGTGGATTGGGGAGCCCCGCCGGGGCTCGCTCTGTCGGTCCAAATCCGGGTACCATTGAGGATGAGTCTCACACTTTCGAGTTGGCGTTGATCATCCGGGCCGATATCGGCTCCTTTAGTACGGCGGACTTGTCCTTGCATTTTGCTGATGAACACACCACCGTCGATGCGTGCCACGGGTGCATTACATTGGGGGAGGCACTGGACCTGCGAGGTCACCTTTGCCCCCGCCTGCCTGCCCGCTGATTAGGCACTATAGGTGTGGTGCATGACTGTATATATTTGGGTGTTTCTGCATTTTATATGTTAGGACAGTTTGTCAGTAGGCTGATTGCTGCCACGGTTTTTCCCTCGAAAACCCTTCGGGGCGGGGGTTTTTTAATCCGGGCAGTAATTCACTTGCTGCGTTTTTGTATTGGATCCCATAGACCGATTGGTCTCCGTGGACGATAAAAGAACCTTCCTTCCTTCCTTCCTTCCTAACGTACCTAGACATTTTTGGACCCCTATGTCATTCGTACGTATACGTACGGAAATATCTTGAATTAAACCCCCTTCCGTACACGCACGTATTTTATACGGTCTCAATTGTGTGCACCCCCCGGGAAAACCACCCATACACAGAATATAATCATACTCCTTGTGCCACCTTGAGGCGTTTAATAGCCTCATCACAATCATCATGTTCTGCATCATCAAGATGATCATCAACAGACATCAAATTATCATGCCACTGAATAGAACGAGGCAGAATAGCCTCGTGAGATGACATAACAGGCTTTTTTCTCGCTGCCTTCTTCCAATTGACCTGTTGCCATGATTCTTTAGCGCACTGAAGATTAGGACCATCAGCCATAACAACCTCAGAAGCATGAGAGGCAGAAGCAACATCGTGGAAAGTAGTAGGAACTATAGCTGCAGCTGATATTGCTAGGGATGACACCACCGGAACTGTATATAGAGCATCTTCCATAGCCAAGGAAGGCAAAGCAATCGGCAAAGGTTGATCATGAATAGATGAAGAAATAACAATGGGAGCTTGAACCTGGGAAGAATGCAGATGCCTGAGACGCACGAGTACCTCAACGAAAGCTAACAAAAACCTCATTATCAGGAAACAGACAGGCTAATTCTGGACCATTCAGAAGCTTAAGATCCAGCTTTTTATACCAATGCCCGCTCTTCACAACTATATAATCTGGTAAAGGCGAGTCCACTGGCATAGAAACACAAATTCTTGGACCATTCATGATGGAGTGTGAGATATGAACCCCAAGTCCTATTGCAATTGCAACTAGAAACTGATGAGCCATTAGATCCGGAGGAAGATTAGGTTACGAGAACCAGTAAGACATCATATCATATGCTTCATCTTCATCTTCAAGATCAGATCATGTTGTTGTTGGATTTGAGAAGATAGCAAGACTGACCACATCAAAATTATACACCAAATCTGCTTCAACCGTATCTTCTTTAGTATACAATACCATAACTTGTGTGTTCTTGTTACTCAAATTGTTAAGACGAATAGTCTATGAATATCAATAATGAAAATTGAACAAGCTCCAAACTTGGCAGATGCCTTAGAATAAATAGAATACGTGATTCTATAGAAGGCCAATATTTATGTCACAATCTTAAGCGTACATAGAAAATCTGCATCTACTGCAGATGGAAAAATGAAGGCTGGAAAGTGGGGCTGCTTTCACTGTAGATCCTAATACATCCATAGAATTCAACTGCATTCCTTTTCCGAACCATTTCCCTTAATCTTGTCACATAATACAAACCCTAGAATCCAATTGAGCTGAAGAAACAAAGCCAATTTCAAACCAGGACATAACCACAAAAGAAAGAGATGGGCATGATTTTGGAAGTAAAAACGGGGCCATTTTGCAGAGTAATGTCATATAATGCTCATAGAATGTAATCTTACTTATTGTTTTCCTTGATCTGCTTGACAACATCAAGCAAGCTAAAACAATGGAGTGAAGAAAAATTAATGAGAAAAGCGAAATGCCCTTTCCAACAAAAATTTCGGAGAAAAATCTCTAGTATAGCAAAAAAAGGGGGAACTAGCAAAAAGGCACGCCAGAGGCCATAGAAAAAAAAAGGCTTGGGAAAATTAGGGTATGGTAATTGGATAGGAAAGAATAATTGAATTATATTTGTACTAGAAAAAGTGCCCAGCGTTGCTGGGCTTTTTGTAGGGCATAAAATATTGGAATTTTATTACAAATGTTGATTATGTGTTATCTTCTCGAATAATTCTGAGTTGCATATAGAATGCTCTTGGGCTTTAGCAGTTTGTCAAGAAATTGGAAAATAAAAGTTATAATGCATTTGATAATACGGTTGTGAAAGATGTCCTGTAAGTAGAGCAACGTAACGCACATCCAGCATTGCTTTGTAACAAAGAATTGACGTCTTCTGTTGCTTGTGCTTATATACGTTTTTGTGATACTTACTATCTTATTTAGAGGAGAAGTGCATTTTTTTCAAAAGATGAAGTTGCAAGGATGTACTTATATTGGAGGGTGGTGAAACATGTCGAAGGTAACTGAAGAATGCAAAAACGTTGTTTTAATTTGAATACAATTTTAATTTTGAATATATTTTTTCGAAACTATATTTATAATTTCTATCCATCTTGGCAAAAAGCAAACAAAAATTGAAATTGTATAAATAGTTCTTCTCATTCCACACATTTGGTGTGATTTTTTGAATAACACTCCATAATTATTTTTTGTAGGACATTGCCAACCTATAAAAAGATAACATGGGGTATGGTTCTTGGTTTTGAAAAGTTGTAAGGCATAGGTACAGTTGTCCCAGTGTTCGCAAGATTTTGATTTGTAGATGTGCATCTGCCATTGTGACTTTGTAGATGTGCATCTGCCATTGTGATGCATATGCATTATATGTACTATAAGCATCCATGAAGTTGTAGAGATATGTATGAAGTTGTTGATCGTACTTTTGTTGAGAATGTTGAGAGAGGGAGTTGTAGGAGTTTAAATGTTGACACTTTTGAAATAGAAGTCACAAGTATTGTTGAAGTGTGTGAAAGGAGTTGATAAAATTTCAGAATGATGTGTTTAGTTGTTGTTGGTTGTTGTGGCTTTGTTAATTGTAAATGGACCTACATATTTATTAAAAAAAAAATGTATCGTGTTAAGGCACTCTCATAACACAAATATTTTTTTCGAAGCTTCATCTTTTGGAAAAACAGAGATTTAGCTTACACAACAATACATTTTGTAAAGCATTCAACATAGCATAAGGCAAAAGATATGGGTCCTGTAGACATTACAAAATAAATGCCCAATGTTTTGGATATCTAAAACTATCATGTACCAATGAAAACATAACTAACAAAGCCCAATAAATTGGGTCTTTTATAGAGCTTAAGAAACCATGAATCATGCCCAGTGATTCTTCTGTAGCAGATAAATTCCTCTGGAGCAAATAAATTTGAATGTACATAAATTCATGCCAGCCTAGCAGCAGTTCATTTCTGCATGCTGCGATCTGCAACGCAAAGGGCAATGGCCCGCGTTCTAATTTGCCTGGCAGATCCACATTAAGACTTCTGAGAGAACTTTCGGATTTATGAACTGGTTGCTCCATTTGGGCTTATCTCATCCGAACTCCCTAAATCGGCCTAAATCTGTGAGTAAACATCAAGAATAGATAGATGCATGCAGCATCTACATTTTGATGTAGCATTCCGTCAGAGCCGATATCTCTGTAATTTGTCTACTATAGGAGTGAGAAAGTGCAAAAGAATTACCCAAGTGGCATTAGCCATGATTAACCAAACAAATTATGCCCATCGTGCGCATGGTCTTTAGCAAAATTATAGAAAACGATTTATAAGACGACCTCTGTGTGATCATAATCATATGCAGTAAGTGCTACACTTTATGATACGATCCAAAGAGTGGTTCATATATAAGCTACTTGACAGAAAAGAAAAGATGATAAATTAGCCTTTTATTTCAGTCTTTGCTTTTGAAAATGTCTTTTTAGAGCCCATCAAACTTCTAAAGGCAACCTATCGACATCCCGTCGACCGAGGAGATAGTATATAAAAGCTTGTTTATATAATGCTTATGACATTGTTCTGAAAGGCCTGCCCTGAAAGGCAGAAGCATGGGTCATTTCCCTAAAGATAATAGTCATTCCTTTGTCTGAATTCCATGTCCTCTGCTGTGAAACCACGAATCTTTCAAGACCAGCCTAAACACATCACAGCCCTCTTAGTGAAACATCTATATTTACATACTCTAAGCTTCCCTTTCTCACCATTGCCAGTCTGCAAACACAGTAGACATCTCTTTTCTTACATTGACAATGGGTTGCATATAATGGTTATGACAATTTCAGCTCAAATAATTTTCAATGGCTTTGGGATACACATATTCTGAGGCATATCACACCTTATAATGCTATATAGCAGATATGCCTCTACAAACTATGTTTTGCTTTCTTGCATCTAGAATTAATATAGGTCTTCAACAGACTTATCTAGCTCAAGCACATGTACCAAATAATAGTAACAAAAGTTGCCTGACCTGGTACAACACCTTCCAATTGCATACGTGCAAATAAAATAAAGGAAGCCCTTTCTTTTTACTATCTTTGAGAAAAAATCTTGCAATCATCAGAGTCCATGTGAATACTTTTCTTGTAATCATTATGTTGAAGACCCTCCAAGCATCTTCAACCCTCCACATTTGGCATACATGTTTATAATTGTATTTAACATAAATATGTTTGGATCTAAAGCATAGAGTCAATACTTATAGCAAGAGATTCATCATTGAACATCCTAGAAACGTGATGGTCTCATCAAGATCTCTGGTCTACTCTGCTCTCACTCCTCAACTCTCCATAGTTATCGAAGAATGAAAACCATACTGCTCAAAACATCTCAATTTGCAATATGGCATCCCTTTTAAATTACCATATGATAACAAAATAAGTCCTGTTAAATCAGCATTCTATAATCATACTTCAACTTGCTCTAAACTGATTCTAAGCAATTTCAAAATAAATCGCTCACAGCGGCTTCTCCTTAATATATGGCACTGCAACAGAAGAGAAAGGGTGGTAAGAAAAGGAAGTACTTTGAGATTATAGAAGGAGATGTAATGGGCTTATTTTCTGGTGTACAAAGCCGACAATCTCTCCAAGAGGAGTTTGAGATGGCTTCTTCATTTGTCCCAACACTGTAGTGTCTGCAACAGTCATCTTTGTTTTCTGTTTGATGGATCATGAGCTTGCACGATGTAGAACTGTATTAAATGTGCAAGTAAAAGAGCCGTCTTACCACTGATTATGTTGATGAAATGAGCATGCCCAAAACTTGTGCAGAATTTTGAGAATCAACAGATTAGGCTCTTTGCAAATTACTAAATACATTCTTTCATAGCTGGCTCTAATCTGTTATAATTCAGGCATCCAAGAAAACACCCAAAAGGAGCACCCAAAACACTCTTCTAAACATGAACAAATCCTCTAAACAAATCGGCCTGCATAATTACTCCAAAGCTTCATGCCTAGAAGACGAAGACCCACCTATTTTTTGGTGAAGCAAGAGCTTGTAGAAGAAAAGTAGCAAATGACAAGTCGAAATGCTCATATTATTATAATTGTGGTAATTACAAACCCTTACAAGGACTTAGGGAATCTTGTTGTTCTAATATAATGTTGTCACATCAACGAAAGCTTCAGATTCAAACCGCCAAAAAGCTCCATTATTATATTCATTCTTCAAAAATCTTCAACGCCCATCTATCTTCATTGTCTTACGAAGGCCATATATTAGCATACTGTAAATCACAATATTTGGCTCACAATCATTTTATATACCATTCTAAGATATTCTTTTGGCCATACCTCTATCTGAACCTTTGCATCCACTGGTACAATGACATTTTCAGTCCGGAACATGGAACTTTGTGATACAAAAATGGGCTAAATACCCAATTTTATTGCATTCTATTGCCACCAACAAACTGCAAAAAACAAATGCAAAAGTCAAAATTCTCTTGACATCCAGTTTGTGTAGCCTTCGATACAAATAGACCTAAACCCGTCAAAGAAGGCATATGCTAAGAGATATGGCGAAACGACATGCAAAGTTCCTTAGTGGACAAAGATCACATTGCTCGGAAATCTCCTTAGGCTTTCCAAACCGTCAAATTTTCAATAAACAAAAAACTCCATAAACATTAATTTATCGAAAATGAAGAGCTCAGTGGCACAGATCAAGCTTTCAAATCTAAAGGTATGGCCAGCATTAATGAAGAACGGCGTAATATGCAGGCTTGAAAAATTTCCTAGTAAATGCAGGCTCAAAATAACTCTGCTTCAATTCACCGAAAGCATCGATTTAAACCTTCTTCCCCGAATCTGACGCTATTTGGATTTGGAGCAGCTATATATGGGTCTTTTCAAGGGGTTTAGCAGCACTTATGCAATATTTGTATTATCATTAGCACCAGCACAATTTCTACTCGATCCCATCCATTTCTTTCCATCCCTAACTCAAAATAAATAAATTTTCCAATCAGAGCTAGGCATCCAATAATCATCTAACTGCATGTATTTCTATGTTCAACAGGAGTAAATAAGCACAAGGAATGTGATGACGAAAGACCGAACAAAAAAAAAAAAACAAACGAAGGAATCCTTACCTTCGCTTCGTGTTGATGAGCTCTGGCAACAAAAATCATAGGTGTGGTATCATCTAATTGATAGGGCAAGAGTAAATAGCTTCCCATTGCACAAAAAGCCACCAGATTCTAGACTTCAATGTAGAAGACTTGCAATTACATGGTTGCTTACATGGTATATAAAACCTTAGAATTCTTACCAGAGGAAGTTCAACGTAAGAAGGTCCTGATAGATGTCCTTTAGAAATTCATATGAATTTCATGAAGGTATCAGAATTGAAATATCTAAAATAGCCATCATTCTAAATGTAAGCTCTATATGCCATATAACAAAGGTGCAGGATGTATGCAAGCAATAGTTGTAGATGAAAACAGAAGCAAAAATGTGACATTTACTTGTTCATGGATCCATTTCGCTAAGCATGCCCAAGTGCAGCAGAAAATTAAGACCAAAGGGTAACAAAAAGCTTACCGTCTTTTGCGGGAGCTTGTTTGTCGAACATGCAAAAAAAGCTGTCGCCAGCAAATCCAAGCGAAATAATGCAAATATCTGCAGATGACCATAGCTACAATTTTTAGGGGAAACATTGATAGCTCCATAGCTCCATAGACATAACCTTCGACACAAAACCAGTGTAAATGACCTTGTTCAAGCCCCCCGAAAGGATGCTTTGTAATCGATCCCTATTTACAGGAGAAATAAGAAGTGAGCATTTCCAAAAACATACTTCCGGTCAATAGGACAATAGGATGTCGTTTCGGGAATGCATTAACCTAGGCAAAATAATAACTAATTATTGAACGGCTTAAAATTGATATTTTTACACACAATAAAATTAACGGACAAGATCGCGCACAAACTATCCTAAAACGGCTTTATTATTATATATAGATAGATTATGGCAAAATTGTATTGAAATTTATTGTCCATGGTTGAGGCATATTGAAATACATCACCATTTTGTACGAGATGAAGTGGAAAAGGGGAAGATAAATGTGAACTATATACCCACAAAATTGTAGCAGGCCGATATGCTGACAAAGGTTCTTTCTGGACCTAAATTGATAATTGCCAAGTCCCAAGTGGAAATCATGGATTGTAAAGGCTAAAGAGGGAGAATATTGGAATTTAGCCTTTACATAGAGGTAATGTCCTAATACACGTGTCACAGGATCCTATAGAAGGACACACGTTGATAATTGGCCAGGGAAAACAAAACGGTGGAAATGGGATAAAAAGAAATAAGGTGAAAGGAACGACAGACAGAGAGAAAACGCGAGCCCTATTGTAGATTCGATTGGAGGCAAGGAGAGGATCCGACTTGGTCTGGAGTGGCCGATTCAATCAGAAATCTTCCGATCTTGGCATCTGAGAACAGCTGATCTGTGACAAGGTCAGGTGCTTTTGTCGGAGACGCTTGGGCTCTCGACTGTGGCAGGAGCAAACTGGAAGCAGGAGTCTGTTCTGCAAGTAATTCCAACATGTGGTTGTCTCAATTGTAAAGAACAAAAATATCGAATGTAACTAAAATATCGCGAAAAAATAGATAACGTCCTGAAATTGATTGGTTACTATGATTTTGGCAATGGTTGGGCTACGTGTCCTCACATGCTACATGTCACGTTGGAAGATGGAGCTGGACTGGTTTCAATTGGTTGTACTCATCCCAAGTTGCTTTTACGACTCCAACTAATTTTAGCTGAGTTGGCGTAATGTGGCTTGCCACATAGACAAGCTAGAAATCTTAGCCTCCTAAAAATTTGAACCTCAGTTTAGGAGCAAGCCTGCTAAAAATACGTGTCTAATCATTATTGAATTTGATAAACTATAATATGGCCACACAATCACAATTTGTGTTTACCACTTCCTAGATTCTTGGGGTGCAGTTCAAGCTTACATGTTTTCCATCTTACCTCATAGACAACTTCCAAATGTACAAGCCTCTCATGCATATACATTATTGATGCTTCATGAAGATTTTTCTGTAAAATTTAATTTAATTTAATTTATTAAGTAGCTCTCTTAGGGCCTATGAAGAGGCCATGGAGCCTGAGTACAAATATCATCATAGTTTCAACAAAAACGAGCGATGTGCATCCACTGTTTTGAAATATGATCCTAAGTCTAAAGGAGATAAAGCAAACAAAGAGAAAAAATCCCCTGCATGAATGTCAAACTTCCTTCTGATGTCTTCATATGCCAAGCAAGATGTAAATACGTGGCGCTCATCCTCTATACTTTTTGTGTCACATAACCTGCACAACCGATCCTCAATAGGGGTCTTGGACCAACGACCTGTCTCGATCTCCAATCTGTGAGAACTAGTTCTATAGCGGGCTATGATATGTTTGAATGCACGGGGGATGTTAGCGTTTAGATACTCTGGGCTTTGATATACCATCATCTGATTAACATGCCTCTTATAGTGCTCCATTCTACTACCAGGCTCCGCCCACATACGCTCAATGGCTAGTTGCTCTACCAAAGAAATGTGCATCCTTCTTATTGTCAGACCAATTTGAATCTGTTATTCCCCATTTACCTGCCCATTCTTTCAGATCCCGCAGCCATCCTTGATTGCCTGAGGCCATCATTGCCACATTTGATACCCGGTCTTCGGATTGTTCCCTCAGCCTATTCACAAAATTAACCGCCTGAAAGAGTGCTTCCACCTCCAGCGGGAACATCCCTGCCTCAGCCAACATGATGGCGTAGGGGGTTTGCCTTTTTATACCAAGCTCCTCTCTCAGAAATGTCTTCTGAACGTGCTCAATTTGTGTCCATAGGTTAGCTGAAATACCTGGTCCCCATATGGGGGCCCCATATAATACTATTGTCTGCACCAGAGTTTTAAACAGGATCCTCTTGAGCCCCCAATCGTATAAAGTCGCTTTACCGTCCTCTTGAGCCCCCAATCGTATAAAGCCGCTTTACCGCACTTCCTCATCATGCTGTACAAGGCCATCTTAATTTAATTTAATTTATTAAGTAGCTCTCTTAGGGCCTATGAAGAGGCCATGGAGCCTGAGTACAAATATCATCATAGTGAGTACAAATATCATCATAGTTTCAACAAAAATGAGCGATGTGCATCCACTGATGCACTGTTTTGAAATATGATCCTAAGTCTAAAGGAGATAAAGCAAACAAAGAGAAAAAATCCCCTGCATGAATGTCAAACTTCCTTTTGATGTCTTCAAATGCCAAGCAAGATGTAAATACGTGGCGCTCATCCTCTATACTTTTTGTGTCACATAACCTGCACAACCGATCCTCAATAGGGGTCTTGGACCAACGACCTGTCTCGATCTCCAATCTGTGAGAACTGGTTCTATAGCGGGCTATGATCTGTTTGAATGCACGGATAAGTTAATACTCCCGGCAATAATCGTTCATTTGTGTAGAATTAGGCTAGTACAATTCATCTAAACTCAACATTGCTGGTCCAGTTACTTTTAAGACCACTGAATTAATGCGCCACTGGTCGTATTGTCTCTCCAATTTCTCAGCTTAAAATACTTTCTTGGAATGCAATCAGATGCCAGGCTACGTTCCCAAATAAGACGATCTGTCCAAATTATCTTATAGAACATCTTGGAATGCAATCAGATGCCAAGCTACGTTCCCAAATAAGACGATCTGTCCAAATTATCTTACAGAACATCTTAGAGGACACTTCCCAGGACGATCTTTCCAGTACAAAAGTTACGTCATTTTTGTGAATAACAATTGCCGTCATATTAGGACTTAAAATGTTAGTAAAGCTAACTTGCTGCTTCATAAATCTGTTACAAATCATTGAATTGTTACATCTATACACCCATTCGGGGGCCATTCCTGCACCATATAAACAATGCGGCTGCAGTATGAAAGCTTTCTAGATCCTCACTGCCACATTTTGCTTCTTATTGTGATGATAGGTACAAATCTGTATCAACAAAGCAAGGTGTGCAGTTTGAACTATAATATACAAAAAGTAGCACTGTCTAATGAACTAGCTTTCTGTTAGTCCATCTTCCTTTTTGTCTGGCCGTTCTGTGGACCATAAGTTTGTTGTTGGAAACACAAAATTCTCATCAAAACAAGCATGGCCATCCTCAAGGGATTTGGCCTTGTTTTGAGATCCATTTTCCAGGCTCACTGGAGACTCGGCTTTGTTGCGTCCCATAGGTTCAGTTCCAGGTCCCTAAACCAACAAAATTATCAATTGCTCAATTCAATAATAACAAATTACAATATCCCAGTGGACTTACCCCTCTCTGTGTGGCTTCTAGCATTTTCTTACGTAGTGCCTCATGTTCTGCACGAACACGAGATGGAACGCCTCGAGTTTGATATACATTCTTCTGAGCAGCTTCCTCGTCAATGTAATTCCTTGTTGTTGCAAATGGATGATTAGACGGGATCCAACGGACTTCCTCTGGATCAACACCATCTGGAACAGGGTCGCCTTCATTTAGAAACACTATTGGTCTCCTCCACTGGTATGCTTGTATACGCCGGTTTTGGTGACTTGCTACTTTTTCCTCTGTCAGTGTGATAGGTGTCAATCTAAAAATCTTCCCACACATTCTTACTATTGGGTTCTTGGTGCCTCCTTTCACCATGGGATTATTAAAAGGATCTTCATATTTCAATGGTTTAGAGCTGCAAAAAAAAACAAAGGCGCAGAAAATTAAGGTAACATAAAAAACATCAATTCCTCAGTTTAATTGCAATTACCCATTCTCCTTTTATGTTTTCCCATCTTTAACCAACTATTGTATGTTTACCATTACTACATATAGATGATTAGAAATAAGGAAAGAAACCTACAGCAGATAGTCTTCCATGTAACTTATTTCTATCAAGACCCAAGCAAGATTCTTGTCTGGTGATCATAATCATGTATAACTACATCCTCAAGCAAGAGTGCAGCCTGCACAATGCAACAATGTGCTCATGCTATATTAGTTCATTCAATTGTGCATTAGACTAGATCTGTGTAGTAAGAAAACTTGTCTTGCACAGCCCTCAGTGTTTCTCTAAGCTTAAAGCATATTTCTATGCATTGGAGAAGGGAGAAGAATATCAAAACTTACTCGATATTCCTGTCAGACCTCAGCTGCCCCCTTTTTACTAAGTCAGACACAGAACCTTCTGGATGTCGATCAGGACGTTTTGCCAGGAAACCAAGAAGCACCATCATGCATGCTGCAGCTGCAACTCCAATTCCTGCTGCAAGGCTCATTGGTAGACCCCTCTTGTACTGCAATCACATATGGCCAGTCAATTAGAGACATGCCAAATGGGTGCTACTTATTAAGTTATAGATGACACATGAATTTCCTTGACCATCTCATCAACATAAATGAAACATCCTAAGTGAATTACACATGGATATATTACACTGGTGATGTTCCATAAGGATTCCAGTGACACGATAATCCCAAAAGATTAGAACCATCCCAAGCTGAAAACCATGGCAATATTGAAACGATTGGAACCAATAGTATGCTTGTAATGCTTGCTTATATGCAAAACATTCAGGGGTCCATTTTTTAAATTTTCACCAACAAGTTTAAGGTTGTTATCCTCCTGAAGATAAAAAGTCACATCATTTGTGCTCCCATTATCCTGTCTGGCAAGTTTGAAAATTGTGTGGCGGTCTAATAAGTTGGGCTTCTGAGATTAACACTATAAAAAGTAAATTCTTCATTTCAACGCAGTTGTTCATAAACCTGAGATGCCAATGTAAAATGTGCATTTAAAAACAAACATAGGCAGCTCACCAATGCAGGCTGGGAAGCCGATACTGACATAGATAAGCGCTCATCCACATCCTTTCCATTGCCAAAACCTTTGAGAACCCTATTTTTCAACACATCAGCCCATCCTGCGGATTTGCCAGGGACTTCAAGCACTGTGTTAGACCTGGAGCCAGTACCCAATTCTGCAGCAATGCCAAATACAGTTGTTTTGGAAAATTCCTCATACATACGCAAGGCTAATCTGTTACCAGATGAAACAGAACATGGAGGAAAGCAAGAGAAGGAAAGGGAAGATAGAGAAGAAGCATTTTTTCGTAAGCATCTTTTTGTGACAGAGGAATTTTGTAACAAGCAATGGGTAAATCCACGGAAATCACAATGCGAAATGGGTGATGGGCAGGCATGGCCAAACCTAGAGGGCGCCGGGAAAGATGCCATTGCCATTTTGAGAGGATGAGCCTAAACATATGTAGTTGTATTTCTACGTGTTCTGGTGTAGAAATAATCCGTATACATTCGCTAGTCCCAAGGTTGCCACGTGGTTTATATAGATGATACACGAAACTGACATTCATTATTTATAGAAGTCTAATGGTACCTTCGCACTTGCCGTTAAGTTAGGATTGCGTTAAGCTTTTAACGGTTTTTAGATTCACACTGCAAGTTAGGTTAGTATTTCATTAAGTTAAATAATTAGTATTCCCTTAAATTTTTTAACTTAAAATCCCTAACCAAAACACTCTCCACACCAATTTACATTAGTTTAACAAATTTAACGGGAAGTTAACCCAAAAATAAACAAGGTGCTACGCACGGAGGGTTGCCCTCCGTGGCCGAAGGTTGAGGTGGCTTAAATCATACTTGAAGGCCTTCTTGCTTTGGATTGCTTTGAAAGCATGCAAAGGGAAGGCACAGATCCAAATGAATACACGTTCTCAAGCATTTTAAAAGCACGCAGCAATGTAGCAGCAATAGACCTAGGAAGGGGCATCCACAAGACCATCATTAGAAGTGGACTTTGGCCTGATGCTCATGTAGAAGACGTCCTTATTGATATGTATGCCAATTTCGGAGTTATGTTAGAGGCATGTAAAGTCTTTGATAGAATGCATAACAAAAATCTAGTGTCATGGAATTCAATGGTTGCTGGATATGGTCAGCACAAGGAAGCTGGAATGGCAGTACAGTGCTTTGAAGACATGTATCTATGTGGTCTTATTCCAAATGGGACAGCATATATGGTGGTATACTTACTGCAATGCGTCAAGTGGGTTTTGTCAATGAAGCCCTTTGGTACTTTCAGACTATGAAAGAGTACGGTTGATTAACTCCTGATATGCATGAATGGTGGACGCTTTGGGTCATGCAGGACTTTTTGATAAAGCCAAAGACTTAATCAGGAAGGGTGCCCAACCAGATACTTACTTGTGGATGACATTGCTTTGTGCTTGCAGATTGCATTACAGTGTGGACCTGGGAAAGCTCCTTCCTATGTAGATTCTTCTCATGCTTCGGCATATGTGCTTATGTCAAATATTTATGCTGGCATTCATCTAGGTAGATGTGTAGGAAAGTGCCAGGCAAATTCTATTTTCAAAGTTAACCATTTACATTTTAACCAAAGGTTTAGCATTAGATAGATTCATACTATATATGAGTATCTGAATTATGAGAAAGGAAAACATTCCTTAAATGCTTTCAAATCGTACTTCCTTTTGTAAACAACCCGTATGCTTTTTCAAAGGTTCCACTCTCAAACAATGCTATGTTACCTTGTGTTGACGGATTTTTCCCACAATCCCCAACAGGTGGCCTCAAAGGCAGAAATTAGGATCACTTCGATGCTGCAATATGAAATCAAAGGCTTGCAATATGAAATCAGTATAGAATAAGGGATTTGAAGAAAAACTTGGAATGGAATAACTTTGGGCCCAAAAGCAAATTCATATAAGCACAAAAATTCAAATACAACAGGGTCCCTCCATGTCTCTGAACCATGGAGGGGCCATTGATCCAGTTCAAGGAGGAGCTGCCACCATCCCAAGAACTTAGAGCAAGGCAAGAGGAGGAGCTCGTGCTCCTCAAGAATCTTTTATAAACATTACTTCTTATCTTGACCTTTGATTTTTTTGCCTCTTAATCTCCACCTTTGATCTTGCCTCTTCATGTTAACCTTTAATTTCGACCCCTTCATCTCCACCCTTGATCTTGCCTCTTTATCTCAACCTTTAATTTTTGTCTTTTTTAATCTCCACCTTTGATCTTGCCTCTTCATCTTAGCCTTAGATAATGCACCCCTCTTCAACCATTAAAAAATCTTAGTAGCCCTTAAATTTAAACAACTAGATCTAGGCCCTTTATTTTTTGGTGCCTTAGACCTTTACAACATTTGGGCTTTATAATCGACCCCCACCCAATGGTTCTCTTTCTTTTCTCTTTTTCATGTTGGGGTGCCAAAAACCCGGTCAACATCTTGCCCAAACAAAAATGGGCGGGTCCCTCGGCCCTCTTACTTCAAAGTTTTTCATATATTTAGTACAATAGTTGGTCCCTTAGACTCAATAAGGAACACAATAGAAGTTTTGATATCCAAGAGACTTGAACTTCGAAATGATGATAATAATAATTTGGGGGTTTTAGGGTGTACTCCAACACCATAGAATAATAATAATATTTGGAGGTTTTAGGGTGTACTCCAACACCATATAATAATGATAAAATGATGATAATAATTTGGTGATAATAATCGAGACTTCGAACTTGATAGAATGATGATAATAATAATGAGTGCCATGATAATAGAAAATCAATGGTAATTTCGGGCTTTAGGGAAAGACACATGTAATGCTTGGGGTAAGATGGCTATATTTTTTGGAAAAAATGATATAAGAAAGGAGGGCGGCGCCCAAACAAAAATTTGTGGCAATGGTGTAGCAATAGGGCAAAAAATGATGTTTTTGAGGTAACAAGGATGGACCATAAATGTAAAGAAACATTATTGCAAGGGTGAGAAAATAATAGCAAAAAAATGAAAGCAATGGTTAAAAACTAGAATGAAAGAGTGAGAAAATATTGAAATTTGGACGCAAATGTTAGAAAATGAATGAAAAGGGTAAAAAACATGGAAGGCAAAGGTTAGAAATATGTGATGAAAGACAAAAATAAAAACATGGAAAGCAAGGTTAGAAAAAGGAATAAAAGGCAAAAACATGGAAAGCAAGGAGGTTAGCAAAAGAAATGAAAGACAAAATAAAAAAAAGGTTAAAAGAAACGTGAAAAAGGTTTAGGTCACTATTTTTTTTTTCTTTGTTGAGGCGATGGCGGTTACGGCAGAGGCAGAGCTTTCGACGGCTTCTTCTTCTCATTCTTTTGCAGGTTCGGCACAAGTAAGATCAGCAGGTATGGCGGTTGCACAGCATCCTCTTCTATTCCCTTTCTTCTTTCTTTGCTCTGCGCGGTATGGAGCGATGGCTTTGCACCTTGAAGCTTCGATCTCACCGTATCGAATGTCTTTGGATTAGATCCCAAAACCTTCTCCTTCTTTTTTTTTTTTTTGCAGATGGAAAGAACAGAGATTTCACGGAGTTTTCAGAAGGCAACCGGGCAGACCATAGTAAGGGTAGATATAAGCAAAGATCAGGGCATATGAGAGATGCAAATGAATTCTTTCCTTCAGGAGGATGGAATCAGTAGCAAGTGGAAAAAAGGCAAGGAAAATAAAGAATGGGAGCATTGGGTAGATATTGGAGGGCTGGCTTCTTGCTGGCTCTCCTGAAATAATGCAAGCAGAACTTTAGGCACAACAAAATGAGATGGAGGGCTGGCTTTTCGCTGGCTCTTCCAAAATAACTCAAGCAGTATCATTATCCAGAACATTAGAGCTTCAAAAATCCGAAAATATGGAATGATTGAGAGCTTATTTGCCTTCTTCTTCTTGCAGCAGAAACAATGCATGGCATAAAAAGATCATTGGGGCAGAATATAGCAGGGATGGGAAAAAGAAGACAGAGTTGTGGCTATGGCAGGAAATCAGAACAAATCACAGCAGCACCAGAATAATCCTGGGGAAGAATACAATCTCGGTAGGACCTCCATTCTGTTGACGGATTTTTCCCACAATCCCCAACAGGTGGCCTCAAAGGCAGAAATCAGGATCACTTCGATGCTGCAATATGAAATCAAAGGCTTGCAATATGAAATCAGTATAGAATAAGGGATTTGAAGAAAAACTTGGAATGGAATAACTTTGGGCCCAAAAGCAAATTCATATAAGCACAAAACTTCAAATACAACAGGGTCCCTCCATGTCTCTGAACCATGGAGGGGCCATTGATCCAGTTCAAGGAGGAGCTGCCACCATCCCAAGAACTTAGAGCAAGGCAAGAGGAGGAGCTCGTGCTCCTCAAGAATCTTTTATAAACATTACTTCTTATCTTGACCTTTGATTTTTTTGCCTCTTAATCTCCACCTTTGATCTTGCCTCTTCATGTTAACCTTTAATTTTGACCCCTTCATCTCCACCCTTGATCTTGCCTCTTTATCTCAACCTTTAATTTTTGTCTTTTTTAATCTCCACCTTTGATCTTGCCTCTTCATCTTAGCCTTAGATAATGCACCCCTCTTCAACCATTAAAAAATCTTAGTAGCCCTTAAATTTAAACAACTAGATCTAGGCCCTTTATTTTTTGGTGCCTTAGACCTTTACAACATTTGGGCTTTATAATCGACCCCCCCACCCAAATGGTTCTCTTTCTTTTCTCTTTTTTCATGTTGACCGGGTGCCAAAAACCCGGTCAACATCTTGCCCAAACAAAAATGGGCGGTCCCTCGGCCCTCTTTACTTCAAAGTTTTTCATATATTTAGTACAATAGTTGGTCCCTTAGACTCAATAAGGAACACAACTTAGAAGTTTTGATATCCGAGACTTGAACTTCGAAATGATGATAATAATAATTTGGAGGTTTTAGGGTGTACTCAACACCATAGAATAATAATAATATTTGGAGGTTTTAGGGTGTACTCCAACACCATATAATAATGATAAAATGATGATAATAATTTGGTGATAATAATCGAGACTTCGAACTTGATAGAATGATGATAATAATAATGAGTGCCATGATAATAGAAAATCAATGGTAATTTCGGGCTTTAGGGAAAGACACATGTAATGCTTGGGGCAAGATGGCTATATTTTTTGGAAAAAATGATATAAGAAAGGAGGGCGGCGCCCAAACAAAAATTTGTGGCAATGGTGTAGCAATAGGGCAAAAAATGATGTTTTTGAGGTAACAAGGATGGACCATAAATGTAAAGAAACATTATTGCAAGGGTGAGAAAATAATAGCAAAAAAATGAAAGCAATGGTTAAAAACTAGAATGAAAGAGTGAGAAAATATTGAAATTTGGACGCAAATGTTAGAAAATGAATGAAAAGGGTAAAAAACATGGAAGGCAAAGGTTAGAAATATGTGATGAAAGACAAAAATAAAAACATGGAAAGCAAGGTTAGAAAAAGGAATAAAAGGCAAAAACATGGAAAGCAAGGAGGTTAGCAAAAGAAATGAAAGACAAAATAAAAAAAAGGTTAAAAGAAATGTGAAAAAGGTTTAGGTCACTATTTTTTTTTCTTTGTTGAGGCGATGGCGGTTACGACAGAGGCAGAGCTTTCGGCGGCTTCTTCTTCTCATTCTTTTGCAGGTTCGGCACAAGTAAGATCAGCAGGTATGGCGGTTGCACAGCATCCTCTTCTATTCCCTTTCTTCTTTCTTTGCTCTGCGGTATGGTATGGAGCGATGGCTTCGCACCTTTGAAGCTCGATCTCAATGAGAATGTCTTTGGATTAGATCCCAAAACCTTCTCCTTCTTTTTTTTTTTTTTGCAGATGGAAAGAACAGAGATTTCACGGAGTTTTCAGAAGGCAACCGGGCAGACCATAGTAAGGGTAGATATAAGCAAAGATCAGGGCATATGAGAGATGCAAATGAATTCTTTCCTTCAGGAGGATGGAATCAGTAGCAAGTGGAAAAAAGGCAAGGAAAATAAAGAATGGGAGCATTGGGTAGATATTGGAGGGCTGGCTTCTTGCTGGCTCTCCTGAAATAATGCAAGCAGAACTTTAGGCACAACAAAATGAGATGGAGGGCTGGCTTTTCGCTGGCTCTTCCAAAATAACTCAAAAAAGATATCATTATCCGAGAACATTAGAGCTTCAAAAATCCGAAAATATGGAATGATTGAGAGCTTATTTGCCTTCTTCTTCTTGCAGCAGAAACAATGCATGGCATAAAAAGATCATTGGGGCAGAATATAGCAGGGATGGGAAAAAGAAGACAGAGTTGTGGCTATGGCAGGAAATCAGAACAAATCACAGCAGCACCAGAATAATCCTGGGGAAGAATACAATCTCGGTAGGACCTCCATTCTGTTGACGGATTTTTCCCACAATCCCCAACAGGTGGCCTCAAAGGCAGAAATCAGGATCACTTCGATGCTGCAATATGAAATCAAAGGCTTGCAATATGAAATCAGTATAGAATAAGGGATTTGAAGAAAAACTTGGAATGGAATAACTTTGGGCCCAAAAGCAAATTCATATAAGCACAAAACTTCAAATACAACAGGGTCCCTCCATGTCTCTGAACCATGGAGGGGCCATTGATCCAGTTCAAGGAGGAGCTGCCACCATCCCAAGAACTTAGAGCAAGGCAAGAGGAGGAGCTCGTGCTCCTCAAGAATCTTTTATAAACATTACTTCTTATCTTGACCTTTGATTTTTTTGCCTCTTAATCTCCACCTTTGATCTTGCCTCTTCATGTTAACCTTTAATTTCGACCCCTTCATCTCCACCCTTGATCTTGCCTCTTTATCTCAACCTTTAATTTTTGTCTTTTTTAATCTCCACCTTTGATCTTGCCTCTTCATCTTAGCCTTAGATAATGCACCCCTCTTCAACCATTAAAAAATCTTAGTAGCCCTTAAATTTAAACAACTAGATCTAGGCCCTTTATTTTTTGGTGCCTTAGACCTTTACAACATTTGGGCTTTATAATCGACCCCCCCACCCAAATGGTTCTCTTTCTTTTCTCTTTTTTCATGTTGACCGGGTGCCAAAAACCCGGTCAACATCTTGCCCAAACAAAAAATGGGCCGGTCCCCTCGGCCCTCTTACTTCAAAGTTTTTCATATATTTAGTACAATAGTTGGTCCCTTAGACTCAATAAGGAACACAACCGAAGTTTTGATATCCGAGACTTCGAACTCGAAATGATGATAATAATAATTTGGAGGTTTTAGGGTGTACTCCAACACCATAGAATAATAATAATATTTGGAGGTTTTAGGGTGTACTCCAACACCATATAATAATGATAAAATGATGATAATAATTTGGTGATAATAATCGAGACTTCGAACTTGATAGAATGATGATAATAATAATGAGTGCCATGATAATAGAAAATCAATGGTAATTTCGGGCTTTAGGGAAAGACACATGTAATGCTTGGGGCAAGATGGCTATATTTTTTGGAAAAAATGATATAAGAAAGGAGGGCGGCGCCCAAACAAAAATTTGTGGCAATGGTGTAGCAATAGGGCAAAAAATGATGTTTTTGAGGTAACAAGGATGGACCATAAATGTAAAGAAACATTATTGCAAGGGTGAGAAAATAATAGCAAAAAAATGAAAGCAATGGTTAAAAACTAGAATGAAAGATTGAGAAAATATTGAAATTTGGACGCAAATGTTAGAAAATGAATGAAAAGGGTAAAAAACATGGAAGGCAAAGGTTAGAAATATGTGATGAAAGACAAAAATAAAAACATGGAAAGCAAGGTTAGAAAAAGGAATAAAAGGCAAAAACATGGAAAGCAAGAAGGTTAGCAAAAGAAATGAAAGACAAAATAAAAAAAAAGGTTAAAAGAAACGTGAAAAAGGTTTAGGTCACTATTTTTTTTTTCTTTGTTGAGGCGATGGCGGTTACGGCAGAGGCAGAGCTTTCGGCGGCTTCTTCTTCTCATTCTTTTGCAGGTTCGGCACAAGTAAGATCAGCAGGTATGGCGGTTGCACAGCATCCTCTTCTATTCCCTTTCTTCTTTCTTTGCTCTGCAGGTATGGAGCAGTGGCCTGCACCTTGAAGCTCAGTCTCAACAGAATGTGCTGGATTAGATCCCAAAACCTTCTCCTTCTTTTTTTTTTTTTGCAGATGGAAAGAACAGAGATTTCACGGAGTTTTCAGAAGGCAACCGGGCAGACCATAGTAAGGGTAGATATAAGCAAAGATCAGGGCATATGAGAGATGCAAATGAATTCTTTCCTTCAGGAGGATGGAATCAGTAGCAAGTGGAAAAAAGGCAAGGAAAATAAAGAATGGGAGCATTGGGTAGATATTGGAGGGCTGGCTTCTTCTTTGGCTCTCTGAAATAATGCAAGCGTAACTTTAGGCACAACAAAATGAGATGGAGGGCTGGCTTTTTATTTGGCTCTTCCAAAATAACTCAAGCGATATCATTATCCGAACATTAGAGCTTCAAAAATCCGAAAATATGGAATGATTGAGAGCTTATTTGCCTTCTTCTTCTTCTTGTAGAAACAATGCATGGCATAAAAAGATCATTGGGGCAGAATATAGCAGGGATGGGAAAAAGAAGACAGAGTTGTGGCTATGGCAGGAAATCAGAACAAATCACAGCAGCACCAGAATAATCCTGGGGAAGAATACAATCTCGGTAGGACCTCCATTACGTTGGACGGATTTTTCCCACAATCCCCAACAGGTGGCCTCAAAGGCGTAAATCGGGATCACCGATCTTTGCAATATGAAATCAAAGGCTTGCAATATGAAATCGATTATAGAATAAGGGATTTGAAGAAAAACTTGGAATGGAATAACTTTGGGCCCAAAAGCAAATTCATATAAGCACAAAACTTCAAATACATGGGGGGTCCCTCCATGTCTACGAACCATGGAGGGGCCATTGATCGATTCAAGGAGGAGCTGCCACCATCCCAAGAACTTAGAGCAAGGCAAAGAGGAGGAGCTCGTGCTCCTCAAGAATCTTTTATAAACATTACTTCTTATCTTGACCTTTGATTTTTTTTGCCTCTTAATCTCCACCTTTGATCTTGCCTCTTCATGTTAACCTTTAATTTCGACCCCTTCATCTCCACCCTTGATCTTGCCTCTTTATCTCAACCTTTAATTTTTGTCTTTTTTAATCTCCACCTTTGATCTTGCCTCTTCATCTTAGCCTTAGATAATGCACCCCTCTTCAACCATTAAAAATCTTAGTAGCCCTTAAATTTAAACAACTAGATCTAGGCCCTTTATTTTTTGGTGCCTTAGACCTTTACAACATTTGGGCTTTATAATCGACCCCCCACCCAAATGGTTCTCTTTCTTTTCTCTTTTTTCATGTTGACCGGGTGCCAAAAACCCGGTCAACACCTTGGTCTGGATATCTTGCAAATAATTCACATTTAATTTACAAAAAACAATTTTATATATAGTAACTTCTGGGTTGCTTGTTCAAAGGTTCTACTCTCAAACAATGCTATGTTATCTTGATCTATGTATCTTGCAAGTAAATCACACATCTAATTTACAAAAAATAATTTTATACTAACTTCTGGGTGGAAACAAAAGCTCGTATTTAGATTTCCAATCTGTGACATGAGGACTGATAAGTACCTTAGACAACCACTGCATTTCCTCATACAAAAAGATTCTATATTTATAGGCAATATGCCTTACCATGATCGAATAAAACCATTAATTGGCAAAACAAACTTGACCATTAATCATACGGCTTCAAAATTCTTTGTTACGCTTAGACCGGACCTTCACGTCTACTTAAAGACCAACTTCCAAAGGGCATGAGTAACTAGTAAGAACCTGTAGAATCCTTCATTTGGTTGCTTCATTATCTTGAGAAACACAGATCGTCACATCCCTTCAAAGTAGAATTACCACTAATTTCTAAAGAGTGCGAGTAACTGCCTTCCAGCTTAGAGGTAGGAATCTATCATCCGCACGAAAAAGTTTGGCAATCCTCCTTATGCCAAAAAACACCCATTCCCTAGGTAGAAAATCTTTGAGCAGTGCTAAACAGCATCTAGGCATTATTGAATACCTAGTGGAATGCAACTCATCAAGCCTATAACTTCCATAGCGAAAATGAACCTTGCACTCTTGAATTTTTAATTTTTACTATACAACTTCAAATGCTAATAGTGCACAAATCGACAACTTTCTCATGAATTTTTAATTTTTCCCTATACAACTTTTTCATGAATTTTATTTTTGATACGCAACATTACGTTGTCAGTTTCACAAAGGTTGATTCCAACTTTATACATTTGTTTGGGACATCTTTGCAATCTAAAAACTAGATTCTAATCAAAAATGAAGTATTTGGTAGCCCGATCCCAATTGGCAGATTGCACATATGTGAAGTCGTGGAACCTTTAACTTTAAGTTATGAGACATTGAAATAATTCGCCAGCAAGTGATCTTGGCACGACATATTACATATGTTAAGTCAGCTCATTACATTTTTCATTCCTACTAAAGAAAGCAATGCTAATTGATAAGAACAGGAGATGGAACTTACCATCCCACGATCTAGGGAATCGGCACACAGTCAGCACAAAGCACTGGATAAAAAGGTAAGGGAAATAATTAACCTCCATACATAAAGCTGGTTGAAAAGAGCCATCGACTTAATCAGCAAAAGCATTTTGACAAACCTCTTCATCCCTTTGCATGAAGGTCGTAAAGCCATCGTGATAGTTGTTGTGATATGCACATTTTGGCTTCCTGTGTGTCTGCATATGAAAAGATGCCAGTCTGCAATAGCTTATCAACAGTATAGTAGACCGCAGGAACAGCAAGAGCTGGATAGAGTGCACGCTGTTCGTTCTTGGCAAAAAAAAGTTATGTTCTTGTTGAGCACCATATTACAAACAGGTTGCAGGGCAAACAAGTCCTCGAACCATATCTTTATCACATCGAGTGGGTCAAAGCCGAAATTGTTTTTGATGCAGTACATGGTCTGCATCATATAGATCCTTAGTCGCATGACTGCGATTAAAACCTCCAACAACAACTGCTTCATCATCCACAAGATTCTTTTCGCCAAAGGTTGCAATCCAGATGACCTACAATGACCCACCTACATCATTTCTAAGGAAAAAACACAAGCCAACGATTACACTGGATCAACTGCTCTGCCAGTGAGATAATATTAACCACCACCCTGCGGCAAAACAGTGAAGCATGAGTAAATATAAATAACAAAAGAATGCAGCCATGCAAAGGGCTGGTAAATAAGACCAAACGGCTAAAGCGAGAAGTTTGAATAAGAAAGTGAATCATCAAAGGAATCTGTTGGCAATATTGATAAAAAGTAAACAAATCAATCTGTTGGGTTGATTTATGTCAAGTTCAGAATGCTTCATAACCTATAAGATGCTTCACATTTATCAAGTTAAACTTCCGCATGGTTTAACACTTCTTATGCTTCACAGCCTTTTTATTTTCGTTGTATGCTTTCTCCGTGCTTTTAACTAACTAACACCAACAAACATTAAACACCAAAAAGTACCTGGGCTTGCATAGTTTCCATAACCTCAGAAAGCCTGTCATCACCAGCGATTTCCTTTATTTTCTTCACATAGTGGCATTCTTATAATAAGTACCTTAAACTCTACAAAACGTTGCTTAAGCAAAACCATGTCTCTTTTAGGAAGCTTTTGCATCAAAGTAGAAAGGAGCTTAGATAAAGACACCCATGGTGAACTAGGCAACTGCTTATTATGGCAGTTGGATTTCTCTAAATCATGAACTGATGTATATGTCCCACACTGCAGAAATGTAAAAAAGCTTCCATTATGCAATTGGATACCATCAGTAAGGAAAGCTTCGCAAAAGATGTGACATCTTGCATACAGGGTACTCCCCTATTGCCATTACATTTATTTTACGAATATGCCGCTGATCATTACTGAGCAAAGTTTCATGAACAATGATGAGCCCAACCACATACTATTCTTCCATACCCTTGGCTCCTCTCTAAAAATTCCTGTGACAACTTTTCCACTACCATGTTATGCGCCATTGTCCATACCCATAAAAATGGTTGCTTCAAAGCTTCTAACCCTGTTGCAATCTCTACTGCCTGTTCATCAGGTATTGCAACCACACTTCCAAACGAAATGTACAAAACAGAGGCCTTTCTTTGTGAATTTAACCACTCTATGCATTCATTTTCATTTCCTGTTCTAAAATCTGCGATCATTGGTCCTACCATATAAATAGGAACCGGGTTAAGGTTACCTGAATTAATGGCTTGCAGCCCCGTTTCCGCTTCTTCAAAGTTGTTGATTAACATAGCCGAAGCTCTTCAAGCTCTCTCTGCAAATAAGACTAACAAATCAACCAAAGGGGATCCCTCTCTAAGGGCAGTGCTGCCGGATTGGGATCTTACCTTCCTTTCTCAGATTTGGGACCTGAAGGGTAGATGCAAGAAATGTGACTGAAGAAGTGTAAACAAGAACCAGGGCATCCTAATCCTAGTGGCTATATCTTCATAAATCCTGTATGAAGTCTTCAATCTGGGTACTGAGTTGAGGGGATTGACCCAACATCCATGTAACAATATTGTCAACTTTGTTGGATCCTGCTTCCGTGTAGAAAGAGGAATCAAGTTCGTTTGATAGCTCTAGATAATGAGTGTTAATGAACGGATTTGCCATGAAGGAAGATCGAGCATTAGAGTGGGACAAATCTTCTGATTCCTCTTTGAGAATTATGGGCGTTGTGTAAATGCCAAGGGAGGCAAATCTTTGGGCGAGCATAGTGGCTGGGATGAAATGACCCTGTGCAGGAAAAGGGATAAGAAGAATGTGGAGAGGGGCTCCATTCAAGGGCTTAGCTTCAAGCGCCATAGCCATAGCCGCACAAGTTCATCCCCAAACCTCACAAATCCATATCCTTTCGATCAGATCCCTGCCCGATCCATAGCCACGCCTGCGAAGGAATGGGCTGGATGACCTAACACTTACAGGCACCAGCCAGTTTTTAGCAGTCACCAGCATATGCTAGGCATATGCCGGCATATACTTGGATATGCCCACATACCCACATAAACGAGGGTTTGCCCCCCTAGGGGCAACCCAAAATGAACTAAAAATTAAAGTGACCTCCGGAGGTCTCACTTTAACATTGGCTATTTCAGAGCTCGAGCACGACGGTGATGGAGATGGCTTCAGAGCAAGCATGAAGGAGCTCCGGAGACCAACTATGGGTCCTAAACCTGACTATCTGCACTGGGGTTGGAGCTGGTTGGAACGTCCAACCATGGAAAACGCGTGGGTTTGATAGGGTTGCCCCTGAATGCATGTCTATGGTGAAGCACGGTTCCTACAAAATGGATGTTGATCCTTTGCTTTAAAAGCTTTTGTCTCGACATGATATTCAACAGGTATTGGATCTTTTACCATACATGATATTCAACAGGTATTGGATCTTTTACCATGTAGTAGGTTTTTAAGTGGATTTATTAACTTTTAATTTAGTCCTTAAGTGTTTCTCACGAATTTTTAGCATACACTAGATTGTGACCTGTATGAGATTAGAGTTCTTCGATTGTAAGGGCACAATGCTACATAAGTCCAATTCCTGAAACTTGTCATAGTCCATACCTTTAAATGGTATCTAATATTCAGCCAGAAGAGTAAGCTGATATAGGTTGCCATCTTCTTGCATTCATGTAAGATCTAACTCTGCTTTGAATTTGATACAATTGTCTAGGGTATGGAGTAGTGTTTTCGAGGAAAAACAACTAATTACAAAACCCGGCAATGGACAAGAACATCCTTAGATAGTTTCAGAAGTGCAGTGTGATCCTAAACCTATAAGAATCAATCTCTTATAGCATGCAAGGAAGTAGCAAAATAAGCCCACATTGGACTGAAGCTTGTGATCCAACTTCCTCACTATTTGGTAGACACTCATTCATAATAGATGTGTCTGCTCAATTGCAAAAATTAGAGAGCTCAAATGACGGGTCTTCATTTTGTGAGGTACTTGGGACTGAAGCAGTGTCAAGGGACCTTTTGTTTTTTATCTTGTGCTTTTGTACTTACATATCCTTTTCAGATCCTTGGCAGAATTCAAAGGTTGTGGTTCGCTGACACACTTGGAAAGTCAAATGCTCCATTGAATCCTCTTGTCTCAAGCTCAGTTGTTCTCGCTTCTCCAGAAAGCAAGGTACGATGATGGCTTTGATTTGATCTTAAAAGCTTAATATATGTTTCAAGAGAAAAAATTATAATGAGGCTTGGAATAATGTGTCCAAGAATTCTCCATCCAGTGGAATAGCGATTGATGGATACTTAGGATCTGTATGAGAGCCACTAACATTGGTTATGAGAGCCACTAACATTGGTTATGTTAGCCACTAACATAACCAATTCCGTTAAACTTATCTTCACACATGAGAAGTTATATTATAGTTTTTAACATAATGGAATCCGTTAAATCTATATTGACGTTGTAAATCCATTATATTAACCTTTTTAACATAGCAGTCTTGGTTAAAAGGGATGCACACATAACCAGTCATGTTAGATGCTTTAAAAGTCATGTGTGATAACTAAAAGTGTTTATGCTCAGTTAAGGACTGAAATGTTTATGGACAGATTTATAAGGGAACTTATTGTCTTATTGTTTTCAAACTGCTTCAATTATTTCTTGCAACTAAAAGGTGGTTGGCCAGAGCCTTTTTTAACATTGTAAAGTATAATAAAAAAGAAAGCACCATTGAAGAGCAATTTAGCAAGTTTGTTCGAGGTATAGAACCATCTTTGCTACAAGATTGCTTGGAACAATACATTGACAAACTGACATCTAAATTTGTACAATATATTATTTATTTCATATTCCATATACAAGAGATGGTTATGATAACATACTACAATATCAGGATAGCCTTGAGTCTGTTCAGTCGCCAGTTGTTTAGAAGATTTAATCTCCAAAATGGGGCCCTTTCCTAAGACAGTTTCAAGAAGATAAGCTTCTTCTCTATAGCAAGCCTGGCTACTGTTTCAGACAACTTTGAACTTTTAAGTTTATATATACAAGTAACAATGCAAAGACTTCCATCGCCAACCATATTGTCTGAAAACAGTAACCAAATAAGATACGTAATAAGAGAAGGGTTGAGTACGCCTTCCCTGCAAAAGAGATGGTAGCATACATGCCTTGAGCATGGCAATTTAGACATGTTGATACACACATACTACCATGTAACTCGAGAGCTTCAATGCCTTTGTCCAAGTATAGCATTTGCTGCAGTGATTTCAATCCATGTATGCGCTATCGGATTTGAAACCTTTCTAAATGCATAATTTGCTTCTAAGAGACTTGCCTGGAAAGCAAATAAATAAACGAGATGATTCTCCAAAACACTTATCTTATCTAGTCCCTTATAAAAAATGAGGAACTGCATTCTTTTACCAGTTCTAAGTCTTTGATGCAACTCTGCAGGAACAGGTAAGCATCGTTCCTGGTTATATAAATCTCTAGTTCCCCAGTAGCAATGATTGCATTTGTCACTCGTCCACCTTCCACCATTTTTGCCACATATTCATGTGTCCTGGTGATTGTTCAACCAACAAGCATGTCACATCCTTACAGAAGAACCATCCTAATAGAAGAACCATCAGTTTTCAAATAATGGGTGCCCAGCCATAACAGTGGTAAAAGGAATTGAAACTTAAGATAACGCATAAAAGTGACAACGATTGTTCAAACATATGCTTTCTTGTGCCTCCTTCTTCTTACCACTAAAGTTAACCATCTTACCGCACTATGAAACATGCCTCAACCCATTGTACAACAGAGATACAAACCATATTGATTACAACTGCATGTATAGTCCATCATTCGCAGAACCAACAATCCATCATGCTCAATATTGCACTTCAGCTGCATTGTGTTGACCAACTTTAGCTCCATCCAAATGCCATCTTCTATCATGCTAATAAAAAATGGTTTGTTCTTTCCAGCACATGGAAATGCCATCCCATATGATAGATATGAAGACAACTTATGCCAAAATTACATTGTCCAACGCAATAAAAAAATCAGCTTCAGAGATCATGAGCAATAAAAATTTGATGAAGAACTTAAACTTAGACTTGCAACATTTAATAGGGAAGCATAAAGCTGGCTCCCAACAGAAACCAGAAAGTCCACTCCTCCATCAGCTAAAATGCTCAATTGTAAGCCTCCTCGTTAATGTGGTCAATATACATTATATAGTGGTGTCAATGCCTCACCACTAACGTCATCACATTCAGAAGTGATAGCTCCTCCTAATTATATACCATAGGAAACAATCCTAGTAGTATATTGGGCATGGAATATCAATGTAAAGAAATATTATTCTGCAGTCCTGCAATACTGCGTATACAAAGTTCAAATGGCAGGTAGGCTTCCAGATGATGAAAAAGCATGAAAGTAGTTCAGTGTAAGATAACTAATAGTCTTGGCCTATTTCATATATTGCAGATGCGCTTTGAACAGAAGAAATTTTATAGAAAAAAATTGTTCTTTCAGTGTATGGGCACATCAATAGCAGTTCGGTGCAGTCAAAGAATAATGGTCATATAGGGCAAAGCATGGACGAGAACCGGAAACTTCAACTAATCGTTTCTTCTTATAGTGGTTATCTGACAAATATGGTTACAGTAATGAACGTGTGCTTAGTCTATATCTACAGTTATAATCCTATATCCAATATCTAGCATAATAACAGGGGGTTGCTTTTGTATTTTTGTACTATTTTTTCTATGGTTTTCATATGATTTCGAAAGCGTATTGCGTGGGAACTACTAATCAGTATATCTAGAGTGTTCCTAATATTTTATGGCTAAAAACCATTTTGCCCATGGTTTTCCCCTTCAATTTTCCTTCATCAAAACTCAAACGGCATGCAAAGCTCGATTCTTCTATTCTAGGGTTTTGTTTTTTTTACTGCAAGCAAATGCATGTGGCCGTGATGGGAAGTCGGATGTTCTTCTGCATCGTTTACTGGTAGATAATTCGTTGTGCAGCACTGCCTCTCTGTCTGTTCCCATTTTTTCTCTAGGGCAAGGCAATACCTTGGTTTTGCTTTACCAGAACACTTCTAGAACACAGACATCCTTTGTTGCTCCACGAAAACTAGATCTGGCAGTTCAAGGCTTGTTGCTCCTCAAAATTGGGCTTGGAGCAATCACGAGAGCAGGATCCATCAGCTTCAAGGTTTGTTCTGTAACCCTTTTTCCTTCAACTAAACCTATTTCGTTACCTTTGTTGCTCCACGAAAACCTGGATCTGGCAGTTCAAAGCCTGTTGCTCCTCCAAAGCAGGTCTATTTCTTACAAGATATTGCAAGGGCTGCAGGGGCAGGACCTTAGGCCTATTTTCTCTGGTAACAAGACTGATTTTAGCAAGCTGCACAGACTGGATGTATGATTCTTTGACGTTGAATCCAATGTTTGATTCAATTTGTATAACTACACAAGGGGTTGCTATCCTTTCTACTAGTTTAATGTGCTTCTTTATCACAGCCTACAGGCTGATGCTTGGAAGAATAGAATAGAATAGAATAGAATAGAATAGAATAGAATAGAATAGAATAGTTTTTTTATCGTCCACTGAGACCAATCGGCCTATGGGACCCAGAAGGAGCGCAGCAAACTTATTACTGTCCGGGTTAAAAAACCCCCGCCCCGAAGGGTTTTCGAGGGAAAAACCGTGGTAGTAATAAGAATGCTGTCAAACTGTACAAGTATACATCATCATGAAATAAATGTATATGTACATGTCAAGTGCGTGCCCGAGGACATAGCTGATCTCGCATGTCCATGACCTCCTGAAGGTATGATCCTAGCATCCGTACGGATGCCGTGCTCAATGTCACATGTAGCGGCTGGCCAGGCCTGACCAACTCAGCATAGCGCGTCCGGATTTGATAAGGCCAAGTACTAGAGGAAATAATTATCAGCATCTCTTGCACAGGCCATGGAAAGATGGAATTGCAACGTAGTTTGATTATTGAATACTTGATTTTGTACAACAGTGCGCTGTAGCGCCATGGGCGTGATGGCTTTGCTAGAAGGATGCTGCAGCAGTACTACTATCTCTTACTGAAACCTTTTCCTGCATTCCTGACATGGGTGTTTTGATTTGGTTTGCATATTTATCATGGCCAAATGGGACCCAATAAGAACAATGAAAAAGCAAGAAAAATATATGTTTGATGAAATTTGAAATGCCAATCTAAAAAATGGACAAAACTAATCCCCACTCCCCTCGGGGGGGCTTTTTGACAAGGGAATCATTCCTTAGATTCATTTGATATTGTTTTATTTTATCCAAGAGATAAAAGCTATAGACTTTGCCTAGTGTAGCAGTTGATTCTTGCATGACATGCTGGTGGACGACGGAATTGGCTCCTGGATGGCATCGCCATCGTCTTCAAGCTCCATGCTCCCTTTTTAAACGGAACTTAAACATACTCAGGGGCACGGGTTAAACACAAACGAGGATCTTTAGGTGCCATTAAGATATTGTTAACTTTTTATCTAACTAAAGAATGTGTAAATGGGGCACCATTAAAATTTAACCACCAGTAGTCATTATCTCAGTTTGTCTAGTATCATTACTGCAAAGGTTTTTCCCTTGAAAACCTTTCGAGGCAGGGGTTTTTTAATCCTAGTAGTAATGATTGTACTAGCCCATTGTATGGGTCCCATGACCTATTGGTCTCCGTGGACGTTAAAAGAACTATTCTATTCTATTCTATTCTATTCTTTAACTAAAACCCTAACAGATGTGTATGTGTATGTAATTATTTTTATTTTTTCTTAATTTAACTGAACTAACCCCTTGGTATGAACCCACCCTAAGAGATTGAAAATTTATAACGTTTAGTTAAACCACTGAAAATTTTGATATTGCATTAGTTTAGCTAACCTTAAATAAAAAGAAATAGACAATTAATAATTTATTTGCTAGCATCCCTAGAATAATTATTTATGGCCTAGACTTAACTAGCTGGCAATTTCTAGCATGTTTTCACCAAAAAAAAATGACTTAAATAAATGAAAACAATCAGAAAAGCATAATAATTTTAGGTCACTTTTCCCCTTCCCACAGCACATAAATATTTAGGATGCATTTCGAAAAAAAATTGTAGAGTTTATCTAAATCACGGAAAGTTTTGAGATTTCTTTCGAGGAAGCTTAGCTAAGATATTTATGGCTAAAAATAAAATAGGCAATTAGTAATTTATTGCTTGCTCCAAAGCAACTCAATAGTACTATTATGTTGGCAAATGCTTTTTGTAAGTTTTTTTTTTTTTTTTAAAGAACGTGTTTTACTTCATATTAACACTCAAAATATTACAAAGTACTTCCAGAAGTAAGAAATGTCCCTGAAGCATCAATCACTTTTAGATGATCACTCCATATTGGAATTTTAATACGATCAGGCCAATTGGAGATCTGAAAGCAATTATACAACTTCTTACGAATTTCTTGAAGCACCACCTGAGAAGAAATACGCTTATCATAAAAGACCTTTCTTCGCCTTCGCTTCCATACACTCTATATTAGCCAAGACTTTGCCATTTGAAATGCAATCCTTTTAGAAGCAGTCCACTGATTTGGATAAAGACCCAAAAGAAAGTGCTGACTATCGAAAGATACTCCAAAAAGAGAATGCAGCCAGGACTTTTTGTAAGTTTTTTGTTGGGGAACAAAAGTTTTATTCAAAAATAAAGGTTTTCAGTGCATGCTGAACCATTGAGAATTTAGATAGATAGATAGATAGATGTAGCTAAAATGAAAAGGGAAATAAAGAAGCTTATATTATTTTAAGGGTTTATACTATTTTATTGGTTTATCTTTTTATGGGCTTGTTATTTTTAAGCGTAACAAACTTTTTAAGATTTTGTTTGGTTTATTTTTGTAAGGCCTTATTACTTCAAAGCCCACAAACGTGAAGGCAGCTAGGAGTTTTTATTGGACAGCCACTTGCATGTCAGAGGATGCCTAGATGAGTTATGTACTCTGCCTGACCGAGACAGAGTATGATCATAATAAGCTAGATCTTCCCTATGCTCGGGCAGATTGTGTTGAATTGACCATAAATTAATTTCATTTGGCTTTCCAAGTGTATGCATGGCAGAATTTAGGGTCGCTTTTGAATTTAGGGTTACTTCTAGAGCTCAGCCATGGCTGAACAAGCCAGACGATCTGCAAAAGACAACATTGCAAACTACACGCAAAAGATCATCAAGTCTTTTTTGAAAGTAAGACAGGTAGATTGAGTAGTTTATTTTTTAGACCTCTTTCATTCCTTACTTTGAGAGATGATGTTATGGTGGCCGTGTTTTAAGTGGCCATGTTTTATATGAAAAAAAAAAAAAAAAAAAAAAAAATGAAACTTTTATTTTAGTGTGTTATAAAATTTATATTATATTTAATATTTTTTATTCATAAACTTATCAATAATTTTTAAATTTTTTTTTTCCCCAAACCAAAAAAACATCTCCCATAACACATCAAAACAAAAAATAAATCCACATGAGTACCATATAAATCCATGTAATATTTTATACAAAAAAGCCCTCATAAATCCATGTAATATTTTATACAATATGGCTCAGTTATATTGCACCTCACCTTACACTGCACCTCACCTTACACGAAGCTTTACACGAGAATTTAAAGACAGACTTTTAAACTAGAGATAATAATAGGACAAGAGGAAACCACAGCTTTCTATATTGCACCTCACCTTACACTGCACCTCACCTTACACGATGTAAAGCTATGGGCTTTACACGAGAATTTAAGGACTAAGACTTTTAAACTAGAGATAATAATAGGACAAGAGGAAACCAGAGCTTTCTATATCACGATTATTGAAACAAGAGTTTGAAACAAGAAAATGGAAAAGGAGCTTTCCATACTACGCTTCTATCTACACACAAGAGAAGGAAAAAGACTTTCCCACTTCCTCATAGAGAAAAAAATGATAAAAGATGCAACTGATTCTGCAAACAAGAGCTTCCCATATACTATAAGAAGAGTTACAAGGAAAAAGACTCTCCCCACTTCCTCGTAGAGAAAAAAACGATAATAGATGCAACTGATTCTGCGGACAAGGACGAAGGAGTTTTCCATATTACAATTATTGAAACATAAATAGAAGGGTAAACAAAAGGAGTTTCCCATATACTATAAGAAGAGTTACATAACAAGAGAATGGAAAGCGCTTTCCAGATACTAGGAAAGAGTTGGATTAAAAAAAAATAGAAAAGGAGCTTTCCATGTTCCACTTATTAATTAGAGATTCCCCAACTCCACGTAGAGAAAAAAGCAATAAAAAATGGAACTGATTACGCATTAATTGCACTTAAGGCTGGGAAGGCAGGCTGACACCTTGAAGAAAACTTTTGAACAAAAACAAGCCCCTAGATGGCTGGCCATATGGGACCATGTGGGAAGCTCCTCTCACTGTTGCATAAGTCAGATTTCCATATGACTGTGTCCAACCAGCAACCTATCAGTTCAAATAAGATTGCCCATCAGCTTTAACAAGTACGAAACAAAATAGCTAGAAACAAAGAAAAACATACCTGCTTTTGGTGATACCAAGGACCATATCTTGCAGTGGTCTGCAAGTTGAGACCTTCAGCTATAATATTGACAATCTTTCTTGTTCCTACTAATGGCACTACCGAATCCAAATCCCCACTGCATAGACGTCAAATAAGGCACAAAGTTAATTTAACATTTATTATGACGTTAGAATGACGTTCTAACTTGAGAAATTATTAAAGTGCCCAAAAACACACTTGTATATCCAAACTCGCAAGCCACTTCTGAGAAGCTTTTTCACCACAGGTAAAATATTACGCTTCCTATCCTCCTCGTGATAGCGCAGCACACCACTGGTCAAAACAAAAAGGTGTTTATATCCTACTTAAACGTTATGCTTATTCTCAAATGTCTTGTTACCATCTCAATAGATTAATTTTTCTATGCTCTGAATGAGGGTACCTGTCACAAGTTTTCCAAGGATAAGGCAGTCCTGTTGTATTAGTATGCAAAGCTTTTTGAACTTCAGGAAGGTTGAGATATATGTGCATCTCTCTAAATATGCAAGCATCTGCTTTGAATCTCATCCCGGTTTGCTGAACAGCACAAAAAAACTATTAATTAAAGAAGAGGTGAAAAAAGAAAAAACAACAAAAAAGTTCCCTTACAGTCTTCATCAAGATAATTTGATGATATTGGTTTTGAGGTTCAACACACACATCTGCCAAGACATCATAGCTGTTTATGTAATCTCCAACCTCGTCTTGGGCACGATGCACATATAGTTTGCAGTCTATAGAAGACATGGACACCCATTCACACGACTTCAACAACCCTTCATATGTCTGATCAGAGATCAGACCATGTGTCCAGAGATGAATGTAAGTTGCCTTATTATCAATTGCAGCATGTAATGAAGGATTACCCATCTGGAATGAAAAAATATTGAAGTCATGAAGCAAACTCTGATGCGACAAACGTAAATATGATGTAATAGAAATATCACTTACCACTATACCCTTCAACTTAAATTTATAGTGCCCAGGAATACTAGAATATTTTAGAATCTCGCTTGCAAGCTGAGGAATGTAATGCCCTACAGGTACATGGTATGTTAACGTCCTTTTTTCCAATATAAAACACACGTTGCAGCTTATCATACCTGCATAGCTTTCTCCAGACATATAGAAATCTCTATCCTTATATTCTGGGAACATTTTGAACCAAGCAACAAGGAAACGTACAGTATCTCTAGCTGCACAAAACAGAGAACATACTTGTGTATCTACAAATAGAAACAAAGATAAGTGACATGTCTAGCCAGAAATTCTAACCTGTTCGTTTATCATCATAAGACTCATAATCTGAAGTGGTGTTGGAGTAAGACCAGCCAACTCCAGCGGGTGTTTCCACAAAGAGCATGTTGGATGCTGAAGAAGATCCGCATTCCATAAGAAATGAATTTAAAGAATATTTTAGAGGCTTCGATTAAATAAACATAAAGTTTCCTGACCTCTATTCCACGAATGAGAATTTCGGATCAATCCAGTGCCGGTGCTATCTGGATAAAAGGGGCCAAGCTCTGTAAATCCTCCTGTGCCCACTGATGAGCATCCTGGTCCTGAATGAAACACAATTTCAAATTCAAACACTCAGCATTCATAAGATGAATAATATACTCCAGAAACAATACTGCTACAAGCTGAGATTGAATTACACAAAACAGCAAGACCCTAAGTTTAAAAAAATCAACAGAAATGACAAGAGGGGCTAAGAAAGGGACAAACTAGCAACTAAGAAGAGTAACATGGAAAGAAAACTACTGTAAGAAAGAACCCAAAAAAAAAAAGGGAAACTTGCCTCCATTGAGCCAGAGTGTGAGGGGTTTAGTTTCAGGATTTTCTTCAGCTTCGGCGAAGTAGAAAAAAAGGGCACGGCCAGCGATGGCATCGATGGTAATGTAGCCAGCGTAGATGCGAAAGGGAACAGAGGGCTGGCCAGGAAGAGAAGGAACGAAGTGAGAAAGGGGAGCTCCAAGTCCGGCATCCAACACTAAGAATGTGCACAAAAGCACCACGTTCAGAGCCTGGGCCATCTTTCGTGCATTTGGGCCATGGCCATTTCCCTCGTATTTATTTGGCCCATATGGCCTCTCTCTTGCTTCCACGTGGCTCCACCTCACCATATCCATGCATGTCAATGAGAACAAAGAAGACCCCACATACGGTCCAAATATATCCTCAAAATAGAGGTGTACTAAAATCCTCCTTTGTCCCAAGATTAAACGTGGCTATCTTACCTTATGGCTCAACCCTTTTTTGTTCCCAAGTAAAAGCTAGACTGTTGTATGGCAATCTCTCCTCTCAGTGGTTTCATGCACATCGGCCTATCCACCCTGCATGTGGCACAGTCCAGATCTAGAAGGCGATGGACAAAGCTCCCTCCTCCAGCTAGCTGACCACATGCACGCAACAGATCGCAGTTGCTGAAAATTAGAAAGATGAGAGTTGCTAGGCATATCTAGATCTTCAATGATCTCTAAATATAATCTGCAAATTCAAACCAAAAAAAAAAACTAGAGGAAATGCAGGCTTGGGGCAAAGGGTTGGGTGAGGTTTTTGGACCAAAGTAGGTGGGAGGTATCAAAATAAGAATCTGGTAATAAATTTCCATGCTGGTGGCTTTCTATCATAACCCGTTTGTGAAATCCCAAATTGGTTTGGAGTCTAATAGATTTGCCTGCTTTGAATTGCACATAGAATGAACCAGAAGATAATTTACCTGTTGGGGTTTCTTGGATCCTTCTTTCAGATTTGCCGAGTTTGAATTGCACATAGAGATAACCAGCAAATAATTTACATGTTTGGATTCCTTGTAGATCCTTCTTTTAGAAGCGACTAACAATAAAAAAAAATCCAACAATGGAGGGTTCCAATTGAACTTATCACAAATTTACAAACTAAATGTGGGTTTTCCATCTTTACAATCTTAGTCATATTATATAGCCTAGACTAATGTGACACATTATGATGTTAGTTTACACCATGATGTGGAAAAGAAAAAGCAATGTTCATGCTACTATTGTAGGTTCCTAAGGCTCACATAATCCCTCATTCAAGGAGTTCATTCAAGGAGTTCAACTTGAATGTGTCGCTTCGTGATAATATAAAATCAAAAACCAGGTTGTTCTTAAGTTAAAAGAATGAAGTTCTTACTGGAATGCCATGAAATGCAGCATATTAGCAGTACATGATAAGGGGCTCTAACTTGTATACAAAAAAAAGCAATACCTTATCCCCATGTTTGACAAATATCAGAAAACTAACATGAGGGCAAATATGAGAAAACCAACATGAGGGCCGAATTGTACGGTGAGCAAAAAGCTCTTCTAGATGTTTTATTCCACAATTGCGTACTCCAATAGACTTTGCCTTTACACCTTGAAGAAGTGTTTCCATCGCTCTCCATGTCTCTCAATTCTTCTACATGGGCGAGTGCACCAGATACAAGTCCTCTATCTTCAAATCATACGAAAATTAATATGACACAACAAATTGGCAATAATTGCTTAGTATATGATGAAATTGACATAACAAAACAGAACATATTCCATAAAAATCTAAGTGACTTAAGATGCCAATGCACATAAATCTTGCTATACATGCATACCATAGTCTCCATACCCAATCCCTTAAGGTTGGGAGTGAAAGCCCTCAGTGTTCCATCATAACCATGATTTGATTTGAGTTCCAAAGCTTAGGAACAACAAACAACTTAACTCCGAAGTTAAGTGCGCTTGGGCCGGAATAGTATTGGGATGGGTGACCTCCCGGGAAGTCCCGGTGCTGCACCCAACCACCACACTTTTCTCCGTGGACGATAAAAGTACCTTCCTTCCTTCCTTCCTTCCTTCCTAGGTATGCCACTCACATCCTTGCCTGACCAATTCAAAAACCTAATTGGAATTACATAACACACAAGCAAACAAAAAGATACCTTTATATCTAAGCTAATGTTGTATAATCTTGAAATCAGATATAAGAAATTTCCAGATAAAAGAAGCCCTCAATGACATAAGATCAATAGAATGGGTAACCATCATAATGAACTCTACCATTGGTTTTTCGGCAGTTATGACAAAAAATTCAAGGATCTGGTTAGCAATGTCTTCCTTAGATGAGTTGACATAAATAAATATAACCTGCAATGCAAATGACTTCATTGTTATTGCATTATCTTCCTCAAATTATCCCTTTAAAAAATTGCCATATATCTTTCCTTATTAAAATTTTGCCGCTTGATGGTATGTAAGATATATATCGTTCAACACTTCATGCCCCACAAAAAGTATCAACTAGCACAGAAAACTAATAGAGTACCTTCAAATGTTCCAATGCAAAGCTGAATGGAGGGGCCTCATACTTACCTTCTTTGTAACAGAATTACCAAATATCTTTGCGGATTTTTGTTTGTTAAATGCCATAACTAATGGTAACTTGTTTGCAGAAACAAAATTCGTAATCTCTCCTCTTTCAAATCTTCCATCTACAAGCAGGTGAAATATAGATGTCAATAGTAGCAGAGAAATATGAAAGCCTTGCATAGTTTATAAGATGAAAAAAGGTGGTGAGTGCCAAAATAAGAGACTCTTTCTTTGACAGGACTTAAGTTGGACTCTTTTCTGAAAAGCTCAAACTTGTTCATCTTGTCTTGCAGCAGATGCCTATTCATTAGCCTCAGTGCCATGCTGTAGTCCAAACAAGAACGAGATTTGGAGCTTACGTCGAACTGGCAAGCATACCCTTGTATCCAATTTATCAAGGCTGAGACTGGGACATCAGTCTATGCGCTCAAAAAGTGTAAAAGTTGTGAAAATAGTATTTTATACGATATGAATTAGAAGGTTAAGTATGGGTATTCGTAGCAAAAGATCGTACAAAGCTGACTTGGCAGTGCCAATTTGAGAAGATACGAGTTTGGCATTTTTTTCCTTTTAGAAATTTGAAGGTGGAATGATGTTACAAATGGCGATGCAGGGCCGCGGAAGGAAGCGGCGTGTCTTTCAGGGCATCTTACAAGGGGAGCCCATGGAGACGGCGCAGAGGGAGTCTACATGGTGGATCAAGAATCCATCATGGCTCTTCTGGATTAAGCAAGGAAGGATTATTTTGTTTTTTCTACCAATGTGATCTCGATGTGTGTACTGAAGAAGTATGCAGTCACTGGAAAATGGATTAGGGTTTGCCTGAAGAAGATGCCGTAGTTGCCCGTTGTGGGATGGAGTTCGGCACGTTTCTTAATACCAAGACCTAACACCTGGAAGCTTTTTTCTGATCTGCAAGCTCTAGTCTAACATAGGACCTTGTATATGCAGATGATCCGATGAAGAGTTTTGGAGACGGACAGAAAGGGTTTTCTGTACCATTTTCGTGTTCTAGAGGATGGTATGGCAGTGGATTGAACGATTGAATGAAGTAATAAGCATGCAATCCTCATCCTCCACATCTTGGCTATCTTGGAACATCTGCAAAAAAATTTCTCTCAATGAGATTGCCTGCACATCAGGCTGCTCTTGCACCTCAGATTCATGTTCAATTGGAATGTCAATTTGTAAATTTAATCCTAATGTAGACTCAACACATGTTCTTCTGGTTTTTTATCTCTCCTTTGCCAACTGCAACATCATAATCTCCTCATCATCTGAAGGAAGGAAGGAAGGTTCTTTTATCGTCCGCGGAGGCCAATCGGCCTATGGGACCCAAATTACACAGGTGCAGCAAGCCCGTTGCTACCCAAATTAAACCCCCTTCCCCCTCCCCGGGGGAGGGAAAACCGCCTGACAACAAGCTTTGTTGGCAGCTATACAAATATACATATACACATGAATTCCCGGAGAGGTGAGTCCGCAGATCCAAAACCTCCTGGAGGTAGGAGCCAAGGGATCGAACCGGACGGGCGCATCTTGCTTAGCTTCGGGGGGCGCACTGTGTCGCACCAAGAGAATGTAGCGAGCCCGAATCTGACTATAGGCTGGATAGCTCTGGAAGGCATGGCTTTCATCCTCAACAACCCCCAGCGGGCAACACTGACAAAGCCTGTCTTGACGCGGCTCTCCAACCCATCGACCCGTCTCAAGCCGAAGATGGTGGGCCCCTGTTCGAATGGATGCGATGATCCTGCGCTTCTTCATGGGCAACTGAGAACGCAGGTAGAGCTGTGGGCCTCGAACCAGAGTGGGGTTTATGTGTTGTTTGTAGTGTGCCATCTTTACCGTTTTCGAGCATGGTGGTCTTAGAGCTTCCGTGAAACAAGAGTCTAAGTACCCCCTCGCCTATCCCCGCCCGGCTCGTGTGCACGGGCCTTTGTGGCGTCTACGTTCAAAGACGCTAGCCACAAGGCTCTCTTTGTCCTTCCAATAAGCCCCGAAGTCGATTGCGGGGCTCATCGCCACATCGTAAGCCAAGCGTCCCCCATCTTTGGCCACCTTCCGGAAATAAACAATGTGTCTATCAAGGGGCGCATCTTTGCGGGGCATGAATCCGAATCTTCTTACGCAACAAGATCCGATATGGAACGAGGACTTGACCCCAAGTGCCCGCGTCAAAAATGCCTTCGGACCTGCTCTAAGTCATTCCAAGTCGCCAAAGACACCACTTTGGGCCCCACACCTCGACCCCCATACTGGAAGAACTGGCTCCACCGGTGGCCGGAACAAATGTGACTGGTGGCCCCGGTCATACGGCTATGCCCCTGTGGACTATTGTTTTGCATTGCGTGTCTGGCGCCTTCCAACCTCTTGGCGGTCACCAAGGCTTAATGGATGCATCCCAATACATTGAGGGACGGAAATTCCACCCCCGTGTACTTGTAGCCGGGTGTGACCTCTACTATCGCCCACGATAAGTGGCCAGGGAGGTTTGGATGACGTGAGGAGGATATGAGGACCACCTTAGTCTTGGCCGGTTGACATGCATGTCCATCGCTGGCGTAATGTGTCAGTGCATCTAGGTGTGCCTGCATGCCCCTCGGTGTATGGGCCAAGAGGTCCACATCATCCGGTGATAGATGAGCTGCCGGGTGACTCGGTGCAAGAGCTATATATCGCCCCCCATTGGCGGCAAGCTAGGGTTCCAACCGGTCAATGTAAAGTCCAAAGAGTGTGGGTGAGAGGACAACCTTGCCTAACTCCAATGCTACCGGGCAAATGACCGGCCCTTCGGTTGCATGCGCGGGTCGCGGCTCTCGTGATACCAGACATCGCTCGCTAGATCCATAGGGAGCCCCGTGATGGTGCAATCTCGCCCACAACGTTTCCCCGGGAATCGTGGTCGAAAAGCTTTTGCAAAGTCCACAAAACAAAGAAGATGTGTCCTCCCCGATGGTTCTTGTTGTCCCCACCGTGGCCCCGAGTGTGAAGATGTGATCAATGGTCGAATGTCTGGCCGGAAGCCTACCCGGGTAAGTGCCCCGACCTCGCCGCCTGCCCATCCGGGTTACCTCTTTGTTCGAGAATGCCCGCGCCGCGACTTGGCAAACACCGAAATGACCATGATGGTTCCAGAATTGGTCGGACGGTGTGGATCCCCCGCCTTGTAGATCGGAACAACCCCACGCTTGTGGTCCATGATCGGGAAAACTCTCTTTGCAAATACCGTTGAGCAGTTGGCAAAGAAGGGCGGGCACCATGGGCTGTCCTGCCCACTTGAGCAACTCCGCTTGCAGGCCGTCCAAGTCTGCTGCCTTCCCATTAGCCAGCGTTGCAGCCCCTCTTCGACATCTTCTTATGTGATCACCGGCGGACAGGCCATATTGCGGGGCACATCTGTCCAGGTGTTCACGGGGGTCATAAAGGCGCATTGCAGGTCTGCGCTCCCATTGCACCGCCGTAATATTCCCGTAAAGGTCGCGGCGGCCCGCAAAGTACCAGCGCCGATAGACCGAACATTTCTCCTTGGTGCCTTGCCAGGTACCTTGCCTTTGTTTCCTTGAGGAAGGCACGGTAATGGCTGGTGGCCTGAGCTCGCGTGTCCTGATCCACGATGAGGCGGAGTCTTGGCGTTTGCGTTCCTTACAGCGAGCATCAAACCATCATTCGCAGGGAAGCTTGCGGCCTCGATCTCCTCGGGCGTGGGGAGGTCTCCCAAAGCACACAATGTCCGCCTGTTTACGAGGAGCTCAACCAGCTGGTCGGGTTTGTCGCTCCAAAGATGTGGGCATGAAGAATCGTCGGCGAGGGCTTCGCGAGCGTTTCATCGGCGTAACCCTCCACCGCTCATAATCAAAGCGCCAATGATATGTGGTTAACCATGTATTTCAATGTGGCAAGATATCGCTTGTATTATATTTATTGGGGGGGCCGTAGCGATAGCGGGCCAGCTTCACATAGAGTGGGAGGTGATCGATTCGGCCTCCTCGTCCCGAATTTATAATGTGTCTCCGGCGTGAAAATGGCTGACAAGGTGTACATCCTGCGCAGCCACTATGACATAATCCACGACACTAGTTCCGCCATCGTGATTGTCCTGTCTGCAAGTGTACCTGTGGGAAGAGGGCCATTGTGGTAGGCCTTTGCATATGAGCAGGTCAAAAATACCGCACATCGGGAGCAATTGTCTGCCGAAGCGGGTGACCTGACTATCATCTAAGTGCCGTGTGCAAGCTGCCTCTGCGGGATGCAACTGCAGCACGTCATCAGCGAGGGGGTCCAGCCGCATGGCCTGTTCCACCCCTGTCCGCCCATTGAAGTCTCCAAGGAGCACGACTCTGCCCATCCGCTTGTGTTGCTGTATGTCATCATATAGATCGACATATGGGTCCATCCTGTCCACCTCCGGGTGGCTGTGATAGAAGGGACTCTCTGCATGGGGAAAGTAGCAAGCAGCTAGGAAGAGAGGATCTCCGCCAGGGTGGTGCACTCGGATCCACAAGTAGCGGTTATGTATGTCGGTCTTCTGGAGGGAAACCAAATGTGCCAAGGCTACCCGGTAGTAGCAGGCAACCCCACCGGTGCCACGTCTCCCTCAGACAACCATTGAACACTAAAATCTTTGGTACCCCGGCAGGTCGGGCAGACAGTAGCACAGGTGTTCCCATGTCTCCATGAGGAAGATGAGGTCCATGCCCACGGCCTATTGAATTGAGGCTATCGCCCTTTCCGCCACGGGAAACCCCGACAGTTCTAGACCACCCGGGAGGCACAATTCCTATTGAGCGGCCCGGAGATGCTTGTGTAGTGTGTGTCACGGATGGACCAAAGAAGTGGGAGCAAACCGGAAGTTATGGGCGGACTTTGACAAGCGGCGGAGGCGAAGGGGCAAGATTTGGGTGGCGCGGGAGCAGACCGAGTTGTAAGGCGATGGCGGAGGATCGAGGGAGGGAGGCGCGGGGTAGCATTTTGGCGGAAAGGTGTGCGGCTGCAAAGATTTGGTCGACTGCGGGCGCCCCTCGATCTGGCGAGCTCCCTCTGCGTGCCTCCGCATATGCCCTCTCGAACTTCGTGCATCCAAGAACCGTGAACACCTCTCACTCGCCGGGTGGCCTAGGTCTTTGGACCCTACATTGGGACTGGTCACGTAACTGAGCAGTCCCGGACCAGGAAACGTCATGTGCCCAAGGATCTGTGTGTGTATCTTCCGGGTGAGATTCTCTCCCATCTCTTCCGGCAGGCTCCGAACTACCGGGTTGTGGCTCGTCGCTGCGCTCCGCGAGCTTCGGCGTCCGGTGAGGGCACCGCCCCACTCGGCTTTGGTGGCGGCGCGGCGTGATGATGGTGCGACGGGGCCGGGGCTGCGGTATCGGCGTTGAGGAGTTGACCGGTGACCCCGATTGACGTCTTGCAGGTTGTTGGGCTTGCGGTACTGGTGTGTCATGTGCTGCAGCTTCTGTTCTCTGAAGTCTAGAGCTCAGCTCTTGCAAGGTTTGGTCCTGTCTTGCCATCTCCCGCGTGCAGTGCCGCCATTGTTCCGCGCCTCTGCTGGAGGCCCTTGCCTTCTTTGAGCAGCGACATATCGAAGCTCTTTGCATTTGCCAAATCCTTCTCCCGGCACCGATCTTTGCCTCGTTAACCTCCAAGGTGGCTCGCAACCTCCGTTTTGCGGCCGGTAGCCTCCTCAACTTCCAACTGGAGTGTGGCTTTGTCTTGGCGCCGTGCCATGGCATTGGCCTCATCAACCTCGATCACCGGTGAGGCGTGATTGCAAGTGTCTCTCGCACTCTGCCGGTCCTTGTCTGTCTCGCGGCATCGGGGTTTCCATGCAAGCTGCGTATGTCCGCGAAAGCACCGCATTTTTGTTGTCTCTCGAGTGCACCAAGCGGATCTTTGTCATCCGGCCGGTGTGCTTGGGTCTCCAACTTCGGTGATCTGTTGTTTCGCTATCACCTGTCTGCGCAACCGTGGGATGTTGGAGACTCCGAGCCCATAATGCGCACACTGTTAACCTCAACCCGGCTTGGATGGCGCCCAAGGTTACGCTAACCGAGGGGGCTCTATGGGGGCTGGCGGCCGAACTTCGTACGCCGAGCGGCCGGGCCGGGTGTGGGCCTTGGCCGGGCCTCCTTCTTCATGGAGGATGTCTCTCCCTTGCCCGCTAGCGTGCACTTGACGGGGCGCTTCTTGATGGCCCTTCTTGGTTTTCCCAGGCATGCTCGGCCTGCGGGAGGTCAGCAGGTTGTGCTGGAGTTTGCCCGAGGGGTGCTGTGGTCTGTGGAAGCTCACCTGCTAGGGGTTAGTCCGGACACTGGGCTGCTTCTGTGGCCATGACTGGGGGTATGGCACGTCAAGCAAGGTTTAGGCTATGGCAGGGGCTTGTCAGGTCTGGCAGGGCTAGGCAGGCCTTGGCAGGGCTGTGGCCAGGCTAGGCAAGGCCAAGAGCCGGTTGGTTGGGCTATGGCAACGTCAGGCACATGTTGGAGCCTAGCTCAACATTATTCTGTACGCTGACTTCCAAAGGCAGCTCTGGCATACAAAATTGCGCTCAGAATCCAATTTGGGGACCAAAAACGTATGTCAGAGCACCTTTTAGGGGTTTGGGGGTTTTGGGGCTAGAGGTCGCTGGCTGTCAAAAGTGCGCTCAGAATCCAATTTGGGGACCAAAAAAAGAGGATTCACACACGATTTTTTTTCTTCTTAATTCTTCTAATTTTTTGCTCAGCATTTAACTTTTTTCTTTATTCTTTGCCTGCTCTTTTCTTTCTCCCTTGCTTCTTTCTTCTCTTCTTGAATCCTTCTCTTTTCTTCTGTCTGTTCCTGCCTGATTCTTGATGCCTCCTCATCTTTCTTTTGTTGTTCAAGTCTAGCTGCCAGAACTTCATCAGAAGTAGCATACAATTTGCGTTTCAAACGTTCTAAAAGTTTGATTTTCCTTTTCTTTTGAGTTTGAACTGCAACTGCAAGTGCTAACGTAGACAAACTAGTCTGTTGCGCATTATGCAATAAATCATCAGCAAATTGATTAGCCTCAACACATGTCCTAATGTTTCGACCAGGCTCCAAAAGTTGAGCAACCTGATCACCTGCAACCTGATCACCACCTTCCCTAACAATTTGATCAGCCTCTAGATTTTGATGTGCAACTGCAATCTAATCAGCCACACCATCCTCACCTACATATGGGACTTCACATCCTACAATCACATCATTTGGACTGTTAAGAACTTCATAAGCATTGGAAAATTGGGGATCAAGATTGCAAGCTGCTGCAACAGTATTATAGTTGCTTGAATTTAATCTGCACAGCAGCTGAGTTGAATGGCCATATGCCAGTTTTTTTGAAGCCAACATTTATATTAGAAGGAGCAAGTCTTTCTTCCAAAGACTTAGAAACTATTGAAGCCAATATCTAAAAAAATACACGTTCTTCTTTATGGGAAGCCAATTTTCAACACACCATAAAGAATACTACAAGGTTGTTTTATGCTTTTAGACATGTAATGTTTTGAAAAATAATAGGTGGAGAAACAATTGTCTTTTAAAAAGTACATTTATTTTAAGATAAGAAAGCCTTTTGGGAATCAAACCCAAACAAGTCCTCTTTTGAAGGTTCTAGTGCAACATGGCTATGCATAAAATGAGATCTTAGCCTTTTGAAACATGATTTGAATGGTAAAAATACATCTAGATCTGGAGGCTAAAGTCTATGGTAGGTATGTGCTAGCAATTGCAAGATGTGAAGTCCCATGGCTTTGGCCTTTTTTATGGTTTGGATAGTGACATGGAAGCCATGCGATCCCTCCAGGTACATTCTTCTTGAAATGGTCCAACCAGCCACAAAATAGTACGTCAGTGATCCAGCCTTTTTTTGATAGGCCATTATTGCTCCAGGCTCACATCCCAAAAAGAGATTTGTATCTCTCATTCTCTTCCCTTTAAAAACAAACAAATTAGGCAATTTTCCTCCGTGGGCATTGACACAATAGAGAACAATACGCCATTCCCGATTACAAGATATATTTTTTGTCAGATTTCTGATCCTTTTCCTCGCAATGACCCTAATTTCATTTCTACTATCAGCTTGCACTCTAGTTTTGTCTGCATTCCAGATGCGAGAGGGATCTAGATTCAATGAATTGTAAATTGACTGAAGTGTGTCATAGAAATTGGAAATATTGGAGCTAGACACGCCCTTCACTCTAGCAACCTCAACGCATTGAGTCGATCTAAGCAAAACTTCTAGATGCCTCTGTTTGAATCCCCTCTACCACTTAGGACCAGACAAGCCATCTTTAAAAGCGGTAACACGATTTATAGGCATCTGAGCAACTCTCTCCCTCATAACTCCCAAGGTTGCACCCCTACCTTCATCACACAATCCAAGACATCAGTTCACAAATGCCTCTTCCTCCTCAATTGTCAAAGCTCCTGGAACACTCCCAAATTTATATTCTAATATACATACAAATGATTTCTAAGAGTAGTTGGGGGTATAATAGAATGTCTAGCAGCTTTTTTAATACTAAACACTCCATCAATTATGGAGTCCAGAGCATACTGCATAGTTTCGTCAGACCAGGAACCCATCATAGGTTGTCTTAAATTGGATGAGAGCATTCAGTATCATCAGGGGCAAGGGCAAGGGCAAGGGCAGGGGCCATAGTCCTGTTGTTCACAAGGTTCATGATGGTAATAACGATTGGAGGAGGTAAGTGTAATGGACCCATGGTAGACCGCTCGAGTATTCGAACCTTGAATGTGCCTGTGGAGCATTCTCGAGATACCGGCATAAATGAGTAAAAGCGACTACTCATAAACGTCTAGATGGTTTTGCCCAATTGGCTAAGGGCATGTCGGTTAGGAACATTACAATTGGTATTAGAGCAGGTCTCGAGTTCGAGTCTCCATGGGTGCCTATATGCATGGGTAATTTGCAAAGACTTGGTAATCATTGTGACATGGTATGATATAGCCTTGGATGCTCGAGGACGAGCATAGTTCTAGTGGGAGAGACTGTAACGGACCCCCTATGGGGCATTCCCGAGACATCGGCATAAATGGGTAGAAGCGACTACTCATAAATGTCTAGACGGTTTTGCCCAGTTGGTTAAGGACATGTCGGTTAGGAACGTTACAGTAAGGAATTTTAGAGGCAAGAACCTGCATGGACAGCAAAATAACATGCAATAAATACTTGATTGAAGAACATTAAGCCATCCTAATAGTTTATTACCCATTTAAAGAAAGACTGGATACATAAATCTTAGACTAAAATGAAAGAAAATATAACAGTCTAAATTACATATGAAATTGCAGAGAAAGCATATTTACATGCAAAAGTAAATCTGAAGCTGTACAGCATTCATGCAAAAGTAAATCTGAAGCTGTACAGCATTCATGCAAAAGGATATACACAAAGGTATGCAAAACATCATGTATATAACTCAATGAATAGCAATAAAAAATGAAGAAAATTGACCTTGATCTGGCAGTTGAACTTCTACCAAAATGAGAGAGCTGCAAAGCACGGCCTCCAAAGATCAAGTAGAGGAAGAAGAAAGATGAATGAACGGGTATTTTCACTCAAGATTAGCATAGATTTAGGGTTCTTGCCTCTGAATGATCTCTAATGCTTTTATAATATGAAAATAAGTTAGAACTGATGGAGGGAAAACATGAGAGATTAAGTGAAGAGATTACCACGAGATAGATGGAAATTTTTGGAGGGACCTCCAGCACAGAAGAACCAGTTAAATAACTATGACAGTAGGTTTAAGGTCTAAATATGTTGCAAAAAATCTAGAATCTCCCTTCAACCATGCAAAGAAATGACCAAATCGACCACATCCTTTAGGGCACACAACTACTCCATTTGTGGCCCATCGTGGCTCCATTGGCATCGCTCTGCTGCATAATTAGGGTAAGCAGGAGATTGGTTATGTTGAGGACGTATATCAGAGTAGGGAAGGATCGTGGGCCAAAAGAGGGGATGTGGCAGTACCATTTTTCCGCGTTGATACCATCGTTGGAGGGCCCATCTCCATTGACGGGCATCCTCCCTTAACATGGCCATTGTTTTAGTTCCTGCACCTAGTGAAATATAGTATGGAATGTTTTTTTGGCCCCTAAGGGGGGAAGCCCTTGTTCATGTGAGTTTGTGGCATATTCTTTGTATATGCTAGTATATACTTGGAATATATCAATAACTGCTCCAAACCCATTATTAGTTGTAAATTGGCGGTGGCTTCTGTTGCTGAACAACCACTCTCGAAATCGGCTAATCGGAGAGCCTTCTTTCCTCATCTTCTTACTTGTAGTCGTCCAAGGGTGTGGCAGGCATTTTTCTCTGGCTTCTTACATCGTGGCAGGTATTTACTCTGCCTTCCGTGATTGCTTACCTGAGAATCGAAGAAGAGCTCTCTGTAACAGGGCTACCCCTTCATAATTGACCAGAAGCAGTACCACTTTTGTAGGGATCCAAACGTCGTTCCTCTTATCTTCTTTAGTATATTGCTATGGCGATGGTATTGGGGTGTCTTGTAGCCAATGAAACTGCCACATGTATCCCCAATCTGGCCAAACAACTAAAAGAAACATGGTCTGAACGATTCATATATGTTCGCAGAACTTTGAGATAAAGGGCATCATAGAGCCGAAAAGAACAAGTGTCATTTTTTTTTTTTTTTTTTTTTAATACTGACTCAGAATAAACAAAAGCCCACAAATATGGACGAATTTCAATCATTTCTCTAAATGGGCGTCCTTAGCCAGGGATCCAGCTACGTCTTCATCCTAATCATGTAGATCTGCCCTGCAACGAATTAAGTGATATCTTCTTGAAATTAAATATATTATTTATAAGAGAATCAATGTAACATGTTAGTGTTTGATAACTTTCTGTCATTTTGCTCACCCATTAATTTGGTGCAGATATGGTTTCAGCCATTAGATTGTCGAATGCCCGGGTATATTTCATTCTATCAACTGGTATATCTTTTTATCAAATACCTAATAGATGTTTAAAAAATTTGGCATGATATTGATTTGTATATGAAGCAATGTTATTGGCCACCAAGTATCCACGTATGTGGTTTTTTGTTACAACCAGTTGAATGGAGCTATAGGCAAGGACATGATTTACCTCAGCCATGGCTTGAGAATGAAGGCCCAGTTCTTCACCAAATCCTTCCTATTATGCTTGTTGAGTTCATGATAAAAGCTAGGAGTACATGAAGTGAGATTATTTTTATTAGTTTGAGCTCCATTGGCAGGTGAAAATCTCATTTAGCAAGTAATAATTATGGCCAATTCATTCTCTCACTGGGAGGGTTATTTTATTGGTCAGCATGGGGCTTCTTCACAATCGTAGACGGATGTTGGAAGTGCTGAAAGCTGCACTAGTGTTGGCATATTTATGGTAAAATCTTTATGTAAAAATGTCGATCGCATTTCCATATTATGAGAAGGTTTGAGGGCTCCCTATTTCACATCTTAAGCTTATATAAACGATGAAATGTTGCCTATGCTAGCAAGTCTTATGTTATTTTTCATGCTCACGAAATAATAAACCTCACATGGAATGTATAGAAGCTGGCATCTACATGCTTATTTTTTGAATAGCCTATAGGAAGTATGTGCAATATGCTTGCAGCGTACTCAATTTGTGGATGTTAACTTGTGCCGAGACTATTATAATTTTGAAAAAAAAAAATTGAATTCATATTAATTGGAAGCCAATCCCTAATAAGTGTACAACATGCATAATAATTTGAAAATTTGGAGACAATACTGCCAATAACTTCTTTGACCACTTACTCCCTTGATTGTTGGTAGTAAAAAGGTCACATCCCTTAACTTCAGGTTCTGCATGGCAAGAACTTGAAGGAATCTTGATATATCTTTCACATTGGGTGTGCTTCACAGTGAATCTTTGTATAATCTAAAGAATATTGCAGTATCTTAGAGAATCTTAATAGATTCTTAGAAAACTTAAAATCTCTTAGGATATTGGGTAGTCTCAATGGAATGTTGATAAGTCTAGAAATTTTTATAGAAGCTTGGGAAATCTATACTTCCCAACGTACATACATTCGGTTTCGTACGCTCCCTCATAGTACAAAGACTTGTATATAAAAATTAAAATAATATTACATATTACACCATTGAACATGACATCCCACATATCAAGAAATTGAACCATTGAATTAAACCCCCCCCCCCCCCAAAGTTGTGTTTGCTGATATTCGTGTAGGGAGTCCAGCAGTCGGCAAGGAACTCCAAAGACATACGCCCAAATATGTGTATTGTACGTGTGTAGAATGCACTTCACAACCTTTGGTTTAATCCCATATTTGTAACTCATAATTAACTAAAACTTGTTAAAAAACGAGTTGCGCTTAACGATGGCTAAGGTTGTTCGAAATCGACATCCAACGGTCCGAGCCTACCGATGGATTGCCCTACACGAATATCAGCAAAAACAACTGGATGAGATTGAAAGGCCAAGACTACTATGTGTAGCAAAAGCAATATGCAAAATCAACCCTCCAGCACATGTCACGTCATTGCAAGGAAGAGTTTGATCCAAAATTCGAGCAGATATGTGATTCATCATTTCTTGAAGGGACGACTAGAACACTATGATTAAAAGCAAGTCCAATGACATTGACATGTGACATGACAATCTGTTTTGTAAGTTTCGCATGGAACTATACAGTGGGGAACGAAATATTAACTGCTATTTAGTTAGCCATTTGGTATGCTATTTCTTGGCAAGTGGTTTAAGTAGAGTTCTCTTTCAAATGAGCTGGAATGCAGATCCTTTTAGCTTCTTATCAATCGGTCCATGTCAATGGCTAGAGGATGTTATATGTTCTGGTCTAGACCAATCCTAATTAAAGATGCTTTTATGACCGGTAATTTTATTAAACTTGTAACCAAACTGTTATGAAACCATTTTAGTTTCGATTCTCTATGCCTTGACCTTTATTTTATTCTCTATATGTAGCTTTTCTTTTTACTTGCAGCATCAGATTTCGTCTATTTTGAGCCATTGATCATAGAAATATTCCATGACTGATTCCAAATAGAGATGCCTTGGCCGTGCCTTGATCGCTTGATGGGATCAAACTGCCATTTCCACGTCAGCATATGATTTAGAACTATGGCATCCAAGTCAATGATGCAGTCAATCACAAACCAAGGCATATTCCTATATTTAATTCAGAGCAAATTAAACTTCCTAGTTTAGGAAATTGAACTCTCCTACCATAGGCAATTCTAGCAAACTTGAGAAGTTTTTAACAATGTGCAATACAACAATTTTGAGCCAATTCAGCAATTTTGAGGCACGACGACTGCAAACGGCCGATTAATTAAACCTGATTGATCAGCATGAGGAACAAGCAAGTGGAAAGAAACATCAAACCAGGTGAAATCAGATGAAACAGAACAGAATGGGGAGGCAACAAAGCCGCTCTGCACCCTACGTCCCTGCGTCCAAAGAAGCTTGGACAAAGCGACAGCCATGGCATATGACAGAGATGCTTCTCTACCATCATGGCTCTTGCATCAATGGCACCATCACCTCCACATTTAGCGCCTTTATCCGTCCCAAGCAAGCAATAGAAATGCAACCTGCATAAAGGCCTGCACATGCTTGCCTTTAAAACAAACTTTTTCTTCTCTATGATCTGTACACTTAATATAACCTATGCTGCAATGAAGTTATCCCCAAGGAAACAAGCATCACGAATGCATTGTGCACAAACACCTGCAGCTCCAGAGAGCACATGCATAAAAACACCAGAAGAATCAGAACTTTTATGCAGAAAGACTCTCAAAACATGTAATCATTTGTGGAATATAAGATACTCATGAATGTTCATGGGATGAACATTGCAGACATGTAGCAGGTGAGAAGAAACTTGAAAGTGATATTCCAAAATTTGGTAGCCCATGAGAATACTGGACTGAACCAAATGGCTATCATGGTAGGGAGTCTTTATCAGCAGAACAACCCAAGAAGACCAAAACTATAAATGATCTCTAAAAATGAATTGATGTCCACTGTATGAGAAGTATCTAAATTATGAAGGTAAATAGTACTTCTGACATGTTTGTATTTGTTGACTTCAATATGAAACTGTTTTTATGTATTGTTATCCAGTTTTTCTTATAAAGTTCAAGTTCTCACGATGAGAAGTGCAGTTTGTGATTTCATTTGTAGTTACTTCTTTTTTTGTTTTTTTTTTTTTGGGATGATCATAAAATCACATCCATTCATGTGATTTATGAGCATCTTAACAATATTTCTGATTTGTTTGCTTGCTTGGATTGTGTGTAGGTGGCCTAGAATGGTTGTCACCATTCTTGCTGGTTTAGGTTTCAATTCCCTAGCAGGCCATAATTTTTTTTTAGTAGGTTTAGTAGTGTTATTTGCAGAGAAATTGCATGTTTATTCAAGGCAGTTGTTGCACCATACTGGGGATTTATTCTTCCACAAAGGTAAGTTCATGCTCCAAGTGAGTATTTTATCAGGTCTATGGAGGTGTACCAGCAAGAAAATTAAGAGTGATGCAGGTCCACAGAGGTTTGCATCTGACTCATTTAGGTGTCTACTAGGTCTATTAAGGGAATTATATGATCCATTGTGTGCAGGTGCTGCTCCGTCAAGGGTAGTAAGTGTTCCATTGTGTGCAGGTGCTGCTCCATCAAGGATAGTAAGTGGTCCATTGCATACATGTACTGCTCCATTTGGGTTTGATCTCGGGTCACTGAGGACATGAAATAGATCCATTCATTACGATTGGTCCACTTAGGTACTCATTGTTGTCCAACATTATTGCTCCATTCAAGAACATACATAACCATCTGGGTGCTCAGACCCCCGTACTTTGGACCATTCTAATTTGGACATATTAAGTGTTTTTAATAAAAAAAAATTGTTGTATGTTAGTATACATCCTAGGGCACATGATTGTAATTTTAGATTGCAGGTTTGATAGGTTGTTGATGTAGATCATAAGGTTTTTCTGTTAAGTGAACCATTGGTGGGTACCCTCCCTTGGTTCATCAGACAAAAGGATGGTAGGCCATATTTAGAGTCACAGAGGTAGAGAATTAGACATCATTCACTTTCCATTTCATGCCTATTAGGAGCTTAGCGAGGTAGCAGCGTAGACCAAGTCGTGCTCTATGACACGAACGACTGATGCAATATTGCATCAAATATCCTATTCAGTTTTAGAGAAAAATAATCTTAGCAACCATCAGAGGAAGCTAATGAGGGATATTCTGAGCTCTAGCTAATCTTGAAACATCTGTTATATGCCTCTTCACGAAATTAAAAATAGAAGCCAGACAAAAAAAAAATCCCTCCTTGCCAACTTTGAGCGCCTAACGTTAGGAATACAAGCAAGCTCTCTTTGATACGTGTACAGGAATCACAATATTGAAAAGAGTTTGTAATCTAAATGAAATGTTTCATAAGAAAATGTTAAAATTATGATACCGATCTTTTCCAATCAAAATTGTGGAAAAGAAAGCAACCATACGACCTATTGAAAATACTAGCGATGCAGCCGGTTTGCAGCCAAACCATATGAAACTCTCAGTGGTGCCAAATCAGGTTGAAAAAAGCAGCACATAGATGAAATAGATATTCTAAACAAGGTGCACCCTGGAGTACCACAGTCGTCGGATTCATCGATCCTACGACCCAGATCGTACGTTGGGGCCTATGAGCACCTCTCGTTTCGCTTATAGTCATTTATGATTGGAGGCACCTATGATTTTGAAATATGAAATTTGATTTCACCTAAGGTTTTGAGGGAATATCGAACCTCTATATTTAGAATATGAAGTACGGGGGCTCGAAACTCTACCAAAATAACTCAATGTCCTAATAAGACCACTTTAACCAATATATCCAGTGAGCTAATATAATTATTTTTTAACTTGAATCTATATATATTTATTTATTTTTATTTTTTTTTTAGCACACCAGCCCTATCGGGCTTACAGCCTTTCTTGCAATTGTAGCCTATCCACATGTAATTTCCATGTCATCAAAATCTGATTTGACTTATTTTGCACCATCAGATCTTGGCTTTTGCAAATCTAAGGCCAGGGAAATTAGAAAATCTTCCAAAAATGGGCACGGAGATGGAAAGGGTCACGGAGTAACTTCCTTTTCTTTTTTTCAAGCCTCCTTTGAAGCTCTACCGAAGAGCTTTCGGCGTGGCCCTAGCACATTGTGTTCTATTGTTCCTTTGTTGTTCTCAACTTGGCTATCCCAGCTTCATGGCATGGCCTTGGCAATTCTCTAAGATTTTAAGCTTTACCTCGCTCTGCTGTACCAGGGTGGCGAACCAAGTGGTTTAACGGAGTTAAAGGATTTTTTATTTTTTGGCTGCCTATTGCTTCGGAATCTACCATGGCGAGGAGCTTCGTTAACCATTTTGCAATCTTCCACAGACCTAGGCAAAAGCAAATGTTTAATTTTCATACAGAAGGGGCCAGCCACAATGCCGCTCTTGGCGATGGCGGGATTTGCGTTTGGCGATATTTGGTTCCGTGGAGCTAGTTTGGCAAGCACTCTATTGCAACTGGAGCAACTAGATTAAGGCAAGTGGGAGCACTGTACTGCAACTGGAGCAACTGGATTAAGGCAAGCGTTTTCCCATCCTTTACTCTGCAAAATCGAAGTTCAATATATGGCACCTTCTTGGTTTATGCTTAAGTTTTGGTACTTCTCCAAGTCCGAAGGTTTAACTCTTATTTTTCAGAAGAATCGACCAAAGGGCAGACTAGTCTCAGCTATTTATCCTCAGACTTTTATCTAAATGCTTGTGAAGACAATAGCCTATGATGCATCTAGTTTCTCGTATGTCACAAAGCAGACTAGCAATAACACATGTAGCTATGGCGAAGAAATATAGAAATTTAAGTCTAATTTCAAAATGATTTCCCATAAGCCTGTTCCTCCCCTCAGCAATCCTATGCCAGTTTAATTTTACATTTACAATCTTTGACAACATGAGTTAGGTACTGCTTACAACACCTTAGATCTAGATGGAGATCATAGTGTACAACCTGTGCCTCTTACAGAATGAGAAGTTGCCAACTCTAGCAGAAAGAGATACAAGTGTAGAATCTGAAACTCATGCATCATGAGCTTTATAGAACCATATTGTAGATTCTGCAGCAAATAATATAGATTTTGCATACCAAGAGGTCCTCTTAATTGGAGATGAAAGGTTGCTAGTGTGGTTTAACTTGTATCTTCAATGGATGGTTATTCTATGGGGCACTACCTGTGCACCTGGACCTTAGGGAGACTTAAAAGTTCTGGGTTTTGTGATGGGATAATATCATGGACTCAAGTGGAGACTGGTTCCTTAATCACATGGAAGTATCAAAGTGTAGCCTTGAAGTGAGATGTACAATAGGAGAAATTTACTCTGTTGCTCTGATAAATAATAAGCAGCAGGCAGATACATGAACTAAGATGAATATGTAGCATAATAACAGGGGGTTTTTTTGTGTTTTTGTACGCTTTTCACAAAGGTTTTCCTAAGATTTCATGGCGTATTCGAATGGATGTACTAATGCGTATATCTAGAGTGCACCATTTCTTAGTCGTTGATTTAGCTTTTTTTTTTCAATGGTCCAACATCCAAGGGCTCACAACAAAAGCCCTCTTTTTATTTTAGGGGCTGAACATGCAAGCATTTGGTTTGCATGTGCAGAAGAGCAGAAAGCTTTAGTGCTTTAGTGTAGAGGATGATGCGGCCGGATGCTTGCTTCAGCAGTTTGTGGTACATATTCAAAGTTTCTATGGCATGGTCTGGTGGGTTTCAAGGCAATAGTGTATTGATATTCTTATTTACATGTGAGCAAATTTTAAGTGGTGAAATTGGCCTGGAGCTTGGCAACGAGTCCAGCAGGAATATTGAAAGCAAGCTGCAAAACATGCGGAGGGTTTATACCCCCTGCTATGAAGTCAATACGAGCCAACGAGATCCCTAACTTGTTCAGCCCTGCAAAAGTCTGTACATTTAATCCGTTCACTGCAGACCCCAGCCTGTTGAATGCTGCTGGGTTTCTTAGCCTGGTGGACAAGAAATCTGTGGACACTACTTCCCCAGCTGGCTTGCACGTCAAACCATTCACAGAGGTTCCTGTAAGTATATGTAAACAGATTCATTCATATTCAAATGCCCTGTTTCTTGCTTGGAATTTAGCAGTTTTGTTGTTTGATTCCGTCGATTAAGCAGATAGTCGCAATGGGCGGGAAGTTTTAGCCATTTTTATTGAAGCAAAAATAGTGTTCTTCGGGACATCAAGCAGGGCAAAATTGCGACCGTTTCTGGGGAGAATGTATGTTGGAACCGGACCATTATGTATGGTTTTATAAGTGATGGAAATGGAGGAGGAATAGGAGAGAATGGAGCAGGCCATGGAGGTAGAATGTTTAATCCAGAGCTCGGTCTTGGAATGGGCCCTGGAATATATTCTGAAAATGCAGCAGCGTTAGTGTCTCAAGAAGGGCTTGAAGCAGTGTATAGAACGGGGGCTCGCATAAGAGGGTTTAGGGGATTCTCACTGGAATTTCTTATGTAGACGAACAGAACACAAAGAGAAAATGGGAGTAATGCAGGACCCTAGCATCGACCGCGACTAAAAATGCTATTCCCATGAATGTCACAATCGGCCTCCTGAATCATATCTTTGTTGAAAGAGAACCAGATGTAGGTGGTATGTCAATATCATCCCTCCAAAGATAAATGTCTTTGCAGGTAAACAGAGCTTGAGAATGAAGCACACACGCATTGAATGCTACTCAACATTGGGGTTCCAATTGTAAAGAATGTGGTAACCATGCCAAGAAAGATTGCATGTTTGCAAGATGCGAGAACTTCTTTGTAAAAGTAGAGGGTTTGACTGCCCTACTCATGTGAAGAGCACTTGGGTTCCTGCTGTTAAAAGAAGAGAGAGGCAAATATTAGAAGCTTCTGCTGTAGCTTCTGGTTATTTATTGCCAAAATCAAAAAGAGCTAGAAGCTTTCAATTTGTTTCTGCTCATGCCAGTGAATCACTAGGGGCCATACCTGCTTCACCTGGCAGTTCATATGGATCAGATGCTCAGCCTTCTAGATCAGGTCATTTCTCTTGTAGATCTCTTTGTATTCTATTTTGCACTTGTTCTCATGCATTTATTAAGTTGTTCTTGTGTGTTACCTTAAACCCTATCCCTTTGGTGCTTCTTTGATAACGTTTATCCATTCTAACTCTTTTATTTAGTGTTTCAATATATCGAGTCCGTCAACTAAATTTTGGTTGCTTATTTCAGCATCAAACTGTAAATCTCCTTTTCCTGCTGAAGTCAGGGCACATGCCATATTCAAGTGTATCCGAGTGACTGGAGTTCTTGATGGTTCAGATGAATATGCGTACCAGCCTACTGTATGCCATATTCAAGTGTATCCGAGTGACTGGAGTTCTTGATGGTTCATATGAATATGCGTTTTGTAATTATCCATGTTTGGCCTTTATCCATGTGATTACCCTGCGTATTTCTTTAAATGAATACGACCCTTATTATCCCATTGTTTAGAGTGGAATAAATGGTGTGTTGCATTTCATCCTTCATGAACTTCATTCTTGTATTGCAATATTCTAATTACTGATAATGAATGAATAATGAATAAACTAAATTGTTTTAAATAAATATATCAGTATAATACTTATGCTTGCTTTGTTAGGGCCCGAAGGGCCCAAATTTTTTTTTTATTATAATAACCAACACATAACTACCATTTACATTAATTAACATAACCATTACATCAAACACTTTTAAATTAAAACCCCCTTGAAACCCCCTTTGGTTTGGGTGCATATTCACACGGGGGGTGACGTCGGGCAGCGAGAGCCCCTATAATTATGTTTTGCACGTACAAAATCAACACCATATAGTATATTACCTCAAATCTTATAGTATTTTGCAAATCTTATTATACAGTATAATAAATTCCATACATCCATACCCCACAAACGAGGAACTTTGTGTACGGTGTAGATTAAGGAATAAGGGGTGAATATGCCTATCCAACAGCTCTCGCTGCCCGGAGTCACTCCCCGTGTGAATATGCACCCAAACCAAAGGGGGTTTCAAGGGGGTTTTAATTTAAAAGTGTTTGATGTAATGGTTATGTTAATTAATGTAGTCAGCAGAGCAGGGGTATTTTTGCTGATTGCCTATAGTCTCATAAGCCCTCTTGCCTTTTGCCTTTTCTAGTTATTATGCAAAGTTGTGAATTCCACTTATTATGCAAAGTTGTGAATTCATCTTTCATTGAAAAGCTATAAGCTCCACAGATTCCATTTGGAAGAAACGTTTTTATTTGAGTCATTGATTTGTGTTGTATGGACAAGTCTCATTCTAGTTTTCAGGTGCACAAAGAAGCAAGTTATACTTTCACAGTAGCTTCTGGGAAAAAACTAGAAGAGAAGGCACCAACTTACAGTATCAAGTCAGTTCAGTAGTTTGCTAGCCCATAATCTTCGTATGCATGTGTCCCAAAATGATGGCTCCTCCTTGGTCAAATGCATCTGTACATGATCTTCTGCCACTTCAATGAGTTGCTCTTCTGCTAACTTGATGAATTGCTCCTTCCTGCAAATCAATAAAATGACTTACATGGCATTCCCGAAGTACTAAGGACATCAAGCATGTAAAAACTTCTAGCCATGCATGATCATTCTTGTTCTCTACATTTGTTTGTCTTTTTAGTGCAGCAGAGCCGTCAGCTCCCATCCAAAATCATACAAATATATATAGCATTTTGAAATGTAATTTAACACACCAAACTGACTTCCATGTTCATTATTCTAATGTCTCTACAGTGGGAATCAATTGAATACACAATGCACAAGCAATAACTTTTACGTTACTTTTAAAAAAGGGATAAGGGAACCCTTTCATGTTGCATCTGTCCACAAATTTACACAGGCATTTGTTAGTAAGGCCTGTTACTGTACTGCAGATATTTGAAAAGGTGTTTCATCCTGGTCATGACTTCCCTGTTTGCATGAATATGTAGCAAAATAACAGGGGGTTTCAGGGGGATTTGATATAGATATAATTCTTGAAACCATAGACCATACTAAAACAATTCAATGGGTTATTATAAAAAAAAAACATAGATTTAAGATAAAAAATAGTCACATTAGCTCACTGGTTAGATTGGTTAAAGTAGTCTTATTAGGACATTGAGTTATTTTGGTAGAGGTTCGAATCCCCGTATTTCATATTATAGAGGCTCGATATACCATCAAAACCTTAGACAAACTCGTATTCGACATCTTAAAATCATAGGCGTCCCCAATCATAATTGAGCATAATCGAAACGAGAGGTGTCCAGAGGCTCCAACATACAGTCTGGGCCATCAGATTGACACTGTGGTAGTCCAGGGTGCACCTCGTTTAGAATATTATACCAGGATTTATTAGTGGCAGAATGGTGAAATGGTTTGAAAAAGATTGAAGTTACTTCTGTGACGACTTCTAACAACCACCTTTACAAAGACAATTGGGTTCCTGCTGACATGTCGAAGTGTCAAGTAAATTTTTCTCGGTTTCTTCACAGCTTCTAGTTAAAGTGCCTTTCACTGTCATTCTCTATTCCTCTTGGTTTGCTGCAGACTGGAGGTATAATCCAAATTACTACAAAAGAATTTCAATATTAACTCTGTTATTACCACCTCTTCACCTCTAGATATGCTGCCCATCAATTATGTCCGCTTATAGTTATTACAGTTGTGTACACGCTTAATTAAAAGCACCAAGTAAACCATCATGACTAGATTTTGCTGTGAATACCCCTCACCAACAATGGAATGTTAAGCGGGCGACTTTCAAATGTAGGCTATATTCTTTTTATCTCATTATGTCATTAATCTTTATTTTATGCCATCATGATTGAGCAATTCTTGTTGTTGTACTGCATAAAATTTCTTATGTCTCTTAAAAAGTTTATTGATTTGAAGAACCTTACTTTTGAGCAGGATTACATGCAGAACATGGATTGATATGATATTTTGCCTGTTCTTTGCCCCATATGTCGTTCTCTTGTCAATGTGTATAATGCGCTAGAATCTTATTCTGTTGTCTCTTGAAGGTTGGCAAAGAAAACTATGGGTCATGCTGTGAATTCACGACATTCTATTCACATCTTAAGCTAGTGGCATGGCATGCAATGCAATGGCAATGGCAATGGCATGCTTGATTGTGTTGTAAACAAGCAGAAGGAAGTTAAAACTAGGAAGATCTGCAATATGTAGTACTAGGCTGTGCTACTTTACTCATAAGATATGATAGTACTTTGACCAGCAGGCTTTGCTGTTTGAGCGTCCCTATGATTGTGACCGTCATGGTTAACTAATGGAAATAGTGCATAGTAGCATGATAATACGATAAAAGAACTTCTAGAGCCACCTCATTGGCTAGGCTACTAGACTATTGTAATAATAGTTTGGAGCCTCCATGGTCATTTTAACTTTTTAGAGGCGTTGTATCAGCTGAGGATTTTCATGAAATTTGGGTATAGAACTGGGGATTTTCATGAAATTTGGGTATATCTGTATGTTAAGGATGAGAACTAACATCCTCTTCTAAGAAATGACACAGCTAAAGATAAAATGTGATCACTAAGGCAATGCAAAGGACAAAAAACTATGATAACACAAACTAACAATGATACAACTAAAGATCAAATGTGATCATCAGATCTCTATTATTGTTGAAACCATATAGATACTGCAACAAAGCATTTGATCATGTAGAAAAATAGTGTCTTATTGGGATCCCTAGTCATTAACGTTTCTGCATATCAATAGCCATTTTCAGCATACTTGTCTTTGCTTAGATGGACAATTAGATTGAACTTGATGGTTTGTTAAAAGCGTTGCAATTAACACCATTGCTAACTGTTCCCATTTGTAGGAACCAAGATCTAGAGCACGAAATATGCCCCAAATATTTGTTCGCCCTTAGCCAGCTTGTTTATCTTTCAAGCTCTCTTTCCTGTGGCAGCCATAATGGCCACTACATCTATTTGTGAATAGAGCAAAATATATTTGATGAGAAATGCTAAGCAAATGTGTCATTTTCTAAGTTATCCAAGTAGCACCTCCTCCGCAACCAAATCCCATGTGGCAGGCTTCAATGTCGATTGGGACTGTTAGTAGGAAAAAAGGATGCTCAGTCAAGTAAAATAGAACATTTCTTCTTTAGGGCTCTATCCTTCTTAGAGGTCAATCTGTCATTCTGTAGACATGGTTAGGATTTAAGATTTCATGGTTCATGCACGAAGAAGCTTGCATGTTGTGCCACAAAAAAGAAAAGACCATTTCATTTTAACCCAATAAGCTGCAATTGCATGGACCCTCATGCATTTGAACAAGAAGAAATGTTACATTGGATAACACCATTTTCTATTGTGCAATGAGAGTTAAGGAGCATGTGACACTAAATTTATAGGAGATTAGCTGTTATTGAATATGAAGATCCAATCCAAACACTTATCCCATAGTACAACCAAAATCAATTGAATCTATGGAAGTACTCTTCTATGATAAAGATGACAGGCCTTGTCTCATCTTTACTAGTAAACAAGCTTGATAGTTATGAACAAACAATGTTTTGGAGGTATAAAGATGGAGGCATATTCTCTTGATCCTTTTGAAGAACTTGTAGGCAGTTGTATATTTGTTTGCTCTTTAATATATCCACTTACGAATACTCTTCTTCCAACATGAACGTTTCTAGCATCATCCTCATAATGTTTTCTGTCAACCTATCTAGAAATCCCAGGATAATTCGACAAGCCTAAATCTACTACCAAGTCTTGACCAGTTCGGCCTTTGCTAAAGCCTTCTGGTGCGCCTTTTGCTAGTTTTTTATTTTTTTATTTTTTTTTATTTAAGCTATTTTGCTTTAATTAAGCAATTTTGCTTGGACAGTCAATAATGATCCAGAGATCTCTGGTGACATTAGAATTCATGACACTATAACATTTGAGCTTATATCAAACATGTGGTGCTCATTTGAAAAAATAAATTTTAGATTGCTTGACTCCATATTTAATCAAGCAATTAAGCTTCAATAATAAAAAACGATCTTGAGATTGTTATTTATGCAATTTTGATTCAATTAAGCAAAATCGCTCGGACAGCCAATAGTGATCTAGAGATTTCTCATGATACTAGAACATGTGCAGATATACTTTTTAACCTGATGGTATACGGAAATGTTACTGGTGTGTATATTTAGACCCCTTAAAAATTTCAAGCAATATTGTTCATAAGGGACAGATTTTGATGATTTTCATGGCCTGTGGACCTTGAGAACTTTCAAGGTCGATTTAGGGCATAGGTATTATTGGCTAAGGCCAAACAATTCTTCTATCTGTGACCTTAGCGCCAAGCGACTAGTATTGTCGCCGGAAGGCTAACAAATGCAATACTTGGCGGATTTGTCTTAGAGCATGTCGGACCTGCCTCCTCCGACCAACATAAGGAAGTTTAAAGCCGATGAAGCCGCTTTTTCTGCCTTGGCCGAAAACAGGTAGGCATCTGTATGTCATTTCAAATCATTTCGAATCTGCAAAGAATCGATAGGTTTGATGTCTGGTTACATTTGGGGCTTTTGCTCAGCAATACTGAAGCACTAAAATGGCCGCACAAAGGGCTTATCAGATCACTGAAGCGCTAAAATGGCCGCACAAAGGGCTTATCAGTTCACAGTGATGAAAAGAAAATCGGCTGTATAAGTGGTTGCATGGGCTTGGCTGAAACAAGCATACAAGTTCTAGCTTGGATTATGGCATATAAAGGAACATGTATCAGTTATCTACCTTACACTACAGAATGATACAGGAGATACTTACATGCTGTTAGCTTTGGCATTCATGGCAATGGCATAAAATCAGTAATGCAAGGATGTGAGTGCGGATAATAGTGCAGATGGGTACTTTGATCTTAGTATTGGATTTAATCCAATATGACTTCATGCATTTCATAAGAGGCTTTTGGGAAGCTAAGCATCTGCATCCTTCTATAGCTAGTGGATTTATCTCTTTAATCCCTAAAGTGGACAAGCCTACTGAGTTTTCTGACTGGAGACCAATATCTTTAACCAATACCACCTATAAGATCTGTGCCAAAATTATTGCCTCAAGAATCAAAGATTATCTTCAGAACTGTATCAGTGGAAATCAGAGTGCTTTTCTCCCTAATAGGTTTATTCTTGAAAACTATATTGCTGCCATGGAAGGGTTGCATTGGAATAAAATCTCGAATCAAAACTGTGTTCTCCTTAAGTTAGATTTTAAAAGAGCCTTTGATAACATTAGATGGGATTTCATTGAATATGCTATGAAAAAACTCGGTTTTCATGATAAAGTCATCCAGTTAATCAATGGTCTGAATCTTAGATCAAGTTCAGCAATTTTAATTAATGGTTCACCTAGTCCTTTTTTCCCTTTGGAAAGGGGGGTCAGACAAGGTTGTCCTTTGGCTCCCTATCTATTTATTGTGGTGGCTGAGTTGCTGACTAAGGCTGTCATGCATCATCAAAATGTTGGAAATTTGACTGGGCTAAAGCTTCCAAAATCCACTGATTCTATTTGCATCCACCAATATGCTGATGACACTTTCTGCTTCCTGGAAAATAAGGATGATAATATTAATCTTTTTATGGATATCTTGAGCCAATTTAGTGCAGCCTCAGGTGTGGACCTTAATTTATCTAAGTGTGTTATTATTGGTGATAATGACACTAATGTGCCTGGGATTAAAGTTATTAAAACCTCTGAAGTCACCAAACTTTTGGGAATGCCTTTATCTTTAAATTCAAATCTTTCTGGTCTGTGGTCTCCTATTGTTGAGAAAATCAGAGCTAAACTTCATACATATAGAAATTCTCTATCTCTGGCTGGTCGAGTGGTAATTGCTAATCAAGTCCTCACCAGCTCCCACATTTATTTCTCCACTGCTCTTGTGGCTCCTGCCTGTGTCTATAAACAGATTGAGAAGATCATAAGAAATTTTATCTGGAATGGTAATAACTTAGTCAATTGGAACACAATCACCATGAGGAAGAAAGAGGGTGGTCTAGCATGTAAAAACATTCATAAACAAGCTCAAGCTCTTGCTGGTAAGTTTGTTTGGAAAGCCCTCAGTGGTTCTAATAGTGCTGCTTCCAAATTCATTAGATATTGGCTAAAGGAGAGTTCTCCTCTGGGTCATCCCTCAGTCCCTCATGAGCTGCCGAATTCTGCCTTTTGTGAAGTCTCCTTGGCATCAAACATGTCTCCTCTTATGAGGAATATTATGAAGGCTTGGAATAATATTTTCTCGGCATTCAAATATGAGCAGGATATAAGTTTTCATTCTGCCATGTCCATCTTTTGGTCTCCTACTTTTAAGGATCATCCAAACCATGTGCTTGCTCTAAAACACCCTCAAACATACAAAAAGTGGAGTTCTTATGGTATCATTAATCTGGGAGATCTGTGGCAGAATAACAGATGGGTAACCTGGTCTAATCTCAAATCTACTATTAGGGGTTCCCAAACTGATAAAAAAATTTACAAGCACATCAGGAACATTGTGGAAAATTCCAATATTAATCAGATCCTGCATAGTAATTTGGATTGGTGTTTAAATAAGAAGAAGTGCTATAAGGTAAAGGATGTCTATAATTTCCTTCATCAGAGTCCTCATCCTCCCAAGTCTTCCAGTGTTTGGGGAATTGATCCTACTGCTACCAATTTCATTATAAAAAATGTTTGGAATTCTTATGCTGCAAAAAAGGTTTCCTTCTTCATTTGGCTCATTGCAAACAAAAGTGTTCCTTGCCTTCAGGTTATTAACAGCAGGAATCCTAATGTGTCTCCCAATTGCCCTCTAAATTGTAATAATATTGAGGATTTTGAACACATCTTTTTCTGTTCTAAGTTGGATTCCTTATGGGGTAAAAGCATGTTAGGGTGTACCACTTTTGGAACCTGCAAAAGTACATACACTAGGTACTTCAGAACTGGGTACTTTCTCATTTTTCTTTTCATTAAAATTAGTACAAAAGTCCAAAATAAAAGTAAAGGACGTGTTAATATTTAAAGTTAAGATAAATATAATGCTATCGAAGACCAAAATATATATAAAAGTTCTAAAATGTACCTTTTATTGATATATTACACAGGTACCCAGTACCCAGTTCTGGGTACCTTTTTAGGTACTTTTTTAGTCACTAAATAATACTTTTTAAGGGACACCCTAACATGCTTTCACCGGTCTTGGATCAATAGATATTTTGGTAACATTGATAGATCTACTATAATAAATCTCTTACAAGGAGAAGACACTTACAAAAATACTATTGTCTATTTATGCCTATGGAATATCTGGAAATCCAGAAATAGATGTTTATATGGCAAAAAAAGGTTTTCTATTACATGGATCAAATTGCATATTAAGTATGACATTGAGCTTTGTGCTACTGCACATAGGAAATTATTTGCTGACAATTATGACAGGTGTTGGGATCAAATTGGTGAATTTGTGGGGTATCATCTCTTGTTCATTTCCAGGCTCACATTTAGAAATGCTAATTGAGTTTTTTTGCTTAGGATACATGGAGTTGTGCAGAGGTCCACATACAAACAGATACTTTGTCAGTAAGGATGGGGCCTCTTTGAGAAATGAACTGGCCAGATATGGTGATCACAGAATACATGAGCATCAAGTCTGCTATCCTCCACATAATCATTGGACACATAAGCAGATAATAGATGATGAGGAGATTAGGACAAAATCGGAAAGGTTATGGGCTTCAATCTTCTCAAGAGAAGTGATGCAAACAGTCTACTTATTTTGGTTCATGGAAAAGCATCATCATGAATTTACAGAAAGGCAATTCTTGAGGTATAGAGAACTATACTATACACACAGGATGCTAGCTGATGCTTATGGCAATCTTATTCTGCTCATGGTACAACAAGATTACTATAGACTGATCAGAGACCAGTTGTGGAAGGAATACTCATACACTTTGGATACAACTAGCAATTTCACAACCCGCTTCAATATCCTCTTCCAGTCTGATGATCCCAATTGCCCCATTATTCCTACCATCCCATCAACAAGGATCTTAGGAAAAGTCAGCACTTTGGCCTCCTTATGATTGCAATATTTCTGTTTGTATGTGCAGGTTTTAGTAATGACAACAAAAGGGCAATACAGGGATGCATCTCTTTTTCCTATTCAGCAAGATGCTCGGGTCTTCTATGTGAATTCTTGCAAAAGTGGCTACCTATTTTGATACATCTGTTGCTGTGAAGAATCTTCATATCTTCAAGCTTATTTTGGCCGGATACTTTTATAAACATCTGTGTGGATAACTATATTGTCACCTACTATCATATTGTGCCTTGTTAAGCCTCTATGGGACTTAACAGGATTTTGTATGTTTTTCCTTAATTAATGAAAAAATCATCTCGTTCCTTCAAAAAAAAAAAAAAAAAAAAAAAGGTAGATGTTCAGCATAACAACATAAATAAAGGGTGCTTTTGGATCACGATTTATGGTTTTGATATGAAGACCAAGGTGCCATCATCCTATGGTGATGTCATGCAACACGGGGGCTTGAAGGTTGTACAAAAGCAGTAGCTATATCTGAAGTTCCATAGTAGTATGGATATGTTCCTATACAAACGGTTGCAGTCATTGGGATAGCATATGTGACTTCAAAATACCAGGTTCTTCATTGTTTCTAGATATTACTAGAGTGACATTTTTTTGTCTCATATGTTTATACATGTGACTATTTGTTTAAAAGCAACCACATATGAGAAATTGATATTTATGCTTCTGTGGCATTCAAATTGCAAGGATAATTGCTGGCATGTACGGGTTTACAGGACCATAAGATTTTTAGACCTTATGTTCAAGCCTAGATTATAGGGTTCTATAAAAGCCAAGAATATAAGATTCTTACTGACTTTTTGGATACATCTTTCCATATCATTCCTTATGCTACCGAGGCTTTTAAAGTGAAAAAAACTTCTCTGGAATAATTCTATATAATGCTAGATGGACTATATGTTGCTATATGCTGAGATTGTAAGACTTAAAGGTGGATAATTTAATCTTTTGGGGTTGATTCTGGAAGAGTTAAATGTCTAAAATCTTATACATTATGATACAAAACTCGAGATTAATTTGAAAATTTATAATACTAAAAACGTTAATATTCCAGTTTCCATTATTGTTAATGTTCACCTCAGGGCAAAAGGATACAATTGGTGATCAGTGATAAACTGAGAGACCCAATGTACCTTTTGGCCCTTGCACGATTACCATTATCATGCTAATTGTGTATTGATTGGCTGCAGGTACGGGTTCTCTCCTCCAATTGTGTTTATTTTGCTGTTAGAGTTGGCTTTAGCTTGAAGGAAGTGGAATATCGAAAAAAGACATGGACAGTGGTCTGGAGCTGTCTATCCATTGGAATATGGGCTACAATATTGACGATCTATGTATTCAAAGTGATTTAGTAAGACAACTATTTTAGATTACTGATACACATGGTAAGATCCTTTTGGCTCAAGTGTATCTATGCCAAGTTCTGGGCATAATGTTCAAACTATGGTACATAGAGTTTATAGTCTATGTAACTGCACATAATTCGAATTGAATATTGTAGCAGATGAATTACATCTATTTTATAATGATTCTAGTGAGTAAATAATGGTCTTCAAATTATTTAGGCTTTGGGAAAAGAGGTACTAGTCTAGACTGGCTTGCCCAGTTTAGATATTAGGATGATAATACTGCCAAGGGATTGACCGAGGCAGATGCTGGTCTAGCGTTTGCTAGTTTTTTTTTTTTTTTTTTTTTTGAATAGTATTGCATGTACACTTGATATAGGGGTGTATTTGAAATAAGAATTTGAAAGATATCTTTGAAAAAATCTGAAAGACGGTGTTTATTTGACTTGTTACACTTGTTCTTAGGTATGAAAATGTGGCTGTTGGGTATCCTTAATGATTTGACGATTTTAGGGATATGAGGCATTTTGGCTTTAATACTATGAAGTTTTCAATGCACGTTGCTCAAACAAAGGTATTGTATGACCATGGTTTTCCATTAGATGGATGATGTATACCACTAGTAAAGGTCGAAAACATTTTGAGGGATGATGCATAAAGTCAAGGTAAGAAGCAATTATGAAACTTAGTGCACATTTAATGGCTCTAGGAAGTAGAAGCACTGGCTAAGATACGAAATGAACATGGTTAAAAAAGTTCCAAGGCATGTTTTGATTGAACTGGACTTTTGTTAGATGGTGATAATGTAAAATTGCATCTATTAAATGAAATGACCATATTTTTCAGCAAGTTGATAAAGCAAAGAAATAACAAGGGTTTTGGAGGAATTTGTCTTAACCATCTTATTTTAGAGTTTCGACCATGGCATTTGATGGGCAAACGTAGAGAACTCCAGTACATCTGGCACGATCCGAAACTTAGGTATGGATCTAAATCCCTAAACAGACGGTAGCAAGGGCAGTATCTGGATGTTAAAAAAAAGGGATTAAAAAAACCATAGCAAGGGCAGCATGCAAGTAGTGCGCAGAGCTGGGCGTTGATTCTTCTCTGCTAGTTAAAGATTCGTTGCTTGATCATACTATGTGTCGGAAGCCTAAACGGTGCTACAAGGAAACGAATTGAGGAAATGACTGAGTCTGCATGATTCCAAGCAATTTTGTGCCTCTTGGCAGGATTATAAGCACAACAACACAAGGCATTGTCACCGGGCCTGGAAGCTGCACATTATTTCATTTCTTAAATTCCTTTGAATATTCTTTAAGTTGAGATAAAGACATGTCAGGCTGATGCTCAGTAATGATTTCTGCTTTTAAAAGGAGCATAGAATCTATCTTAAAATTGCTGAAACATGCAGATCAGGCTAGCAATGCAAAAGGTCTAGCAGAAAACTCAAGATATGTGGAAGAACATGTAGATGAGAAAAAGAGTGCCGAAGATGCTGGATATGTTGATCTGTTCATGCAGTAACACAGTGGCAACTCCTGAGGGGAATTTAGATCCAGCTTTGGCATTGAAGAATATGTATTAATGCGATCATATATCCAACTTTATCATTGAAGAAAGTGTGCTCAATCCATATAGCCCAAGATGTTGCTGGAAATTCTAGATCTATGCAAGAGTCTGATGATGTGCAGAAAAGTACCAAGTATACTCCATGTGGAAAAGCAAAACAACCAACACAAAAGGCAATCATCTTCGTGCTAATCAGGTTTGGTTAATGTTTGTTTGAATGCAATATTAGGCTTTTGTTTGATGTTCCTTTGACCAACAAACGTATTAAAAATGAGCACATAATCACATGATGGCAGTGCCAATAGAATATGAAGCGAGTTTCTTAAGATTAAAATTGGTCAGATATTAAATCTAAGGTTAGTCTACTTGGCATGGCTTGAATCCTTGCACCTTGCATTCACTAAGTAGAAAGCTTATTGTTTATTGAATGTTCACGTGCTTCTGCCAGAATTTTTTAACGTCATTAAGCCTACAGAGTAGACATAATAAAGTATAAATCCATGTTGCTTAACATGTAACATTTCTGATCGTGGAAAATGAGCAAAACATATTGAATTTTCTTTGATAATTGATGGCATTACAATGGGTTCATGATGTGGTATGGGGCTCTATAGCGGAAGTATAGGGCTGTCATATAACATAGGAGATAATAGACTAATAAGATGAGCTGAATTTAAGTACGGTTAATGGTCTTTGCATATGTTGACTGAATGGGAAGAACATTAAACCCACTGTTGGGCTGTAAGTTAAAGAAGTAGATGTACACGAAAATTGAAGTGTTTCCAATATTGAAATAAAAGGAAAGTTCAGGATATATGTGTTGGCTTTGGACTGGTAATTCTAAGGCCTAGACACGCCATTAAATATTCTGCTTTGCCAAGTTAGAAGGTTCAGACTCCATCAGACTTCTGTGATGTGAATAATTGCTAAACTAAGTAGTAAAATGTATAGATCTGAGCATTTGGAGATATTTAAGCCCATTTATAATTGCTTGGGCATGTAGTTATGCATTTACAAATAAATAGCTATAAAAATTGGAGAGGTCTTCTTTGTGACTGCAGGTCTAGATGCTATAAGGAATGTATTCATTAGATTACCGTGGATTTAACGAATTTATATTTAAGAAACATAAAGGCAAAGTGTGTTGCATAGTAGCTGGTCTACCGATGGCAGCGACAAATTTATTGGCTAAGCATTCTATACTGATTCTAAAGGGCTCATAAATGTGAAGCTTACGAGACACAAATGAGGGCAGTTTGGAAAACAGGCTGCTGCATGAAAATTTGGCATCTGACCTTTCTAACAAGGAAAATTTAGGACTAAAATAGACATCTCTTGCATGCCTATTACCAGGAGAGAGGCCTCCAGACCTCGTCGTGAATCCTTGTCATTATTTTTTAGCATGCATGCTAATCTAATGGATGCATGTGAGTTAAATGCGTTGGCCAGAGTAAGTCAACATGCTTAGGTTGATGAATAAACCTAGCTATTATGTTTATGATTACATGCAAGGTGAAGGGCGAAAAGCTCAAGAAATCTAAAGCTTACATGTTAGTGACTTAGGCTCTTACCCTTCTTAGGCTAACTGTCCTCTGGTTCCACTGCAGGTAACGGGATTTCTTGCTCCTATGTGTGTTTTCCCATTATTTCAGATTGGAAAAGCTTACACAACAAGATGGCAAATGATGGAAGATTTCAATGGTTAAGTAACATGGTAGAGACCTTTGGGTCTTGGAAATTAATTTGTATGCAACATGTTGGCTTCAGTACTTTCATATCAAATGATTCAAGTTTGGGAAGTTGTGTAATATAAATTTGCTGAATATCTTTATCCCAGTTCAGAAAAACAGTCTTTTAGACTTAAGAAAGTATTTTAAGAGTGGTAATACAAAGGTTTATAGAGAACATTTTGGTTCTAAATGAAATTATGTTTATAAGCTCTATAAGGATTTGAAACTTCTTGTAAATTGTAGAATCTGGTAATTTCTTTAGCTTGGATAAATGTTGACCATTTTAAGGCTTAAGTCAAATGTACACCTGTTTTGGCTTAAGGCTGCATATTGGCCCGGAGTGGTCTTTGCAAAAGTCCATGAAAGGTAAAAGTCTGTTTGAACAAATTTAGAAGTTTTTTTTTTTTTTTTTTATTAACATTTGTGGATGTGTTATGATTTAGACATGCATTGTTCTAGTGGAAGACACAAGGGCATTAGATCATTACCCTGAACTTGATTGTATAAAACCTTGGCTACAAAGGTAATGGGTTTTGCTAAGGTTGAATGTTGAAAAACCAATTTTGAAGAAATACTTGTTTATGGTGAAGTGGCGAAATACCCTAATGTAAACATGTTATTAGGGTTTCGAAAAATAGCTTACAGTTCCGGCAGTCTTCCGGCAGTCTGGCATAATACAACTGGATGGACTCATCGTGATAGTCTGTGGTAGAACTAAAAGAAAAGTGCAGACGGTAATAAGGACTCCTGATTCTGTATATAAGATGGAGTTCGATGATAAAGAAAATTCGAGAGGGTTATTCTTCCGTTGGATGGTGTTCTTAGTAGAAAAATGTTCACAGAAATTAGTTGAAGGGAATGGCCCGGAAAAAAGGTGATCTCAATATGGCAACTAGAAGAAAGATTGAGGAAGAGAAATTGAAGTCTACACAGAGGAAGAAATTGTTTCAATATCACAAGAAGGTTGTGACCCCTGCTCCTGCAATTGATCCAGCATTATGTGTTCAAAATGCTGGATCTATAGTCAAATCAGCACAAGAAGTGGTTCAATGCAGTAATCTTGCAAGTATTGCACAAGAAGTTGCTGGAAATGCTAGATCCATTGGGACACAAGATGATGGGGAGACCAGCATCAAATACGTTCCTCCTTGTAAAAAAGCAAAGAAGCAAATGCAAGAAGATGTTAGTCTTCAACAAGCTAATCAGGTTTGTAAGCTTTAAATTCAAATCATTAATGTAAGCTCTATGATATATGATAATAATTGAGCATAATTTGCTGGAAATTCTATGATCTTATGTTTCTATGGATTGTCTTATGCATCTAGTAATATAATTGTGATACTGGCTTAATAGATCTTGTGGTAAATGCTGTAGATACTTGTTTATTGCTGGTGAAACCTGTTTATTATGGGAACTTCTGAGAAGATGAGATAAAACATTGCTTGCATGCAGCCATCTAAGGCAATCTGTTCTACAGGATATAATATTAGGATAGAAATTTGTTGGCTGGAGGGCGGTATGGTTTACAGGAAATACATGCTGGATCAGCTTAATACTGAGGATCTATTAAACTTAATAAGTGAATAAGTAGATAAGGGGATTAAGCAGATTTATATAAATTCTAGAATTACTTTCATTAATTTGCAGATCTGATGAGGTTATCTATCTAAGGAAATATTATCCATAGTATGGCCATAGGTCCTAAGATAAGACCCAGGGGTGGATCTTGTGTCTTATTACATGATATTTTAGTTTGCTACAGAAAATTGGAAGTGCTTAAAATAAAATGCTGTTGACAGTGTTAATTCACAGGATTTACTTGTTAAGTTTGCAGGTGATAGAGGTTTTAGATCTTATTGGTCTAAGTCTTGATAGAAGGATCATGGTTGATCTTTGATATAGGGAGTATATCCATTCTGGTTAAGCTATTCAGCATGATAGATAAAGGGCTTTAGGAAGTTTATCTTACTGAATAAGCCTTTTTTATGGTATTAGTTTTCTAATGTGCCTGCCTTTAAGGAATATGAAAAATAGGTAGATACATCCGCCTTGATAGATGCATGGCCCTCTGCTGAAGTTTAGTCTTAGTTGATTTTATTCTTTCACCAAGTGGGGTAATTTATTTTCTTTGAGATATATCACGTGATTGTTTAATGAGATTTGAACAATAGTGGTGGTAGATCTGACCCTTAGATTATAAGGGTATGCATTATGTTATACTTTTCGTAAATTCTCTACTTTGCTTAGATGTGAAACAAGCAAGGTGAAGGGCGAAGAGCCCAAGAAATCCATTGCTTACCTGCTAGTGCTTAGGGCTTTACCCTTCTTAGGCTAACTGTCCTATGGTTTACTGCAGGTAACGGGATTTCTTGCTCCTTGATTTGTTTTTCCAAATATTTTGGTTGAGCATTGTTCAAAGCATGGAGTACAATCATCAACTACATGGATATTTTGAGGATTGGATATTATATTTGGTGAAAAATGTGGCTATATTGCCTTTCTTTAAGTTTATGAAAGTGGCTTAGGCTTACTTTGTTAATCGGAAAATGTGTTTTATGTTAAAAAAAATTTCTTTTTGGAAAAAAGTGGTAACCATTTTAAGGCTTAGATTAAGAATGCACCTGTTCTGGATCTAAGGCTGCAAGTTGACCTAAAGTGGCCTTTGATAAAGACCATGAAAGGTAAAAAGTCTGTCTGACAGATTTAAAAAGGTTTTTTTTTTTCACATATTCAGTTTTCAAGTTATACTTGAAACCTTAAAAGTTGGTTACTTGTTAATTGCAGGTGTGTTATACAAATTACTAATGGGGTTTGCTGATATATCTTTTTTAGGATAACGCCAAAACTGGAATTGAAGATTCTGATCCAAGCAATCAATGGTTAAAAGAGTTGATTCTATTCAACTATAACATATGTGGTATTGATAGCCCGAGCTTTGCTGTACAAACTATTCTGGCTTGCATCAGAAATAAGGAAATTCATTCCTTCATCACCTTCAAAGAAATGAATCTCATGGATAAAAGTAAGTCTCTTGTGACTTTCTTAGGCTTTAATGGTTGGTTTAGCCTATATCAGAAAATGAAGAAGGCGAATTTTGATTTTACAAAATGCAAAGAGTTTATCACTTCTATGTACAATGATGCAAATGCTATATTCTTTCAAAGAACTGTGTTGGAAGATAATTGGGCTGTGATTTTTATGGAGTGCCTAACGGCATTAGAAGATGCAAATGATATTGACAATTCTCTCCAGGAAGACTTAAATACTGCAGCAAGTGAAAACCAGTTGGAAAAAACTGAATGTTTATTTTCAGAAGATGATCTGCTTGAATCTCCAGTAATGCATGAAGATAACACAGATGTTGATACTTCAAATGAGATCACTGTTGCAGATAACAATGTTTATGAGAAGGTTCCTAATCTCAATCTAGCAAATTCTTCCTGTTTCCCTGTTATAACAGAGCAATCAGTAGAATGCTACAGTCCAGTGTATGATCATGCTATCTGGAGGAGTTTGAACTTTGGGGCGCTGGCTCCAATAAATCTAGAGACTTGGTGTGCCCTTGCAGGGATCACAAAGGAGGAAATTGCAGCTGGGAAGATTGCTGCACATAAGATGGAGAAGTATTTTAATAAGATTGATTCGGGCATCCCATTTGATATGGAGTTTTTTGATATGCCTTGTACGAAGAATAATGGAATCCAAGTCCTATAAAAAGGTCATATGGCGTATCCTAATATCGAGAGAAATGACTATTATCTGAAAAGGATTTGGAGAACTCATTGCCCTTATTTTACGTGTAAATGTCAAAAGAATATCAAATCCATGAAGAAAAAGGAGGAGAAATGTGGTACTGGTATTATTTGGTTTGACCATGCAATTTGGTTTGTACTCAATAACCTGGATTTAATCTATCCTGATATTTCTCCTATTGCAAAAATGGTGGCTCTCACAAAGTGGATTAATGGCCCCCTCAGACCTGCTGTACTTGCATATATCTCCTATCTGGAGGTTAGAAGAGTTATGTTGGAAATGACTGCTGCATATGCTAAGACCCCTGATAAAGGTCTAAAAATTCTGTTTGGAAATGACAAGTTGGCAGATATTTGTGAGAAAACCATAAAACCAATTACTTTCCTGAAGTATCAGAATTCTAATTATAAACCTGCTTTTGCTGCTAAGTCTTATACCAGCAGAGGTGGCTCGTCTAAAGAGGTCAAGAAAATTACACCAAAATTTCCTCCTCGTATCACTCAAGATCCAGGGCATATTGGAGCTGCCCTTATACAACCTGCCACACCTGGTATAGTGGCCAGCAGCACCAATGAACAAGATGACTATTCTATCACAAAAGGAGGAAACAAGACCAATGTTATAAACATTGATTCTCCCAAGGAGCTTGATATAGTTGTGGAAAGTGCAATAGGATGAATAGGCTTATATGCCTTCTTTAACTTGGATTTTGCATATACCAAGTTGAAAGATTATGAACAAACCAGAAATATATACATATGCCATTTGGCTTGGTTCTTTGAACCAAAGGAAACTTTTAAGTATTAACAAATACTATGTTGTGGAAAACCATGATGAATAACTAATATTGAAGTTTTTGTGGTTGTAATTCCATATGCTGAATACTGTAATTCTTTAGCAGAAAAATAAAAAACTCATTGTATTAATTTTGGTTTTATAGGATGACAAAATGGACAAGACCAGAAGGATAACCAGAGATATCAACATGAGGAAACATCTGACTATTGAAAAAGAAAAAAATGATACTCGTATCATTCATCTCACATTCTTTTCTAAAGCTCTTGACAAATTCAAGGTAAAGAAAATCTTTTACACAGTTATGTTTGAAGCATTAGGTGAAAGAGGAGTGGAATTGGTCCATAAAACCAAGTTTGCTTGGAAATACATAGATCAGATTAGGCATAAGGTGTGTAAGCCTTACAAAATATTTGCAGATGGTACAGTGAATCATTGTCCTTGCAGAAACCCTAATTTGAAGAAATTTATTGATCCTACCATTAAACATATCAGGACTACAAATCTGGAAATTATTCATAATACAAAACTTAGAAATGCTTTTTTATGTGGCCTTAACCACATTCCAGATGATGGTTTAAGTATTCAGGAATTTATGGACGATTTTATCCTTGCGAGCCAGCAATTTATCAATGTTCATAAATTTGATTTACTAGATTTATGTGATTTGGACCTAAAGAACATCTGTGACATGTTGACTCAACTAGCTCATTGTGAGATTACTGAGTTCAAAACTTCTCTGACTACTAAGAGGTTTCTATGGACTGATCCAGATGTCAAGAAAAATGTACAATGGATTACACGTAATCTTTTTGTGGCTGAAATAGACAAAGCTTGCAATAATGCAGCTTTTATTTGTCCACTGCATATAGCTAAAGCTGCCATTGATAGACTTAATGGAGAAGACTTTGAGAAGGTAAATTCTACACCTCAGGAAGTCATAATGGCTTGTAAGAATGAAATTTCAGAGTTTATTGGGACTGGAAACATTGAATTCCTTAAACTCCCGTATCTCATGGCAATGTACAAGGCACATAAACAGGAGTACAGATGGATTACAAATGCCAATAGTACTCTGTTCTCTGAAATATCCAATTTTATTACATCTATTCTAAATTGCTGCTTGGAAATTTGGCCTGCTATATGTCATAAGAAAACAGCCATGTTAAAATTATGGGGACAAAATAAAATCAATCCTTGTTGGATTGTCAATTCTGTTTATGATGTTGTTCTGAATTGTCCATTGAAAGTCCATGATGTATTTTCTGCAGACATAACAAAATGTTATGAAACTATTCCTTTATTTGGTGAAGAAGGAATTATAGAAATCATAAATGGGATCGCTGATATGGTATGGGACCAACAGATTGAAAATGGGAAATTTGAGCTTATATTTAAGCATAAATCAGAGGGAATCATTACTAAATGGGTCAGATCTGCTAAAGACAAGGAATTTGTAAGTTGGAATAGTGTGAGCAGGGACAAGTTCAAAAATATGAATAGATGGCTCCTATCCCATTGTTTTCTGCAAATGGGAGATAAAATATGGAAACAGATAAAAGGAATTCCTATGGGGTTTTCATGTAGCCCTGCATGGTGCAATTTATATCTAGCTTGGTATGAATTACATTTTTTGCTTAAACTTGCTTGGGCTGGAAGAATAACAGATATCTACAGGTTTCAACATGCATCTAGGTACATGGATGACCTGAATATATTAAATGGAGGGGATTTACAGGAATTTTTTGCAAAGGACTCAGAAATTACAGTTTATAATATGAATTTTTTGGGCATTAAAAATGAAACCCTGTATTCTGAACTGAGCAATACACGTGGTTATGAATGTAATTTTCTTAATATAAGTATCCGGGTACTGGATCATGACAGGGGCATATTCAATGTGACCAGGTTTGATAAAAGGAGAAAGTTACCTTTTAAAGTACACAAATTCATAAAAGCTCAAAGTTGCCGACCATATGCCCAGGCTTCAAAAGTAATTATTTCTCAAATTCTACCATATGTGTATACTCATTCGGATGCTAATGAGGCTGCAAATGATATTTATGATCTCATATGCACATTCTGTAAAAATGGGTTTGCCAGAAAAGACATAATCAATGCAGTAATGACCACATTGGAGAATGACATGTTTCCAGGTACATTGTATAATCTAAAGGATATGCTGGTATTTCTTAGAGTGCTGGTATACCAAAAGTAGTGAAAAAAAGAAAATATAGTGGAACATAGGATAGGTAGGGCCTTGTAGTGCAACAAGGTCCTACTTTCCTTGTTGTCACTACTAATTTTTGTCAAAAGGTCCTCCAGGTTTACCTATTCTACGGTAGGAGGCAGGGTTTTTTATTAACATTTGTGGATGTGTTATGATTTAGACATGCATTGTTCTAGTGGAAGACACAAGGGCATTAGATCATTACCCTGAACTTGATTGTATAAAACCTTGGCTACAAAGGTAATGGGTTTTGCTAAGGTTGAATGTTGAAAAACCAATTTTGAAGAAATACTTGTTTATGGTGAAGTGGCGAAATACCCTAATGTAAACATGTTATTAGGGTTTCGAAAAATAGCTTACAGTTCCGGCAGTCTTCCGGCAGTCTGGCATAATACAACTGGATGGACTCATCGTGATAGTCTGTGGTAGAACTAAAAGAAAAGTGCAGACGGTAATAAGGACTCCTGATTCTGTATATAAGATGGAGTTCGATGATAAAGAAAATTCGAGAGGGTTATTCTTCCGTTGGATGGTGTTCTTAGTAGAAAAATGTTCACAGAAATTAGTTGAAGGGAATGGCCCGGAAAAAAGGTGATCTCAATATGGCAACTAGAAGAAAGATTGAGGAAGAGAAATTGAAGTCTACACAGAGGAAGAAATTGTTTCAATATCACAAGAAGATTGTGACCCCTGCTCTTGCAATTGATCCAGCATTATGTGTTCAAAATGCTGGATCTATAGTCAAATCAGCACAAGAAGTGGTTCAATGCAGTAATCTTGCAAGTATTGCACAAGAAGTTGCTGGAAATGCTAGATCCATTGGGACACAAGATGATGGGGAGACCAGCATCAAATACGTTCCTCCTTGTAAAAAAGCAAAGAAGCAAATGCAAGAAGATGTTAGTCTTCAACAAGCTAATCAGGTTTGTAAGCTCTAAATTCAAATCATTAATGTAAGCTCTATGATATATGATAATAATTGAGCATAATTTGCTGGAAATTCTATGATCTTATGTTTCTGTGGATTGTCTTATGCATCTAGTAATATAATTGTGATACTGGCTTAATAGATCTTGTGGTAAATGCTGTAGATACTTGTTTATTGCGGGTGAAACCTGTTTATTATGGGAACTTCTGAGAAGATGAGATAAAACATTGCCTGCATGCAGCCATCTAAGGCAATCTGTTCTACAGGATATAATATTAGGATAGAAATTTGTTGGCTGGAGGGAGGTATGGTTTACAGGAAATACATGCTGGATCAGCTTAATACTGAGGATCTATTAAACTTAATAAGTGAATAAGTAGATAAGGGGATTAAGCAGATTTATATAAATTCTAGAATTACTTTCATTAATTTGCAGATCTGATGGGGTTACCTATCTAAGGAAATATTATCCATAGTATGGCCATAGGTCCTAAGATAAGATCCAGGGGTGGATCTGGTGACTTATTACATGATATTTTAGTTTGCTACAGGAAATTGGAAATACTTAAAATAAAATGTTGTTGACAGCAGTAATTCACATGATTTACTTGTTAAGTTTGCAGGTGATAGAGGTTTTAGATCTTATTGGTCTAAGTTTTGATAGAAGGATCATGGTTGATCTTTGATTTAGGGAGTATATCCATTCTGGTTAAGCTATTCAGCATGATAGATAAAGGGCTTTAGGAAGTTTATCTTACTGAATAAGCCTTTTTTATGGTATTAGTTTTCTAATGTGCCTGCCTTTAAGGAATATGAAAAATAGGTAGATACATCTGCCTTGATAGATGCATGGCCCTCTGCTGAAGTTTAGTCTTAGTTGATTTTATTCTTTCACCAGTAGGGTAATTTATTTCTGCTGAGATATATCACAGGATTGTTTAATGAGAGCTGAACAATAGTGGTGGTAGATCTGACCCTTAGATTATAAGGGTATGCATTATGTTATACTTTTCGTAAATTCTCTACTTTGCTTAGATGTGAAACAAGCAAGGTGAAGGGCGAAGAGCCCAAGAAATCCATTGCTTACCTGCTAGTGCTTAGGGCTTTACCCTTCTTAGGCTAACTGTCCTATGGTTTACTGCAGGTAACGGGATTTCTTGCTCCTTGATTTGTTTTTCCAAATATTTTGGTTGAGCACTGTTCAAAGCATGGAGTACAATCATCAACTACATGGATATTTTGAGGATTGGATATTATATTTGGTGAAAAATGTGGCTATATTGCCTTTCTTTAAGTTTATGAAAGTGGCTTAGGCTTACTTTGTTAATCGGAAAATGTGTTTTATGTTAAAAAAATTTTCTTTTTGGAAAAAAGTGGTAACCATTTTAAGGCTTAGATTAAGAATGCACCTGTTCTGGATCTAAGGCTGCAAGTTGACCTAAAGTGGCCTTTGATAAAGACCATGAAAGGTAAAAAGTCTGTCTGACAGATTTAAAAAGGTTTTTTTTTTTTTTTTTTTTTTTAATATAACAACCCATTCAATTCTTTTCTTAACATATATAAGGCAGTCCCAACTTTTGTTTGATTGTAATATTTTTTCTCTAGCAATAAATTTGGGGGCGACACGTGGATGACTTCCTAAAGCGGCGACACATGGATGACTTCCTAAAGCGTTAAAAAGGAAGGCTAGAAAAATTTCGTGAGACGCATTTATGGCTACGCCTGAATTCCCCTGTTACGCCGGATTCTATTTAGAGGAGCCGCCTCTCTTTCTCTGCATTCCTGCCCTGGCTCTGTATAATTTCTTGCTCTGCAAGCAAATGAAGGTAAACAAAGTTTGCAGCATCTGATGGGAAGAGCGAGCATGGCGGGTGGGCTATGGCGAGCTATGGCAGTATGCAAGCAATTTGCTAACGGATTTGCAATCCAGCATAAATCCAGCAATTTGCTAACCGATTGCAATCCGGTTCAAATCCGGCTGATTTCGCCCCCCAAACCTTTGTTTTCTTCTAATATGTAGAGGGAAAAAAACCATACGCCATATTGCGGACATTTAAGTCCGAGAAAGAATCAAAGATTGAAGCACGGAGCGGGCTTGACTTAAGAGGGGCATTTTGCCCAGGCAAAAACAAGGCTGGTTTTATTTGGAAGTGGAAGCGGTCTATCAAAGAAATATGGAGGGGGGTAACTATGGTGGAAAAACACCTAACAATGGTAACCGGCTGGGGTGAGGCGCTAGCATTCGGGTTCGTTTGTGCTATTGATCCATGCGCATATGATCTTTACATAAATAGTTCAAAGTTGTATTCGTTCTAGAAGGCAATTGTGTTTTAAATGGCCATGTGCGTAGGCGGTCGCCAAAGGAGTTTTCTACCATGGGAGTCCAAGATGTAAAGACTACTACCCGTATTCGGTCACATTAAGGTTCTCTAATATATAAGGTTTAAGTTTGTGTATTGTTCTCCATTATGTGTGCCATGGAGACTATTTTCCACCGATTATTGGTATTTCATTTTGCAGAGGGTCCAGTGCAAACACAAAGAGTACTCAAGGGCATCTTGACCATATCACCTACAAAGACAAATGCCAAGATATCTAGGCCAGCCCCAACAATGGATGTCCGGTCAGCCCGTGGTAATGCATCAACAAATCATCCATGCAGTACCAAACTCGGTTCACAAAGCAGCAAAAGACAAAGGCGAAAGAATTGCGTCAAAACCCACAAGTATGTTCACCAATAACAATATCAACAACCACTTTCCCGGCAAGTACGGCCCGAATCTCTTGCTCAAAAGAGCTCGGGTTTCATGGGAACCCAACCTGGTGTATCCGGTGTGAAAAGTGTTGGGAAGGCTTCGAACCTAGTAATCGCATTTTAGGAAAAGCGAAGCATTCAAGAAATCGTTGCTCGTGCACGCTTCTTACATCGATTATAAAAGCATAATCTGGGGTTGGGAATACCACATGATAATTGGAATTAGATTGGATACGAATAGTGCAATTATACTTAGTGGACATGGGCGACCCTAACATCTCGACTAGATATCTTGAGACATTTGCGTGTAGTGTATGCATGGCAACATGCTCTTTGGTAGGATCAAGTGACTCTATATCGAGTATCATTGCTAAAGCAAGCATCACAACATAGTTGTCATGAATAAAATAACACCGCAAGACAATACTAAAATATCACTTATCCGTTGTTGCATAAATGGCGGATGCTATTAGAATTAGAAGAAATTTATTTGGCTCGTCCCGGTTTTTACAAAGTGGCATCTTGTTTCGTGGTTGTGTGTCTAATACGCTTCTTTCATTGTTATTATAGGTCGATCCACATGAGAAGTTGGATCCGGAAGTTAAAGGCGTCTTCTTTGGAAATTGGCGATGACTTTGTTGAAACAAGAATGATCTTGCATGCCTCAAGTTATGATAATTTCCCATGTTCTCTTTATAGCTATGCAATAAGTATTAGGTGATGCACAAAGACTGCTTTGGTGAGTCCGGATTTTGGATGTTTTGGGTTTTGGTGGATGGTTTTGTTGGCTTTTTCTAAGTCATCTTTGGCGGTGACAACGCGTTTGCTTGTGCATTGGCTAAGCATCGAAAATCTTCTATTTTGGAAGCAAAAGATGTTACGCTACATTTGGGTGAGATGGCGGTATAAATTTCTGAACTAGCGATTATGTTTCTTGCTAACTTCATTTTTATGAATTTGCTATAGAAAGGAATTGGAACATGACAATTCGGATTTGGAGGAGATGAATACCGATCATATAAGAGGCCGGTGAGTAAAACTTCAGTAAAAGTACATAATATTGATCTTATCTTATTTCAATTAAAAACATTATAATGTTTTTTTTTTTTTGTCTTTGGTTTGCCGGTCAAGAAGTGAGCTGCATAGGCAACGGCTTGCCTCGGTATGGTTTACATCATTATATGCTATGTTCTTGGTGTCTTGCTAAGTCGGGTTCTAATGTTCTTGCATGACTTCTCGGTCCGTCCAGTCACTAGCAGCAGGATCGGATGGCATCACAATGAATGCCTCTCAAAACAACCCACAATATGGAAGCTGAACATTGTCACATGTATATGTCCACTTTCCCTGTATATTTTCCATGAGATGAGATGAAATCAAGATGGGGTGAGATCAGATGAGATGAAAAGTTTATTATAAGGTCTTTGAAGATATTTAAATGATCATTCATAGCCATCAATGTGCAGCCACATTTTTGTCCTCCTTTCAAGTGACCCAATTAGAGGTGCATCTGCTCTTCTGTCGAACAACAATTTTCATGCCCACAAGAAGAAATATATTTTGATAAGCAAGGTCCATATCTCACTTTATATGGTGCGTCTGTTCTGTGCATAATGGCATGTTTGTGGTGTTTGAAAGAGTGGAAAGTTAAGATTGAGGTTGTTAATATTGTTTGTTGGTTTTCAAATATGTCCAAATGATCGGACATGGCCCAAATAAGCAATGGTGTTCTGAGCATTTCAGAGGCGCTCTTTTTCTTGGTTCTTGGCCCATAGAAAATTTAGACGGTAGATGGCTTCAGTCTTGCAGAGAAACCCTTGCATGTAGGCAGAACCTGTGGTTGATCTGTTTGCTGGAATAAGGGTTACGTTCTTCGATGATAATCTAGGGTGGAGGCAGCGTGCCCAGGCGTGGTGTCGTGTGCAGACATTGTTGCTTTTGCAGCGCGTGACATTGTTGCTTTTGCTGAGCCTGGCGCTAACTTACACAAGTGGTAAAATTGTGCAGTCTGGCGGTCCTTCCTGGAAGCTGAGATCCGGTAGAAGAGATGGCACCTTTTCATCCGATGCTGTTGCCAATGCTAACCTCCCTCCTCCCACTTCTAATCTCACCCAGCTCACCCAACTCTTTGCCTCCAAAGACCTCTCCCAAGCAGAAATGCTCATTCTTTCCGGTGGATTTTTTCAGACTTTAGCCTACTTATTCAATTCATATCCTCGTTTATAAAATATTCTTAACCTGAATGAATCCCGTATTGGTAATTGCAGGTGCTCATACGATTGGCTTCTCACACTGCAGCTCCTTCACCAGCAGACTCTACAATAACAGCTCTTTCGATACGGACCCTTCCCTCGATTCCAACCTTGCCCAAAAACTTAAACAGTCTTGCCCTAGTCAGAACACCGACGCCTCCAAATTGGTGGACATGGACGAATCTTCCACCACGTTTGACAGCAAGTATTATATTGGATTAACCCATCACAAAGGCCTCTTCATTTCTGATGCAGCTCTTCTCACAGATCCCTCTACTGCCAACTTAGTCCAGCAAAACACTAATAAGAAAGTGTTCTTTAACAATTTTGTTAATGCCATGATAAAGATGAGCGAGATCGATGTGAAGACTGGTCAAGATGGCCAGATTCGCAAGAATTGCCGTGGCGTCAATAGCACCTGATGACTTCTCCATAAACAAATCTTAAATGATCATTGAGCATATGATCATTGGGCAAACTGTATATAGATACATTGAAAAATTGATATATACATTGAAAAATTGATTATGGAATTAAACAAAAGAAAATTCTTTTACCATCGCTCTTTTTCTGAGTTTGCTTCAGATAATTGTATCAAATCTTTGCTTCGGATTTTTGCTTGTTGCAAATCTTTACATCAAATCTTTACTGTATATCAGATGCTCTCTCCACTCGACACCCTTGTGTTGTTCAATTTTTGCATTGCATTTGTTGTTCAATTTTTGCATTGCATTCGTAGCCAGTACACAAAAGAACCACATACGCTTAAAACGGATGTTATTATAAATAATTAGACATGACTTTTATTATTGCATCTCAGCCTTTTGATTCTTCTTCCTGTAAACCAAATTTGTTAGATATTTGATCATAAGGTAAATCTGTCCTATTTGTTCCAGATTATTAGTATAAACGGCATCTGATACATTACATCTTAGATATATTCCTTTCTTGATTATCAAAATAGACAATAGAGGCTCATTAGAGCTTATCAGTGTGGCCTGGGTAACGCCAGGATGGATATGTGTTGCGTTATCTTTGCCTTGAATGAATGCGGTATAATATGATGTATTTATATTTAACTGTTAGTAATCCTGGCAAAGATGTGTTGAAGAAGAAAAAAAAACCGGGAATCCTATAGTCGTTATGGTCAGCATCCTTCTATCGTGCGGGCACTAAACACACGGCAAAAAAATGCAGGTTCAAATCCTGCGTGTTCTAGCATCTATAGACTATTTGGGGAAGAGAAACGTTCGCGGCGGCCTTGGCCGCCGCGATAAGTTTCTTGTAGGGATATATGGTCTATGGTTTCAGGAATTGTTATTTTTTACATCCATATCAAATCTCCCTGGAACGCCCTGTTATTTTGCTACATATTCTAAACGAGGTGCACCCTGGAGTACCACAGTCTTCGGATTCATCGATCCTATGACCCAGATCGTACGTTGAGGCCTATGAGCACCTCTCGTTTCGCCTAAGGTTTTGAGGGAATATCGAACCTCTAAACGGCTTTGCCTAAGATTTTAGAATATGAAATATGGGGGTTCGAACCTCTACAAAATAACTCAATGTCTTAATAAAACCACTTTAACCAATACTAGTTATGGTGCCCGGCGTTGCCGGGCCTAGTAACAATCTGAAAGGTGGTTGTTTATTGCTAAATAAAGATTTGGAGCATGAAAATATGCATATTGCATCTACAACAAATTGGCATTTCCACTGCAACTACTGGCATTGGAGGGCTTAGCAAGAATCTTCTAGCTGAGGATCTTTCATTTGGCCTAAGTTTAGAGTGGATATTCCATTGAAAAGAAGCCATATATACATGACCAATGTTTGCAATATTGAGAGGGAATCCGCTTCCTATGTTTTTTGAAGCATTAATGTTTGCAATATTGAGAGGGGAACGCGCTTCCCATGTTTTATGAAGCATTAAAGAAACAACTGGATAGGTGTAATGTGATAATGCAACATACAATGTACTTCCAAAGGCGAAGTTTCAATAAGAATGCAATGCTCATTTAAATAACAATATAAAGTTGCATCATTATTAAAAGACATATTTACTTTGGTCATACAAAACTACAGAAGAGTTTGGCGATGATCTTTCAATGCTATGAATTGGATATGAAGACATGGATGTCGCATCTGTTTATCTGTTTATTGCAAAGTATGTTGAATTCAAAAACATCTTGTCTAGCAATGTTGTAAGACATTGATAAATGTGGTGTAACCCAAACCCTTCAAATGCCAATGTGAAATGTTAAGTGTAGTTAACTTCCATGTTGATTGCAAGAATATATGCAAGCAAAACATAACATTTGGCCTACGTTTAAAGGGGGTATTTCCTTGTGCACATTAGAAATATCAAAAAAGTGTCAATGGATTTATTGATAACATTTGATGATCATGATGATACATATTTGTTCTATGTTCTATATAACTTATCATGTTCAAAAGAGCCTATCTCATACAAAGCTGGCTATGTTGTTGCATTGGCATCTTGACAAAGTTTGTTATAACATCATGCAGTGATGATGCTATGGTAGTTATTTGTGTGGACGCCTCTTATTTTGTTACAATGGCATTTCTTGCAAATGCATAAACAGGAATTTGTTTTCTGATCATTAGTTCAAGGTTACGGTACTTCAAGGTCTCATTTCCATCAACAGAGAGATTACCTCCATTAAAACGATGCTTATCTCGCGTGCTAGTGCGACCTTGTTGTCAGGATCAAATTGCAATGTCTGTTCATAGGCCTTCAATGCCTTTGCCCACTCTTTCTTTTTCTCATAAGCATTCCCTAAGTTATTCCAAGCTACTACATATCCTGGGGAGAGTTTCACAGCCTTTTCATACTGGACAATTGCTTGCTCAACATTTTTACTACTAAAAAATGTAAATCCGAGGGCATTATAAACCTGCCAATAAAACGGACAGCATCAGCATTGTCTATTCAAGCTGGTATTAACATATTTTCTTGTGGTACAAAGGTTGCAAATATGAGCCCTGAGTGAGAATCCTATTGTGACCAAATGAAACCAGATTTTAGACCTACAACATACTAACTAATGTTTATGTGGACAGTTTTAAACATAGATACCAAACACGCCTTACCTGAGCAAGATCTTGTTCGTCTCCTTCCCAATTTTTGATTGCATGATCCAAATATTTTGCAGCCAAAGTGTAAAGCTTTTTACACAACATAACATCGTCTAATTCAAAATATTCTACAGAAGATGCTTCACCAGTTCGAGCTCGTTCCTATAGTTTGCCAAGTTTCAAATATTAGAATATTTGGCAAGTCATTGGTAATTTACAATAGCTTGAAAACACTCCACCAAATTCCATTCCACGTATCAGAAGGACTTGACGAATGACAAAAAAACCTCTAGCACAAATCAATGCCAGCAGAGCTCCTAAGTAAATCAATTATGCACCATATCTGTCAGATGAATGTTTGCAATAATTAAGAGGGACATGTGCTTTTTACATCTTGTGCATAAGCCATACCAATGTGTTTCTTACATCTTGTGGCTAAGCCATACCATATCTGCAGGATCAATGTCTGGAACAATTAAGAGGGGTATGTGTTTTGTGAGGCACTAAAGAATCATAAGTCCAGAGCACAAATCACTTACACCATCATTTCTCCCTGTTGTAGACCTCCTAGTTTCACGATGCAAAGATTGGCAGCACAAAGATCTTAAAAAATGATGCCTAACCTGGCTTTTGCACTACCTTTGGAGCATATTGTTGCAAATGCCTGAGAATGATGCATACACCATGGGATTTGTGACGTTGACCATGTGATTTGTGACGTTAAGAGCAATGAAGCAGTGAATATTAGTGAAGGCCCATGCCGCCTGCAGAGAAAGCCGCATGTAAGAAAATCCAAACTATATGTAGCAGCACCCATCGCTGCATGCTCTATGCACTTATCTATACCAAACTGCAAGTCAAATCCCTAATAGCCACATCATAACATCTCTAAGCACTTAAGACTAAAACTAAAACAAACTTTGTTTCATATATCTTGCATACATGACTCAACCTTTGTAAACCATGCATGCATGTGCCAAGTAAGGAACCTATTTTAAGTCGAGCGTAAACACCGCAATGCACACCGCCACACACTCACACAACCTAAAACATGCGGTTATAACTCAACACATGCACTATTCTATTTTAATCGAAATCTAACAATTAACAACCCCCTGTTCCCAAGCCAACAAACAGGATAAGGCTGGCCGACGACTTTTATACAGGCAAGCATTGAAATGTATAAGCAAAGGATTTAAGCAACCATATTATGGACAGAAGTAAATAGACAAAATCAACAGATGGTAAATAATTTTGCTATTGAACCATATCTTTCTGAGAAATGAGTAGCCTTTGACATAGGATGCAGTGTGGCACACGGGCATAGGCTAGGACAATCAATTCACCTAAATAGAAGAACAGAAGGATATCTCTTCTAGTCATTGCTATATCTTTTATGAAAGCATGAAAATTGTAAATATCTGTTATCAAGTAGCTAGCATATAACATCCTTGCTGCAATGAAAGTACACTTGGCAACAACTCTGTATATAGAATTTTTTATTTATCTACTCAATGAAAACCATGCACGACTAATTCAGTTAGCCAAATAAGAATCAATCTTGTTTTCTAGAAGGTCTTTAAACTTTAGATCTTTTACCTTTAGAATCGTTCTTCAAAAGGCTATTCGGATATGGGATTGGATTGATCAAATAAAAGATGAAGCTTAACATGCATAAGGTAGAAAATTTACCTAGGAAAAGGGCTATTCTTTGCGTCCTTTTTTCCCATATTTTCTCCATCGATCTGTTATCCAGAAGGTGCTAGAGGAACCTGGGAATTGGCTTGGAAACATAAAAATAGAGGTGTTACATTCTATAAAAAAAGTTCATCAGAATGGACTTACTCAGAGATGTCCTTCTGACCAAGCTGTCCAAATTTGGGAGCTCCCCATGATGCCGATTCCCCTGTATCTACATCAACAAAAGGCCTTCAGGATATCAATCATAAGAAATACAATCAAATAGCTAATCATCTAAGCTCTTACAAATATAGAAAGAGCTCCTTCAACCAGGATTACTGATTACGGGAAGATAGATGCCATGCATAACTTGCAGAACATGATTATCTTTATATCTCCCTAGCTGGATGAATAACCTAGCAAGAAAGACAAATGCCTCCTTCTGATAGTTCTCAGAGCAGAGAAACCCTACGGCCAAATCCATAATCTCAAGCCCTTAATGCAACACACTGTTTTACCTGTGAAAGCACCCAAACGCTTCGATCCTGAGGGATTTCTCGAAGACCCAATTCCGAAAGAAGAAGATAAGCTAGCTCCAGCTTCCACAGCATGCGCCATAACAGTCAGGCGAGCAAATGGGCAGGAAAAAATCTCAAAAAATACACACTGCGAGCATCATGTGCCGCAGATAAGCAAAGCGGCCATAGCTAGGATTGAATTAGAGGCATGGAAGGCATGCATGGGTAGAGTAGAACGGAGTGAGAAGGGGCTCTGATAGTTTGGAGCAAGAATAGAAATGCTGGAGCAAGCCAGAACCTGGAAAACTTAGACCCACTGTAATCACTGTAATCAAACTCTGCTTTGTGATGATGCATGCCGCCTCGACAGCTGCAGGAAGGGCCGCTAAACGCTCCGCATGGATAAACCAACGCCAAAATCTAAAAATTTCGAAATCACAGGAGAAGCCATAAACGATTTTTAGGATACCCTTAAATTTTTTCAGGCAGCCAAAACCCTCCAAATCTTATGAAATCGATTAAAAAAAAATTCCAAAAATGTTTTTTGCCATGCCGGAGAATTCCAAATTAACAAAGTAGATATCCAGTGAGCTAATATGATTATTTTTTTAACTTGAATCTATGTGTTTTTTTTTTTTTTTTTATAACAACCCAGTCAATTCTTTTAGGGATATATGGTCTATGGTGTCCGGAATTGTTATTTTTTACATCCATATCAAATCCCCCTGGGACCCCCTGTTATTTTGCTATGTATTGTGGTTTGGATACATATTCACACGGGGGGTGACTCCGGGCATCGAGAGCTATTGGATGGACATATTCATGAGTTATGCTTTGATTTGGATCGTAGATAACGATCCTCGTTTGTGGGGTATGCTCGTACAACTTTTTTATACTGTATAGCAAGACTTGTGAAATACTATAAGGTTTGGTGCAATATACTTAATGGTGTTGATTTCAAACATGTATTATACCATTTTAGGCAGTATAAAAAGGGCTCTCGCTACCCTACGTCACCCCACGTGTGAATATGCACCCAAACCACAGGGGGTTTTAGGGGGGATTTAATTTTTATATGTTGGATGTTAATGGTGGGACTTTGAATAAAACAATTTAAACTTAATGACATGAATTTTCAATAGTGCAAATGTGTTTTGCTTTAGCACTAAGGCCTTTGAGTCCAACCATTTAAACTCAATGAATGTGAAGCTACATAAAACTAAGCATTTGCTTGATAATAAGAATTTAATTTGAAACAGCTTTAAGCAAAGTGTGAACCTGCTCATTGCAACACGCCAAATTATATACGTTTCAAGCTTTCTTGCCAATTCTAGTCCCTAAACATTAGGCGGCCAACAGATAAGTCATGACTAAGATCCAAATGCGAGATGCATTAGTGAAAGGACAGAAAATAAAGAGGCACAAACAAAAATTTTAGAATTCAAACCAGAAAAAAAAAACTAGAATTCATTTGAGGCTTTCATCACCTGTAGCTTTTGAATTTGATCACAATAAAACAAATAGAACATAAGTAAAAGTTACCATAAAGATAGAGCAGATTGATCCCATTATTCTAAAAGTCATAAAGTTTACAACACCCATACACAAACATTTTTCAACTGGAATTTAACAGCAGCCTTTGGCCTCCATGGATTCTTGTGGTGAGAAACCAAAGTGGGAAACTTTTCTGCTTGTTAGCACAAGGATCTAGAAGCCTTGGAATTTGCTTAATAACTGCCTCAAAATCTAAAAATGCGTGGTAATTTTTTGCAAGCTTCATTCAAAATGAGCCATAAAACAATATCCAATAGCGCAATCTTGTATTAATCAGCTGGTAGGATGTGAAAGCCTACCAAACCCGGCCGAAAAATTGCTGTTTTAGCATAGATCATACACTATCAAAAATATCTCGGAGAGAGCTTTCCAACGCAATAAAAATCATCTCAAACAGAGCTCTGGATCAAAAGTTATGATAAGAAATGTGTTGAGCCATTGATTATTGACCATTGAAAAAAAAAGGCTAAAATCAATGGCCCTTCACGTACCACATGCACAAAAAAAGGGCTTTTGTTGTGAGCCATTGGTTGTTGACCATTGAAAAAAAAAGGCTAAAATCAATGGCTCAGAAATGGTGCACTCTAGATGTACGCATTAGTACATCCATTTGAATACATCACGAAATCATAGGAAAACCTTAGTGAAAAGCGTACAAAAACACAAAAAAACCCCCCTGTTATTGTGCTAGATATTGAAAACCTTTGCTTGCACTTCGACTAGCTGAGGAAGAAAAGTCATTTGAAATGGTAGGGTAAGATCTCCCATGTCTCCCCGTTGGCAAAACTATATCTCTTATTCATGGCCTATGTTGTATTCATTGGCGGATGGACAAACCCTTGTTTCTGTGTAAACTATAGAACAAAAACTCTGTCGCATACCCATCTGATTCCCTCGATTGAGCATTCGTGAGGGCTGGTTAGACGGTATGAAAAGCGGCGACAAGGCTCACCCAACAACAAGGGTGGTCGAAAAATTACTGGCCATACCAAGTTTGGGCCAGTTTCTGGAATATTTTGGGTATATACCGGCATATGCCCAAAATATGCCAAAAACCACATAATCCAAGGTTTGCCCCTTTAGGCCTAGGGGCAACCCCATAAGGTTTGCTATAGATGTTTCGCATTGGTTTTTTGAAGGTTGGGAGGTTTCTTGATGTTTTCTTGTAGTTCGAAGGATTATTTTTAGAGAGTCACATGGGCTTCCTTTCTTGGCAGAACCTAACTTTCTTGCAGAGCGATGGCGACAGAACCTATTTTCCTAGGAGAGGGCAACGAATGTGTTGAGAAGGGATTGTGTGGCAACGGTTTCACTGGGGTTCTTTCCCTTAGACCGTAGTTTAGCGATAATTTCTTCTTCCGTTTCATCGAGATAGATACGTTGTGCATGTGTAGGCAGATGCTCTCTCTACTTCGTGCCGTTCTTTGCGATTCAAAAGCTTGCTGTCTGCATCCAGAGCAGAAAGAATCGATCATTCAAGCTTTCATTCCTCTTCCATTTATGTTCATCCTTGGAGATTTGTGTGCATCCACTTCTGTTGTTGCTTCTACCTTTGAATCTCACCTTTGGTTGTGGCCATTGCATGTGCTGTAGCTGCCAATGCATATGATTTAGCTACACATGCTTCATTCGCCAGAGCTTATCAGGTTCAGGCTTCATCGAACCACTGACTTGTGCATGTATTTGCACATTTTGGTGTATTCATTGTTTATATGTGACAATTCAATGGTTTAACAATGGTTATCACTACCTATATAAAGCAGTATAATTAATTCTCGTAAAAATTCAAGTCTAATATTCCTGGGCTGAGAAGAGCCCACAACTTGACACGTCCACTAATTTTGGTCTTCCTAAAATCAGAAAAGGAAAAATTTTCACTGCCACACGTGCATTTATGGCATTTATGGCACCCTGCAGTCCATCCTTCTGCTCCAAAATCCATCTGAACCTCTGACCCCTGATCCAAGAGAACTTCAAATAGGAGCTTCAAATCCAATTTTCTCGACCAAGCTAAAGTGGGCTCCGGCTCCTGCTTCCAAGTTTCAAAAAATCGCTTCCAAGCTTCAAGCTTCTGCCTAAATGAGGCATTCTGGAATTCCGGCAAGAGCGCTTTTCTGCATATGTGATATTGCTCTGGTTGTGTCTCTGTACAGGTTTTCGACTGCCCCAGTGCAGCAGGTTCTTCAACCGCCCCCCTGAAGTTTCAGATATGGATGCAATAACGCAGGTGTTTCTTGGCTATGGCAGAAAGGGCACTACAAAAAGCTCTGTTTTTTTCCACAAAGGCAGGGCGATGGCAGCAAGTAAGCCAGTGATGGATCTATCAGGCAGCTACGACATACCCATACTTGGTGCCCTCAAGGATCGGCTGGATTACTTCTGGTTCCAGGGCCACATGGAATTCTTCCGCAGCAGAATGTGTAGGTATAATAGCTTTCCTCCTGGCTTTCCAAATTATAACGGCATCGCCCTGCTCGACAACAAAAGCTTCCAGATCATGTTTGATAATGAGAAAGTAGATAAATCTGACGTTTTTGTTGGTCCTTTTGCACCCAGCACTGCCTACACAGGCGGATTCCGGGTTCTCTCATACCTTGATCCGGTGGAAAAAGACCACGAGATCTTAAAGAGCTTTGCATTTGAGATCCTTCGGAGAAATGGGCCGAAATTATTGCCGGAATTTGCCACAGCATTTGCAGAATCGTTCAAGGAGATTGATGGGGCGGTTTCAAAAGGGGAAAAAGGGGATGTGGTACTGTGTGCCAAAGAAATGGCGTGGAATATTTTGGTGAGGAGCATAGTGCACAGAGATCCGGCTATGGCAGGTCCGGCAAGTTTAGGTCCGAAAAGGCTACTCCAAATTAGAGCTCTGGATCGTAACACAGTTCGGCACCATAGCCGAAACAGGATTGCCTCATTTGGTGGAAGAAATGCTTTTCTATTCGTTTCGCCTTCCCGCCATTTTAAGCCGATGTGGCTACTCCGACATGGCTAACTTTTTCCGGCTCTATGCCACGGATGCACTCGACGTGGCAGCTAACCAATTTGGTATCAACCAAGACAAAGCCATCCGTAACCTCATCTTCATGGTTGCCCTCAATGGTTGGCTCGCCTTCACCCGCGTCTTCCCCTCCCTCATCTTCTTCATTGGCCACACCGACCCTTCCTTCCATGTTGCCCTCCGCGACGAGATCCGTCAATCCATCAACTCCAACGGTGGCCTCACCCTTACTTCCCTTTCTCAGATGCCCCTCCTCAACTCCACTATTCTTGAAATGTTGCGCCTCGCTCCCATCCGTGGACTGAGCATTCTATCTAAAAATTCTTTTGCAAGCTAATGGCAATTGCTTGAATGATCTGTGCTATGGGACGCTTGCTATGGACTCTGTAGATCTTGCTCATAATATCAGTAATGCCTTCAGATAATGCTTCATCAGGTTTGAACATAGGCGCAGTAGATTTCTTGGCAGAGAGATCATGATGGCATGGGGTTTGATCATGAATGCTCTTCTACTCGAATCGAATCGAATTGATCTCTGCTATAATCGAATCTGCTCTTCTATTCTTCTACTGTCCGGATGCTCTAATCTGAATTCCCTGCTCTGCTCTAGATGATGGTCAGCCGCTCATGAATCTTCCCTTAAATCTGGTCGGCCTCTTCCCTAAATGCTCCCTGAATCCGCTCTGATCTGGAATGCCCTTCTGATCTGCTTCCCTGCTCTGATATGTCCCCTCCTCCAACTGTGGCCGCCCTAATCCGTGTCCTCTAATACATATCTTTGTGCACTTTCCATTCAAAAGAAGCTTTTGCTCCTAGCCCTTAGATCAAACTTTTTTCCAATCTCAACCCTTAAATTAAATAACCATACTTTCCCTAAACTTGTATTAATATTGTGCATATGTCTCACAATATATCCTACCATTGTTTGCATTGTCTTTGCCCCTCACTCTTTATTGTTAATTTTCGCTAGTGGGAATCTCGTGGTCATCTATCATAGTAGCCATCTATCATACGGGCACAAAAACACACGGTAATAATACGCGTTCGACTCCCGAATGTTCTCTGATTGTGTTCTTAAATTGATACATACAACTCTAGCAGTTCTAGCATGCCTGGAACTCACATCAAGCAAGTAAAGAGAAATGAGGCCGCCGCGATAAATTTCTTGTAACTTTTAAAAAATACAAAAGGTTGCATTTAGATGATAAGGTTGCACTTGGTCCCAAAAGTAATCAAAGGCTGTGATTTTTCTGGATTTTTAGAAAAGGTTCAAACATGCCCTTTCTGTGGACGTATAACCTTTCTGCTTATAATGTCCAGAAATAAATCTGTTGTTCTATGGTCCCAAAATAATCAAAGGCTGTGATTTTTCTGGATTTTAAAAAAAGGTTGAGAGAAAAAATGCATGCCAATGTCAATGGTGTAAAACGAACACATGGTTGAAGCAAAAATAAAAAAGAAGCAAAATACAAAAAACCAATGGTGCCCATGAATTTTGCTGCATCCACTCCTCCCATCTGCCATACTATAAACCAGCGTAGCCTTTTGCCATAGCGCCTGCCCTGTTCAAAGCTGCCATAGCCCACCGAATCCCTACAATGGCCTCACCACAAGCCGCAGAATCATCTGTTGGTCTTCCGGAAGAAGCAATCTCAGGCCTCACCGATAAATATTGGATCAGAAATCGCCACTTGCAACTGCTTCTGCTCAAATGGCTGTTTGCAGATCAGACTTAGGAACAGCCACCAAAAGCAGGGTGTCAGCTGCCGGAATTGCAGTCAGGGGTTCTCACCATGCCGGATCTGTGCCGATATCATTCTTTTATAGCAATCTGCCCCTTCTTCGATCTGCTAAAAGAATCGTTACCAGCTATTCTGGTTGCTGCCGATTTCTCCCTTTTTGTCAGAATAACTGTTCGAGGAGAATGCAAGGCTGATAGAAACGCAGGTCCGCTTCCAACCTACAAATCCGGCATGTTCACAGCCACCTTGTACGCTCCTATCCGCTGCCCAACGCCCTTCACATGCTTTCTAAATTCGAGTGCTGCATTCGTTACAATCTGCAATTGAACCTTTGCAAAAAAATCCATGAAAAAGGGGAGTTGCCAAGCACCCAAAATAGCAATAACCATCCAAGCTCCTCTCACATGGCAAATTATACCATTTTTCATACAATACGATACCGAAATCATAGTCCCCACCATTGCCAAAATACCCTCCCCAAACCCAAAACGAAATTAGCACAGCACACTATATTGAAAATAAGCAGAGGAAATGTTTGGACCGTTCATGCGCTCCGTTGAGATCTAGACCAGAATGATGAGGGGAAGGTGCGACTAGCTATGGCGCAACTACGAAGCCCTCGTCTATGCTTTGGTACCTGCTCAGCATTGCCTTTTTAGAGGTATCATGATCTGCAGAACTCTCCCTTCTCTAGGATCGGGGGCGTTATATGGTAAAGGATTTTTCTTGCTGAAGATTTGAGTGTCGGACCTTGAGCTCTTAAGTCTTTGAAAATTTGGGCGAATCTCAGCTGGGCGCACCTGCAAAGTTAATTACAATTTAAATTTGGCGTCAAATTATGATATTGATGGTATTTTAGGTATGGGTTCTACAGCAGAGTGTGAACACATTTGTAAGAAGGAATTGAGTGTAACCCACGAGGCAGGGGAGATTGTAAGCTCACCAGAGAGCAACGGCCAAATTTTTAACTATAAAAGACAAGAAGATGGTGAGCTGAAGCCATTCGATAATTCTCGACTTGATGAGATTGCTAGAAAGCATGAAGAGTTTTTCGAACATCAGTTACATGAGACAATCAATGAAACGTTAGAGGATGGGGAGATGGCCGATGAAGATAGTGCAGCAAATGTTCCTACAATATCGATTGAGGAAAGCACTATCAGCATTGAAAATAGGGAGCTACTCATTGAATCTAAGGATGGTGGGTCGGGGCTTCAAGCGACTGAGGATATTATATATCTTTCAGAAGAAGCAGTGCCAGATTTGAATGAAGGAGTGCAAGATGACACGATGGAGGTAGAAACAACCTATTATCAAGAACGTGAAGTAACAGGAACTGTAGAACAAGATGATCTGCATGTGATTGTTGAGCATTGTTTGCAAGAAAGTATCCTTTAAGCCCTTATGCCTCTGTTTTGGAAGACGCAAAGTCTGTCATGGCATTTAGTATTGGGATAACTTGCGCTAGACTTCCCAATCATTTCTTAACTTGTGATTTGTAGTTTTAATTTTGGTCTGTATTTCCCCAATCTTCCTGAACATTTTTATAGCTGAATCAGCACGGAAGCGCAAGCGAGATGCTGATAATGGGCCATCTGTCCTGGTGACATACAAGGGCCTTACTAGGTTGCCTCTCCATTTTCTTTCTCATAAACTTGTTGTTAATTCTTACATCTTTTGGGGAACTGTTTTGTAAGAAAATGAAGACTTATCTTAGAGAATAGTAGTACAATATGAATTTCCACTGTCTGTTTTTCTTCTTCTTAGAGAAGCCTAGGAGTTCTATAAATGCTTATTCAGACAGCACGTTTGGCTAAAATCTTAATATGGAATTTTTTTCGTGCTAATTTGACACCGCAATAGCTGTATCATGTATAGAATGATGATGGAGGACTTTACTAAGAAACGTGATGTCTTTATGGGTTCATGTATAGAGTGTTAATGAAGGACTTTACTAAGAAACGTGATGTCTTTATGGGTTCTTGTATTTGCAGTGAAAGCCAAAGGAAACTACAAGACTTGCTACGGCAATGGGCGGAATGGGATGGACATGAGCAGGACTCTCAGAAGGTACAACTATCTGAAAAGTGGTGCTAGCATTTAGCACAATCTTCATTTCAGCATAAAAATTGCTAGATATTTGGGAATGATAAATAAGAGCTCCAATGTCTTTGGCACTTATCAGAACCATGTGAGGGTCAATGTCCACTGGGCAAACTCACGTTCTACCTAGAATGAACATTGCCAATGTCCAAAACCATTCAGATCAGCTCAAAAGGGGCAATGTTGTATGGTGTTTGAATTTCCTGAAGTTAATGCATACAGCCATTGGAGTCCCCTTGAAAAGCATAAAATATGAATATAAGAAAAGGAAAATTTTCTCTACATCAAGGGGAACCTATTTTATTTTGGGACTACCATCACAAAAAATATGGAAACGTAAAGAGCAAAGAAAATGCATCTTTGATAGATTGTTGCTGTTGTCTATTAAGTCTTATCTTTCCTGCCACGTTAATGTTTGTACCGCGCCAATACTAAATGCTTGTGTTTTAGAGATCTATAATGGATGGGCTCTCTGGGAGCGAGATGTATTTTCCTGCACTAAGAGTTGGCAAAACAAATGGTCCCACAGTGGTAGGTGGAAATGGATTTTCACTGGATTGTGGTTGTTTTAACTTGTTGATTTTTTTCTTTTTCTTGGATGATATGATTAATCAAATTTCCTGACTCAGTCTCGGAGAACAATATTTAATAGTCATTGCTAGCTTCTATAGAGCTCTTCACCCAACTGCCTTTCCATAAGAGGATTCTGGCAAGGTACAAGAAATAGGTTAAGGCCCTAATGGAAATATCACGTCAAGGCAAACCTTTCAAACCAGCAGTAACCGCAGCCGAACTATCTCAGAGGAGCTGCTAGAACAAGATCCAGACCGCTGTTCTTTATGCGACAATTGTCCTGTAGCTTAGAGGCATGTAACAATTGTTCGCTTAGGCGAAACATCTTGGCCTTGGTACGGCCACATGAACTCTGTGCGACAGTTCTGAAAAAGAGATATACAGCTGGCAATTGAATCCAGATCATGCTAGCTGCCTCTTTTTATAAGAGGTCTCCCCTTTAATTAATGTTTGCCTCTTTTGGTGTTTGTTAATAGTAACCTATTCCTTTGTTAACCTTTACCTTTTCCTTGCCTTTCCTTGTTAACCTTTAACTTGGTTAAATAACCCCTTGGGTATTTCCTCTGATCCCACCAAGTAGACAACTTCCTGAGCTCGTGCCATGATGTTAAATTTGTACCATAGCAGTGGAGCCAATATTTTTCCATCATTCTGTTGCACGGTTTGATTACCCTCCTTTGAAGACTAAGACCTTGATAATACTGTAAATTATAATTTCCTGTTAAATAATATACAAATCACGTTAGCCTTCTCTTTTTAAAACATCTTGCTGTTTGTTCCCAGCACTTTTGGATGGATAGACCTGCAAAGCGTCCACGCTTAGCTGATGATGTAGAAAGTCAAGAAAAGGAAGCGGAGGTGCCTCTATATGATCGGGTCTGCAATAATACATTAACAGCTGAATCTTCTGGTTTTAATAATGAAGGGTATGCTTTATGTATCCAAATTCATCCAACTCACTTGCTCTACAAGTTTGAATATTCTTAACCTTGCTGTTAATTTCATGTAGGTACTTGGAGATCCCAGAAGAGGCATCTAGGTGCTTTAATTGTGGATCTTACAGTCATGGATTGAGGGATTGTCCACGCCCACGTGATGCTGCTGCTATTTACAGTGCTCGTAAAATGCATTCATCAAAACGGCCACAAAGGACTTCACGATACTATGAGAGCTCCCCTGGGGGCAAGTTTGACGACCTGAAGCCAGGAATTTTAGGAAGTGAGACTAGGCAATCGCTTGGAATTGGGGTCAGTGATTTGATTATCAAGGAAAGTTCCTCTCAGTATAAATGAAAAAGTGAATTAACATCTTCAATGAATAAACAGGAATTGGACCCACCTCCTTGGCTAAATCGGATGCGTGAGCTTGGCTATCCACCTGGATACATTGGTCTGTTTCTCATCGCTATGTTTTTTTAAGCTGTACATTTCTTTATGTTAGCTATACTTTCACTGACCAGTTCTTAATGGATTATAGACGAAGATAATGAATCGTCCGGCATCTGTATATTTGGTGGGGACGATGAGAATAACACTAATGAGGAAGGTGAAATTATCGAAAAGAAACCACCACCTGTAAGGGAATCTTCATCAAATAAAAAAAAGCTTGTCGACTTTCCAGGTATAAATGCGCCAATTCCAGACAATGCAGACTTCAGGCTTTGGTCATCGTCCCCTGATACGCATAGGCGATCTAACAATCTACATCTTAGTGCAAGTGCAGCATTAGCTGCAACTGCACTACTCTCTCCTTCTGATTTACACTGTGGCCATGGGAAAGGAGGAGAGTATTATAAAGAAAGCAGGCTAAGGGAGCAAAACTATCACGAGAAGAATGAAACTAAGCACTCTGACAAGCACAAATCTTACTCTGGTAGTGGTAAATGGGGCAGCCATAGCGGTCATGGCAGGCAAGATGATAGGAGAGATGATAGGTGGGAGGATAGGTGGGAGGATAGGAGTGAAAGGAGAGAGGGCAGGAGATCACATTCTGATGATTATTTAAGACCACCAGGGGAATCTCCAAACCATAATAGGCTTCTTAGCCCACAAACTAATCCTCACTCCCCCGCACATTTTATGCAATTGCCAAGTCAAAGTCCTTCTTGGCAAGGGCATCATGATAACCGAAGCATAGCATGGTCACAAGCTCAGGCAGCTCTGGACAAACTTCCTAGTAGTAGTAAAAGACATGGAAGTTCATCTATGCATCGTCGTCTATAATAATGTTTGCTCGTTAGGAACATTTAGAAATTTGTTTTGTAACTTATGGCTACAAAGCCCTCATGATTTGTTGTAATGGATGTGCGCCTCAGTAAAATTTCTCTAAAAAATACACGTGAATTATTGTAATGCATCTGAACTACGAGGCAGTCAACTATGACTTGGAAGATTGTTATGTCTTCAGGTGAAAGCATTGTAAGTAGGGTTGCAAAATGGCAAAGTGCATGATGTCCGGTCTATGACGGGCTAAGTTGTCTTCGAAAAAATTGAGCTAATCAGGTTAGGAGCAATAGGCTTTAGACCAAAAACATTCTACTAAGAGCACGTATTTGTTGATTGTAAAGCTGCTAGTGCAAAGGGTGTTGTCCTCTAGGAAATGAAGTAGGTTGCTTGCTTTGAAGGTGCTGGGTTTGGTTACTTTGAAGATGTCCTTGCTGTCGCAATGTTGTCTTCACTGGGTGTGGAAGGTGTTGGAACTTTGCGTGCATGATTGTTTGGAGGTTTAGTTTGCTTGCTTTCACAATATTGTCTTCATTTTGGGTGTGGAAGGTGATTGGGTAATTATGGATGCATAATTAATGTTGAAGGTGTGGAGGTTTTGTTTAGCTGCTTAAGTGGTGTAAGTTTGTTTAGTAACTAACGTTGAATAGGTTGTAATTAAGTTTGTAGTATAAGTCCCAGATTCCATTGCTCCGGAAGTTATTACTTGGAAGAATAAGGAAGCTCCATGATAGTATCTACCATGGATTCTCAGACTGCATTACACGGCATCGGTTTTTGATCTGGCAGCTCAGGGTTTTATCTCCAGGGCACGATTCCCGGGAGTTTGTTTCTTGGTTGCTCAAAATCTGTCATGTGGAGAAAGCAAGTCTATTGTTGAAGACTGCCAGGATCGTAATGGGACCCTGTTTGTGGAAGTTAGCCCGGACGTTTTTCTGGTCCAAGCATATGGTCTGGAATCTGGGCCCAAGTTCGTTCTTTTAAGTTGTTTGACAATGACGTTTTGGGGTCTACGTAGAATTTTCTGGGATTTCTAGCATTTTCTGAATATTATTCTATTGCAAATTGTTCTAGGAAAAAATCGTTGCTATCTATATGCAGGATAGTTATTGAGTCATAGACCACATTCCATGCAGTACAAATACCGGATACCACACTTGACAAACATTAAGTTTTTAGCTTGTAGAGCAGAGGCCCACAGTCAAAAATTGGGCAACAGCTTTTCTAAATAATGTTGTTACTGCAAAAACATAGATCGAAGAAATTGCAGCATCTTAACATCATGTTAATAATCTTATATAATAAATCTTGGCTCAAGGACAAAAGCACCCGATTTGCAAATTGCATGTTGGGTTAAGTTGCTATTTGTGGGTTCTTTTTTTGAAAGCAAGCCATTGTGTATTCTTTATGTAGCGTTAGGGTTTTCTTTTATGCTAGGCTTGGGTCTGCACAAAAGGGTAACAATAAATTTTATTCCACAAAGCATCTTAATTAATGGATCAACATTCTTTTTATACTAGAATCATACTCTAAATTAAAGCAATATTGCTCTAGCAACTACATGTCTAGCAGACATCTTTGCATGAACTACATGAGCAAAAAAATCAACATACATGCAAAATTGAATTAATGTACTAGCTTCTCTACTGCAATATGATAGTTGGAACACACTAAGGAGCAGACCGGATTTTCCATGCAAAAACAAAGCTCTTTATTCTACTTTCTTTGAGCCTTCGTACTGACAAAACACACCAAGGAATGCACTCTATCAGATGTGGGATATGCATCATCCATCCATGCATTTTGTAGCAATGTAGCAATTGACCTCCTAATACACTGCACGTTATGAGGTTATGAGGTTAAGTTATGTCTCACGTTCGACTAAGTCAATTTGTTGTGCATGTGTGCAACATAATTAGAGGTAGGAACCTATCATTGCTATACATGGAATTGATATTAGCATTTTCATCTACATATCGCCTATCAACAATCAAGCCACTAAAATGCAAACTTTGTCTCTTGTTTGCCTTGCCTCCTATAATGACGGCCTACTATTCCTAGTCCTTTATCTCTTTTATCTATGGTACCTCGGCTACCTCCACCTTCTCAACTATCTCGTAGACGAATGATAGCAGGAGCTTGGCCAAAATTTTGTTCCTTGGGCTTGTGCCACACTTTTTTTGTTTTTTCTTTGCTGGTTCGCAGAAGATCGATGGTCTCTATCTAATAATCTATTAAGCTAACCTGAAAAGTTACCCAGAATCAGAGGTAATTTAGCCTCAACTACTTCACGTCGCCAGAATTACGAACATCTGGCCTGGGTCACAAAAACCCTACCTAAATACAATATGAAAAGAATGATGCCAAAGTTACTAGAGTATGTTGTTGCACTTTGTGAGAACTCTCAATCTTGTTCCTCAAGAATCCGATGGTGCAAGTAAAATGAAAGGCTGCATATAGAGAATAAAAATAAAGGTCAAGACATAGAGAACTGAAACTAAAATGGTAACAATTTAGCCAAATTGCCCAAAGTTAAATGAAATGCCAAATCCATCTGAAATGTTTTGCATTGCCTAGAAACTATAAACCTGAATATATGTGGTTGCCAAGGACATTTGACAATACTCCTCTAGCCGATTCTAGTAAGTTATATGAGGAAAGGGATGTGTATGCCAAGGAATTGACATCTCTCCACTAAGATGAGTTCGACATGTCAGATATCTTAGTAAGGTAGGCACTATAGATAGGCACTTAAAAGTTCACAATTTCCACACATCCCTCCTTTTGTTTTTCCTTGAACACCCACAATTTGTTCTTCCTTGAACACCCACAATTATGCCAAGCTACGCTAGTATTTCAGAAAAGGATGGGGCTGCCAAGGGCCTTTGACATTTTTCCTATTACGTCGCATATAAAAATTACAAGAAGTGGGTACTGTCGGTAAGCCTTTACACATTCCACAAGCCCGATGCATGCCTACGATCTCCACCAAGCTTGATTCTGAGATCTAATTGGAGTGATGATGAAAATTGTACAATGAACCAAAAGTCTCAAAATCCCCTTCTGATTTTATTCGAATCCTTCAAATCAGCAAATAAATTTGCCTTTCCTCTGTTCAATTTTTTGTATCTGCGAAAATCTGTCCAAAATAGCCTTTTAATGCAACCAATCTCATCCATTTTTGACAAGTAGATAAGGCCCTTCTTTTGGTGGCCATAAAGGTCGTAACCCAAAAAAGGCTTATTTTCTTCTTGTGGATCTTCGTTTCCAAGGTCTGTTTTTGGCATGCACATGCGTCATATGTTTTTACATGCACTTATTGCATGCGCATGCGACATGCGCATGGGACATTTAGCACTGACAACTAGGCATCTTGGAAGAACATACTGCATTTCCGTTGCACATCTGGCCAAAACCCAAAATACATAGGTCTCCTGTAAACAACGACTACAACATAAATAGCACAAATATGCCATTAATACGACAAGATTCTAGAAACCTTTCTTTGCTTCTAAAAGCAACAAGACAATGCTTTGAATATGTAGCACAATAACAGGGGGTTAGTTTTAGATTTTTATACGCTTTTTCACATGGTTTTTCTATGATTTCGTTGTTGTATTCGTTGAGGTGTACTAAATAGTATTTCTAGAGTGCACCCTTTATGGGCCGTTGATTTTCGTTGGTTGGAACAATCCGAGGGTTGTTGTCTTTCTCTGCATGTGTTTGTGCATGAACACTGCGCATGTGTATGCATGTGCATGTGTGTACATGTGCATGTTCATGTATATGCATGTGCATGTGTATTGTGCATGTGCAAGTGCAAGTGCAAGTGCAAGTGCATGTGCATGTGCATGTGCATGTGCATGTGTGCATGTGTGTGCATGTGTGCATATGCATGTGTACCTGCCCTCTTGGATTCTTATTGCCGGAGTGGATTTTACTACCACGAGATGGATTTTTTGCTCACACTTACAAAGGTATTTGTTTTTTAATGTTTCTTGATTAGCATAATGTTTTTTTTTTACAAGGAATTGGTTTCCCGATTCTACAATGTAGTCTTTGCAAAACCCCCTTTGTTTCCTTCCTAAGATTTTCTTTGCAGATTCTAAAAGAATTTAGAGTTTAGCCCCTCTGTTTGCTTCCAACTCTTGGATATTCCCGGGTGCACGGATTGTTCATAGCGACCCGACCTTTAGCTTCAATCAACAAACGGATTCTTATGCACACAACAAAGCGGATTATTCGCCCTTTTCCATATCCACGCAGATCGGTCAAGCGGTGGCCACAAGAATGCATTTATATTGTAGGTTTGGAACTTTAATTGAACCATAAGGTGAATCATGCATTACCTTTAAGCTAGAGATGGAGCATCCAAAATCATATGGATTGATAAACAATGGTGTCATTGTGAAAGAGAAATAGTTGTAGCGGAAGTAACAATATGTAGCATAATAACATAGGGTTTTCTTTGTTTTGCAAACTTTATGACTTTTTCGAAATAATGGGATCAATCGCTCTATCTTTATGGTAACTTTTACTTATGTTCTATTTATTTTATTGTGATTAAATTCAAAAGCTACTGGTGATGAAAGCCTCAAATGAATTCTAGTTTTTTTGGTTTTTTATGGTGTTGATTTAAATGCGTGCAAAAATACAATTATGAGGCATCAACATATAAAATTAAATCCCCAACACATAACAACCAACACATAACAACCATTGACATTAACAACCAATACATAGCGACCATTGACATTAATTAACACAACCATTGAGTCCAACACATTTAAATTAAAATCCCCCTTAAACCCCCTTTGGTTTGGGTGCATATTCATACTGAGGGGGTGGCGTAGGGCGGCGTGAGAGCCCTCATAATTGTATTTTGCACGTATGAAATCAACACCATATAGTATTAAAGCTTGAAATCTTATAGTATTTTGCGAATCTTGTTATCTGATATAGCAAATTTTGTACTTGCATACCCCACAAACGAGGAACTTTACGTACGGTATAGATTAAGGAATAATGGGTGAATATGCCTATCCAACAGCTCTCGTTGCCCGGAGTCACCCCTCGTGTGAATATGCACCCAAACCAAAGGGGGTTTAAGGGGGATTTTAATTTAAATGTGTTGGACTCAATGGTTGTGTTAATTAATGTCAATGGTCGTTATGTATTGGTTGTTAATGTCAATGGTTGTTATGTGTTGGTTGTTATGTGTTGGGGGATTTAATTTTTATATGTTGGATGCCTCATAATTGTATTTTGCACGTACGAAATCAACACCATAAAAACCAGAAAAAAACTAGAATTCATTTGAGGCTTTCATCACCTGTAGCTTTTGAATTTGATCACAATAAAACAAATAGAACATAAGTAAAAGTTACCATAAAGATAGAGCAGATTGATCCCATTATTTCTGAATATAGTAGAAAAAGCAAAGGCTTGCAATGCAACTGTTGGTTTGATGCATAATATCAAAAGCTTCAAACAAGAAAAAATAATGTAAAAAGCTATGGCAACGGCTCAAAGAAATTAAGCCATCAGACAAACTGAACAGGCGAAAAGAATATAGGAAGGCCTTCAGAATCAATGAGAGCCTGAAACTAGGCAGGAGAACTAGTAAGAAAACCAATATCTAACCCATGTAGATTCTAAAGCAAATAGAAATGCAAAAAAAGGAATAGAGTGTAAGCTAGATGCAACTAATCTCAGTGCAACATATACACAAGACACATTTTATGAGGATCCTAGGGAGACGGAGAAGTATTGCCATCGAAAGAAGTATTATATGGTACTGGTCTTAGGATCAGGCCCAGGCTTGTAAATATAGAATGATTGTGGTAATACGCTCGTTCTTAAAACTGTATGCAACCATAATCGAAATAAAGAGTAGCTCATGGCAGAAGGAATAATGTAAGAGCAATAGATCAAGCGAGATTTAGGTCAAAGAATAAATCGTCTAGTTTCTATAGCCATGTTTGATTCGGTCAAAGGTACAAAAAATAAAATTTTCTCACTTTTGCTAATTTCTCAAAGGCATTTGACATGGTACAAAGGAAGAACTTGTGAGATAGCATGGTGGCAACGGAATATCAAAGCACTTGGAGAAAAATTGTATAACAGAGCAACATCCCCACAAAGGAAGAAAATATAGAGGGTGCTGGTCATGAAAAGATATTGTTGAACTCTCTTTTGTAGTGCTTCAATGGGTGGAATATTGTCATGAAACAACTCACTAAGCATGATGACTCCTTTTTGAGTTGGTTTATAGATACGAACCTTCAAATCCTTGTAAAGAACTCATTTAAGGTTAATCTTAGTTATCATGGAGAATCTTATCTTGGGGTTATTGATGAATATGATGCGAGAGATGGAACAGTTTGTCACTCTTCTCTTTAGATATGTTCCAACTATTTTTCTTTATCGTATTCCTTGCAAGTTATGTATGCTTGATCAACCAAATGTTTAGCATCAGATAGAATAAAGTGAATGTTCTAGTTCAATTGTCATAAATCTATGCTTGAATAGGACAAGAACTCGAAGGTACTGCTAAACCAACTATGTACATATATGAAAGATAAGAATCGGCGAGCAAATACTATATACAAGAGCCCATAGGGATACAATAGCACGAGCAAGACTGGAGCAAGCGAGGCCTAAGACTTGCACATGCAGACAAGGATGAGAGAAGAATGTGAATACCAAACTAGAAAGAGCAAAAGGATAAAGGCAAGGGCAAGGGGGCAAGCCATTATTGGTGCATAAAGTCGAAAGAAGAAGAAGAGAGAATTGAATTGAATTTTGACCAAAAATGTCTTTTTACATTTAGAACACCATTCAATGCTATGCACACTTTGCACAATACTGCATACAGATCAGCATTGGGGAGAGTCGATACCATGGCCCAAGCTTCAAGCAGATTTGACTACATCATCTAGAAGAATCAATAGTTACAGCAAGAAATCATGATAAATATAACATAACACCTGATTGAGATTATGGAAATAATCATCAAGATAGAGCATCCTCTGCAGGATAGAATTCACGCCAATATATCCTTGTATATTTTTTGCGTATTTTCTCTTGTCTTCACGTAGGTTCATGACAACAGCTGATGGTTGTGTTGGGTATGCTGGGTATGTGCAAAGTAGCTCGGCGTCGGCACTAGATGCTTTGTCTACCTTTGCCTTCAGTGTGTGTAGCTCAGAACTAAGCATGTGGTGCTTTGATGTGTGCTTTTGATGCTGCAATTCCCGCATGCAAAAACATACCTACCTACTCATGAGCCTCAGCATGCAGGCTCTTGCCTTGTAAAGCTACTATCCTTTCAGCTCTCAAATATCCTAGTCCTGATGGGTGGAACCTTCTTCCAGTCTCTAAACCTGGAGGCCATATTTGTGTCTCGAGTACCATTTTGAATTATTTGAATTAGTTAGTATGACAATATTGGTTCATGATGCCAAATTTAAAATTTGGGCATACCTCGTACTGTCCCTGGATATGGCCTTCTTTTTCTGGGACCTAGAATTGGCTAGAAATTTCTTGTCAGACATTTTTAAAGTTGACTATGTATTAATTACAGTGGCAATACTCAATAGGCCGGCTGTACTAATTATGTGGGTGGTAAGAATTGTGCGTGCGACCGGTAGGACATAGACGAAAATGACGACGGGATGTATTAATGGGGGACTGACACAGACACATTATTGTCCTCGCTATGAATGACCCTATATCCTATAAAGTAACATTGATTCTAAGCTGTGGCTAAAAGATTTTGCTTGAGCTGCCTACTCATCTCCTTTGCCTCCAAGAATTCCGATGGCATCTCAGAAAGGCTCGAAAAGGTACACTCTTTTTTTTAGCCTTAGCTTAGATAGAAGTAAGTGTAGAACTGTATACCTTTGTTTGTGCTCAGGAAAATCGCCGTGCCTGAGCATTTTCATCAAGTCTTATAGATCATTCTAGCTCAATAGGATCACGGCAGCGATCCTTCTTAGTTTCTTGGTTTAGTGTTTTTTATTGTGTTAGGCTAGCAGAATCATGCACGCAATTCCCCTGAGCTTGTTCAAGCCATAGTCCTGCTCAAGCTTTGTCCATCCATTACGTATCTAAGGTGTAACTCAGCTACGCATAATTGGCGCCAATTATGCAACCCGAGTTACGCATAATTATTTTTGGAAGGAAATTATTTTTTTATTCATTTAACATTAGAAAACAAGTACACATAAGGCTTTTTCATGACAAAACAAACCATATAGTATAGTCAAGGAAATTGAAAATTAGATTTGCCCACAAGTAGATGAGCAAATGTATTAGCCAAAACATAAATGCATAAGGTTTGTAGCTCATAGAGTATTAAGGTCAACCCTAAAAGTATATGATAACAACCAAGTTTAAATTTATGAACCATTAGAGGAATGTGCTTACATGTGAAGGGATTCAAAAGTTATGAAGCCCCTAGGTAGAAGTAATGATCGCAGAGATTCCAAATCTCTATAAAAGTTAAGACAATAACCAGGCTCAACATGCAAAATAAAGAGATTATACTCATTTGGAGAAAGCCATACAATAAAGATAGATAGTATTTTAACGTCACGCCACTAAAAATAAAAATAAAGGAAAGCAAATAAAAATAATCGTGAAATGCATACCTATTTTTCAAATTGCATGTTTGATAATCATAAAAAGCTTTATGAGTCAGGATGCTTGCCTTAAGATGTAGGAGGAGAAATTACATCATTTGGAGGAAGCCATACACATTTTAAACGATATAAAATTGTGCACCATACAGGGCCATCAACAATCTGCTCATTCCTTGATTGTTTACCTTTGGTATCAAAACTTGCCATTTGCTTCTCAGTTCCCATAGCTTCCTTTCTCCTAAGGATGGTAATCCAACAGCACCAAGAGCCGAGGATGAAGATTAGCTAAACAGACATACAACCCCATACAACTGCCAACAAAGTAACTACACCCACTTTGAGAAAAGACTTTAGGAAATAACACAATAAAAACTCACTTGAAATTATAAAGTATAAAGACATCGATATATGAACTTTTGTCCAATCAGTTTGTCCATTAAAACTAAAGCTATAAAATCATGAAAAAGAACCCCTACCAACCTGAATTATAGGGGAGCATCTATGCATGTAGAATGTTATCTAAAAGAACACAAAAAACATTGATTTTATGGCAACGCCATCAATGATCGACAAAGAGCAGCCTCCATAATTTTCGCCCATGTATTTTAGAACATACTGATCAGAAAGCCAAATCAAGCAAAAAGCATTGCAAAAAAGATAGTAGGAAATTTCCTCATTTGGAAATTTTGGACCCGAAACCCAAACCGATAATGTGATAATGGCACTAAGTGTAGGTGCTCTTAGCCAGGTTGTTATTACAAACTGCACAAAATGAATTAACTATATCATAATTATGGGCAGTCTTATATAATGATATTTTATTGCCATGCTAACAAATAGAGATTTTGGAATATAATATAAACCAAATGCGCATGCACGTAGCCATCTGAAGCCTAAACTTACCACAAAATGGAAGGAATCAGATGAAACTCGAAGTCAAGTTGTATTAGCAGTTGAAGATTGTAAAGCTTCCAAAACTCTGAGAGTTGCTTAGAATCAATTCTAGCACAAATAAAGGATAACTTTTGTTCCTAATAAAGAAATACTACTAATAGCAGAAAATGATTAAATGTGCAGATAAATGATCTGAAATGCTGACGTGTCGGTTAGCTCAAACAATATGAATGTCATATTATTTTAAAATCAAACGAACGTCATTAGCTTGGGCTTTCTAGATGTGGTGGTAGTTCCTCTTCTCTAGATCCTTCAACACATAGCTTGGCACACTTAAATCATGGAAAATAGTTGCCTTTGTTGTCGGAGTAGGTTTTAAAGAATAGAATGGAAAGGAGTGACAGGTAAGCTATACAATCACATGGCTCTTCGCCCTTCACCTATTGTTACGTCAAATATTATCTAGTCCTTCGTTTAAGAACAATTTATGTAGCTAGTAAGGTCTGCCATTTGTTCTCCATGGACTGCTTACCTCAGCCCTGTTTCTTATGTGAAATACACATCTAATCCAGGCAAACACAAAAGTCTATCATGCTATGCTTTGATCCATCTCCTGTGCATCTATGCACTATTGTTTTAAAATAATAATGGCGCTGGCAGCATAGAGTAGGCGCCCATTATTCCTGCATGACAAGTTAGAACCACCAATAATACTTCACCAGCCCATTTTCGATCCATGCTTTTCCTGTTTTTCATTGATATCTGACCATCTATGCTCCTTCTATATATTGATCCTAGTCTATTCTATTAACATCATGGACTTTTATTTGTACCAGCCATATTTTTAGATATTTTCTTTACAAATCCATACAAGTTACGGTTTATCCTCTATTGCTTTTCGTATATTTCTATAAATATCATAAACCCTAGCAGTTGCTTATAGAATTCCACCAAAATATCTGTATGCATGCAAATACAAACCTGATATGTGGCTACCTTATGTAATAGATATAATGCTGCCATCAAGCAGCAGCCCTACTCAAACAAGACTGCTTACCTCAGTCCCAATTTTCATCAGAATCATGTGCTTAGTCTAAGCATGCTATGCACGAAAGGAGGAGTGCATCTTCTAAGTTTCGCCTGTTAAACCAAGTATAGAAGTATAGAAATATAAAAATGGCAAACCTGATAGGAGGTCGTCTTTACCATCCATAGTTCGTCATTGATCTTTGGCATTACTATTGCATTTTATCCCAGCCACTATAGCCTTGCTCCACTATCGGATCCATTCCTTTTGGCCACTGGAGACTGGACTCTATGCTTAGCTCCTGTAACAACTGATATCATGTGATGTTGCAGCTTCAAAAAACCTTTTCGGCCTTGTACTACTATATCCGCACCAAGGGCAGATCCACAACAACAGTTCAACACAAAATGGGTCTTGCATGCTCTATTTGGAGCAGCCGAAATGGCCCCAAAATGCCATATATTCGTGTAAGTTTCACTTTAGCCCAAAAATCTTCTCCACGCATTGAATATCGACTGCCACAACACTTCCCAATGCATTAAAAATTTCTTCACAAAAGAAAGAAGGTTATTTTCCATCTTTGGAGACTTAATCGATTTCTTTTTCTTTACCATAGGCCTCCCTTGACGAAAAGCAAAGCTTATAATAACATTTATACAAGTGTTTGGCCAAAATTAATTATTATCACCTTTCCCAAAAGTGAAAGTACTTTTTGCACATGGCATGGCATGGTTCAGGATAGACTTACCATGGTTTGGGTTGATCCTGCCCTCCGGGATCCCCAAATGGGATCCCCTCCTCCGGGATCCCACAGTTAACTGCGCAGTTAACGCCTTACTGCGCAGTTTTTGCTGTTTTTTTTGCCATTTGCTGTTTTTTTTGCCGGATTGGAGTGAGGCCAGTGCAGTGGCACTCGCCCTGCTTCCTCCTCCACATCTACCTGATCCCCTTGCCCTCTGATTCCGACCAGCTACGAACTGATCCCATGCGATTCGGTGCCGGATCGAGGGAGAAAATCCCACAACAAATTTGCCCCAAAAATCCCTATAAGGGCCAAGAATTTTGCGCAGTAACTGCACAGTAACCGGGGATCCCGTCCTCCGGGATCACACCTCTTGGGGATCCCGTCCTCTGGTATCACCCCTCCGGGATCCCCGAAACCAGGGTAAGGATATCCCGCGCTGCATGGCATGCCCTTATACATCAATAAAAGCTAAATCTTTAAATATAACGTACCTTATATCTGCATCCTATAGCTATATTTGCCTTTTGGCTAATTCTCAAGGCCCAAAATTTTTTTTTCTTTCTTTTGGAACCCGTCCACCTCATGAGTTTTGAGCTTAAGCAACTTAAACAACTTAAAGGAACATCCTTGTTAAAATGCCTTTTGTAATTTCTCCATCTACAACCATAACCAGTCACCCATGTCTTCTTTTTTCTTTTTTCTTTTTTCTTTTTTCTTTTTTCTTTTTTCTTTTTTCTTTTTTATTTTTTATTTTTTTTTTTCTTTTTTTTTTTCTTTTTTCTTTTTTCTTTTTTCTTTTTTCTTTTTTCTTTTTTCTTTTTTCTTTTTTCTTTTTTCTTTTTGAGGGAATAAATTTTTATATTTTATATATATGAAAGATAAAAAGTAACTAATTGCAAAGAATCACTACAAGAGTAGTCTCAACATCTTCATCCTCTACATGCAAAAACTTATTAATTGCTCTAGAAGCAAGTATACAACATGAGACTCATAAGTTGCTCTGGTAGCTAATACCCTTGAAAAGCTCATAAATCCATCCACATCGTATCCAGATTGTACAAAATGATTCAAAGTACCCAAAAGGCACCTAAAATGATGATCTTATCCTGTAGAACATGCAAATGACCCTAATCACCGATATATGAACAAGATATATGATACCTTTACTAATTCATACCCTAGTTCCTGATGGTGTTGTTGATGAAAGTCTGACACCAATATAGGGATTGGCGTATGTTTTAGTAAGTATTCGATTGGTCTCGTCTTGTGGCAGAATTTTGATCGGTCATATCTCTCGCATCCGGTGTCAGATTTTCATGTGCTTGGGCTTGTTGGAAAGCTGGTTCAGAGATCTTTCCAAAGGTGTATGGTACCTGCATGCTTGGCTTTGTTTCTGTGCTCAAATTGGCACTTTTCCGGGCTGTGTGCTAGGGTTTCTGTGGCAATCGGTAGACACTTCAACGGACTGTATCTCTCACATCCGGTGTTAGATTTTCATGTGCTTGGGCTTGTTGGAAAGCTGGTTCAGAGAGCTTTCCAACGGTGTATGATACCTGCATGCTTGTCTTTGTTTCAGTGCTCAAATCTGCACTTTTCCGGGCTGTGTGCTAGGGTTTTTGTGGCAGCTGGTACACACCAGATATCCAGGAGTCGTTGCCCAAGTCATACCCCAAGTCATGGCCACAGACACAGTCCCGTGTGTGGACCCACACTTGGTTGATGAGCTACCTCAGACCACACCAACCTATCCTGAGAAGGCCCAAACACACCAACCACCGGTTGACCCCACGCAGGCAGAGCCCTCTGGGGAAGACCATGAAGCGGGGCCACCAAGGAAGAGGCCTCCGAGGCAGGGGGAGACATCTTCCATGAAGAGGGAGGCCCGGCCAAGGCTCCGGCCGACCCGACAGCGGGCCATACATGCAATCCGCCCGGTCGAACCTTGGAGCCGCGATTCAGCGAGGGTTGAGGCCAACAAAGGTGCACGCTTTGCGTGCCTCCCGACAGAGGTGGAGAACATAACATCTCTGGATGTTGCGCAGCAGCGATTGGTGCCGGAAAAACGCACTTAATCACAAAATTGGAGGATCGCACGACAAAGTGAGATGATAGCATCCACTTGCTACAATTTGACAGACAAAGAATACCGCCAGGAGCTTGCGATATGAGGGGGCGTGTAGACACCGTGGTTGGCGCCTATGGAAGCCGGACGCAGGGGTGAACGGGTAGAGCAGAGACACTCGTAACCCCTGCCTTGGATCCGTGGCAGGTTGAGGAGGCTAAGGCCACGCAGACGAGGAGCACAGCCCCCCCCTCGCCGAGGTTGCGAGGCCGCCACCATGGAGACAAGGATTCCAGTCGCCCGAAGCTAGCCGTAGAACGGCGAGCCGGAGTAAGGATTTAGCACGAGATCGGGAGCTACAGGAGCTTCGGGCGGCCGTTGCCCAGCAAGGCAAGGGCCTCCATGCCGAGGCACATGAGCAACTCCGCCATTGCACGCGGGAGATGGCAAGACATGACAACGTCCTGCAAGAGCTGAGCTCCAGACTCCGGAGAACAGAAACCACAGCAAAGAACATACCAACCCCGCGAACCCACCAACCTACGGGACGCCAACCGGAACACATGCCGCGGACACATCGGGGATCACGCCGCCGCCACCACCCGGGCCGGCCCCATAAACCTATGCCTCACCCACCTCAACCAACACCTGGTGCGGCCCCCGCCGAACTCCAGGAACAGAGACGCAGGAGCCGCAATGTGGTAGTGCGAGGCCTGACGGAGGAGTCGGGAGAACATCTCACTTCCGACTCGCATAATGATCTTGGACCGGATGATGTTCCCCCTTTTGTGACCATTGGAAAGGCGAAGTCGTCATGGAATTCAAATACCGACGCCCGGGTGGTCATCTTCACTTGAGAGAGCGTGCGAGCGGGTGGCCATCCCAAGCGCCGTGGCCGGAAGTTGAAGGGGACGGCTCTGTACGTTGACCGGGACTTGACCCCAGCACAGCAAGAGACCCGAAGGCGTGAGCTGGCCAAAGTCAAGGACTGCCGCAGACATGGAGGGGCAGCGGGGCTGGTCCGGGGAAGGATGCGGGAATTCAGGCAGCCAAACAGGGATGCAAACACTCCGGCCCCTCGAGTCCCCTCTGAGGGGGCCCCATTGGCACAGGCATCCACACGTTCCGCTCCCCCTGGGACCACCACTACCACCGGACCTGAAGTGGCGATGCATGCCACTAAATAGGGATCGTGCCTCAGCGTGGTATCCTAGAATTTTCGTGGCTTGGGGGACAGTCTCAATTCCGTCGCCATGGACATGGACCTTATCTTCCTCATGGAAACATGGGAACATGCTGCTCACAGGCTACCTGATTTGCCAGGATAGCAGCGTTACTCCGTCTTCAATGAGTGCACTGGGAAACGAGGACACGGAGGAATTGCGTGTTACTACCGCACGACCTTTGGCCCAATCGGTCTCCCCTGCAAAGGCGGTGCACAACAGATACATGTGGGTACGAGTGCAGAACAGCGATGGAAGCCCTCTCTTTATGGCGGTTTGCTACTCCCACATGCTGAGAGCAACTTTTACCACACGCACTTGGATGTGGACAGGCAGGAGCCCTATGTCGATCTATATGATGACATACAGCAGTACAAACAATTGGGCAAGGTCATGTTGCTTGGAGACTTCAATGCGCCGCAGACAGGGACAGAGCAGATCCCAAAATTCGCACCTCTAGCTGAGGATGTGTTGCAAATGGACCCCGAGAGATGGTTTGGCCAAGGGCATCGATGACGCCGGTGACACGGTATGGCCGCGCAAAGAAGCGATCCGGGCAATATCTTTGACTGGTCATTTGCAATGGGTCGGGCACGGTGGCCGCCCTCCGGCCGCTTCACTTGTAGACAGGAGAACCGTGGGGCGGCACCAAAGGTGGTGGATTACGTGCTAGCAGACGCGAGCAATGCCTACACTTGATCACTCGCGATTGTGTCGGGACAGTGGCCGGGGACGAGGAAGTAGACTCACCATCAGCCCCCGTTTTGCAGATAGATTGGCAGCCAACCGAAAGCACCCATTGCCCCAACACCCCATGTACCACGGTTAAGGCCCCGGACTATGATCATGCGGCGGTCTATGCGAGGATGCTTGAGCATGAGCGGCCGGGAGTGCCGCAACTCCCCACACTTCAACGCCAGACGGCCCGGTGAACCGGTTCCTTCCGAGGGTAGGGGACAGATGCTTTGGGAGAGGCCGCCTCGACGATCCACGTGGGCTGCAATCACCTTCCCTCGCAATCACGGGTTCGATGGCTAATGCCGGGGAGTCTGAAACGATGGCTCCGCCAAGGCCGGACCCCACCATTCGCCCAAGCAGCCGTCCGTCAATACCGCTCCTTCCTCAAGACCAAGAAAGCCGGGTACCTTTGCAGAGCACCAAAGCCAGATGTTTGGTCTTCTAGACCGCCACCCTAGGGCCTTCGGAGAAAGGTCTTGAGTAAGCCCGCGACCCATAGGAAATATTACCGGAACAATGGGTGAGATACTTGCGGCAAATTTGTGATGATCCAATGGGAAGCCGGACACCAAGTACCTCCATGTGCCTAGCAATCGGTCATTCTTGAAGGGATGTCATAATGGGCACGCAACGCCGCTAATCCGAAGGCGGCAGATTTGGATGGTATGCAGAGCTTCTCAAGTGGGCGGGCCTCCAATGGTGCGGTTCTCACATCACTCTTCAACGGGGCATTGCAAGAAGGCTTCCCCGCCTTTGGACTACCGGTAGAGTTGTGCCCATATACAAAGCGGGGACCCCCATTTGACCAACTATCGTACCATTATGGTCGGGTTTCTGTCTTTGCCAAGTTGCTTGCGGGATTCTTGAGACGCAATTGACACTTTGGGGGAGAGGATGGAGAAGGGCTCTCATGCAGAGGCTTCCGCCCGGCATTCTACTATTGACCATATCTTCACTCTGCGAACACTTTCGTAGAGGATAGCCGGAATCGGCGCCGAAGAATGCATCTTTGTTGTTTTGTGGATTTCGCAAAGGCTTTTGACACAGTGCCTCGGGATAAGTTGTGGGATAGATTGAGACAGCTAGGGACCCCCGTCGACTTGCAGAATGCTATATACAGACTATACGAGGCTTGCTCCGGTCGTCTCACACTGTCGGGGGAGCCCGTTGTTAGTAGCATTGGGGTGCTTGGGGGCTGCCCTCTATCCCCGGCAGCTCTTCGGCTTTGTACATTGACCAGCTAGAAGAATGGCTAGCTGAAAGCACGGGAGGGGAGGCTCAGTTGATGCACCACATAATCCGGCAACTCATATATGCCGATGATGTTGACTCGCTTTCGCATATACCCCCGAGGACATGCAACGCCACCGGATGCTTTGGACACTTTACGCCCAATTCACCGACATGAGAGTTAACTTGGCCAAGACAAGGGTGTTCTTTGGTCCCATCATCCCCGGCACTCCACGCCTTCCCTCATTCACTTACGTAGGGGCAGGTAGTGGAGGTGGCTCGATCTTATAAGTATTTGGGCATTGAGTTTTCTACTACCACACACCGGGATGCATCCATCGTTACGGGTCGCAGTCGGAAAGCCCTATATGCAATGCAAAACAACAGTCCACAAGGCAGAGTCAGATGCATGGGGTCACCGGACACACTTGTTCGGGGCCTTGGTTGAACCGGTCCTCCTCTATGGGGCGAAGTGTGGGGCCGGTGATATCCCTCACCACTTGGAGCGATCTAGAGCAGTCTGAAGGCCTTCTTGGCCGGCCTTTGGGAGTGAAATCCACGGTCCCATATCGGATCTTGCTCCGAGAGACGGGCTTCCTTCCATTACAGAGGGCTGCTGGAGCGTCACATTATTTACTTCCGAAGGTGGTGGGCTGGATGAAGCCCGGCTGCCCAACCTTGCTTTGGGCGATGGCGATGGGCCCGCATCGACTCAAAGCTTCGCTGGAAAGACAAGCAAGCCCGGTGGTTTCGCTATGGAATGTGCAGCACACGTGATGTGGACCGTGCATACACCGGAAGGAACGCCGCCTTGAAGCAAGATACTTGGATGCTTGCTTCATGGCCAAGCTTTGGGATCTGAGGCCCCGTCACATGTCAAGGTGGCAATTATCACGCCAGGTTAATCCCATGCTCACGAGGGCCCACACCACTACTACGTGCACCCATCTACCCATGAAAAAGCGCCAGGTGATTGCTTCCATTCAGACGGGTGCACACCACCTCTGCATTGAGACAGGGAGATGGATTCGGGAGCCGCGTGAGGACAGAGTCTGTCAATGCTGTCAACAGGGCGCCATTGAGGATGAAAGTCATGCCCTCCAGGCCTGTCCGGCATACGAGCATATCCGGGCTCGGTATGCTCGGTTACTTGTGCCCCATCAGGCCTTGCATGAGCTACTGAGCACGGCCTCTGTAGGCTTGTTGGGATCGTACCTCCAGGAGGTAATGGATACGCAGACTCAGTTATGCCCCCCTGTCCGACATTAACCTCAGCTGTACTTGTGATTATGTATATAACTGTGCAGTATGTCAGCATCCTTATTGCTACTAAGGTTTTTCCCCCGAAAACCCTTCGGGGCGGGGGTTTTTTAATCCTGGTAGTAATACGCCTGCTGCTCTCTCTTTGTACTTGGGTCCCATAGGCCAATTGGTCTCCGTGGACGATAAAATCATATTCTATTCTATTCTATTCTGTACAAGACCTACTCATATCTGTATGAGAGTAGCTAAATATAATGAAATTCAGGTATACCAGTACTTCAACTAGCACACAACTCAAACATAGCAGTATTTCAGTAAACCATATCCAATGGATTGGTATCAAGATAAATTTGGCAGCAGTACCAAATTACATTCAAGCTTTCAACTTGAATGGCTTTATCAAGTACAACAGTACTTGACAATGCAACCAAGGTGCTAATAAATTTCAAATTCTTACCACTCTGTCATACAACCTAATTGCTTTACCACTTCGACATAAACTAGTAACTCTGGACTAGCCTTACATTTCCCAGACAAAGAGAATCTTCATGATCAATTAATTGTAAAAATCTAGATCTTCCTGCTAGCAAGAAAGAGTGGATAGGAAGGGGCACAGACAATTTTCTTTCTAGAAGAGTGGATTTTGATATTTCCTATTGAAGGTGAAAAGCTAATAATCATCCTTACCTAGTCGTACGGACTTTGTTCTCCACCTTATAGGCTGGTATTCAGACGGGTCTACTCTTTCGGCACTGTATACTTACTCCAATAGAGGAGACTAGTTGTAAGAGTTGATTTGAAGGTACTTGACACAACTATGGTCTTTCATGTTGGACTCCAGGGAAGAACATCTATAAGCCATTAACATCTTAGCCTGGGCTACAACAATAACCCGAGCAGTTGAATGAATGCCATGAATGCCCTGGAAAATGTGGTGTCTTCGACGCTCCCAGATTGACCACAGGAGCCAACCAGAACCAAGGTGAAACACCGGAAGCCATGTAGCAGGGTAGGATGCCAAGAGGATACATTGGCAATCCAGTGTGATGTTAAATAGATCTTGTAGCAACATGATGTATAACATTTGTTCTTAATCTAAGGCAAATAGTCTACCTTTTTGGTGCAATTGGCACAACATCTTCTTTTTTATTTTAGGACAAGGTTGGGAATTGTGCAAGGAACGCCGCATCTTGCGGTCCCCGACTGACATTGATTGCAAAATTTGAATCCGCGGAGCTCCCATCCAAATCGTATTCTTTTCACTCCCTACATTTAAGATTTTTATTTTTCCACGAGTCTGTCCAATAGATCGTCGAGACATTTTGATGAGTTCTAAGTCTCACATTTTCTTCTGTTAGCTTCTATATTCGTGCATTTTTCTAAGCTATTTTTCATTTTTTTGTCTAAAAAGATTGGATGAAGATAGGGTTCCGCTGCATCACAGATTGATTGGCATGGCTCGGATTCAACTGTCAAATCTTTCAGATTATGCAAGGCTTTGTGGTAAGGGAGTGAAAATTTGCATATTTTCAGTATAGGCTTTCCCAGAAAAGATCATGGAATGCTTGATGTGCCGTTTAGGCTTCAAGAAGCTGTTGTGATTCTTCAAGCTGCAACTGCTCCTTTGATAAATCGCCATCTCGAGATAGAGCAAAAGGCCTGATTTTGAACCTCTTCCTTCTGGTTATGCCCAACCCTATTCTTCAATCTCAAATCCTAAGCAGTTACAGACAGAACAGAGTATGGAAAAGTATTTAGTACTGAGGTATTATTGCATGTTTATGTCAATTATGAAAGTTTCCAGTTATCTTAGCTAGCATTATGGATCTGCGACATTTACCAATTACCTATATTGCCAGATTAAACCTTTTAGCAGACTAATGGTAGGGCATATCTACGGTAAAATGCACAGGCTGCAATCAAGCTGCTGGAATTTGGCGAGTCTTTGCAGAATCTGGCTAGGATTTGGGTTCAAAATTTAGGGGCAATCTGGCTTTGAGCTCCATCATAAAATGGAGATAAATCCAACAGAAAGTGCATCTGTATACATGGGCTGTGTGTTGTAGATACAGAATACAGGTTAATCAAGCTTTTGTCGATGAAGGTGGTCTTGGATTAAAGCTGGAGGTAAGTCAATCAAGGGCAGCATTTTGACAGTATTTGTCTTCATTCTCGACTTATTGTTTTCTTTTGTTGCCAGGATTGTTGCTTAGATCTGGCTAAAATCGAAGATATGCCAAGAGTTCTGTCTGCTATTATCTGGCACATTTTGAAGTAGCTCAAGCTTTGATTGAAATATTGTGTGGAGTTATGATGGATGGGGTATTAAGATATTGAGGTACTCTTTGATCTTGATATTGAGGGATATTGAGATTGTTGTAGCACGTAATTTCTAAATTAGGCATTGCCTTCTTTATTTTTATGATTCTGCTCACACACAGATATTCATTTGAAGGATTCACAACCAGCTTGCATGTTTTGTCCTTGGAAATTTTAAAAAAATGTATATCAGTGCCATAGTTTTGGACCATAAAACAGAAACCAGAAGTGTTCAAACGCTACAACAAACAGCGGCATTTACATTTGGTATGTGCGATTAGTAATACTCTTGGTGGTTACTTTCTTAGACTTTATGCTGAGATAACTTCTAAGCTGTTGTAGGTCTATAGAATCTTCGTTGGAACTTGAAGCATTGGAGCCAAAGTCCCGTTGATTCGAATGAATGGCTAGAGGTGAGGGAAGCAAATGACATCTATGTTCTAGGGTGAGTTTCCTTTGACGTTACATTGACGAGACTTCGATGTTAGGCTTATAGCAATCTTGAACTTGGCCTTTCAGCTTTTAAGAAATTGCTCTTCTAAGCGCTCATAATGTCCTTGGTCTAGCAAATGAAGTCCAGCAGGCCAAATGAGAAGATTTTAAGTTTTTCCTGAATGGTAATTTTGGATGGAGTAAAGTGCCCCAGCATCACCTACAGTAAACTTGCTTATGACTGACTTTCAGATATGAAATTGATCAAGTTGAAAATAAAGTTGGCAAATACATGTCACCTATGGAAGGGCCCAAAAAAACTTGGTTGTTCTTTTCTGGATAAACTCAGCAATGAAGAACACATATCATTTGACAATTTGTCTAGACAATGATATGATTGTGTGGACTGAAATATGTTTCTGGGCTTCATCGGAAGGATTCTGCGAGATCTCTGATAACGATAATGGTGTTATACGCCCAAAGCTAAAGGTAAATAGGAATTATTCTCAATAACCCTTAATTCATATTTTCCATTTAAAGCTGCTTAATGTTTCAATGTAAAGAATCTACTTCATATAGCTTAGATATAAATATGGTTCATTTTGACAATTTTTTGTGATGGGCGTTTCCATTTCATGTACTACCTTATTAATGCTTTTCACTTAGAAATGATACCATGCACTATTTGTAAAGAAATCAACTCTTGAGGTGATGTAAGTGCAAGCTGAAGGTGGCATTTTAAATACAGGAAATCAGTTTATAGTCTTAACTGGATCTTGGCGGGCTTTAGTAGAAGACCCATGTGCCAAAAACGAAATTTGAGGTATGATTTTTTTGAAGCCTTGCATGTTTTATTGAATCTTATGGAAGTCCAGAACTATGTTCCCTGGTTGTCTTTCAAGTAACAAAATTCAAAAGAACGTGGCTTAAAAATATAGCCTATCTCTTTGTGTGGAAGCTCGATTATGTGGATTTGTGGCGTTGCTATATAGTGTATTTGCTGGCTTGAAAGGTGTATTACGGCCTAAAATGGTACTCCAATTCTCTGTAATAGGTCTAGGCAAGCATTCAGGTCATTCAATCCATTTTCTGCCAGTATGTTTTCTAGATACTAGAATGTGAACAATCCCAATATATCTCTAACGGACTATATGATCTTTGAATGCAGATGTTAGATTGCATGTTCCCAAAGTTCTTCCGCATGTACTTTACACAGGTATTTTTACATCTCATTCCATGCATTTTAGTTGTTTAGACAGAATAGAGAAGTGTTGACAATTGTTGCACTTTGTTTCCAAGTATTTATGGTTCCTTTGTTGCATGCAAATGAAAGGCACCAGCATGCAGGATAACTTAATTGTTTCAAGTCTAGATGGCAGTGCTTTTAAGTTTGTTAAAACAGAAATTGAACCAAATAGAATGAAAAGAATGAAAAGATGAATGAACGAATGAATGAATGCAGAATAAATGCATAAGAATTAGGGTATGTCTTGAAGATAATATGCAGCAAAGCTCAAGCCCATCTGAGGTATATGTGCATTCAAACTATGGATTTGGGTGCCATTCTATAACACAAAGGTAAGAACTCTAAAGTAGGGTAGCATTTGATTTTAATTCTTGCTCACTTCTCTTTTCATCTAACAACGACCTATTTGATCCCGCTAATAAAATACTATGCCATGGCAGTGCCATATTTGATCGCACGACCATAAGATGTACTATTACATGGATTGAAAAGGTTTTCAAGTTACAAGGTCTTGATGCTCAACTTAAAAGATGGACAAATTTTTATCATTATCCTGAATACGAGCTTAGATTTGCTTCCTGCTATGGCGGAGCTAGATAACTATGCTTCTTTCACTTCCTGCAATAGTGGAGCTAGGTATTTTCTTCTATTAGATGCCTCTTCATATATGTGATGCAACATGTAAATGTTTTGGTGGTTCCCATATCTGTGACAACCAGACGGGTAATGACAATATCCATTAGAGTGAAATAGTGTGCTTATTTCTTTTCTAATCTAAAAGTCATTTGGTTGTATTTGAAAAAATATTGTCTGGTCTAGCTGTGAAACTCATGAGGTTATTCCCTATAAATTTGCAGTAACAAAAGATGCGGTTAGGCTTGCTCACGGGATTGGCTTTCCAGTTATGATTAAGATACCAGCTCTTTATTTGCAAATGGCTATTCCATAGCCAACTCTTAATATCCAGAATACCACTCTTGGAGATCTATTTCGTAGAAAAGGTAATCATCCAATTGTCATAGTGCATGAAATTAAGTTCTGAAGGCAGATGAAGTAACTCGGAAAATGATTTCATTTTCAATACCACTGCTCTCTGTCTCCTCTTTCCTCTTTCCTTTTTATAACAGCTCTGCCCGTCCTTTGTTTATATATCCATTTGCCTTGCATTAGAGCATGATCTTTAATAGATCTTCATATAGGAAGGAAGGAAGGAAGGAAGGTACTTTTATCGTCCACGGAGACCAATCGGTCTATGGGACCCAATACAAAAACGCAGCAAGCGGATTACTGCCCGGATTAAAAAACCCCCGCCCCGAAGGGTTTTCGAGGGAAAAACCGTAAGATGCTCTGCGTTAATTTGTGTTGCTTGGAAATGTGTCTTCCGTCTATCTAATGTGTGAGTTATTTTGTTGCAGGTGCAGATTTGGCCCTTGCCATTTTGTACACAAAGAAAAATGTCTTACAGAATGCTCTAAAAACACACGGGTCCTTTTCTGGATGTTGTGTCCATAGTATGTTAAAAGCCGTGATGAGGCAATGAAGATAAATAATAATAATAATAATAATAATAATAATAATATTGATCATGCCCACATTGGACCTTGAAGGTCATGGAGCAGAAAATATTTACATTTGATTAATTCTCATAAGCAAACTACGATGAGAGTCCACTGCCTTGATATACAAACCAAGATCGTGTGGCCTCATGCTAAGGACAGTATCAAGACACGATTCATCAATTCCAAACTTATCACGAATATCCGAGTATGCCGAACATCGTGTAAGTACGTGTGTCTCATCCTCTAGTGCCTGTTGGTCACAGAAAACACAAATCCGATTCTCTCTTGGAACCCCCGCCCATCTGCCTGTCTCTATACCAAGATGATGTGAGCTTGTCCTGTACCGTGCAATCATGTGCTTGAGATTCCTTGACATGTTAGCCTTCAAATAGTCTTGGTCTGCATAGACCATCATCGGATTTATGTCTTCAGTGTATTTCGTCATTCTACTACCTTTTATCGACCAGAGACGGTCCACCGCCAGAGTCTGCAATAAATCTCGGGTGCCAAGCTCTGAATCTGGCCAATTTTCTGCTGTAACACCCCAACTGTTTGCCCACTCCATAAAATCACAATGCCAGCCTGATGTTTGCGTGAAAAGAAAAGCCCGTTTAGAAGGGCGGTGATCAGGTTGTAGCCGGACTCTATTTGCAAAATTTATTGTTTGATAGAGTGCTTCTACCTCTAGCGGAAGCATACCTGCTTCAGCCAGCATGATGGCGAAGGGTGTTTGTGTCTTCACCCCCAATTCTTCTCTAAGAAATATCTTCAACACCACTTCAACCTGTTTCCACTGCCTAGATGATAAGCTGGGCCCCCAAATAGGCGAGCCATATAAGACAACAGTCTGCACCAGAGTTTTAAACAAAAGCTTCTTTAAACACCAACTATCCAGGTTGGCTTTCCAGCATCTAGTAAGCATAGCATAGAGCGCGGTTTTACCGCCTGAGATCCGCTTTTGAATACATTCCTTCCATGAATATTTTGCTGTAAACTCCAAACCAAGATACTTGTATGTATTGACGATCTCCAAATCCTTACCCATATACTTAAAAGAGGGGCGGTCTGTGGTGCCTACTATCATAATTTTGGATTTCGTCAAGTTCACCTGCATGCTTTTTTCCCTGCAGAAAAGTTCCAGGTTGTTTAGTAGCAGTTGCAAACCTTCTTTGTTTGCCGTTGCTAAGACAACATCGTCTGCATATAGCAGCAATTGTATGAGGAAGTCTCCCAGATGCGTTCCAACCAGACACCTTTCCTTGAGCCACTCATCCAGCTCGTCTATGTAGAGCCCAAATAGTGTCGGAGACAAAGGGCATCCCTGCCTCACACCTATAGTGCTCAAAATTTCTGCATCAGATTGGTTTGACAGTTTCACAATAACTTCTGAATAGAGTTGAGCAACTGCCGCTCTGAGCTCAAAAGGCACGCCTAATTGCTCCATTCTTTGTCCCAGGTTCCTCCTTGGAACTGTATCAAAAGCTTTTGAGAAGTCAATGAAAGCCAGGTATAGGCGTGTACAGGTTTTTAGCATTCTCAAATAAGGCCCGCAAAGACCAAAGCATGATCTAGCGTCTTTGTGGTCTCTCCCCGAAGCCGCCTTTGAAATAGGGGCGTTTCCCTTATCTTTCGCCCTAAACTCGGCTTTGCGTTCAAGGAGCGTGAGCTGAATCTTTGTGAAGGTGTTGCCAATCAATATAGTTTCAGAATTGTTTGGCCACTTTCTTGTCTCCACTTTTGTGGATCGGGTGAACTCTGTTCTCCTTCCATTGTTTGGGAAAGCCTTCTACCACTGCCTTGTTAATGAGATCTGTCAACATCTTTACGGTTATGCTGCCACCCCATTTGAATAGCTCCACACTCATACCCTGCAGGTCTGGTGATTTGCCGTTGGCCATTTCTTGCAATGCATGTTTTACGTCATCTTCCGAGAAAAGATCTTCATGATGAGTCAAATTGACCATCTGATCCGAAGGCACATCATAAATAGTTTTGACAAAACTAAGCAACTCGTGTGGATTCAAAGGGAATGATGAGGGCTTATGCTGAATGATATTCCAGAAAAGCTTGGGGTGTGTCTGAAGTTTCTGATGCAAAGAGATCTGCCTTTGGCGCAAGAAAGTGCGCTTTTTCCATTTGAGCAAAGTTTTATACCATTTGGGCTTTAGTAACGTCCCTTTAGGGATCTTGGCCCGTGCTATTTTACAATCTTTGTCAAACCAGCTCTTATTTTGTCTTGGATTTTTGCATTCTCTTGTCAAGCCAAAAATAGCGGTTGCAGCCCCTAAAATTATGTCTGTGAGACATGTAGCATCAGCAGCGAGATTTCCTGTCCACTTGGTTGCTTGCAAACGTGCTTCTAGGTGCTTTCTGTATACATCATGTAAGTCATATTTCAGCTTCAACCTGGGAACGTGGTATCTCTTAGTTTCACTTTTTATGATTGCATCTGTGATCTCGAAAAAAAGAGGTGAATGGTCAGACTCTGGTATTTTGTTTCCAATTTTGAAGGCATGGATCAGATTTGAGCTGCTTGCAAGCACATAATCGATAACACTGGCCCCATTATGCGTGTAGCAAGATGGAGGAGCATAGGACAGTGCGGTCATGTGTCATTAGTTGGAAGTTGTAAGATCCGATTCCATGGGCTCATTTCTTCAACCATAATTTGTGGTCATTTTGACGCCTCTCTTCTTCAGGGTGGAAGAGGGGTCTGACTGTATTATAATGCCAGGCAAAGTAAAAAAACTATTACTGTTGTTCCTATTTGTTTACATCAAGCACGGTGCATTTGTATCCCCATAAAATGCAAGAATTTACATATTTGAATATTCATTTTTATGGTAGAAAGTTGTATAATATGTTTTAGTACAACATATCATTTTTAGAAATCTGCAAAACTTTAATGGTGCTTTTCATACTGGGATGATTGCTCTCTCACTCTCTAATAGTCATGTACATATGGGCCTTCTAGTAAGGTCCCTCTCTTACTAACATGTTCTTGAACTAAGTTTAACAAGAGAGATATCATACTTAGAGCTACAACATCTTGCACATTCGCAAATTTACTCAACCATTTTTTAATATCTAAAATTATAGGTTTTATGTCTATACAATATTTTTTCTAATTATATTTTTCAATAAGTCAAGGCATCAGATCACTTGACGCACATTTAGCCCATAATGAACATTATAAAAAAAATTAGTTTCAACTATGCTAAACCTTGCGAGCAATCTTAATAGTGCAACCAAATGACAATCGATCAATGTACCATTTAAAAGTTCAGAATTGGAGAGATACTGACAACCATCAAACCTAAACGATACTCTAAATACTACGCACCCCAATACGCCTACCCATTCTTTTCCACTCTATCCATAAAAAGGCAGGAATAATGGAAAGCATAATATTTACCATCCCTACAACCCCTAAACTCTTCACACTTTGCACTCTATTATATCTATGGACACGGTGTATACATTTTTATTCCACTTATGAATTCTATAACTTCTACCCATTCCAGGCATCCATGATTAATGCCCGGCATCGCCGGGCACACGTTTCTAGTCAATATTATTCTACCAATTTGCTATAAACCTAAAACAATGGGTGCAGGGATAAGATAAGATAAGATAAACTTTTTAACGTCAAACTAAAGAATACAATCCTTCCTTCAAACTAAAGATAATGAACATTCACATGCTTTCCACTAGCATTATGGACACATTATGGACACTCTACGTGGACATATAATGCATAGGTCCAAGATGACAGTGGAGAGACTTTATGGGCATAAAGGTCGAACATACAAGAAATGTCATGCACATTATGCCAAAACATCACATCAACAAGTCCAAAATCTTAAAAAGATGCAATGCTCAAGGCACATATGTTTGTGTTTGTTGGGATCCACGCACAAATTCATTATAGTTTCCAATAATTCCTGCTCATTTCTTGCGCACTAGGTCAACCAACTCTTGCCTGTCAATTTACAGACTTTAAAAAAGTCCAATCTCATGCTTTCATATGAGCTGGAAGTGCATAGTTGCCATTGTCAAGCTTTAATAACCATTGTTATTGTCATGATCCCACAATAGCATCATGGGACATGCAAGTTCCATGTCTCAGTTTGAAATATATATGAGTAGATATACTATCATATGGTAGCAGTCGCCAGTCTGAGTTGTGTGAATAAATTGCATGGTTTTGATTGCAGCTGTACAATGAATGTTTCCACCGCCATGAACGAGTTGTGGACGACTATGATGGATGCGTTAAAATGTCGGGTCTTGTGTCAACTTCGAGGGCGTGATTGGATAGAATGATTGTGCATGGAGCAGAGAGACATGAGCGTGTCATATAGGCTTAGTCAGTTACTACCATCTTTCATGTATTCGAGGTCACTTATTCTCGAGGGATGTCTCTATTAGTGTTGGCATTTTTTGCAGAAATAGAAAATTCTAATAGTCATGGTTGTCCTAGTGTAGAGCTATATTATCCTTTGCAAGGGAGCCCAGAAAAAATGAACCTAAACAGTGTATATATTGTCCCAACAATGTATTATCCTCCCTAGCCCAAGGATCCAAAAATTGGGGGTTAAGCTCGAGGATTATCAATTGGACTTCTTAATTTTCGATTGACCCTTTTTCACATCGAAAAGAAACTAGAAAAGAAAGAAAGATAGATAGATAGTATTTTTTCGTCATGTCACATTGACAGCGTCCATAAGATAAGATAAGAACCAAACGAAAGAACAGAGTTTATATGTAAATTCCAATGTAAATTCTAGTGTATCTAGTATGTAGAAAATCATACACCTCGAAAATATTCTTCGAACCCAGCCTAGATAAAATACCAAAGGATTTGCAACGTGGCTATTTATTAAAGCACATGTTGATTTAATGCAACGTGGCTATCTATTAAAGCACATGTGAACATACGTGGCAAAAAAAATCAAAAGAAATTTGAGATACCGGGTCCCTGGATCCACAAGCAAGTTCGGCAATGGCGAAGGAATTAAGAAATCAGGAGACCGAGAGAGACCGGCCCATTCTTTCCCTGTGATTTTTAATTTCTGACGGACTGATCCATCTCGTTGGCTATCGCATAAATTCTCACACCAACTTCACCTACTCACGATACCTTCGCATTAATACCCTTCAATTCCTTCAAATCCCCTCTCAAAAAATGTGATTCCATACAGAAACCCATTTCCGGCAGAAGAATCCCGTTCTGGGTTGTGATCCGGTGCAAAATTCAACCCCAGAACAGCTTTTGGCCACAGCCCGAGATTCTTCTGAAAAAAAATCCCTTTCCGGCACACTGTGTGATGGAAAATCAGACCGCACAAAACAGAGTTCAAGTCTGAATGTGTTTATTGCTGCATTATGGTTTTGCTACGGTGGATTTCAGATCCAATAGATTAGTCCATCCTTTCCAAATCATATACCTTCCCATGTCCCCTTCATCTGGGCTGCCTGCCCGTGTCTCAGACAAGACAAGACCAGTCTAAAACAGCGTACCATGAATCTCTTCCGGTATGAGGAAAGTACATGGAAATTTTCGCCCTGATTTGCTAGGAAAAACAGCTCTGCTTTTGCTTTGTTGGAATTAGCGTGCAAACCTCTTGTTTAATCCCTTGGACGGACTTGTTTAAGTTCATTTTTTATTGTTTAATCCATTGCACTATGCAAAAAGGTGTTGGCATTGGCATGGTCTGGAGATAACTGCCGGAATCGCAGTTTCTATGTGCTGTTTCACTTTGTCTTCAAGCCCAAGCACGCCTTTTGTGTGCCCAACAAGCCTGCCACCGGACTAGCTTGTAGAATGAATTCCAGTTTTACTCTGCTTACGGTCCAGTCGTTTAGATCTATGGACCAATTTGTCTTCTAATATAAAGCATCTCCGATTTAGAGCTTTGAGTATTTCACACGAAACGGATGCTTCCACAGATCTTTTTTACCTAAGCGTCTTTCTGCTCTATTTTTCTTCCTGTTTGAGTTTTCAACGCATGCATTATTCCTGCGCTTTCCGGCCATGGCCATAGCCACAGCCCTAGCGTAGGGAGATCCTCTGTTTTCTGCCTCTTTTTCTCAGAGCAAAGGATCTGCAGCACCAGAGCACAGATTGCTGATCGAATCAAGGGCACGGCGGATGATTCATGCATGGTTAAAATAGTATGAGATTTGTGAAGGTTTTGTGCACAGGATCATGCCATCGAGGCTTCTGGTAGGCGCTCCAACGCCCCAGCCTCGCCATAGCCGGAAAAATGCCACGACCCACCATGCTTTTTCTCACAAGGTTGAATCTAGGGCACAAATCCGAACTGGGTCTTCTTCCGGCGGCCATAGACAGAGCTTGGTTTTGGGATTGGCCATAGGAGGCGGAGCCTGCTTCGTTATTCTGCTTGTTTTTGTGCTTCTTTTTCTTCACAGAAGGCTTAGAGCTCATAAAACGAGCCCCTGTGATGTGGTTCCTTCTCTAAAGCTTCATAAATTTTCTTACAGACAGCTAAAAAAGGCCACTGCAGGTTTTAGTGATGCCAGAAAGCTTGGACAAGGTGGATTTGGTTCTGTTTTCAAAGGGATTCTGAAAAATGGTCAAGAAATTGCTGTTAAAAGACTTGATACAGCTTCGCTGCAGGGTGAAAGAGAGTTCCAAAACGAGGTTTCTATCATTGGAGGCAAGATCAACTCTCCTCATATTGTAGGATTGCTTGGTTTCTATGCAGATAATAAAAGAAAACTCCTTGTGTATGAATTTATGGAGAATCGAAGCCTTCAAGAGGCTTTGTTTGATGAGAATTACCCTGTTAGTTTGGATTGGAATAAGAGGTTCAAGGTGATCCTTGATATTGCTAGAGCTTTGGCCTTTTTGCATCTTAAGTGTGATCCCCCCATTATTCATGGTGATGTGAAGCCTAGCAATGTTCTTTTGGATTCTAGCTTCTGTGCACGCATTGCAGATTTTGGTCTTGCTAGGCTTAAGACCGAGTCTGATGTCAAAGATGTTAGAAGTGAGGAGGTGGAAAGAGAGTCCATGGAAAGGGAAAAGATCAGATGTGAAAGAGTTGCTAGAGAAAGAGAAAGGAAGGAGAGAAGAAAGGCAGAAGAACGCGAGAAAAGAGAAGATGCCAACTCCAGACTTGAAAATACTAGGATTGAGAACACTAGACTTGAGAGAGTAGAAAGTGAAGAAGTCATTGCTGATATAAAAACAGTAATTTCTGATATGAAAGGCGCAATTGGCGATGCCAAGGATGTTTCACTCAGTTCCCCTGATCAGCAACAACACGACATTGGAAGTAAGTCTCCTAAATCTCCTAAATTTCCAGAAAGTCTTCCTAAAGGAACACATAAAGATGAAGATCCTAGTAATAGTGATAGAGCCCGTGAGGATGGCGAGGGGGATGATTGGAGCAAAGTTAGCCATTCTGCTTATGATGAAACAGAAGGAGATAATTGGAGTAAGGTGAGTCCGTCCGAAGAATGCAGATCAGAGATGAGTCAAGATAGTGGTAAGGAAATTTATCATTGGGGAGCAGGGAGGAGGATGGTCATGGGGAAGAGAAAGAAGAAAATATCTAACAAGGATTGGTGGTGGAAACAAGACAACATTGGAGATTTTAGTTTAAGGGAGTACATTGTGGATTGGGTTTCTTGTGAACCGCGACGAGGAAAAGAGAGGACTGCCAAGGTTAGTGAAGATCAGACAACTGTCCCTAGAAGAAAAGAGAGAACTGTCAGGTCTGGAAGTCTTGAATGGTGGGCAGAAAATGATGACATGATTAACAGCAAAATTAAGAAGATGTCAAGAAGGCGTCGCAGGTCCAGAAGCAGAGAAAGTTCAGAATGGTGGAGGGATGATCATATGTCTGAGATGAGCAGTAAAAGTAGGGAATTAAGCATGAAGAGTTTGAGCAGAGAATTATGGAGGGATAGGGATGATTTGAGTGGGGATTTGAGCTGCAAGAGCAAGGAACTAAAATCTGGAGAAGGGAGAACGAAAGAGGGTAAGAGGGAAAAGAGTCTAAGTGAAGAGTCATTTAGCTTTTACTTTAGTGGTGAGCTAAATCAGAATGATGGCAGAATTCAGGGCAGGAGGAGGGTGAGAACAAGGAGTAGGGAGTGGTGGAGTGGCGAAATGTTGCGGGGAAGGGAACTTTGGAGTGGTGAACTTCCAAGTAGAAAGGATAGAAGCAAGTTTCCTGATTCATGGAGTCGAGATTTTAGTGGTGATCTAAGTACTTATGGGAGAGATGGGAAGAAGAGGGAGAGATCTAGAAGCAGAAGCAGGGAATGGTGGAGCGGTGATCTGCTAAGTAGAGGCACTGTTAGCAGTACTCCTAGTATGAGAGGCACTGTATGCTATGTTGCTCCTGAATATGGTGGAGGTGGAATTCTCTCTGAAAAAAGTGATGTTTATAGTTTTGGAGTTTTGATGCTTGTCATTGTGTCGGGAAGACGGCCACTGCAGGTTGTTGCGTCTCCGCTCACAGAATTTGAAAGAGCCAACCTTATATCTTGGGCTCGCCATGCAGCACAAGGAGGATCCATGCTAGATCTGGTTGATGCATCACTACATGGAGTGTACTCTAAAGAACAAGCTACATTGTGCATTTCTTTGGCCTTAATGTGCCTCCAAAGATTGCCAGCAGTGAGACCCTCAATGGGAGAGATTGTAAAGATCCTTTCAGGGGAAGCAGAGCTCCCCACCTTACCATTTGAGTTCTCTCCCTCGCCTTCGTCTTTTAAGTCGCATAGGAAAGCTTCTATAGAGCAGATTTCTATTGATGTGCCTTTGTTAACATAAGGCTTTAAGATTCTTTTCAGTCATCTGATGTACAGGAGAACAGCCTGCCTCTGATATGCAGCCTCCACATGTATCTTTTTTTCTCAAACTCATTGTTGAAAGAGTTAGCAGATTACTTGGATGCTGCTGGCTTGATTTGTTAAAACTTGTATGTTAAAATTCTCCACAGGGTTGAAGACCCAACTTTTGTACTTTTATGTATCAAGAAACAAAGCATTTTGACATAGTCAGATTGGAAATTTTGTTTGAGCAAGATTGTGGGCTGAAGTGTTGCAGGAAAGAAGCATTGGAAAGCAGACTTGCAGTTGGATGGAATTTGTAGATGGACTTAATGATCTATGGGCATTGAACCTAATGCGACAATGTACATGGCCTACACTAGTTGACCATCTCCTAGAATATGTTTGCTATAGAAACAATTCATTGATTCCATGTTTTTGTCAAAGGCCTTCTTTATGAAGAGGGGAAAAAAAGTCAATCAACCACAACGAATGTATTTTTTTTCACTAGAAGGCACACAAAGTTGCTGTTTTGACACAACAAAGACCATAATGCAGTAGAACCGATCAACACAATTCAGATTAATCAAGAAATTACATGATAGAAGTTTTTTATGAGATATTCCTTGCAATTAAAGATTGCTAGCAATAACCCGTTCCTATTTCTGTGCTGAAGAAGAATTGAAGTTATATTGAGTTTTGCAAAATAGACTTGCAGGTGAATGGAGTGTGTAATGGACTTTCCCTAAAATATTTTTGCTACAAAAACAATTCAATAGATTTTAACGCCGCCTTTAAGAAGAGGGGAAAAGAGAAAGTCAATTAATGACAACAAATGTGTTTTTGCATTGGAAGTCAAACAAAGTTGCTTATGACACAACAAAAGCAGAATGAAGTAGGATCAGTTAACTCAATTCAGATCAAGAAAGAAATTTCATGCTTGAAGTTGTTTATGAGATAAACCTTGTGAGTTGAGTATTAGCAATTACATATTGCACCAACCACTAACCGTTCTAAATTAACCTCGTTTATTGTTACTTCTTAGCAGTCAAGGCCAGTTATAGTTTTACAAGCACTAAAAAATAAAAGCAAGATTAACCTAAGCTAAGTTAGTGCACATATCAACAAGATCTTTGCATCAAATCGCAAGTAGTCTAATTAACATCTTATTAAATCATATAAATATACGTGTTAGATATCCTACATATCGTTTTCCCATAATGATTTCTGAAATATACCTTCCTTGTGCAGAATTCATATGAGATGAGGTAAGAAGTCCAACCAAGCCTTTCCTCATGAAACCTCCTGTTTGTGGATGGTAATTAGGAAAAGATTATTGCAAATAATATAATGATGTTCGTTTACGGCTATTCACATGCTTGTGTCCACTCCTCCATTTCCGTTGCAAGTCTAAGTCAAGGAATGCTCTTCTTCCTTTCTTTAGATGTCTAATTTGCCATAACTTTTCAATATATTATGGTGTAAGCATCAACTCATGCCTTGATTTACAAGAAACAAGGATACTTTAAGGAAGATGCTCCTCTGGAATTGCTAGTTACACGTGCTTTTGTTGGGATCCTGCTTTTTTATGGTTTCTTATGGAAATTATATATATCTTATTGAAATGTCATTCCTTTGGGTCGTGTGTGCAATGCTTGAAAGCTTCCTTTGTCCTAAAACAATTGGAGTAGCTCAATAGATGGAGGATTTTTGGGAAAGAATAACTTTGTCTGGATGTGTAAATATACCTATGTTTGGAAATCCATGTAAAACTATTAAATTGGGTTAAGGATATTCTACATATACATAGAGATATAATCACATGGCATATTTTGGTTTGCCAATCAGTTGTTGAGGAGGACATCATGATCCCCTTTTTTATTCAATCTATGTTATTATTCAAACCAGAAAGCCAATTTAATTTTTAATTCCAACTTCTAAATAACTACTCAAAACTTCTAAGAACACTTGTATGGAAGACTAGATATATGCGTATATATTGTTACTACCAAGAACATCTAAGAACGCAAAATAAATGTTAATATGTTATTAGATAGCATGTAGATCTAAAATATTTGTAAGTTTTTTCATTTTCTTGTTTATTATGATTATTATTGTACTATAATTGCCTAGAAATAGAATGGAATAGAATAGTTTGTACAAAGCAAGACATGGGTGGATACCTGTGGAAGAATATCCATGTTGACATGAATCTTACTCATCTAGCTTTAAGTAGGACTCCCATGCAATATGTAGCTTAATCGAATGGGAAGAAGGTTTTCCACCCATATAAATGCATGTGCTTCTTACTGTGGCACATGAGATGCGAATAGAAATTGATAAATCAAACTTCTTTCAACTTTCTTCCTAGTATTTTGTCCTACTATGGACATGTCGTGTTTTGCTTTTATTATGTTTGATTATATCGCTTACATGTATTGATTATGTTTGTATTTTATATAGTATTTTAGAGTTGCATTTATTAGGTACTTTTATTACTAAGGAACAACAATGGGACGTTCTTAACAAGCAAGTATAGAGGAATCCGCTCACGCAGCAACCGTTGTTGATGCATGTGGGAGTTTGTTTCCATTAGCCTATGGATGAGTTGGCAGTGAAAATGATAGCATTTAGAGCTAGTTTTTGAGTTAGTTGCATGGTTGTTTGACAATGAACACACAAGTCGTATTTCTATCTGACCGAAAAAAAGGAACATTAGAGGGAGTATCTGCTGTATTCGGGCAAAATGCACTACATGGTTATTTTCAAGAAGGAATTCAAGAGCGCATAGCTGGTGAAATTGTTGTGGAAAGTTGTTAAAGTGAAAACAGTTCCTAAGTTTCAAGAAGTACTTCAAACAATAAAGACAACAAATACTGAGGCCCGATAGTTCACCTCTATATAAGGGACATATGGCATGTGCTTTCCTTGGGTGTGGAGAAACTACGATGTATATAGTATGGCCTCCATAGAAACCCCTATGTATGCAGTCTTGTGCAGTTGAAGCAGAATACCCAATTCCTTACTTTTACACTGAGTCTAATCCCATTTCACCCTACCCTTAACCATAAATTTTACGTTGAGTATATTAGTCATGTATCCTACCCTCTATCTTACATTTACCTCCAAGCTAGAAATGTTGCAAGCTACCAAATGCCAGTGCTTAAGTCATACTTGTTGAATCTGAGAATAGAGATTTATCCAAATTACACATTTGGGAAGGATTTTTGGATTTCATTGGGCACATTTAGAATTTCTTCTCACTTAATTCAATGGTCCCTTAAAAAAAGGGGGGAATATGGAATCTAATCGTACATTCTGTTAGAATGCAGAATCTATTGTAGAGCTCGTCTTTTAAGAAACGTCATTATGGCAAGCATTATGGCAAGCTTATGCATACAGCTATATATCATCCGAGCTCTATATCATCCGAGCTAGATATCTTTCCGAGCTCTATCCGATCATTTTGGAATCGATTATGGCTAGGACTAAGACCACCAGCAAGAAACCCATGGATGAATTCATTGGTTGCAACCAATCCGGCACTAAAATGACTGTTGTGGCTCGTTTCTCTTGCTTGGAGGTGGAGCGCATGTGAAGACAAGGAGCTTTAGGTCCAGCAGTGGGTAGATCGAGTTGATATCACTGAGGAGTGCCTCTTAGAGATGAAAATTTTAGCCGAAGGCAATGGTCTCTTTGTGCAGCTGAAGAGATGTCTCCTCCTGGACACATGTAGTGCTTGGACTTGATAGTTTCTTATGTTTTGTTTTCTTGACTATGTAGATAAAATCTGAAACTTCTACAACCTCTGATGCAAAACTTTGATCTGAACTTTTGATGGGCTTGTTTTTGTTTCTGTCAGGGTTTTTATAAACCGGGTTGTAAGCTGGCCTATACAAATTGTGATGGTTCCTTTTTTCGAAAGACATAATATAATATATATAACATAATATAGTTTCATACCTGCTCTTTGTCTCGTGATTTTTGTTGGCAGATATCTTCAGCTTATGGAAAGTTCTATTTCGAATTAGGTTTTCAAAAAAGGGACTCTGTTCTGAAAACACAATCTGATAAGAATTAATTTGGAAGCATTTTTTTGGTTTTCGTGCAATAATATCATGCATGTTGATCATTTAAGTGAATGTTTTTCCTATTTTAGATGCATGTTGATCCTGTTTTCATTTTGTTTTAGTGCAATAATACCCCTCACATTGATCATTTAGGTGAATGCTTTTCCCGTTTTAGATGCATGCAAGCTAGACTAATAGTTGCATGCAACAGCCATTATTTGGAGCTCATGTTAACAATAGAATAGAATTATTTTTATCGTCCACGGAGAGTATCATGTTAAGAGTATCAGTCTATTATAAAAGTTCCAATCTCACAATATATATCAAAACAGGCACTCTGGTCATATGAAACAACTATGTTAATGTCAAGGATCATAAACACGCGCCATGATTTCAGAGAACTATTTAAGTGCAACTATCTATTCAAAAGTGGAACAAATGAAGAAAATAATGCTATAGATTAATTTTCTCTAGACACTTCAAAGATAAAATTGAATGTCTATACTTATACTTCCATTTCAATCATTCAAATATTAAATCAATGGTCACAATATTTTATGATTCAAACATATACTTCAACCATTAACATGCTACAGTAAAAGCACTGTAGCAAAGGTATTGACCGATATACTGTAGCAATGTTGACCTTATCTTCTACAGCCCAAGCAGCACTCAAATCCGACTAGGACCATCTGCATTCATCAATTTCCAATTCGGCTATCCCCCCTGTCCCCCCAAAATGTGGCGTTGCATCCACCACTTTTGTGGTATGAAACTATAATTATGGCACCGCTCAGCTGCCATTATTTAAGAATGGAGTCCCAATTTGTGGGGGAAATTCTAATTTCAAAAACTAAAATTCAAATTCAAATTCCTATTCTTTGGCCCCTTCCTGTTCTTTGCCTACATCTTGTTCTTTGGCTCCCTCCCTGCTGCAAGCTCGAATCCATTGTGGATATGGATGTCAATGAGGTAATCTGTCCACAAACCGGCATTTCAGACAGGAGAAAACGAAGAAGAACCAAGGAACAAGAAATGTTGAAGAAAAGACGCCAGAGGAAAAGAAGAAAAGAAGAAAAATTGGAGCTTGCAGAATTGGCAGAAGGATCCGGTTCATCAAGAAGTGCAAGCAGTAAACGTCGTATTGTCCTTAATTTGCTAACGTCTTTCCATAAACAGACCAAAAGAATGGAGGATAGCATGAAGAAAGAAATTTTACTTGAGTTTTTGAGGGATAAAACATTGGAAAAATTCATAGGTGAAGAATTAAAGGATTTGGAAGCCAAGAACATCGTTATAAGGAGCCTCTGGGACTCCATGCAGACTGTCAAACTCTCAACCAGCAATGACTTGCCTAGCAGCCAAGAATAGCAGCCTTGCAATGTTTGTACCACGCCGTGCAGATTCTGAAACAAGTGACAAAATCAGCCAGCGAAATCTTGGAAAGGTATTAGGTGTTCACACCCAAGAAACCTGCAAAAGGCAAAGAAAAAGAGGGAAGAGATCGATTACAACGGTGGAAAATGGGTTTCTTACAAGAGGGCTAAAAGATTCGATGCAATTTCAGATGAACATATAGAAAAGATTCAAAAATTTTGGATTGAGAACACCAGAGTGTCTCCTAATACAAAGGATGTTAGAACTAGAAGATTGGAGAGAAATGTAAGAGAAGAACATGCTGCCCACTATCTGGAGGAATCACAGGTTAGTTTATTTCTGTTATTCATGTTTTCTTGGTTATGGTGCTTTAGTGTGGTGGTGCATGTGGTGGTTATTGTGTTGTACAATGATTGTGGTGTACTTTGTGTGTAGTTGACTCTAGTCGGAAATGCAATATTTAATGTTTGGAATATTAAAACATGACAGAATTGAGTACTCTTCTACTGGGTGTGTGTACAGTCTAAAAATAAAGGAGTACAAATTAGACAAATTTTTGGCAGATTCAAGCACAGCTCTATTGGAAAGTATAATATATTGAAAAAGGGATCTTACAAAATTTGGTTTTACAAAATTTGGTTTTCCATTGAAAGCTCTGTACCCGAGAACTAAATTTACACGCATTTCCTAAGCAGCAGGAAATGCTGGTATGACTGGCTCGAGAACTGGTGCATCCAAAATTATTGTCTTCTGCACTAAAGCATCTAAGCTTTCTACAGTCATCCCAGAATTTAACATGATGAGGTTTGCCAGTGCTTCCTGCATCCCCTGGTGGTAAGAACGCAACTCTGCCAGTAATTCCCGCTGTTGCAGACTCAAAGCGGACAAGTGACAGAGAACAAATAAACCAGCTGACCTTGCAGCAGCATGTAACATAAGGTCATGGACCTTGTCTAATAGCTCACTTCATGTCAATCTGCCCCCAAGCATAGCCAGCAAAGGCCCAGCATCCAGTCTGTTGTATGCCTTTAGGTTGGATTCGAAATCAGCAAAGAAGGTGGATTTACGCATTTCCACCTTCAGAGATTGGTCATGAGACCTGTTTAACATATGCCGAATGCCCTCCTCGCTCACCCTAGAATAGCCGTAGTGATCTCTGAACATCCCTACCATGTTGCTGGAATGAACTTGTTCGATTGAGAATGAACCGCCAAAAATCAGACGCAGGAACAGGATTTAGGACCCAGATCCCTTTTCTAATGATTAGAAGAGGAATGTAATTATTATTAGGGTGTACGAATATCAGAAATGTTTATGAGAGCAGGCTAGGCAGATCTTTTATGTCAGACGAAATAAGATAAAAGTGATGTGATGTGATGTGTGGTGTGGTGTCATGATGGTGTGGTGTGGTGCGGTGTGGTGCGGTGCGGTGCAGTGCGGTGTGGTGTGGGGTGCGTTATGTCCATGGTGTCATGTGGGTTTGTGCATGTTAATGTATGAATATGTGTGGATTCAATTTTATTTATTCTCCCCCCTCACCCCACTACACCCCATCATCTATCCCACCACCATATGGCTAAAGTTTTGCCCAACGGATGTGTGGTGAGTTGGTATAGGCCTAGTAATGCCAAAATGAATGTGCACTTGGTCAGGGGTTCAAACCCTGACCAGTGTATGTTTAGCTTTGGGAGTTGGTTACTGGGGTTATACGATGATGATCCCCGACGTGGTAGAACTTGTGCCTATACCTGTCCTCCACTTTGTCTGCCATAAGGCAGCAGGATAAGCTCCACAATAATTGTGTGAGTATGCACCAGTAAAAATTGGCTTCCATGTACACTGGGGCTGGTATACTGGTTGTTGCCTACTACCACCACATTACCACCACATGCACCACATTGTCCATTACCACCACACTCCACCATATCCCACACCACACCCCTCCACCACCACCACCACACTCAACCATGTACCACACCACACCCATCCACCACGCCCACCACCACCACCACACTCCACCACACCACATCACACCACAATCCACAATACCACACCACACCACCACCACCACACTCCACCACCACCACCACACTCAACCATGTACCACACCACACCCATCCACCACGCTCCACCACCACCACCACACTCCACCACACCACATCACACCACAATCCACAATACCACACCACACCACCACCACCACACTCCCCACCACCATCACACACCACTCCACCACCCCCCCTTTACCACACTCCACCACCACCACCACACACCACTCCACCACCCCCACCACCACACTCCACCACCATCACCCCCCACCACCACTCCACACTCCACCATTTGGTGTATGATGTCTGGTGTGTGGTGAATGGTGTGGTGTGTGGTGGGGTGGGGTGTGGTGTGGTGTGTGGTAATGTACACAACACTAAAGTGCTCGTTCTGGTGAATATGATGAGTGTGGGGCATGGTATGGTGCATGGTTTGGTGTGGTATACACATCCTAACAGTTTAGTGTTCATTTAATGCAGATGCTATTGTTCAAGAGGTTTCTGGACCAACATCCAGAAATTAAGATTCGTCTTCGAGCTTTTGAGAAGCTAAAATCCTGGTTTGTTGTGAAATTGAAGGACTTCAATAGTTGCTGTTGCATTCAGCACGTGAGGATGCAAATTCTAGTGGATGGACTCAATGGGATGATAACCAAACATCCGAAGAATTGCACTTGCACCTGGGATGTTTGTAGATCACATGAACTTGGTCAATGCAGGGCACACCAGCATAAAATTGCAAGTACAGGAAGCTTGTGGAGATCTATATTGTGTCCAAAGAGTGAATTAGATGAGTTTCACAAGAAGGCGTGCATCCTTGGAGATTGTGAGCTGTGTGGAATCAAGAAGTTTCAGACCTGTCCCATGGAAGAAAGTGGCAGTAACAGGAAAGTGAAATGGGAGTACATTGACTATGAAAAAGACAACGTCTCGAGTTCTGGTAGGAGACTGACTCATCAGTACAATGAGACAGAACCCAAGGAGCTTCTGGATAAACTGAAAGAGCGTCTAAAAATCTTTCTACTGCATAATTTCAGGTACCAATGACAGGCAAAACAATTTAAGGAGCTTCTGGAGAATCTCTCAGTAGATGCATGTCTTTCGGTAGTGGATTTTGCAGAGAACTATATATTCAAGGAACAAGAGGAGATGCAGTCGATGCGCTAGGTCAATAACCAGATTACCATTTTGGTTCAAATAACATATCAGTACGACTCAGTAGCAGATGAGATTATCAAGGAAACACATTACTATGTATCAGATGATAGGGAACACGATACTTTGTTCGTGCGCTTCATGAAGCACCACAAATATCTGGAGCAGAAAGAAAGGGTGCCAAAGAGACATTATGTGTTTTCAGATGGTGCAGCATCTCAATTCAAGGCTTCTAGACCATTTTACTTTGTGGCTAGGTACACAAACGACACTGATGTCTATATGATGTGGAATTTTTTTGGTTCTAACCATATACTGGCACTTGTGACGTCCCCTGCTCGTATACGGTGCACTCACCGTATACAAACAGGAGTTCTTCCCCCACACCAGCTCCATGCTGATACAGGGCCCTCCACATATCACTGCACCCGTAACGAGTCTCAGTGGGAAGAGTGAAGGTGTCATTCTACCCCGTCTCCCTCAGGGCCTACCTAGCTGCGGAAGCGTAAACATACATGTCAGTAGCACATACATCAACATCCTGTAACCATCTCGAAGGATGGTCCTCCTCATATCTGCATAGACAAAGATCAGCACATCACATAGGGGATCCTACCCAAGGCTCAGACTCAAAGGATAACCCGACGGCTTGGGTCTCGTGAGTTCGTTCTTGAGCGTAATTCATGGCAATGGAATTGGCCGGCATAAGAACATGGCATCGGGTTGTCCACTCCATCCGCCCCCCCCGTGCACACTTTGCGTAGTAGGTGAAAAGTGTTGGGACCGACCAGAGCCCCGGGATGCATAGCCAAAGGGGCTATTCCCGGGTCTCATCCTCCCGGTTCGATGGGGCGGTAGGGATCACTCCCTCCAGAGATCTACATGTTGACTCAAGGTGACTAGAGGGCCACCGCCTCGTGATTCGACCGAACCCACTGGAAAGTGTACACCACTTCACGGGTGTCGAGCCCATGCCTTACCCGCACGGTGGTAAGCCATTAGACCTAGTCACAATGATCCCGGTGAGGCTTTTACACACCGGGGGGATCGTTCGGGAGTCGAGAACATGAACCTCCTTCTTAGCCAGTCTGGCCCCTCCACCCACAACCAGGTGTGGCTCTTGCACACAGGCCGAATCTACAGTGTGCTAGAGAGGCTACTCTAGGAGCATCAACTACAAGTTTTAGGGCCTCTACCCCCCTTCCCAATACAAGGAGTTCACAGAGATACATCAACCCAATACATCATTGTAAGAACTAAAGAACTAGATCTAATCATAGAGTTAGGTTCTTTAGTTAGTGTCCGAGATCTAAGATCTAGATAGGTGCTATGGGCAATTTAATAGTCTAAACCTACCGATTCTATGATTAGAAGACCGGTTTAAGCTATTAAATTGACCAAATACTGATCCTTGAGTGGCTCCTCCTCGACTCGAAGTTCAACCATCCCTGGCCGAGCTGATCAATTGGGAAACCGATGGCGCAATTGGGCTTGGGCGCTCGAGGAGGCGGTTTTGGCTCTCGGGCAGCCAAAACCGAGCTCTAAAACCCTAAGGACTTAAAAAAAACTAGCAAGCTAGGGTTTTCCTACCCTAAATAGACATGGGGGTTTAGGCTAGGGTTTCCAATTACCCAATTTGGCATGTGGGATAATTGGAAAGGCCCCACTTGCCTTTAGTGGCTAGGTGGCAAAATATGCCAACATGGAAAGGTGTGCCCTCATTAATGTGCACATGTGCACATTAATAATATATGAACACTCTTAGTAAGTTGCCCCTAGGGCTACTTACTGGCTATCCGTTGGCATACACGTCAATGGGGTGGCGGTGGCGTTGACGTTACAAGATAATGTACGCCCCGGGGATCGATTGTCTTTGGAACATCACATTCTCCCCACCTTGAAATGATGCTGTCCGCAGCATCGTGGGTCTCCCCACCTTGGGATCTTCCTAACCTGCACCCTGCAATCAACGTGATACCTACAATATAACCTTTATACATTTATCACGATTACTCTAAGGTAATTACTTTTAGAACATTATTACGTTATTATATTATGGAATACTTATCAATTCATAACACCATTAACAAGTTATTCACTATGTTAAGTTAGACAAAATTTCAACATTTCATATCTATAATTACTGTCCGAGGTACTCTTCATTCCTTGCAACACATTCCAACAAAACTTGTGTTGCAAGTCTTCGTAGCTCGACCTCCTTGCCCTCCCCGAGCTCACCTGCCTGCAGGTCGACACTACGCTAGTAATTGTTAATTATTAATTAAAATTTTTGGTTATATGGTGACCACCCCACCTATCTACATGAGTGCATGGCTAATCTCCCAGCGTAGGAAGAGGATGAATCTTCCATAATGGCCGTGGAGACAGCGCCTATATGCCTATATGCCACTCATGCCTACACCTCTAGTTGCCCAGCGTGGAGGATATCCTTCTCGCGTGGGGGCGTGAAGGATGGATTCCTCCTATCAAAGCATATATGGGGCTAAAGGTGCTTTCCCTATCAATGCATTCCTTAATGACCTCTTTTCTTCGAGGCCGTCTCCTTCCGTGGGGACGTAAGTAGACTTTCTAATCTACCTTCCACTCGCCTAAAGCGGAAACGCTGGTCATGCCTACATTGACATTACACCACGCCCTAGAGATCACCGTAGTGGTCTCATCATCGCAGAACAACGCATGCGACCTATACCAAGCATAGGTTGCATGAGATTAATCTATACAAGAATTAACCCACATAAATCGACATGCCCGGCCGATTTCTTTGAGATGACCTTGCCGTCCCATTGCTCCATAAATTGTGGGTCTTTGCTTTACTAAATCTTTCTTAAGTACCCACGTGGCGTCTTCCACCGGCAAGTGTTTCCACTTGACCAAGTCGGAGGAATTTCGATCTCCTCGTTTTCTTGAAAGCTTTATCAAGAATCAGTCGGAACTATTTCCATTTGTTCCTCCGTCATTTCCAACAACGTTGGAGTGTCCAAGACTTCGTGCCGATTTGGAGTATGCTTCTTCAACAAACTCACGTGGAAGACCTTATGAATCTTTAGGTGTCTTTGGCAAATCTAACTTGTAGGATTGATTACCTACTCTCTTGATTATTCGAAGGGTCCAGCCCACCTTGGAGCAAGCTTCTTGCAATTCCCAATCGAAGCCGCTTTGCTTTACCTTGATCTTGAGCCAAACATCATCTCCAACTTTGAACTCTCTTGGATTCGATGCTTATCTACGATGCTCTTTTGTCGACTTCTTGCCGCTAGCGAGATACCCTCGAACCTCTTCCACGCTGCTGCGATATCGCCAACATCTGGCATGAAACTTCTACTTTTGACGGGGGGTTGTGCCAAGTGTCCGGAGTTAGGCAATCGATAGCCATAATTGATCATAAATGGCGACATTTGGGACGATTCGCTTGGTGCTATTGTATGCAAACTCCACCAAGTGAATAAATTCTTCCCACATACTTTGCTTATTCCGACATAGTTTCAGTAGCATGTCTTCTAAGATCTGTTGGTCCGCTCGGCCCGGCCATCCGTCGAGGATGATCAGCCCGTGCTCATGGATAGCTTGGTCTGAATTGTCGCAAAGAGGTCTTGCCAAAAGGCACTCATGAACGGATCTGCTCGGAGATAATCTCCCTTGGCATGCCATGAAGCCCTGAAGATCTCTTTGGTGAAGAGCTTTGTCTGTATCCATAGTCAGATCTGTGGTCCGCAAGGCACAAAATGTGCCATCTTTGACAACTTGTCGACCACTACCATCAAGGCATCCTTGCCTCTCGCCGTTTTGGGAGTCCCGTGATGAAATCCATGCCGATTACCTCCCACTTAGCGTTTGGCACCGCTAATGGCTCTAATGCCCCGGAATTGAAGTTGCTCGCCTTCGCCTCGGCGGGCATAGCCGACATTCCTTGATGTAGCGAAGCTATTTGCTTCTTCATTCTCGGCCAATAATAGGCCAAGCAAGACTTTGAAATATGTTTTCATGAATCCCGCATGGCCAGCTATTGAAATTTTGTCATAGCGTGTCATGGAGGATCAACTTCCTTACACCCGATGATTGGCACGCACAACTTGTTCTTATGGTATAACAGGTTGCCTTCCTTCTTATAATGCTTGAAGGCCTCCCGCTCTTTATCCGTTTCTAGCCTCCTTAGAGAGGCTTGCCCATACTTCCTCGAAATCCACATCCGCTGGCAAGGACTCTTCAATCCTCTTACCAAAGTCATTTGGAGCGCCAAATTGCGCTGCAATGCACTCTAGTTGTCGGGGGATGCCTTGAAAGCATCCGCTACCACATTGAGTTTCCCGGCTTGTAGACTATATCAAAGTCGTATTCCTCGAGGAACTCCATCCATCTCATCCTGCCTCAGATTGAGGTGTGGTTTGCGTGAATACATATTGGAGGCTCGATGGTGGGTGATCCAATTGGAACTTCCTTCCCAAGAGGTAGTGCCTCCATATTCTTAACGCCGACAACCGCAAGCAATTCCCCGATCGGCGTTGGGTAGCTGCGTCTCGGGCGCCGTTCATCTTCCCCGAATCATACGCTACCACACGCTCTTCTTGCATAAGCACCGCACCTGTAGCTATCTTACTCGCATCCGTTGCTACAAGCTTATCTTTCCATAGGGTCCCAAGGTTAAGATCGGGCTGTTGTTAAAGCTTCCTTCAACAATTCAAATCCCTTTTGGGCTTTCTTGTGCCAATGCTCTACCCAATCTTTCACCTTCTCTCGCCCTCGTCCCGTCCGTTAATGAGGGCTGCTATCTTAGCAAAGTTCTTCACTTAACTTCCCTGTGAGTACCCCGCTAGACCGAGAAAACTTCTCGACCTCGTGCACATTCTTGGGCGCCGGCCATGAATCACCGCTTCAATCTTGGCGAGGGGTCCGGCCGAGATGCCTTTTCGCCGAGATCACATGACCAAGGTATTCCACCTTCTTCTTCAAGGCGAAGTGGCACTTCGACAACTTGGCGCATAACCGGTGCCTCCTCAACTTCTCTAGCACCCTTCTCAAGTGTTGCACGTGCTCTTCAAGGGATCTGCTATACACCAAAATGTCATCAAAGAAAACAATCACAAAGGTGTCGGGAACTCCCCAAGATATCGCTCATGAGCCTCATGAACGCTTGCGTGGGCATTTGATAAGCCGAAAAGGCATCACCGTGAACTCATAATGCCCATACCGCGCCCCCGGCGGTCTTGTGGATATCCTCCTCCTTTATCCGATCGATGGTAACCCGACCTTAAGTCGATTTTGAGAAGATCTTTGCTCCTTGAAGCTGATCCATCAAGTCGCCCGATCTTGGAAGCGCATACTTGTTCTTAATGGTGTGCTTATTCAACTGTCTATAGTCTATGCACATCCTCAAAGATCCATCCTTCTTCTTGACAAAAGAATGGGCGCCCAAACGGCGTAGACACTAGGTCTAATGAAACCTAGGTCGGCGACTCCCGAATCGCTTCTTTAGTCTCGAGCAACTCCTGCGTTGTCATTCTATATGGGGCCTTGCTTGTCGGTTTTGTTCGGTTCGAAGTGCTATCTACTTATTCGACTCGACCCCTATACTGAGAGGGAGCTGCTTGATCTCATCCGGAAAGAGATCGTGGAACTCGGTGATCAACTTAGCTATTTGCCTCGGCAACTTGTCGAGCATCTTGTCTTCTTTGCTTCCTTCCAATTCCGCTCACTAATCTCAAGCTTGAAGATGTATGCTACTTGCTCACTCTTGATGCACTTGAGCGGTACCGTTTAGAAGACATACACCGCATGATGGGGACAACTTCTTTACTGTTATCTCAATGATCTTGCCGCCGGGTGTTGGGAAGGTCACCTTCCGCTTCCACAATCAATAATGGCCCCTCGCTGGTCCAAGGTACTCCATACCTATTATCAAGTCGTATTTGCCAATGCCCATTACCTCTCGCCCTTTATCCGGATCTTAATCCCGCAAGTCGATGTCAAAGTTGATTCTTTTACCGCCGGGGCCCGCCTTTATCGCTCCACTTGCTAAGACAACGGGCCTTGGCTTTGACTTTAATGGTTTCAACTTCAACATTTGAACCATTCCGGGAGATGCAAAGTTATGGCTACTTCGAATCTATTAGGACTATAAATGACTTGGCCTTGGCCTTTCCCACCGTGGAAATTACTTTATCTTGGGCTCTGCTTGCTCAGATCTATTGCGGCAAAGATATGACACTCACCCTCAATGTAGTCGCGGGCCTCCTCGCCGCCGCCGTCGACGAGAGTGTCCCAATCTCCCAACTCTGGAAGGCTGCACTCATGACATATGGGCGCTTTTGCTGTCCTATGGCCCATTTGGAAACACCTGAAGCAAAGCCGCTTTTTCTATGCACTCCTCATCTCTCTTTTCCTTGGGCATGGCCTGCGAGAAAGGATCGCCTTTGCTTTGGAGTAGTTTGACCCTTCCCGTTTGTCTTTGAAGGACACCCCGCTTCTTCTCCGCCTGTTTCCCTTTGATTGCCACTATATGGGGCTCTAGCTGGTCCTGGCCGGGTTGTTCTCGCTAAAAGCGCCTCTTTGCCTTGCCTTTATCTTGGTAATATCGTTGCCTCCTCGCCGCTTATTCTCGAGGTCCCTGTCCCTTGCAAGCTTATTGCCTTGGACTCCGCCCGATACCGATTCTAGGGTTTATTGCCCTTACAAGCTTGCGGATCTCCTCATTCAGACCTTCAATGTAGCTTTCCACCGCATGCTTCTCACCTAACTTTGGCACATACTGACCTTAGCCTCATAAATTCCTCGCGTATTTTCAGATCTTGACTTGTTGCCTTTGCCGCAACCTCGTAGAACCGGCTTTGCATCATCTTGGACTTGTGCTCTCTTGGAACGTAATGGGCGCTTTGAAGGCTTTAGCAAACTTCTTGAACCCGCAAGCATCCCCTGCTTAAGCCATGAGCCTTGGCATAGCCCTTCCACCAAATGCGTCTTTGCTCCTTTTCAGTGTTGCCACCACCGCCTTTATCCTTATCCTTCATACCATAGGCATTGCCATATTCGGCTCATCTCGTCAAGCCAAGCCCTCGCTTCCATGCGACTGTTCTCGCTTTGAATTGCTCGAGCTTCTGGCCTTCCAAACATTTCCCAATGCACGAGTCTACTTTCTTCCGGTAGTCGAGGTTCTTGTGTCCCTTTGTCGTCCCTCCGGTTGGTTCCTCGCCTTTAAATGCCTTTCGGACTTGGTTACGCTCTTCTTCTTTCCTCGGGACCTGAGTCCGAAATCGAGCTTGAGTCTGAGGAGGAGTCCGAGCTGGGGACCTTCCTCTCTTGCTCCTCTTCTTGTCTCTACTTGTTCTCCGTGATGCTTGGCGGCAGGTTGAGCGTTACCCGATTGAACCTCGCTCCCTCGCCAGCGGCTAGCAAGGCCTTTATCCGTTCGAGGTCTGTCCTCATTTGCGATATTTCTTCTTCTCCGAGTCATTTGTCCAAACTCTTCAAGCAGGTTCCTTGCCGGGCGTGGCTGGGCGGGCTCGTTCCCCGTAAGTTCCCCAAGTAGGTTGTCGTTCTCCTGGCGCCGGGGCCTCTAGTTGCATACACAAGTGGTTCATATCTACATGGTTAGTTTTCCTTGCTTTCTTGCATTATTTATGTTTGTTGGCATGGTTGAGGGGACACAAAATGTATCAACAAAACATTTATAGTGCAAGAGAATGTTATATTTATATTTTATATTACACTAATACAAGAACTTGCAACTAACGCTAATCACTTCGTTGATGCCGCAGAAGATGGATTATCCTCCAAGAACTTTTCACTTGGGTCGTTCCCAATTGAATGGCCCAAGTTCCTAAGGACATTGGCTGGGAGATCCACCCCTGTAATGCTCTTGCTAAATCTTCTATTCGGCGGTGGGAGGTATAAGTCGCTGCCATCGACGGTGATCTTTGCCGCGGGCCAAGGTATGGCGAAGTCGAAGACGCCGAGTGCTACCGCTACCTCTTTTCACCAGGATTGCATACCGGTGTTAAGGGGTAGCCGCATGCCGGCCGAATCCCCGAGTGCAATCAGCAGCGATACTCCTTTCCTCGCCTCACGGGGGTGAACTTGCGGTGGATAACCGCTATTCTTCCATCCATCGGCAATGGCGTGTAATAGCGTAATGACCTGTCGTTCGCGAGATGGGTCCTCGGCTACTCGCAGATCCAGCTTAGGGTGTCGCGCTTCGAAATCATCAACCTCTACCGTGGTGAGCTCCCCCTGTAGTCTCTTGGGATCAAGGCCGGCCCTCCCCGGAGGTCGAATTCGCCGTCCTATCCCCGGAGGTGTCATGATGAGCTTCCGTTAGGATGTTTGAGGTCGCATAGCGGATCCCCATCTGCTCCTGGAGAGCAAGGAACTCTTCCTCCGCCGGTAGCTTGTTCTCGTGCCTTTGTCCGCCTCCATGATCCGGCCTCGATGTTGTTTGTAGGCTTGGATGCTCTGAGGTAAACTCTCCGATGTAAGTGTCGGCTTCCCTTATTTGGAGGGGAAAGTCGACTCTCCTGACGATGAAGTCGCCCAAGTCCTCTTCTGGAGTTGGTGCAAAGAACTCTTCGTGCCCAGACTTTCCCTCTTTCGGGGAGGTTTTGAATGTCGCTTAGGAGTAGAAACTCCTCACCTTCGATATAATGGGGGCTAGGCTTGTGATGCCTAACCCGAGGGGTGGCGCGACTCAGAGAGTCCGCCGGCTTCTTTTCGGTCTTGCCACTCCCGCTCGCTTGACGCCGCTTCCTCTCTGGCCGGGTCGAAGCTCAACATCGTCTTCCTCCTCCTCGAGTTCCCTGTTCCTCCGAAGTCTTCTTCCTTCCCTTCCCCGCTCCCCGTTCGTGCTGTGTGAGGAGCCGTTGTTCTGCGCTTTCACGGCTAATGGATCCACGCCCATGGGGGAATAGAGGTTTCCCCACGATGTTCTCGCACGGTGGGTGAGAAAGATTGCCGGCGGTGTTGAAAGAGAAGTACTTGGTCCCGCTGGACGATTAGGACCATTGGCTCAGGTGTGCGGTGCGCTTTGTTTGTGAGGTATTTGGCGATGTTCGGGACATCGTCTAATGCTGCCTGCAGGGACTGTCTAGGAACAAAATATCCTACACAAGGAGGGAGTTGCACTAGCGCTGGTTCTACCCTAGCTTGGAACTCAGCCAAGACTCTACTATAAGCTGGGGTCGCGTGCAAGGTTGCTTGGACGTCTACCTCCTTCCTGAAAATCTGGAAGATTTGGTCGACGTCGGCCTCAGCAGCATGAGCGCTGGCGCTGTACCATCTCTGGAAATCAGAAGTTGCCATTGATTAATTGCAGAAGAAGGTAACAAATGGTTGCAAGAGCGCCTCAGGGAGTTAGGAAATCGGCTAGAAGGGCAGGAGCAGATTTGTAGGGTGCTATGTGAGAAGTGACGGGTCTATTTATAGAAAAGGGGGAAACCCTAATTTTTGGATGACTTGGAAATTTCCTAGGATTGGGTAATTCTAACTTATCTGAGGTCAAAATAGGAGTTTGAGGACTATAGGAGATGCTTGAACAAGGCTAGGTTACCTAAAAGATGCTATGCAGTAGGTTGAAGGTGACTTTGACAAGTCCTGGTGAAGAATTGGTAAGAGGTCTCACAGCTTGCGCCTCGCTTCAATCCTAACTTTTTGTTTTGCGACGAGGCGCGAGCTGTGAGACATCAGTCCCATTTTAATCAAAGATGTCCAACTTGGGTAAACTAATGGTGTAAGGGTGATGGGCTCATCAAATTAGGCAGAATCGACCCCTTATTTGGTCAATTTGGAGCTGTTTTGGTCAAGACATGAGGTCTCACAGCTTTGCCGCTTCAATCCTAACTTTTTGTTTTGCGACGAGGCGCGAGCTGTGAGACATCATGTCTCTCGGCTCCCAAATGTCCTATTTCACTGAAATAAAAGCTAAAACTTATTAATTTGCTCTAATTACTCAAGTTTATGTCATCAAGGTACACAAAATTGCTCTATATTACAAAATTTTTAATTATTTACAACAAAGTTTCTATATGTTCTCCCTTAATGCGGGTCGCAAGACTCATGTCTTGTCGCATTAAGGTTACCCGCTTGGCGTGGATAGTGCAGGCTGTTGAATCTTCAAAATGTTGCACTATCTTTGCCTCAGCCGCCTCTTGCATTGCCAGCAGCGCCTCGTCCGTGACTCTAAAGTCTGTTCTATAGGCCTGCATAACTTCACGCACCAACCGAGCGAAGGGGGCACGGGGGATTAGGAGACCGAAGCTGCGCTGGAAGTGTCTAATCTCCCTTAACGCTCTTCTCTCCACCTCCTTCCTATCCGCTTTCTTCCTGGGTGGCGGCTTGGGAACCTTGGGCTTCGGTGGTGGCGGCCTTAGGGTTTGCTGCTTCGTTGGTCGCCCTCCCTCGATGAACTTAACTCTGTTTTCTTCATAATATTTGTTATAGGCCTCCCATTTCTTCATGTAGGCCTCGTGCTCTCTCATCTTCCTCTCATAAATCTTTACCCTGTCGGTGACGTAGGCTTCCCGGGCAGGTCGTGGTTGCTTCTTTCTATCCCATGCCGGGTATTCAGGGGGCTTCTGCACTTGATCTTGGTGGGGTTGCTCAGGTGCCGGCTGCTCAGGTACTTCCTGCTCGTCGCCTGGGTGCTTGGAAGAGCTCCCACCTGCAGCGTTAGGGTTGAAGTCTTCATCAGAAGAGTCGTCGGAAGGGTTTGGGGGTTCGTCAGGTTGCCGCTCCTTGATAATAATGTTGGGGTTCGGCCTCTTCCTTGGCGGGCAGTCCTTTGTTCTCCTTACGCCAGCCACGAACTTCCCTTTCGCTTTCTTCTTTTCTTCTGCTACCTTTTGTTCCTCCTCCTTCCTTTTCCTCTTTTTGTCTTCCCTTCTCTTCTGCCGGCGCTCGTACTTCCTGATGAACCTTCTAAGGTCTGCTACCTCCGCTGGCTCCAGACCTGTCACCTGCTCATCCTGCTCGAGGATTTCCGTGGAGTGCGTCACAGATAGATACGCTTGTTCTGCTGCTGGATCTCCCGCTCTATTTCTTCGTACACCTCCCTCGTCTCTTCGTCCATGGAGTTCGGTGATGTGGCCTCGTCCTCCTCCACCTGCTGGTTGAAGACATCGATCAAATCGGAGGTGTCTTCCTCTTCGTCCGAAGGCGAACGACCCCCTCTTGCGAGCCTCTCACGAAGCATCTTCCGAATGATCTGCGCCTCGGTATATTTGGTGGTTTCGCGGGCGACGCTTCCTTGCGGTCTGTTTGGTTCGGGCCATGTTTTACGGATCGTCAATCGGATAAAAGCGCCGAAAGATCGCCTAAGTTGGGAAGAGCGGATTTCTAGGGCTTGGACGAAAAAATGAGGGGGTTCTACATCTATTTATAGCTTGGGGAATTTTAGGTCAAAACTCAAGTTGCTCCGTTTAACATGCTAAGGCACCAACTTATCTAAAACTTATACTTATTTCAGACTTTTTCTACCTATTGGTCTCACAGCTTGCGCCTCGTTCCAATACTAATGTTTAGTTTTGCGACCAGGCGCGAGCTGTGAGATCTCATACATTTCTAGGGTTTTTAGGTAATTAAAACATGCTATTCTAACTAATTCCTACCTTAGAATTAGCCTTACCACATTATTTATCTCAAATTCATCATGTTTTGGTGTTCTTGATTTCGATGTCTCACACTTAGCCTACCGCTTCAAAAAAAAAGTTAGTTTTGCGACCCGAAATGCGGAGACCACCTCACTTGGAAAATTTTGGCTCATTCTTTTTAATCTTGTTAAATTCCAATTCACTTAATTGTTACTAGCTTAGCATAACTACAAAGGTGAGAAAAAAATTTTTCCCACTTTTCGAGGCTTGAGGATCCTATCAAGTTAGTACTACTGGGAACATGGTCAGTGCTTTGCTCTTGGTCTCCAAGAACATTGCTCGATACCATCAGGGCGTCCCGCCAGATTATCTGATTGCACTCACCGTATACAAACAGGGAGTTCTTCCCCACACCAGCTCCATGCTGATACAGGGCCCTCCACATATCACTGCACCCGTAACGAGTCTCAGTGGGAAGAGTGAAGGTGTCATTCTACCCCGTCTCCCTCAGGGCCTACCTAGCTGCGGAAGCGTAAACATACATGTCAGTAGCACATACATCAACATCCCAGAACCATCTCAAGGATGGTCCTCCTCATATCTGCATAGACAAAGATCAAGACACATCACATAGGGGATCCTACCCAAGGCTCGGACTCAAAGGATAACCGGACGGCTTGGGTCTCGTGAGTTCGTTGGTGCATGTAATTCATGGCAATGGAATTGGGTGGCATAAGAACATGGCATCGGGTTGTCCACTCCATCCGCCCCTCCCATTGCACACTTTGCGAGTAGGCTGAAAAGTGTTGGGACTCGATCAGAGTTCACGGATGCATAGCCAAAGGGGCTATTCACGGGTCTCATCCTCCCAGTTCGATGGGGCAGGTAGGGATCACTCCCTCCAGGAGATCTACATGCCGACTCAAGGTGACTAGAGGGCCACCGCCAGATTGACCGGAACCCACGGAAAGTGTACACCACTTCGCGGTGTCGAGCCCATGCCTTACCCTTTTCGGTGGTAAGCCATTAGACCTAGTCACAATGATCCCCGGTAGGCTTTACACACCAGGGGGATCGTTCGGGAGTCAGAACATGAACCTCCTTCTTAGCCAGTCTGGCCCCTCCACCCACAACCAGGTGTGGCTCTTGCACACAGGCCGAATCTACAGTGTGCTAGAGAGGCTACTCTAGGAGCATCAACTACAAGTTTTAGGGCCTCTACCCCCCTTCCCAATACAAGGAGTTCACAGAGATACATCAACCCAATACATCACAGAAGAACTAAAGAACTAGATCTAATCATAGAGTTAGGTTCTTTAGTTAGTGTCCGAGATCTAAGATCTAGATAGCTGCTATGGGCAATTTAATAGTCTAAACCTACTGATTCTATGATTAGAAGACGGTTTAAGCTATTAAATTGACCAAATACCTGATCCTTGAGTGGCTCCTCCTGACCTGAGTTCAACCATCCTGCTGAGCTGATCGAATTCGGGGAAACTGATGGCGCAACCGGCAAGCGCTGGCGGGAGGCGGTTTTGGCTCCTGGGGCAGCCAAAACTGAGCTCTAAAACCCTAAGGACGAAAACTAGCAAGCTAGGGTTTTCCTACCCTAAATAGACATGGGGGTTTAGGCTAGGGTTTCCAATTACCCAATTTGGCATGTGGGATAATTGGAAAGGCCCCACTTGCCTTTAGTGGCTAGGTGGCAAAATATGCCAACATGGAAAGGTGTGCCCTCATTAATGTGCACATGTGCACATTAATAATATATGAACACTCTTAGTAAGTTGCCCCCTAGGGCTACTTACCTGGCTATCCGTTGGCGTACACGTCAATCGGGGTGGCGTGTACGCGTGACGTGGCAGTACAATGTACGTCCTGGGAGCGTATACTGTGCTGGAACGTCACAGCACTTATCCAGATTCACATGTTTCCTTATTGTTTTGTAGCTATTTGTGTCCTTGGACAATGTTGATTGAAAAAGAGGGTCAAAGAAATGAAAGGGATGGCTCATTTCTTGGAGCATCAAGTAGTATTCCATGTATCTGCAAACATATGCATATGATGGCACAATCCTGATGATCACAAATCAGATGAAAGTATCACCTTGAGAAGAGGAGGATCAATTGATCATTGAACCACTGCGTATCAGCTTCCAAAATTTTGATGTCGGTGGAGCTAATCACGACAGTTTCAGTTCCACTCAACACCACTTCCAAATGTGTATTTGGCTTTAGATAGACAGGGACTGCCGAAGCTCTATCATCTCTAGTTCTAAACACACACGAGAACATTTGCTCACAATCTATTCAAATATCTTAAATTAAACAAGGTGCTGCGCACGGAGGGTTGCCCTTCGAGATAATACGGACCACGGAACAAATACATGGAGTGTGTCTCCATCAAAATCTCCACTAAATCCATATCAGACTAAGGGGTTTGTTGGTATTGCCTTCCTTGAGTCCTAATTTTAGATGCAATCAGAGAATGTTTGTGAATGGAGGGCGGTCTGTTAGCAAAAATAATATCATCATTACAGTGTTCTCGATTAGAGTTCCTCAAGAATCTTTCGATATCTACTACAGATTTGTCTTCTATAAACCAAAACACTCCAAAATGCTTTGATCTTAAATACCACATTGATCTTTCTCCTTGCAATGAGCACTACAACAATGCTGTGTGCCTTATAGAGAGACGAACGAATCAGTGTAGATCATGTGCACATTACATTCTGAAATGTTGTTGTAGATAGTCTCTCTCCTAACATATAGTGGTAATGGTCTCGGACTCCACATCTCATACCAAAGGCTGGACGCAGCGGAAATTGCATGCGCTCAACCTGGAATGGGAGTTCAACATTATTAGGCACCAAAAGAATTTAAAATATGATGTTGCCGGATTATCGGGCGACAATTAGATTGCTATTCTGACACTGGCGACTTGCATCATAAGTGCTTATGATAGTGTTTGAAAAATAAGACCCGCCAAGATAGGGAGCTTTGCCCAAGTGTTGTGGTTAGGCGTTATTTGGGATTACCTTGAAGCTTAAACTATTCCCCAAGAATTATACGAAGTTTATCATAGTTGATTGTATTGAAGGACGATGTGAAGTTAAGTGTGTCTATCCTGAGCAGTATAGATGATTTAACCCTTCAAGTTAACATTTTGTAGACTTCTTAACATTACTTCAATTACAATTTCGAGGCCCGTGGGCATTTGGACTCTAATACACATATATAGCGCTTGGATGAACTAATCCTTTTGCAATATTATGTAGCACACCAATGTCAATTACAAAGGCAGAAATCACTCCTGGGTTGTGCGCAATTAATAACATCGCAATATATATTAAGCATGCATTTGATCAATGGATCGTTTACTTCTCCCTTATGCCTTATAAAGCAAACTAACTTGCAAGAAATTGTTTGTGCCACAAAAGAAAAAGAGTTTCATGATCTCACATCTTGCATAGATAATAATAATAATAATAATTGTATTAATCAAGCCATTTAGGCCCCCAGACTAAGCTTCTCTTTGCAAACATTAGGTAGAGCCTTGGGACACTTCTATGCCGTTCAAATAAATTTCTCTATCAAATAAAAATCTTGTTCATAGAAGCCATCAAAATAAAAATCTTGTTCATAGAAGCCATCAAAATGACAAAGTGCAGTGCAAATAAAACGCCCATACATTTTTGCTAACGATTACAAACTTCATACATTCCAAACGTTCTATGGTCTCACACAACTTGCGTAGACTAAGCTTGTCTTTGCAAACATTAGATAGAGCCTTGGTACAGTTTTATGTCGTGCAAATATATTTCTCTATAAAATAATATTCTTGTTCATAGAAGCCATCAAAATGCCAAAGTGCACTGCAAATAGAACACCCATCCTAAGGACCAATCTATCACAATGATTCCATAGAAATGGCTAAAGTAAAAGTCTACAACCGTCCATAAGCGAACTACGGTTGCTTCTTTTTCCCTAAGCTTCTATAAGAGGCCAACCAGCTTTGCAAAAGAAACATTTCAAGGGATGAATATCTTTATTTGCCCACTTCATTCTGCATCTGCAGAACAAATAAAAAACTATGAGAATGCTCTGTTCCTGATTCAAGGGTCATAAGCTCTGGATCTGTATCTTAATTGCTCAGTAACGCTGCAAAATAACATACATTTAAAAGAAGTTTAGAAACGTATTTGATGTGCATGTGGAACTTCTCATAAAAAAATTGCATGCCATGGATACCAAATGTTATGCAATGTGTAGAACAACTCCCAACTCCGGGCTTTTCGTTGGATAATTGTCATATAACTTCCATCATTGCAAACAACCCAGAACTACCGGACAATTCTGCTGCTTTTGAAAGTATGATGCATATCAGAATGGACAGGACGGGCTCGTGGAGCAACTTGCTGTGGTCATCATAAAGAGAATGATGTATGAGCTTTGAAAAATGCCCTCAACTTTCTTGTATGAGGTAGGACGCCCTCCTACCTAAAAGGTTTACCATATACGCCCTAAAGCCCTTGCTTTAAATCGGATTGAATGTAGACATTTCTTATTCAATCTGAATAGAGAAAGATCAAACTGCCTATCTGTGGACTTGCCCCACTTGAACAAACAATACATAAATGTACCACCTATACTTGCATCTGGAACTCTAATATCAACCGTGGCCATATCCAAGCCATCAGCCGAAAATCCAAGTACAGCCACCAAAATTAAATCATAGGGCCAAAAATATTTATCGGACACAATATTTAGTGACAAATCTATAAAGCACGTCAATTTACAGAATGTGAATAGCTTGATTTTGAATCCTCGGACCTCGAAACATAGTTCTTTTGAAGGACTTGAACCTATTGTAACGAAATTACAATCACAATTTTTTTACTTGATCTTAAGAAACGATAAAAATAGAGATCTACGAACCTGAACCTATTCCATGTTGCCATTGTTCAAAGATTATATGTTTCCATTAACCTAACATAAGAAAAAAACAAACCTCTGCAATATGCCTATCAAATCTGCAGTCATAAAAGTGCACCGAATTGACAGTAGGCAGAACGATACTGCCTTTCTGAGGCTCCAACATAGCATTCGTGTTGCTCTTATATTTATAACTTTCACGTAGGAGCGTAGATGGCTGCAAAATATTGAATATGCTAAATACACCAAGATAAGGCCAAACAATACATCTAGAACGCACAAAAGAAAAATATAACCTTGGTGCTTTGAACCATTCCCTCTATTTTCACGCTTCCAATGTTCAAAAATTTTATGGAATTATCAGCGCAACTTAACTGTAAATGAAACTGTGTGTGAGACATGAATAAAAATGAATGTGTAAGTAGTTTATGACACATCGTTGATCTCACAGAAAATTTAGAAGGATCTGGACTGTCAGGAATGTATGAAATAGGGCCCCCAAGTCTTGGTAAAAATTGTTGTTTTCCAGACTCAAGCTGCCACATTACCAGCACAGCTTCCTGTCCACCTGCAAGAATCGTGAAGACCATCCATGCAATATATCAAGAGGAAGTTTATGGTCCTACGGTAACAGGGTATTAACTTAACTAGCTAAAAAGAAGGTTAAACATATTATCAAGCCAGACAAGTAATGGCAAGTTCCTATAACCAAGCATACCTTGAAAATGACAAATTTTTTGAAGTAGAGGCTTGCATCAGGACTTGATAAAGTAGAAATGCTTCCTCCAAGTAGTATTCTGCCACTGGTTTGCACAAATCCTGTGCATCTCAGGTTATAGCAGCCAGATGCCTTGTAAGAATCTGCCTGTGGAAGACAAATGCAGGAAATACAGAAGCAAAAGTAAGTGGTACTCTGTCAGAAAAAGGCAAACACGTGGATCTTGTGTGCCATAACTAGAATGGAGTCATTAAAGATCACTTACAGTCCAGAAAATAAACAAGTGAGGGTCTCTATCTCCATTTAGGAGCTCATACATCTAAAAGAAATATCATCGTACTCTTTGTTACTATTTTTCCAGTTAGCTTTGAGCCATGATTTCAAACTTTTCTTGCACTCTATTAATGATCTCGATTCACTGCCCTGGCAGTTATAAGGCTCCAAAATGCGTGTCTCTTTCATCGGTGGTTTTGGAAATGGATTCCATGAATAACGATCTGGATTTGAAAGCATGTTTAATGTATTATTCGCTTCAATGCATTAAAAGACGAATGAGATGGTTGGCTAAGAAGGGAGCAGAATCACGACAGTTTTGAATCATCAAAGAGTGAAGGAGCTTACCTGAATCCAAGTCTTTCTGATGGGTGTAGGAGGGCCTCATCTTCTCATCAATGTACATGTATAATCTTCGAGCTTTGCATTCCCTTCTGCCTAAAACATGCACCTCATCCAGTGAGCACAGTAGGTGATGCTTCATTACCTCATCAGGTAATCATAGCAGGTGATGCTGAAATGGAGTTTTGAAATCAACTAAAACCTGTTGAATCTGCATTATGAAAAATGCAAGCCAATGGGAAATTTGCGTATGCACCATACACATAAAGGAAAACTTTAATTACTTGAAGATTTATTTGCCATAATTGCATCTTTCTTTCTAATCAATGCAAGAGCAAAAATATGAGAAAAAGATATCTACTTATACAATGAAAACCAACACATTTCACACTCAAGCAAGAATGGCATGTAACGTGCATCTAAGTTGCTGATATGTCTAACCATTAGGTAAATCTAAACTGCGCATTGGGCTGAAAGCCATTTTTCTGCAATGGTAGTTGCAAAGAACTACAGTAATCTATATATAGTCATGAAGGACACCAGCCTCCTCTGATATGTGGAAGCCTATAAAGTGCCCTTCAGAGCAAGATCTATGCCTTCTCTGGCTCCGTAACAAAGTATGATTTATAGAGCAGAAATGGATTATGGAATAGGCCTAGATAAATCTAAACTGCCAATGCATGCACTGAATTCTGTACATGAAATTATTATTTTAAAACAACCTAATTAACTTAACTATGATGGCTAGAAGCGTACCATGACTATAAAAGACTGGTTCCAAAAGCTCCTTGAATAGAAGCTCCTTGAAGCTCCTTGAATCGTAAAGTAAAGGAATTATAGCGCTAATGTAACACAAATTTTAGTGTTAAGCACAACAGAGTTGGTTGCAACGCTGCACCGTTCATAATTAATCACTCTAAGGTTTTGCTTTGCAACACACTTGATCTGTGACATGCCAATCGAATCATCTTTGCTTTTGCCAAAATTTTCAAAGAAATAGCTTGGAATAACGGCAAATAAATGGACATGGAAAGCGCAGACAATTAAATCTATTGGTATACCATAGTGCCACTTAATTTATCTTACTAAGATCTAGAATAAAGAAATAGATCTGTGTTCCTATATAATTATACCTGAATGCTCAGAATGGATGTCAATCTGCTGTGAGCACTTGAATCATGTTTGGAAAAGTTTGCATTCGGCCTCTTCTTCAGGCAATTTAAGACGATATGTGTGACTCTTCGCCCTGCTCACAACCAAAATCACTCAAAGTCAATAGAACGTTGAATTCACCGGCAAGTTTTTCCTGCAGATAACCATTCAGAACATGAAAACTACAAATCCAACATGGGTTGACATCGGCAGGCAGTCGGAAGCACGTCATTTTATGCCTGTCATATGTCGTGGGCTCAGTTTGACATGCACACGCTTGTCAAACAAATACATTCTATCCATTCTGAACTTCTATGAAAACTGTACAGTTCGAATTTGCTTTACAAACAATTAATATAAAAGTGACATTTGCAACTCCAACACAAGGCAATAGATGTTCTCAGAGACTAAATCCATTTTATTGCCAGCAAATTCCTTGTGAATACCATATATATGGGTGGATATGATGGGATTTTAACCCTGTACACAGATTAAAAGGCTGAAATCAAAGCACTCTGGCCCAATCTTGACATAGATGCTTCGCGAAAAAATTTTGTGGAATAATTGGCTGAATCTTGATGTGGATGCTTGGCCGATTAAACAATTAAATTTGCATTAGAAAAAAGCTTACCGTTGAAAATGATTTAATGGAAGCTTCCAAAAGCTAAACTCTGTTGCTTAATCAAACAGCGTGTAGCAAATACATGAGCCAGGAAGAACTGGATTGAAACATTCGAGCTTTTGGGCATGATAGAGCTTTTAATGCTGAATTTGTCATGCAAAAGCCGTTATGTAAAGAGTTTAAAGAGCTTCCATACCCTAAAACAGAAAAGCTCGGTTAAGCCCATTCCTTTCCTTAATATCAGCTGGTCCTGCTAAGTGCTAAGGCCACTACGAAAATGATCAGAGCTCTATTGAAGAACCATCTATCAGAGTTCATTCCATAAAAGCTCTCCTTGCGGCATCCGGATCATGAAACATGGTCTACAATCCAAAAACCCATACTGTGACGTATATAGAAACAAAGGCAGAGCAATGACATCTGTACCCACAAAATAAAGATATGAATGCATGAGCCAACCCACAAAAATAGAGATGCGATGCAGGAGCCAGGCCTGTGTAGAGCCCATCCGACTATTTTTCCCATTTTGCAAGAGCTCTAGAAACAGCCACGCTGTTATGACATTGCATCAGATTCAAGATCAATACACCAGCTCTTTAGGGCCAATGCGAGTATGGAAATCACGGAGAGACAATCACATGTTGAGCGTTGGAGCTTCGTCTGTCTTTCCAGTTAGCCGGTTCAAGCATCCCTGACCCACAACGCAGGTGACCGAGCATTTACAGGGAAGAATAGGTTTTTAGCAGTCATCAGCATATCCTAGGGATATTCTAGCATATACCTAGGATATGCCAAAAACCCACATAAACAAGGGTTTGCCCCCCTAGGGGCAACCCAAAAAGTACAACACATGTCATAGAATTTTTTTACTTATATTGACTTTCAAAGAGTTTTACAAGATTCATTTATGAAAATACTTGTCGAGCATTTTCATGCAGTTGCGCGACTCTTCAGAATCCCACATGTTCCACATTTGATGTTCCTTCACATAAGCTGGCACACTTTCTGCAGCCAGAAGTCCCTCCAGCCATGGTTTGAGTTGCTCCAAAAGGAAATTGGAATCCAACCTGTCGGGAGCAAAACTATTTGGACATATCATTGTGTTCGGCTGGTTGGCAGAACCCTTATATCTGCTGTCATCTATCAACAATGTGTTTTTCACCTGGTATTTCCAGAATTTATGGTACACTTTGGACAGATCCTTAAGGAAAATTAGCTTATTAACCACTTTTAATTTTGTGTTGGTGCAGTCATCCTGATTCCAAATAAAAAGAAATCTGCCCTTATATTCCTGCAGCAACTTTCTCATCAACAAGTCAACATTACTCTTAGCCATGCTGCACCACAATGCAATCTCAAATTTTAAAAAACACCATTCTAAGAACTCCTGTAATCCAGGCCTGGAAACTGCTGCCTTTTGAAGGTTCAATTTCTGGCATTAGGGCGGATTTGGGGTCTCAAAATGGCCCTTATCTTTAAGTTTTAATATCCACGTCATAGTACCTTCAAGCCAATGAAAGAGAGGAATTCAAAATAAAAATCAGTATTACGTGGCACTTTTGCAATAAATAGTACTGTAATAATTGCACTTTTTAACTCAAATGCAGTCGTTTTTTGGCTATAACTTGTGATTGCGATGTCCAAATTGCACGCCGTTTGTTGCTTGGATAGCCCATGGCGAGATCTTTCCAATGAGTATAGCCTTGATATGCTTTTGATAAAAGGAAAGACTAAAAAAATGCAAAAAACCAGGTTTTTTCTCGTTTTTTTTAACTTTTGGTCATCTAAATTAGATTAAAATATATTCAACCCATATACTGTTGGATAGATCTTTTGATTCCGCATCCAATGAAACAAAAATCATGCAATTTGAAGCTATGAATCAAAAGTTATGGCCGAAAAACTAATTGATGAAGTTACTTTTTCAGTATTTATTGCGATTAAAGAGAAGGAAAGTACAATTAATAAGCAAGAGAAAATATGACATGGAATTTTTCTTACGAGGCCATTTTCAGACCCCAAATCCACCCTAATGAGGGTCACTTCTGGCTCGACCGATGCAGGGATCCTCTCTTTCAAGTCATAAAACTTGCCTAAAACCCCATTAAAATCCAGAACAAGGAGAATTTTAGTTAACCTCTTGGTTTTTCTTGGTTGAGGTTGTATTGGACTCGTTGAGCAGTCTGCATCTTGTCCAGGATCCGGGGTTTCTTTGTCAACTTCATCACTTGCATCCGCATTTGGCTCATGTTCAGCACCAAAATTTTTTTCTGGTAAAGGACCCCGTGCAGAATGAATCTCAAAGGAATTAATCCCCCCCCCCTAAAACAGATGCACTAGGAATCTCTTCGTGATGGCTTCCAGTTGCAGTAGCATTTATCTCTGTAACATAATTGAAATGAGGAAGACCACAAAAAAATACAAAAAAATAAATCATGTATGTGGCATCGATGACTGCATTCAGTTCACTATCCAAATTTCGTTTTGGAGTCTCCACGCTGTCAGCAGCTGAGATTGACTTAGAAGTATCAAATGGGGTGAATTCTAGGTACAACTGGGAGGTATCTTGCAGTCTCATAACTGATCGAGGCGTGGATAACTGTTGGATATCCTTGGTCTCAAATTTCTGCAATTCTGCAAACACTAAGTCAGTAGACCTGTGACAAAATCAGTAAACATTAGTTAAGGCACTTACTTGTGTCTATTGGTTCTTGTGGTACCACTCGAACACCAAAAGCCAAAAACCATGTCTCAGTCATAATGTGGGCACAACTGGGGCTGCAGCAGGTTCTAGAGTGTCTGCAAAACAAATTCAAAATCAATAGAGTCTTTAGACGAGGGTTAGAGATGATAATATTTACCTCAAATGGTGTGATAGACATAGAATGTGATACTGGTGACTGCATTCTGCTATCACAACTGGCAACATTTTACCCTCCCATTTCAGACAACGTCCACAAAATGGACAACCTTCATCACCCTCTTCTTCTGCCTCAGGAAGCATTGGAAGTGCAGGATCTAAAGGAGTGTCATGACCACTATGCTCAGAAAAAATCTCAAATCTTTGCATTCGAGGTTGCAGCTCCAGCAGTAAGTCTTCACATCAGTTTCTGCTAGTTCCTTATTTAATTGATTCAGCCCAGGCAACACTGTACCATTTAGCTCTTCATCCTTTAGTTCGCCTAACCCTCTGCTGCTTTCGGATTTGCTGTCATGATTGATTGCCATCTGTGCAAATCAGCTCTAATTTCTGATGCTTTATGCTCCATCAACTCAATCTTTCTTTTGATATCATTTTTCCTATCCTCGTTTGCTTGCAATCGTTGCTTGCATCTATCAAACGTAGCTGATGTTGCAGCCAACCATTCCTTCACAAGTCTGCCATAGTCTGCAAAATAAAACACTACGTATATGTCAGCCTCCTAACATAGTAAGTCACGTACTGATGGAAAACCACAATCACACACCACACAACACAAGGTACTCTCTACACACCACCACATACCACACACCAAACAACATACGCTGCACAGTACACACCATACAACACGCTGTGGTGGTAGCAAGGAGTGGTGGGACATTGTGCAGGGTGGTGAAGTGTGGTGGTGGTGGCGGTGTGTGTCGTGGTGGTGGTGGGGTATGGTGGTGGTGGTGGTGGGGTGTGTGGTGGTGGTGGAGTGTGGTGTGGGACATGGTGGATGCCAACAACTCACCACTCACTAGACCACACATACCTCATCTATCATTCTGGCATCCATTGCACGAAATGCCCCACAGATGGCATCATAGAGACACAACATGACAATACAGCCAACATGATGCAAAATGGTAGTAGACATGGTGGAGTGTGGCGGTGGGAGATGGTAGAGTGTAGTGATGGGAGATGGTGGGCTGTGGTGTGGGACATGGTGGATGCCAACAACTCACCACTCACCAGACCACACATACCTCACCATCTCCCATCACTACACTGTGTGGTGTGGGACAGTGTGGCGGCGTGGGACATGGTGGAGTGTGGCGGTGGGAGATGGTAGAGTGTAGTGATGGGAGATGGTGGGGTGTGGTGTGGGACATAGTGGATACCAACAACTCACCACTCACCAGACCACACATACCTCATCTATCATTCTGGCATCCATTGCAACCTAAATGCCCCACGTGATGGCATCATAGAGACACAACATGATAATACAGCCAACATGATGCAAAATGGTAGTAGACATACCTGATTCTTGAAGTGGATTTGATGTTACCTTTTCTGTGTTGATAGAAACAATCTAGGTCAAGCTTGAGATTTTTTTCTGTTGTAACACAACTAATAATTGAACATACCTGCAATGGCATGTTTTGGTCTCAGAACATTGCTCTGCTTTTCTGTTTTGATTGTGAGTTCAGATTGAATGTGTGGTCTAGAGGAACCTGATTTGGTTTTTTCCCTATCATCTTCATCATCCCTGTCACTTTTACTATTTTCCTCCCGGGTCGTTGGATTTGCCTATGCTTTCTCTTGGGTCTAGAAGAACCGGCCTCTCGCTTTCTCATCGGGAGTTTTATAATAATCAGAAGCTCTTCCATTAATGACCTCCCCTTTATATGCAGATAATAAGCCACTGCCCAGGTTCCAGGAGCCATTCCACCCCATGTATGTGGCTTCCATGTAATTCTTTTGTAAATTTGCATGAACGCTTTGTATTGTTCATTGCTCAGATTCTTCAATCTGTACAAGAAAACATATGCCTTAATTTTTCAGTTTGAACAAAAACATTTGGGGGAAAATACCTGTAGCCAGATTTATTACCCCAAAGCTTCTTTAGATCTTTATGGGGTACAATCTCTTGTTTGAGGAGAGATTTCATCGTGTAACCAGTGGCATTCAATTCTGACTCCATTAGGGTTCAATCGGCAAGAAGAGGCAATAAAACAGAAGAAGAGGTGATTATTTCTTAATTCAAAATGAGGGACAATGACGTGGCATAAAATTCAAAATAACCGACGCTCATTAATTCGCACTCCCGCAATGCACCACCTGATTCTACCACAAAGGTGGTGCCAAAATGTGGCGTCAAAATGTGCGTTTTAGATACACCATAGCGTGCTTTTACCCTCATACAATCGATATATTGCATTACATCCTTCTTCTCTATTTCTAGATCAAGATCCGGCCGCTATGACGAGCTGATCGACCTACAACTTCCTGAACGAGTAACTTTCTTTTTTCGAATGAAAAATTCCCTCCAGAATGATTTATCCCATATAATAGTGGTCTCCAAAGGTTAAGTTTCGTTCCCCTTTTTTTAATGTAACAATGCTCCATATAACCATGGAGTTCACGTCTTAAACTTAGATAGGTCAATCCTTCTCAACCTAGATTTTATCTAAATCATATCAATATTTCATACAGTTAACATGATTATGACATGATTAATTTCTACATTCCCCCTTCATGTTATAATCACTGCACTGGATCTTCATCTTTAATTCTGTAAACTTCCCTTCAGATAAAGCTTTGGTCACGATGTCTGCCAACTGCATTGAAGTATTCACATATACAAGTTTGACTGCATTCTTCTTCACAACTTCCCTAATAAAATGCAACTCTAACTCTATATGTTTAGTTCTTTTGTGAAGAACTGGATCTTTGGCCATAGCAATGCAACTGGTGCTATCATAGTATAATTCAGTGGCCTTGAATTGGTTATAACCAAGCTCAATCAGAAGCCTTCTCTCCCATATTAATTCCTTAGTGGTTAAAGCAGCTGAGGCATATTCAGCTTCAGCACTAGACATAGCTATTGCATTCTGTTTTTTGTACTTCCATGCAACTGGAGCTCCTCCTAAAAAGGTTAAATAACCAGAGGTAGATTTTTGTATGTCAAGATCCCCTCCCCAATCTGCATCACAATAAGCCTGTAATTGCATGTTCTCTGTACTATATTTTATTCCATCATTCATTGTCTCCTTAAGGTATCTTAATACCCTTTTTGCTGCTATCCAATGATCCCTTTCTGGATCATTGTTGTACCTGCTTAACATATTCACTGCATAGGCTATATCTGGGCGTGTGCAGTTTGCTACATAAGATAGGCATCCTATTAGTGACATATAAGATATGTTCTTCATTTCTTCCCTTTCCCCTTCTGTCTTTGGGCTCATTTTGGTAGAGATCTTGCTTCCTGGTACAATGGGGGTCTTAGAGATATTATAGTCTCTCATATTAAATTTATCAAGCATCCCTTCAATCTGACCCCTTTGAGTGAGTGTCAATGTTTTATTTAATCTATCTCTGTGCACCTCAATTCCCAAGAATTTTCTCAACTCACCTAGATCTGACATCTTAAACTTATTGTTCAGAACATTCTTGCAGTGCGCCAGTGCCTTAACTCCATTGGAGATCATTATGTTGTCATTTACATAAAGTGCTATTATACACCATTCATCTCCAGCCTTGTATTTATAGAGATTACCATCATTCTGAAGCTTAACAAATCTTTGTTCTCTAAGGTAGGAATCTATACATTTGTACCATTCTCTTGGAGATTGCTTAAGGCCATACACTGCCCTTTTTAATTTCCAAACTTTTCCAGTTCCTACTTCAAAGCCTGTTGGTTGTTTCATATAAATTTCCTCCTCAAGTTTTGCATTCAAAAATGTTGTGTTCACATCCATGTGATGTATCTCCATGTTTGCATTAGCAATAGCTAGACGCATTCTTATGCTATTCATTTTCACAAGAGGTGAAAAAGTTTCTTCATAGTCTTGGCCATACTTCTGTGAGAAGCCTTGAGCCACTAGACGAGCCTTAAACTTTGGGGTTTCCCATCTGCCCCTGTCTTAATCTTGTATAACCATTTACTTCCTACAATATTCCTATCATTTGGTGTATCTACAAGTTCATATGTGTCAGTTCTATTGAAGGAACTCATTTCTTCTTGCATAGCTTTCAACCGTTGTTTGCTATCAGCTAAAACAATAGCTTCTCCATATGTTTTTGGAACTGAGACATCTAGATGCATTAATATTTCAAATAGACCGAGAATCTCACCTTCATTATCCTTGAGTCTTTTGCTTTTGCCTAAGTCATCCCTTCTAAAATTTTCATAGTTCTGTCCTTTTCTTCTTTCTGGTGTAGCTAATTTGATTTTCACCTTGTTGGTCAGCTGGATCTTCATGCTGCACATTCTTAGAATCAACATTAGAGTTAGGTAATACTTGTTTGATATTTAACTCCTCTTCATCATCAGTATCAATAGTCATTGTAGGCTTGTCTAGCCCTTTTTCAAATTGTACTGTTAGCCTAAAACCTGGAACTTTAGTCTAACCTCAAAGGAAGCTCAAACAAAGTGGTTAGAACCTCCAGATCACTTAGGGTGATCAATCCTTATCATATGCAACAAGAAAATTGATTTTGAAGTGCTGGTTTTCTCAAAATCACTAAAGTCCCTGAAACTGAAAAAAACTGTCAGAGCAAAATCTGACCTTGCAGACAAACCCTATGAGATTTTTGAGATCTGATTGATGGTATAGATGTCAACAAACAGAGGAAACTTTTGGTGAAAATTTGGCTTGATTTGAGTAAAGGAAAGTCAAGAAAATTGAGATCAAAGTCAGGTCAAAAAGTTGGCCAGTGCCAAAACAGAGAGCCAAAATTTGCAGATGGAGTTTGATAAGGAATTTTGGGTTGGGATCTGTGCAGACAGCTTCAGAATAGCCTCTAGATCACGTGCATAAGGTTTAAATAGCAAAAGGATGATTTAGTTTTTTTGTAAGTAGCCAAAACTATATAAAAAAAAACAAACTCTGTAACAGTTATGAAGAAAAGTCTTTTTATATGTTTTCTCTGAATATATAGACTTCTAAGATCTTTACAAAGATGAAATGCAACTACCTGAAGGGGACATAACTTGGAATAAATATTTTTGGCTTTGTATTTAGTTTTAAGCTTTAAAAAAACAATGCAGAGTTACAAAAGATGAATGAACAATGATGGCAATAATTTTCCAGTCAAAGACTATGCATTATAGCAATGTGATACAGAAAATTTGATAGTGTCAAAAGGGTATTACCAAAGTTTGAAAAATAATAGTGCTTGAGAGCAAATTCCAGGGCTGTTTGAGCCTCTAGAGAGCCTCAAAACTACCAATGAAGCAAAATGAAATGATTATTTGAGTTGCAGTTGAAGTGCCTCAATGTCGAACAGGTCACACCGGGTCAGATCTTCAATTTCGAGCAGAGCAAAGCAAAATCTGAGCAGAGTAGAGCGAGATAATATCAAAATATTCAATGCGCCAAGATCACAGAGGTCTATCTCTGAGGGGACGTGTTAAGAACTGTTCTGCCCACAAACTAGCTCGGCCGAGTGATTTAAGGCCAAATTTGAGCAATTCTTCCCGGATCAAGTGCCACAGAGGATCCCCAAGGTCTCAGAAAAGGTTCAGGAGGTAATTTCGGGTGAAATTTGGCGGGCTTCAATCAGATTTAGGCACGAATTGGCCGGATTTAGCAGTTTCCCCTATTTTTTAGGGTTCGTCGAAAAATTCTTAACTGTTATATATCCCACAGGCCGAAAAGGTTTTGGCAGCTTCTGTATATAAGGAATAATGCTGGCGTGTCTAATAACCTTGCGTGCCACGCAGAGGGGACTACCAGCCCGTGTCTGGCCCCCGCCCTGCTGCCACGTAGAAATGAGATGGGGATGAGAATGGGGGGGGGGGATGTGGAAATGATGTGGAGATGATGTGGAAATAGATATAGATAGGCTAGAATAGGTTTTTTTTGTTTTATTTTTTATGGCACGCATCCCAAGAATCCAAATTTGAAGGCCTTTACAAGGGTTTTTACAAAATTAAAAAAGCAAAATTAGCTCTTTTTTGACAAGCTTTCCATCTAGAGAAATTTTAGGTCGAGCTGAAACATTTCAATTTTTGGCCCCTTTGACCCATGGTCAATGAATACTGCAACTTGGGGATGGTGAAAAAATCATGGAAAAAAGATGGGGAAAAGGTGCAATTGGACTAGAATAGGGTTTAGGAAGATGAAATGAGGGTGAAAATAGAGTTTTCTTGCCTTTTTCAGTTTTCAAGATCTTTAGGGGGCAATTCTCAAATGAAGGTAGGATCAATAAAAAATGGATAGTGAAATGATGAGAAAAAGGACTCAAAGGTGGAAAAAATGGTGAAAGAAAGGTTTTATGAAGGCTCTTGGGATATAAAAAGGGGGATATCAGATGGAATGGAGAAGAAAATGGATACCTCTGTAGCACTTGATTTCATCACATATTATTTCTAAAGCTCAAATCATACCTCATAGTGAAAATAAGTTTACTCAAAAGCCTAAGGGTCTTCCAAACTTCTATAAGGGTCTTCCAAACTTCAAGGCTAGAATAAGAGCAAATTTCACTTCCAAGATGGTATTCTCATGTGTGTGACCTCAAAACTAATTGTGTAACTCAAGTAAGCTTCATAAGGTTGAACTTTGGTAAAATGCCTTGTGACTCCTTGATAAACTTGCTATAGCCTTTGCCTGGTCTTCAAATCAAAGGGAAAATGTTAAACAAAAGGGAATGTGACTAGAAAGGTGCTTTACCTCAAGGAAAAGACTAGGCTATAAAATGAGATCCCCAATGCCTTCCAATCTTGGTCAAATGTCTTCCAAACTCTAATGGGATCACAATAGCCTGGAACTTTTCCTTAGAGGAAATATAAATGAAACAAAAGTTCTGATACATAAATGCTGGTCCATGTTGCCAAAAATGGGCACATCTCCTCAAAGGAAAGAATAGGCTGGTCCCCTCAGCCTAAAAGATGTAAACTTAGACTGAGGATCTTCAGATAATGCAAAAATTTACTGGTGCAGGTGACAGTATGATGTAGAATGATGAAAGAGAGTGGTATGAGTATGAGATGAACTCTGCTATGGTGGAAATGTGGTGCAGAGCATTATAGGGAATGAAAATAAAAGAATAGAAGGCTAAAATGGTATGTAAGGCAACTTATAGGCAGATGGAAATGGAAGAGAAAAGAATGAACCTGCATATGACAGTAAAATCAAAGTTAACATGAGTGCTAAGTAAGATATGGAAAATTATATATGGATAGCACTCTAGAACTCCAATGAAGAAGCAAGGTCTCATGAAGAATAAGCCAATTTAAAAGACAGATGAAATGTTTTGACAAATGGCCCTGTCATGACAACATAGAACTCATTAGTAGGTAATAATCAAAGTCTTATCCCCTGTGGCAACATCCCCGCAGCTAAACAGAAACAAACACTATTAAACCTCAAAGGAAATATGCAAATCAAAAGAAATTTTAAAACCACAACTTTGAAGTTATAGATTAACCTATTTTAAGCTAGAACAACTATTTATATAGAAGTGAATAGGCTTAAACAGGCATGCTGAGGCCAATATCTTTTAAGGTGTTGAATATTAATAGGGTTTGGCAACTCTAAACCTGTACCAAGATCTGTCAATCTATAAGATGAGCAGCCAGCATCTCCTAAAATCTGATAGGGACCTTCCCAGGGGTTTTTAAACTTGGGAAGCTTTCCTTCATCTGCAGCATTCCACTTCAAAACTAATTCCATAGGTGCAAACTTATCTTGCAGTTTGTGAGCAGCCTTAAAGGCTGCTGGACTCTTAGCCTTCTTCAGCAAGTTGTAATTCTTTGCAACAAACCTTTCTTCATCCAATTTTAACAGAACTTCATACCTGTGCTTCAAGGCTTCAGAAAACTCCAATTCAAGCTTGAGTGTCATCCTTAAAGAGGGTATCTCTAACTCGACTGGAATGACAGCCTCTACTCCATATACTAAACTGAAAGGTGAGGCATTAGTAGCTGTTTTAGAGGTGATTCTATGAGCCCAAAGAGCATCATATAATCTCAAGTGCCAATCCCTTTTGTTTTGGCAAACTGTTTTCTGCAAAACACCCTTAAGCACTTTGTTAGTAGACTCAGCTTGGCCATTTCCTTGAGGATAATAGGCTGAGCTTTTCACATGCTTGATCTTGAGGCTTGAAACAAGAAAATTAATCACCTCACTAATAAAAGTAGAGCCTCTATCAGTCAGAATTTTAAAGGGAATGCCAAACCTAGAGCAAATATTTTCATGCAAAAATATGGCAGTGGTATGGGCATTTGCTTTCCTTAAGGGTGCTGCTTCTGACCACTTAGTGAACAGGTCTGTAGCTACAACAATGTATTCATGCTGGGATGAGGATGGAGGATTGATAGGGCCAACATAGTCCAATCCCCAAACTTGAAATGGCCCAGGGGATACAATTCCTGTAAGATGAGCAGGGTGCAAGATTCTTTTGCCAAAGATCTGGCATTGATGACAAGTCTTTATAACATCATAACAATCTTTAAATAAATGAGGCCAAAAGTAACTAGACCTCAATATTTTCTTGGCAGTTGTGTCTGCTGCAAAATGACCACCACAAACACCTTTGTGATTTTCAGCAAGTACCAGGGCAGCTTCATCTTCGTCAACACACCTTAAGAGCACACCATCCCTGTTTACCTTGCACAAAATGTCACCAACCAAGGAGTAAGTCAAACATTTTAACTTAAACTTGTAAGCTTGGCTTTTTGAAAATTCAGAGGGTATCTCTTGATACTGAAGGAACCTCCTAATAGGTTGTTGCCAACCTTGAGCTTGTATATCTGAAAAGTCCTGCTCATTTACAACAAGGTTAGTCATTTCTTCTTCTTGTACAACCTCCTCATGTTCAAAGTAGGCAGCAGGTAAGTATAAACTCGGGTTGTTCAATACATGAATGACCTTTACCTTTAAATCATAAGATTGGAGCCTACAAGCCCATCTATGAAGCTTGGGTTTTTCTAATTTCTTACCATACAAAAAAGGCATGGGGCTCTGCTGCATGTAGATAGTGGCTTGGGATTTTTGTAGAAGATGTCCCTGTCTTTCTATCAAAAAGATGAGAGCAGCAACACTCCTTTCTATCTTAGCATACCTCTCTTCAGTTTGAGACCATTGCTTGCTTGCAAAAGCAATGGGGTACCTATCATGCAAAATGGCAACTCCAGCAGCCTTTTTAGTAATGGTTATATAAACTTTAAATGGTAATGAAAGGTTTGGAGTTTTTAAAAGTGTAGAATGGCAAATAGCCTCTATGATCTGCAAAAAAGCTTTTTCACACTCATCAGTCCAAACAACAGGCCTATATTTACTTTCTCTTTTACTTTCTCTTAGCAGGCAGCTTGTGGGAAGCTCTTAACTAGCATTTCTTCTAGCATTGTTCCTAGTGTGCATGCTACTAGTTGGCTAAATATACCTTTGAATCAAATTGGTGCCATGTTGCATACAAGGGTGAATAAACGTTTGAACGTATTTAACTCCCTGAAGAGTAAACCTTGTGGGCAATTTCAATGGGTTGTGCTGAAGCTAATTGGCATTGATAAATATCCCAGTTCGGAAGTTCCTAGAATGGGACTTATTATTGGAATTCATTAGAATTCATGTTATTTACATTTGCTTATAATTTTTCCCATATACTCTCTTTACCTTTTTCCTTGGCCGAAATTTGGCTATCTTCTCGGCCTTTATGAATGGCGGAGGCTGCTGGCCGAGTAACCTAGGCAAGGATCTGCTAGCTTCTGCCCAAGGGATCTGCTGGATTCTGCCCAACGTTTTTGGCAGACCATATCTAACTAGGGATGGTGCATGACCTTTTTTCCCGGGCTCTACATATATAGAGGGATTTTCCCTTACAGACTCAACTCAGTTTGGGTTTTGGAGGACGGATTTTCCCTAACAGACTCAGATCAAGTTCAATGAAGGCTGTCAGGCCGCCCCTGATGCTGGCATTTTGCATGCACACAAGGCATTTGTCTGGAAGAATGCATGAGCAGTATAGAAAGTTGTGGCAAAAGTAGCAAGCAGAGCTTTTGTACCAAATGAAAATTATCAGGAGTCCCATATACAAGGATATGGTGAAGCTTCCAATCCGTTCTGGAAACACAAAATATAGATGCCGACTTTGCAGAAAACCAGGTATTTCTGTGATTTTTTAGTTATAATGATGCTTATCTGAGCTAAAAATCCGCCCGTTCATATGCTAAGGGTTTGTACATGCATTCCATTCTCAATTTTAAGATGTAAAGCAGCTTGAAATGTGAAAGTTTACATTCTTTTGGCTGAATATATGTCTATGAACAAGAGCAGTTTCTGAACGAAATTTATCCACATACTTCAAGAGGAAAATCCATCTGGTATATTTTAGATGTCCCTTTGTCCTTTTACATGCCCGGGGAAACATCAGGCTTATTCTTAAATCTTTTCGCATGTCCATGATATAGGCATAGGATGGGCCTGTCATGTATCATAATGATTCCATCTGCCTTAGTGTAGACATTTATATGTCCCCTTTATATGCTTATGCAAACAAATCTGAGCTGGTTACTAAGCTATTGCATACATAGACCTAGTTGATAACCGTGTGCTTTCTTAACACTTTAACATCCAGTTGGGACATTTTATGAAAGACACGGACATGACAGTAATATTTGAAATATTTTTAATCTTGCATTTGCTCTTCTAAGTCTCTAATGGAAAGATATTCATGATGTCTACAGAGGTTCTTGCCTACGGGTCCTCAACAGACCTGAGGTTCTTGCCTAAGTGTCCTGATGTCCTTATTTCAGAACCGTGGGGATTTTTTTAAGGATTATTTGCATTATGTTCACGGCCGTCTATGCTAATAGGATGTGTTAGCTCTTTCTTTTTTGCATAAACTAGAGTGATTTCTTTCCACGCTTATTTGTTCTTTTGGGCAAAAGATTTACATTAGGTGATCGGTTGACAACCGAGAAGCCTAAGGTACCTTTTGGCCCTTGCATTTTTACCCAGTTTATGGCTAATAATGTATTGGTTGGCTGCAGGTACGGGCTTCTCCTCTTAATGTATTTCTTTTGTCCGATTTGTATCAGGTGAGCTGAGAAGTTGACAGTGACCAAGATCAAAGTTGGACTTTGGTTGAAAATGGAGACATTATTATGGAAGTTAAAGCTAAAAGTGTGATCTCAGGCTTGATCTTATGCTGATTGCTTGTTCTTTCTTTCACAATCCCAAGGTACTCTGCTACAGAGGGTTTTTTCATAGAATTATACATAATTTTCGAGGATATTAAGTTATGTTAATAAGATGCTCAGACGTTAAACATTAAAATACTGTTTTTGCATGATAATATGCTAGTCGGGGTATTGGTTCTACCAACCAGGCCAATGTATCTTATTTTTATACATGCTAGAGGAATCATATGTGCTATATCTACTGGCTGCAGTAAGTTTTTTGAGATTTTTTTAAGGTTCTAGTTGTGGTACTGGAATCACCTTCTTATTTATGAGAACGGATATCTGTTATGGTAAACCCTTAATACTAAAAATCTTGCTGTTACCACTACTTATCTTTCTGTTCCAAACAGGAATGTTGCATGACTAAAAGCCTCAACGTTCTTAATGATATGCAAGTTCTACTGGTTTTTTAAGAAAAAAACAATGATCATACGTGGATCCTACATGGCTTTAAGGAAGATGCCTCAAACTGAATTTATATTGTATAATATGTTGTAACAAAACAGAACTTAATTTTAAAAGTCTTTCCTTTTGAATTAGGCAGTTAAGGCTTTTACATTATTATTATGAAACTTGAAGGCATTTCACATTGTGTAGGGAAGTTTGATTGTATGGTCTATTTAAAGATCATGGTGGTCATTGCTGATAGGATATATTGGTTTATGGCTATCCAAATTATTAACGTTTGTTAAGACTCTTTGGAACCTGAGAATTACATGGGTAACCTGCATGTGGTTCCCTTTGGAATTATTGGATATTGATTAAATTGGGCAGAGAAGACCTTGTTTTCTTCCCTTTGGAATTATTGGATATTGATTAAATTGGGCAGAGAAGACCTTGTTTTCTGGAAATGCTAAGGTATGATATCATTGAACATTGTCTATTGGATTCAATCCTTAGGGATACGATTAGGAATCTAGATTAGACTATAGACTATTGTTATATGAGAACATTAATGCTGGATAGCAGGAAAGGATGGTACCATCTAGGACTTAACAGTTCTTGTATGGCCAGATAAGACAGCGGCGGGATTGACTAATGCTGATGTTTGTGCTAGTATATACTAGTTCAAGCCGGTTTTTTTGTAAGTTCTTCTGGCACATGAGCATATGCTAAGCAACCATAGGCTTTCAGTCTGGCATAGTCAGGAGTTTTTGAACACCATAGTGTCAAGGGAATCTCTCCTTTGATGCTTATAGAAGGCAATAAATTCTGCACAAAACTGCTGCCTTGACAGCCTCTTCCCAGAGGAAATTTGGTAATCATGTATACTTGAGCATCCTCCTAACTGCATTAAGTATAGTTCTATTCCTCCTCTCAGCAATTCCATTTTGTTGGGGGGAGAATCTGCACGTCAACTGCCTCTTGATGCCAAGTTTATTGCAATAGTACTTAAATTCATTTGATAAGAATTCACCTCCCCTATCTGTGCGTAGGCATCTAACTTTTCTTCCAGTTTCCAACTGTACTTCATTCACAAACTTGAAGAGCCAGATCCTTGGTACTCAGGCAATAAACTTTGGCCATCCTGCTATAATCATCCAATCCAATACTCCTTTTGCCCTTTTTAAGGATTTCTTGAAACCTTGTATGCTTGCCTAGAATACATCCTGCACATTTAAACTTTTCATCTTTAATTTCGGATGCTTCAATCAGGCCCTTTTTAATTAAGAGCTCTATTGTTTTGGAATTCACATGACACATTCTTTCATGCCATAATTTAACATTTGAACAAGTCACCAGATTGATACTTTGAGCATAATGATCAGGATTCAACCCAAATAAATTTCCAACTCTCTTGCCAACAAATTTCAGTTTATTATCACAAAACACCTTACATTGCAATCTTTCAAATAAAACCTTGTATCCAAGATCTACTAATTGACATACAAAGATTAAGTTTTTTTTTTTTTTTTTTTTTTTTTTTTTTTTTTGATAGCAAGAGTCAGTTTTACCATTAATTATAAAATCTCAGGAACATAACATGTTTGTGCTTTATAAGGCAGCACATGAAAAAGTAACAGAACATTTAAGAGCATCATACTATGAATATGAGCTCAAGAATAACAAGCCTAACAAGAAATTCGCAGAAGAGGTAGCAGAAACTGATAAGCCAGTAAGAAAATGATCTTCCGTGTGAACAGGTCCAAAAAATCTGAATTCAGTTGTTGAGGGAGGCCACTCTGAGCTTGAACTGCAAAAACCTGCAAAAAGGCAATCCTTCCCGAGACATAGATAGATCCTGATTAGATAAGAGCAAGGGTGTGATTAACAGATGGCTATGGAAGGGGGGTCCCGTGATCATTGAAGAAGCAATCATTGAAATAGGCATTGAAAGGGTCAGTGGATCCAAAGAGGTATTGATTTGGGCCCCAATTATTTGAGTAGAAGAGCCTGAATTTATCCTTGTCCTCCAGTAATATCAGCAAGGAGCCATACAGATCAGCAATAAGTTTGTGATTGTAGTACATGGTTCTGTATCTTGTTAACTGCCTTTCAGTGAGAAGAAAGTGATGATTGGCCAAGAAAGCCCAAAGGCAATGGATCTGAACCACTTCCCTACAGAAGATAGATGCCCAAAGATCCTCACTTTCCTTCAGATATCTCATGCGTCCCCTTTTCATAAGAAACGACTCCATAGATGTTGCAATATCATTCTTCATGACTGAATCCACCGGGTGCTGGCTGAATGGCGAGCTATCATCGAATTTTCTTGCTCCATCCCCACGCAGGAAGTTAAGATATTCTAGTTTCATCAGAAAATAAAACATTAGAATCTACAATATTTAGATTGGAAGCAAATAAATTATAAAATCCCCTGTAAGCTCCATGAAGCTCCCATTTCCTGTCATGATTAGTTCCAACCTTATTCTTATGAGCAAAGAGCAATAGTTTCAAAATCAAATTGGAAGTTCATTTTGATCCAGAAAACTGAAGGTCTATTCTTCCCATATAAAACACGATTCCTAGCCTTCCAAATATTCCAAAGGGCAATGAAAATAACAGTGTTTTTAAAGGTGTCACCGTTTTGGATCAAGGAAAGCAAATTTCCATCATAGTGAAACCCAAATTTTCCAGCAATCCAATTCCAGAAACTATTCAACTTAGTGCAACTGAAAATGTGACACATATCTTCAATCTCATTGCAACCTAAAGGGCAGTCTGGCATAACATTAGAATATTTTTTGGAAAGGGATTGTAAGTTACTTAAACTGCCATTAGCAATAAGCCATATACAGTAGGAAATTTTTGGAGGGCAGTAAGAGTCCCATACATTCTTGAAGAGCTCTCTTAGCTGAGTAAAATTGATACCCCATTTGGTCATAGCCTTAATATTAGTAGGATCATGGGAAAGGCACTTATAAATATCTCTCACTTTATAGTCAAACTTACCATTGAGGGACCAGTCACCTTTCCCTGAGTTAGGAGAAAGATTTGCCAAATAAGGCTTGATAAGGAGATATACTTTCCTGTCAGAAGATGTACCTTTGATGGTATTTTTGAGAGCAGTCCAAGAAATCAGCCTACATCCATTAAAAAGATCTCTAATGTAATAAAGACCAGCATCATGCCATTTCTTGCAGATCCTAGGATGTTTGATTGCCAGAACATTGGAATTATGATTAAGAAAGATAGGATTCCAGAAAATAGGCATATCAGAGTGCAAATGATCGGATGAGATAAATTGATAGTGGGGAGAAATAGAATTCCAAGCCTTAATCAGATTCTTCATCAAAGGAGAGATATTAGGAGCAGCTTTCAATTGAGTAAAGGCTGAGTTTGGTAACAAATGATGAACAGATGGATGACCAGAGGGGTGACTAAGATTGATCCAGTGTCTGATGAACTTATGAGCAGGAGACTGGCTCCCATAGATGGCTCTCCAAACAAATTTACCTGCAAGAGATTGAGCTTGAAGAAAAAGGTCCTTATGACCAAGACCACTGTTATTTTAGTCTTGCAGATAGAGTTCCAGTTGACCAGGTGACTGCCATTCCAAATAAAGTTTCTTATAATTTTTTGGAGCTCAAGATAAATACACTTAGGGGCAATTAGAGCAGTGGAAAAGTAAACATGAGAGCTCGCAAGAACCGAGTTTGCAATGATGGTTCTACCTGCTAGAGTGAGATAATTTCTGTAATTATTCAGCTTTTTCTTAATTCTCTGAAGAATAGGATCCCACAGCCCTTTCAAGCTCTGATTTATAGATAGAGGCATCCCTAAAAGCTTAGTGGCTTGACCCCCAGGAAGAACATTAATACCCAGGATCTGCTGATGAGGAAGATCACCAATAATTAAGCTCTTATTGACATTAGGATAAATACCGAGGCAAACTGAAAATTGATAAATGACTTTAAGGAAGCAGTCAATATTAGGCAAATCAGCTTCAAGGAAGGAAAAAGTATCATCAGCATATTGAAGCATGGTAAGATACTCATCTGAGTTGGGGAGCTTGAGTCCTTTAATGAAGCCATTTTCCTGATAGTGAGTAATGACTCTGGTAAGCAGTTCAGCTGCAACTAGGAAGAGGTAAGGAGCAAGAGGACATCCCTGTCTAACTCCACAGGATAAAGAGAAAAAACCAGAGGGCACACCATTAATAAGCACAGCTGATTTGGATCTGAGATTAAGCCCAAGGATGAGCTTAATAAGCTTAGGATGAAACCCAAGCTTGACCATGGCAAATTCAAGAAAATCCCATCTGGCCGAGTCAAAGGCTCTCTTGAAATCCAGTTTAAGTAAGATGCAGTTCTGGTTTGAAGTTTTGTTCCAGTGTAATCCCTCCATGGCTGCCACATAATTATCCAGAATGTATCTCTTGGGCGAGAAAAAGTCGACCTGATTGGGACTGATGTTCCTTTGAAGATAGTCAATTAATTAAAGGAGAGCAATAATCTTGGCACAAAGCTTATAGGAAGTATTAGTGAGAGAGATAGGTCTCCAATCTTGAAATTTATTTGGATGATCAACTTTTGGGATCAAAGCTATGAATCCACTGGCAATAGAAGTCTGAAGACAATCATTATTCCAGAAGTCATGAACCATGGAAGTAATGTCATCTTTGAGGATATCGAGAATTTAACATAAAATTCAGGTGGCAACCCATCGGGAGGGACGGGGATTTTCCTTTCTTGAGAGGAAAGGGTAGTTAGGATCTCATTCGGGAAGGAGGGTCACATACAGCAGCATTCATAACTTCAGGAGCATCAGGGAGGATACCATTGACCAGATTTTTGAAGTCAGTTGCCTTGGCCATATCGGGAATAGATTTGCTCATAAAAATATCCATATATTTGTCTCTAAAGAAAGAAGAAATTTCAGAGTAAGAAGAGTATTTTTCCCCACTATCATCCTCTACTTCTGTTATAGAATTTCTGAGCACCCTACTTTTAGCTACCCTGAAAAAGAACTTTGAGCTGCCAGAATCCATTTGGTTGGAGTATTTAATTTTACATCTGATGGCTGACCCTTTAGCTTCTATCTCCTCAATATTTCTAATCTTTCTTTCAAGAACTTCCTCTCCTACTTGCAGGTTTAGATTAGTTGGATCATCTTTGAAGTAAAGATCTGATTTCTTTCATTAGCATAAGAAGCTGGTTTTTTTCCATTTCACCACGAAGATGCCTATCTTTGGACCATTTCTTAATCCAAGATTTGATAGCTTTGATTTTGGAATAGAACTGATTGCCCTGATGCATACTTATATTTCTAATGAGAGAGATCCTCGTAAAAAGCACAAAACTGAGAGCAGAAATTCTCATTATTCAGAGAGATGTATTGAACTTAAAAGGGGTACTTCCCTGTCTTTGGATCCTAATGACATGAGAAGTATGAAGAAACTGAGGTTGATGATCAGAGATGGAAGTACCCTCATCACTAGAGACATAACTGTTATCCCAGAAGGAGGTGGAGGGATTAGAGACATAGAATCGGGTCCAAAGTACAATAGACTCTAGCTCTATCTTTTTGCTTATTTGACCAAGTATAGTTGGCGGTCGAGGAGGGATATAAATCAGGCCATTATCAGAAATAAGGGAATCCTGGCTTGTCTCTCGGATCTAGTCATATTAATTTTGTTCCCTAACTTCAGGTCCGGGAAGGAGTGTTATTAAAGTCCCCAAAGAATAATCCGGTTGTCCAAATTTTGAGAGGCTAGCCAAGAGTTGATCTCTTTCCAAGCAGGTTCTCTATCATTTGGATTAGTTGGAGCATAGATGTTAACAATACCAAAGACGTAATTGGAAACAGAAAAAGTAACACTTGCCATGATCGGAAGGGCCATTGTAGCAAGAGATATGATTAAGATCAGCCCTCCAAATGATAGCAAGGCCACCACTCGCCCCCACAGAATCAATCCAAATAGAGGAGGAATTTGGATATATCCAATCACCCAAGTTGCTAGCTTCAAAGGAGGGAAGCTTAATCTCCTGAAGAAGAATAATATCAGCTTTATATAGCCTGATTTGAGCAATGGCTCTTCTTCTCTTAAGAGGGCCTTTAATTCCTCTAAGATTCCAAGATAAAATCTTCATATCTAGAAGGAAAATAAGAAAGGAAGAGGGAAAAGTCAAAGTCTATAAGATTTTGATTTCTTTTTGCTCCTAGTATTTTTTTAGTGAGTCTTGTTCAACCCTGACACAGACTTTCCTTTGTTGTCCCTAGCCTTCTTTCTAGATTTACTAGCTGGATGATCTTTGTCAGGGACAGATGGTTTGACAGAATTTTCAAGAAGATACTCTTCCTTCCCCCAATTCTCTTTATCAATTAGGTTATCCTCACCCTCACTATTATCACTATGGTCACTATTATCAGAATAACCACCAGGATAAAAATGAAACATAGAATTAATTTCAAGATTATTTAGAGGAGCAGGAAGATTAACTTGCCTGGAATTTTCATGTTGCTCCTCCTCTTCTGCACCTTGTGGAGTCTCAGGGACATAGTCACAAGAATCCAAATTACTAACCTCTCTTTCCTGTGATTGATCCTTATCTTCTGAGTCGAGAGCCATTTGCAGTGAAGCTAGCTGATCTGCAACCTTACTGGATATTTTTGGAGGACTGAGGGGCACATTTATAATGGGGTAATCCAAATCAATAAGAGATGGCAGAGAAGGCAGAACTGGAGAGATAGGAGAAGACTGTTTGGGGGGTGAGAAAACCTGGGTTGATTGTGGTGCAGGAAGAGCAGTAGAGGGATAACATATTTTGCTCTTATATAAATCAGGATCTAAATTAATATCTGGGTCAGATAATACCTGAAAAGCGTTTTGACAGCCTATAAGCAGCTTATCTTGATGTTGATTCACACTCCCTTGTTGCAGATTGTTTCCATCATAGTTGATTTCCTTGGTATGGCAAACAGATTTGGAAAGTACCAAGTCTGATTGACAATGAGGCACATTAGGAGTTATATTTTGTTGAGTTAGGCTTGCTGAAGTAGCGAGAAGAAGTCCGTGAATTCTTTCCAAAGAGAATTCATTTTTCGTTTAGCTTTATCCCGAGATTTTATAGTTAATGATCCGGTCTTGCTGACATTTTTGATTGGAAAGTCCATAAGATTGTAACAATGGCCCTTTTCTTGTCTTCTAGCATCCTTGATGATATTGGTCAGAGTCAAACATAAGTCATGGGAACATTGATTAACTTTTTCTGGAGTAGTACCTTTAACCAACAGTTTTGGCTCCCCAATTGTTATACCAGTGTTCTTCTTATACCTAAAGGAGTTGTCCTCAAGGATTTTTTCCTTGGCTTTAATCTGCTCCCCCATCGCTTTACTTTTCGAATCCTTTTGTAGCTGCCATTGACTTTGGTCCATTTGAAATTATCATTCTCAGGCAATTTGTGAAATGTGTCCAGCCCCTTGGATTCATTTGTTTGGATCACTCCCTCACTATCAGAGTGTTCCTTAGAGTTATCACCTGGGCAAAGTTGAGTAGAGCCTGCTATTTTCTCCCCTTCAATCACATTATCTCTGCTGGTTTGAAGTGGAGCTGTGAAAGACTTACAGTCAGAGTACCAGAAATGTCTTTGTAAACATTTTTGGCATTGGGATGGCAATCCAGACCATCTAAGAGCTAAGGAAGACTCTACTCCAAAGGCATCTATAAAAGGAATGGAGATAGGGATGTCTTTGGAAAGGTCAAGCTGCACAAAGGCACGTGGAGGTTTAGATGGAGAGTATTCAGTGGAAATATAGGTGCCAATGGTGTTAAATAGGAGTTTGAAACATTCTTCATCCCAATATATAGGATTAAGTCCAAAAAGCGAGGTTGAGGCAATACAGAGATTGTTCATTTGTTCAATATCAAGTTTTGGATGCCATTTGAGAAAGGACAGCTGAGTGGTTTCAAAGGTCAGGGGACCATAGTTGAGAAAGAAATTAGCTGTTCTCGCGTTCCCACACTCAAGCATAATGTAAGGGAAATTAAGCCAGTAAACAGCTTGGATTATAATACCTTTATTTAGGTTAAGAAGAAAAGCCCAAAGTTTGTCAAGCTTAATCCCACATTTTTGGACCTTGATTATGACAGCTGAATTGGATAAAGCATCAACTCTAGAATGAACAACAGGAAGATTAAGAGAAATACCACCGTAGAGTCTCATTTTGCTTTGCTGAAGATAAGGAGGTCTAGTTCTCTTTAGTCTGTCATCCAGATGTTCATCTGTTCGCAACTCCTGTCGAATTCTCGTTACCCCATATGGTCGTGGGATGCCAGTATTTGGATCAATTGGGTGAATAGTGCCCCTGCGATCAGGATCAGCAGAAAGATTATCCCAGAAGGGCACTTCATGAGAGATTGGATCCATTTCAGGAGTAGAAGCTGGCAAATTGGCAAAGTTTCCGAACAGGATCGTTTCTTGCGGCTTCTCTTGAAAGGAAATCAAGCTTTGAAGAACAGCAGATCGTTCATGCGGTGGAAATTTAGCGAAGGAGTGAAGAAAGGATAAATTTTTAGGGTTTACGGAGGAAATTAAGGCCATTGGTAAAGGCACAGGTTGAAACAACAAAAGGGCACGGACGGAAATGAGAGCCCAGAAGGGGGAAAGGAAGAAAACAGGGATAGAACGCCGATTAGATAGAATCAAAATTAACTAGAAGAGGTCGGATTGCCAAACCATAAGCCATGCAAATCCAATTTGTGAAAGCTTTGCGAAGAAAACCATTCAAAGACTAATTCCAGTTTCCTAATTCTCTGAATAAACCTTCACGATGATCTTTTCATCTGCCCAATCACAATTAACTCTGAAAATTCCTGTTGCTGAAGTCTTGTTGTCACCTATGAATTCCTCCAGCCATGAATTAAGCATCTCTGTTTCAAATTCAACGCAGCTCGGGACAAATGTATACTCTTGCCGGAATAGAGAATCTGGGAAGAAGGTGTTAATTATCAAAGAATTCCATAGTTCTGAAGATGAGCCTGAAAGAAAACCACAGGTAAATCTTGAGCCATGTTTGATAATTGTGAAGATTTTGGTGTCCATCAATAGCTCAAAGCATGAGGAATTTGATAAAGCTGGCCCTCTACAGGGGCAGCTAGCAGATCACTCTCAAATTCAAGCCAGATCAAGCAGAAATTGATGAATTTCAAGGGAGAATTGGCAAGAAAGAGGTTTGAACTGAAAAATCCGGGAAGAGGACAAACAAATCAAGAAAAATGGCGCACGTCATTTTTCCCTTGAAGCCTTTAACCAATTTATTTCCAAAGATTAAGTTCCTAACTAATCCTGGTACACAGAGTACTTCTCCTAATTTGACTGCCTTTCCTTCTAAGTCAAATAGTTCCAACATTCTAGTGTCTTTAATTTCTTGTAATTTACCATTTCCCAATTGCACATGTCCTCCTTTGACTTCTCTGCAATTCTTTAGCAAGTGTGTGGAAGAGGTTACTGTCCTCTCAGCTCCTGAATCTATAATCATCATATCATGGTTATTTACATCATTCATCAAGTGACATAGTTTAGGGTACTTTACCTCATCATCTTCATTTTGTTCATCTTCATCTCCTCGAGTCTCCTGAGTTAGATTCAGGGATTGATTAGTTTTAGCTGTTCCTCTGCCCCTGACAGCAGATCCTCCTCGGTTGCCCTTGCCTCTGCCTCTTCCTTTGTAGTTCATATCCCTAGGGCTCGAACAATTTGAAGCAACATGTCTTTTTCCCTCACAATTGAAACAAATAGTGTCTTTTCTTATTTTAGGACAGTCAGCCTTTAAATGTCCATAATTGTTGCAATTATAACATGGTCCAATCCTATCCTTATCACTATTATTACTATTTTTCTTTCCTTTATACTTTCCAGCATAAAGGACTTCAGTGGTCTGCTCATCATCTTCCTGTCCTATTTGCTTTTGCTCAAACTCTGTTCTTATCATTTGGATAGCATGCTCCTTTGATTTAGCAACATTTCTTAACAATGTAGCAAGATAAAAATTGTGTGAGACTGCTCTAGAGATTGTCGATAGCTGATATTGCTCATTTAAAATGACACCTGCCCCTTCTAAGTCAGCTATTATGGAATCAAATTTCTCAAGAAATTCTGTTATGTTTTCCCTGTCATGCAACTTCAACTTCCTTAATTGCTTTTCTAAAACATCTATTTGTGAAGAAGTTTTAGCTTCATAATTTTAAATCATATATAGCCACATCTCTCTATGACTTAATCCTCTTAATTTCAGCTTAATCACAAGACCAACCTTGCAGCAAACGATTGCTTGTGCCTCCATGATTTTTAGTTGTTCATCCACTTCTGCACTTGTTGCAGATGTTGCTTGTACTGTATTGTTGCTCCCTTCAACAATTCTTGCACCTCCACCAACTGTTGAACTTTCTCCATTTGAGCTGGAACTAGTTCTGCACTTAATGTCCCTATGGCAACATTAGTACCATAAGGTCTACTTGTACTTGGCTCAATCAAGTACCACAGATTTTCAAACTCCAGAACTTCTCTGATACTTTGTTTCCAGATTTGAAAACCACTCTCACCTTTAAATACCTCTATAGCATTAAGTAGATTAGCACCAAATCTACTTGACATATTTACCAAGCTCTGATACCGAAGAAGAAAATAATGCTATAGCTTAATTTTCTCTAGACACTTCAAAGATAAAATTGAATGTCTATACTTATACTTCCTTTTCAATCATTCAAATATTAAATCAATGGTCACAATATTTTATGATTCAAATATATACTTCAACCATTAACATGCTACAGTAAAAGCACTGTAGCAGAGGTATTGACCGATATACTATAGCAGTGTTGACCTTATCTTCGACAGCCCAAACAACACTCAAATCTGACTAGGAATACCTGCATTCATCAATCATACAACCGATATATTGCATTAGATCCGTATTCTCTATTTCTAGATCAAGATCCAGCCGCTATGGCGAGCCGATCGACCTACAACTTCCTGAACGAGTAACTTTCTCTTTTCGAATGAAAAAATCCCTCCATAATGATTTATCCCATATAATAGTGGTCTCCAAAGGTTAAGTTTCGTTCCCCCTTTTTTAATGTAACAATGCTCCATATAACCATGGAGTTCACCTCTTAAACTTAGATAGGTCAATCCTTCTCAACCTAGATTTTATCTAGATCATATCAATATTTCATACAGCTAACATGATTAGGACATGATTAATTTCTACAACAAAAGGGAAAATATGATTAGCGTATATCCTGATCTGCTAGATGATAGCCTGGATGATCTAGTGTAAGAGTATCTATTTTGGATATCCTAGTGCTGTAAGAATAAGATATACTAGTGGCTGCACATACAAGCCAAATAAAATTGCCTTGGTAAGTACATTTGATGCATGCCATGTCACCCAAAATTTACCAACATCACCCAATTTTGAAAATCTGAAACTGCTAATGGTCAAAATAGCAACAAGGGAATATCAATTATTATTACCTGAATATCATATATATCAGTTACTATCAGTTACATATATCAGAACGATTAGTGTATATCCTAATCTGCTGGATGATAGCCTGAATGACCTAGTATAAGCAGCAAAAACAATCAATACCAAATCAATACACATGGTCATTATTATACGCTACCCATTGATGTGTCCATTATGCAATAGACTTTCGTTATCTAATTTGGATATACTAGTGCTGTAAAAATAGGATATACTAGTGACTGCATATACTTGAAAATCTGAAACTGCTAATTGTCAAAATAGCAACAAGGGAATATCAGTTACTATGTACTTCTGCCAAAGGCCGAGATATGGAGTTCAAAAAACATATTCAAACGAGTCCAAAGGTTTAGCTAAGTTCAAAGGAAGATTGAAACACTTTCTATTATCTATAGCAGCAACTCCATGAGCTCTAAAGTTCATTAACCATCCGCTCTCGAACATAATACTGCTTAAACCTTTTGCTTTCCCTTATTCCCCATAAAACAACAAAAAAACAGGGCTAGTTAGTGGCAGAACATAATCATTTTGTTCCATTTAAATTTTTTTTTTTTTTTGGAGAAACGGAAGTTTTTATATTTTATATAATAAAAAGTACAGAGTACAATGTTTCAAACTTCACAGAGGATTACTACAGGAGTAACCTCAACCTCTTCATCCTCTATGAACTGAAACTTATTCAAATGAGTAACAGCAAAACAAAAGAAGTATAAGATAGCTAACAATGGTTAAAGAAACCTGATTCTCAAGATGTTGTGTCTGAGGTGCATAGTAGAGTGCTGCATTGTCGGGGTCACAGATAGCCTAAAGCTGGCTAGGCTTAGTACAAGCCCAACCGCCAGACTCCTCCCCTAAAAGCCTGGTGCAGGATATAAAAGCTCCTGTATAGCCCCTAGCTCGGCAATCTCCACTGAAAGGGTCACCCTGTAAGGGAGTCTTCCACTTCCATTTCCCATCAAGGAGCCCATACATCCTTGATAAATAAGCACATCCATCTTGTTAATCATGGCAACTACCACCAAATCTACCTGTATACTACTTTTGAAGTAGCATAGAAGACCGGCTATACCACCAACTGTCACTGCACATTTTACTCTTACCGGGATACAAAGAAGTCAAATAAAGAAACAAATCAGTGTAAGAAGTGCAGCCTGCCACTCTGCTCATAGAAGCTGCCACCGCTTCATGGATTCTGGTCTCTCAGCTTTACTCAAATAAATCACCTGTGAATTGCATCAAATAAAATGCTGCATTGTCGGGGTAGGCAATCCAATTGAAGCTGGCCAGACAAAAAATATGCCCAGCCGCCAGACTCCTCCCTCAAAAAGCCCGGTGCAAGATGTGTAATCTTCCTGCCTACATCATTTCCCTAGCTCGGCTATTCTATTCAAATCAAATCCAGCAATTTATTTGCATAAAAACTAGAAAGCCCCAAAAGTGCCTGAGTATCTGATTTGTTCTTAATCTACATTTTGTCTTTCCGCCAGCAAGAAAGGGCAAGAGTAAATCCAAGATACTTCACAGAACTGCAAGACTTTACCTCTTCAGATGAAGCTTACCCCGTACTAAACCGGAACATCAGCCTGCTTCAGTTTGATCCAGTTAGCCTGCATAAATCCCATCCATCCCAGGTCGACCCAGCCTCAAAGGAATCCTTCGAGAGCTGCAAGAAAAGAGTGGGAAATGCAACCAAAACTGACCCAAAGTTGAAGATCGCCTACAGACTACATCCCTGGAAAAATCTGGAGAAAACCTGTGATAATCAATCTTACGGTTAGAAAGCATCATGGCCTGGCATCCATCTCCAGATCTTTGCTTCATGCCTCGCTGCTAATCCAGAAGCAAGGCGAAGCGGCGGTAGCCTCACCTCCGCCTCCGCCCTAGCCACTGCCGCTTCCGTTCATTTCCCCCAGCATTTCACACGTGACATCTTTCCATTTAAATTAAGGTTATCCTACTATTATTTTGTTCACGTACAAACTTATTCAACTGTACTCTATCATTATCATGCAGATGGTAAATGTTTTTAGCAGGTTTATATCTTAAACATGCAAAGGATATGATAGACTCAAGGTCAATGAGTCGATTATCGGTCAGATCGTACATGAACCGCATGGTCTTACCATCCATGCTGCAATGTTTTTTGTAATATGCTAGATTTAATTGAACTTCAAAGGACGAATGTTTAAGTCCACGGGCTCTCTACTGATATGGTCTGTGGGGTATGGGATAAAGCCTGGAAAGGTTGGGGCCCATTGGATAACGATTTCCTTAAAGGATCCGCCCTTTTGGTGCGTTGGTTATCACTAGAGGTGCTAGTGCATAACATTTGGTATTAGAGCCAAGGTTCAATTCCTTGTGGCAACATTGGTGTGTTCCACATGCTTGAGGGCAAGCATCTCGAGAAAGGGGAGAAATTGATATGATCTGTGGGGATCCGCCCTTTTGATGCGTTGGTTATCACTAGAGGTGCTAGTGCATAACATCTACTCTCTCTCCATGCATTGTCAAACTTCCGCCTCGTGCTCAGCACCTTTTTAAGACACCAAACCTTCTGAATTGACACAAATTTCTTCTTTCTTTTTGCCAAAGCTTGTCTAGTTTGTGGTACCACTATGTCTTCCACTGGCTCTTCAATACACTGCACAATCTGTTCCAATGCCTAGTAGAGCCTGTGCATCAACATTATTATCTTCAATTGAAGATACCAAAGTCTGAACCCTTGTCAGACTATCCTTCGAAAGCCATGGATTTCCATCCAAATGGCTCACTATGGTTGACTTGAAGATTCTCTTCCCTTCCATCTCAACATGCCAAGATACATGAGATGGTTTTCTTCTTTCACATTCATCTAACATTTTATCAAATATATGACATAATTTAGACCTGCCCACATCGGTCTCATTAACTACCTCATTCCCTGATTCATCACCTTCAAGCTCCACATTGTTTTCCATAACATCGGTCTCATTTCATAATGTGTTAGAACTCAAGTTTTTAGACAAACTACTTTGAAACCAATCTTCAAATTTCCATAGCTCACTAAACCAACTACTAGTGCCCGTGCATATGATGCCGACACTTTCACACAATTCTTGTGCATCTTTAAGCCCTTTCTTTAAAGCTCCAATAATCTTGTTATCCGTATCCACAATATTATAATCAGTAAGGTCATAATTCAGCATGTTCTCGTCAGTATCTATCTTTCTTTCTAACTCCTGCCAAATGTGCTCTTGTTTAACATGAGCTGCAGGAAAGAAGATTGTGGCAACTTGAAATTCAGAAATGTGATTCAAATCAGATGCACTCTCAAACAAGTCTGCACCATCATACGACCTTTCATTATGTACCATGCCACTCACTTTGGAGAAGAAGTTTTGGCACGCGTCTGGTCCTATACATTCCAAAGGCAACTCTAAATGCCCAAATTTATCTGTGAAATAATTTATGAGTAGCACAACAAAATGACATGATAATTGCACGTCTATAAAGCTTCCCTGACTAATGAAGTTCTTACTCAATGAATCCGTGCTATATGATTCTTCAACCATAGCCTCCAAAGCCTGTTATGAACAAGGAAGTTGATTAGCGACCTCCTACAATTGGAAAGAACAATTTAAACTAAAAGAGGAAAAAATTATTTATGCTCACCTAAAAAAAGAAGATACCGTTGCAGCAGCCTTGACCCTTGCTCTCAAGTCCATAGTAGATGACAAGAAGATGTCAAGATATGCTGCCACAATTTCCAAATAGACTTTTGTCCCTAAATTTCGCATCTTTCCCGACTAATGAAGTTCTTAACGATTGCGTGCTATGGTTCTTCAACAATAGCATCCAAAGCCTGTTATGAACAAGGAAGTTGATTAGCGACCTTCTACAATGGGAAAGAACAATTTAAACTAAAAGAGGCAAAAATTATTTTCGCTCACCTAAAAAAAGGATACCGTTGTAGCAGCCTTGACCCTTGCTCTCAAATCCATAGTAGGTGACAAGAAGATGTCACAACTTCCAAATAGGCTTTTGTTCCTTCCTTCCTTCCTGAATTTTGCATCGATGGCTCTGCAGAACCATCTCTCAGCCCGTCTAAGCATTATTGAACTCTTCTAGAAGCAAGGCATTGAGCAGCTCTCCAGTTTTGCCTATCCTGGGCTTCACATCTCCAACCTCCAGCCCATGCTTTCCTTGGCATAAGTCAAACACATGGCATATGTCATTTAGAGTCACTAGCTCGTTCCCTAAATACAATCTTCTACTTGCACTATCCAAGGGATTAACAAGCTTCTTACCATTGTGCACAAAATCTTCATCATGCAACCTATAAACATCATCGTTAGACGAGCCACTTAGAGGCCAGTCGACCCATGGTACTTCAAATGTAGAGCCTTTTGCCTCCTTGGATGTATAATCCTCAAACATACATGTTCTTCTCCTTGAATCTCCACCCGAGCTATGGCCGATTAGAGGGCCAACAACCATTCTCAAGTGTATATTCCACAACTCTTGGATGTGCCTCCACTGACGTCTTGCTTCAAGGTGATCAAGTCTATTGCATGTAAGAATAATAGCGAGGATGAGTTTGGGCAGCTTCCTATGCAAAGGGTTTACAATTAGAACTCTTGCATAGTGAGAAATGACGTTCTCCTCGAAGGCTTTCACAATGACATTGTAGCCCTCTTCATTAGAGCCAACAAGGCACTCAAATGTGCCATTGCAAACATGTCCTGCCTTCTTTCCACAAAAGCCAAGCAAACAGTCATCTTTCAGAATCCAGCAAACAGCCCGCTTTATGTCAATCTCGTCCTCGGCCACAATTATTGGAACTCCCTATCCAAATCCAAATTCTGGCATTGCATGTGTCAAGAATAGGTCAGACAAGATGCTTAAATGTTTCTTCCCTGATACCAACTTTGTAAAATAAGTGTTCTCGCGTGGAGCGCATCGTGGTGAACATACTTGGAGCTGCAAAATTTAGAGAAAGAAAATTGTGCATTCTTCTCCCTCTCTAAATCTTTATTGTTTCAAACAATGCTTTCATGGTTTCTCTATATCTTCTTTTATGGCTAGGTCTGATAATGTTTTGAGCCATATCCCTTAAAAAATCCCACAAAGCTGGTTTTCCACTAAATTTCCCTTGACGATGTGCCTTCACTGTGTCTTGGCAAAATCTGTTCACATCCTTCCTGTTCATGGACTCCTCCAAACTTCCTCTTAGGGACCTTCCTTCCATAGACAATGCAGTAATTCTCATTTGAAAAACATTAATTCTGTTTTTAACTTTCTTATCTCACGACCAGCAAGCATAGATTAGTGGTTGGGTAGGATGTAATAAAAATTACTGGCTCGTCTAGGCATATGACGTGCAAGAGGGTCAGCTTTACTGGTGAACCCTTTATGAATTATCAATGTTCATTGTGTGCTGCTATTCCGAAGGAAACAGATTTTTATATGAGAGCATAGACAGACTGATGATAAGGTAGCAAGGGGATTTAGAACTACTAAATTGTGTATTAAATCAGATTATCTGGATAGCATAGAGATAAAGAAAATGCTAGGTTAGATGCCAAATGGTTGTTACAGCCTGAGAACAAATATCTTCACGATCAGTCATGGCTCAATGCCCTTAAGGTGGAATACATGCCTGAGCTTGCTCAGCATTTGCCCCTCTGGATAGCAAAACCATTGCAGCAAGTCCGTAAGAACTTGCAGGAAGACATGGGGATTCAGTTTGCCCAGATATATCTACGGCACCGTAGTGGTTTTAACAACCTCCTTGCTTATCTTGAAAGTGAGACCATTCCAGTTGAATGGGTTCCTCCCCCTGTCAACACTCTCCTTTCCTGTTCTGACTGGGAAGGTTGGTGTCAAACTCTGGATGCCGACTTTCTTCAAGAGTTCCATGATCAAGCCTAGCAGCCGATGATGCAACCTCCACCTCAGCATAACACTCTGTATGCATCATTAGGTGCACCATGCCGTCAATTCCTCATTTCGAATTGGCGTTCTTCCTTTTGGATCAAGGCTCTGGCTGGTCATGCTGATTGGACCCTGGCTCATATATCTACAGATCTTAGGTGGGATCCACGATTTATGCTCGCAATGTATGGCAAGAAGGAGAAACTTTGGATCAAACTCGGAATTGGATATACATTTCGAATAAACGTGGTTGGCAATCAGACTGTTTGGGGACTCACCCAATTTTTGGAGAGTGTTGCTACATCTCCCCCGTCAGTTCACCGTCAAGCAGGTTTCTGTGCAGCCCTGAAGTGCATTCTCCAATGTTCAATTGCTCGACGACGACCAATTTATTATTGTAATCCAAATGCTAGTGCCGGTGCTTTTGGACTTCAGACTTGCCTACTTATCGAATATGGCTTTTAAAGACACGGCGCAGTCTGGGTTTCTGATTGATGCGTCACCATCTATTGGGATACACACTGCAGATGCGCTGAAAGATTGGCAAGATCGCATTCAGAAATATCACTCTGACGTACATCCTCATAGCAGGCAGGATGATTTTGACAAGGTTCCTGGTTTTCCCCCTCCTGAGATCAGTTATGATTTTAGTGGCACCATATTGTAATCTGGGTATAACTATTCTGGCGATAATTTTAGATTCAAATTTTTTTTGGAAGGCGATAAGTTTGCCCATTCAAGAATTTGTGTAGTGCATATAGCGATAAATGTTGATCAGTAAAGTATGTGTGTAGTACTTGTGGCGATGTCTAAAATCCTACCACATCATTGATGTTATCATTAACTAATGTTGTAAGCTCCCATTTTGTTTTGGTGATTGTATCTCAGAGCACTATTTCTCAATATCCCATGGTAAAGACATAAAATGGTATGGCTTTATCATGCATTTAAGGCATAAATATGGCACAAATCAGAATTTAAAATCTGCACCTCTGTACTCCCTGGCTCTATGGAATTGGTTACTCAATGGTTTTTAAATAGGTGATCTATTAGAGATTTAAGAATTGAGATTATTGATAGACAGGCGAAGAAGCTCCTTCACTAAGTTCATATAGTTGGCGAATGTGGTAGAAGAGGAAAGGCTTTTCCAGAAAAATTTGGCGAATTAATCTCATATTCTTACTAAAAGAAGCCTACTAAACATAGTGGCAAAATTCTCCAAAATCCAAAAATATAGCAATTTTGCGATAAATAGCCACTAAAATCAACACTGCCTGAGATTGTTCCTGCTTTTCTCTCCTCCGAGTGTTCTTTGGTGGGGGGGAGTGTTAGTCCTGTGCATCCAGGCACAGGATTATTCCTGAATTCCATGCAGGGAAGAGCCAAGGAACTAGGTCAAGCATTAGGTAGCAGACCCATGCCCCCGCCGAAGACCACGCAGAAGTCTACGCCCCAGTCAAAGAAGAGAGCCAAACAAGACAAATGACGGCCTCTGGGGAGTTGGGCCTTAAGTTAGCGGGATTTCAGGCACTAATGACGACACTGCAAGATTCCCTTAAATCATGCATATGATCCAGGAGTTGGTGACCAAGATCTGCTATCTATCTATTTTAGGCCCAAGGCCATTATACTATATATATCAGTAGAGATGGATCTCGAGTTTTTAGATGAGATTTAGTGTTGTCTCGTTTCATTCCTCTCGCTTGACGAGAGTTCATGTACTTTGATTGATATTCAAGGAGCCTTGTCTTAGCATAGTGTCCCTTGAGTTTCTGTTTGTTTCTTTCTTTCTTTTCTGATCTCTTTGCAAAATCCCGCGTGATGCTTTGCTAGAAGTTGCCTGCATGATCCAAGGGTCCTCACAGAGGGCTATCTTGCAGGTGATCCCGAACCCAGACCCTAAACATGGAGTTAGCTATTACTGGAAATTTGTACCAAAGTTCTCCAAAGTTGCAGCTGCCCTCAGAGATCACGATTGTGTGTGGGGAAAAGAGCAGCAAGAAGCTTTTCGACACATTAAGGACTTATTGGTTAGCAGCCCTGTGTTGAAGGTGCTTGACTTGAATGAGGCATTCGAGGTCTATACTGACACTTGTGGGCAAGTGTTGGGGGCTGTGTTGTGGGCAAGTGTTGGGGGCTTATGAAAGTAAAAAACTGAGCCCTGCTGAAAGGAATCATGCAACCTATGAGCAAGAGTTGTTAGCTATTGTGCATGCATTGAAAACTTGAAGGCACTACTTGCGTAGTGGGATGAACAAGGATACGCCTGGCAAGAATAATCCAGTTGCCGATACGCTATCAAGGGTGCATATAAATACTCTAACAACTTTGGTAAATGATCTTATGCAAAGGATCAAAGATGCATATCCCGAGGATCAACAAGATCCGGCAGTAGTCAAACTCGGGGGGCTGTGGAGTGAGCAAGAAGGATTGCATTTTTACAAAGGAAGGATTTATGTTCCTTTAAGTGGAATCTTAGGGAATCAATTTTGCATGAGCACCATGATACTCCGCAAGCTGGGTATGGAGGTGAATGGAAAACACATGAATTGGTTAAGAGATTCTACTACTGGCCAGAGTTGCAAGATCAGGTCAAGGACTTGGTAGGCAGCTGCTTGGTATGTCAAGATGTAAAGGCTGATCATGGGAAAACCTGGGATTATTACAACTACTTCCCATACCAAATGAACGCTGGGAGAGTGTGAGTATGGACCGCGTTGCCTAGAACCGCTAGGCAACATACTCAAATTTTGGTAGTAGTGGATCGGTTAACCAAGTATGCTAAGTTTATAGCATTAAGAGGGGAGGCTACGTGACATGATGTAGCGGTTGCCTATATGCAACATATATTTCCAACTTTTGAATTTCCCTTGTCTATTGTAAGTGATTGAGACACTAAATTCACGGGTCACTTCTGAAGAGATCTCATGAAAGGATTTAGGATCCGATTGTACATGAGTAGTGGAAATCATCCACAGACAGATGGGCAAATCGAGCGTATAAACATGGTCCTAGAGGATATGTTGCGATGTTTTGTCCATGAAAAACAGTCTAGATGGGAGGATTATCTATCTTATTTGCGTACAATAATAGCCATCTTACGGGAATTCGGATGACTTTCTTTGTGGCTATGATGGGTCGAAATCCAAGGGTTTATTCGGGTATGCATAAGTACTTCTGAACCGAAGTTGCAGTACATATGCTCTATGATATGGATATAATATTAAGGCAATGCAAGCAAGCTTTACGAAAGGCTCAAGATAGGGCACGAACGTCTGCTAATAAGCATAGACATGATGTCTCTTATGAGGAGGGTGATTATGTTTTCTTAAGCGTTGTTTATCCTTCTTCATTAAGAATGAACACCTTGCGGCCTTTGACTAAGGGATGAGTGCCCAAACTTATTCCACGGTATGCTGGACACTTTAGGATTACTAAAAGGATCAGGGAAATAGCTTACGAGCTGAACTTACCACATAAAGTTGGGATCCATCCTGTGTTCCATGTAAGTCAGTTGAAGAAGGCTATACTGGATACTGCTAATGTGGTTAGTCCGCAAAGTATACCGATCGTCTTAAACTCCTCTGTAACGCTGAAACGTCTTTTAGATAAAAGAGCTCGGCAGCTACGCAATAGAGATGTGGTAGAACATCTGGTTCAGTGGCAGGACCAGTCTCCTGAGGATGCCACCTGGGAGACAGAGGAATTTGTACAGCAGTTCCCTCATCTAAAGGATCAACCTCGAGGACAAGGTCCAAAGGGGTGAGGGCCGAGGGAGGGGGGAGGAAGGGGAGGGAGGAATGTTACAGGTGCTCCAGGCTCTTGAATGTTACAGGAATGTTACAGGAACCAGGCTCTTGACAGACGTCCATGAGCATGGGCTATTGTTAGTTACAATTGTTGGGTAGTTGGGATTATGGGCCATGTTGATTGTAATCAATTTATGGTGACAGAATGCGGAATAAGGGACAAAAGATTGCTAGGGACGGATATCGGCACTAGGGGGCACTAATATTAAGTAATAATATTAGTTGTGGAAGCAAGGCATATGATACCAATGATTGCCAGTAGTCACGTAACATTAATATTAATGTGTAGGTGGTGTTACAAGTTAACGTCAGGGGTACTAGTGTTAGTTATTAGCACTAGGGGTTCGTGACGAGAAGTAACCCTATTAGCCATAGTAGAGTCATCAAAAATTGCGTCACGACTAGTAATGACTCTTCCCGTAGCAATATCATAAAATCGATATCCCTGTGCCTTGACAGCATAGCCTACAAAGATGGCTTTGAGGTCGACTGGATCAAGCTTCTTTCTCTTCTCTTTTGGAATATGAACATAGGCTAAACAACCAAAAACTTGCAAATTTTGAACATTTGGTTTTATTCCTGGCCATAATTGCAAAGGAGTTACGCCTTTTAGAGAGGAGTTTATTGTTTGATTTTGTATATAAACAGCAGTAGCCACAGCTTCTGCCCAAAATGACTTATCCAAACCAGCATGAATAAGCATACATCAAACAGCATTGATTATCGTACAATTCTTGTGTTCAGCAACACCATTTTGCTCAGGGGAATAAGGAATAGTATGCTCATGAGTTATACCGTGCTCTTCACAAAAACACTTGAATTGAGCAGAAATAAATTCTCCACCATTGTCAGTACGTAATCTCTAGATCACTTTTCCTGTCTGAGTGTCCACCATACTTTTAAACACTTGGAATTTGGTGAAGACTTGGGACTTCGTAGAGATAAAATACACAAAGGCTCTATGGGAAAAATCATGCACAAATAAGATGAAATCTCATGCACCACTTAAAGCATAAGGTAGTGGGCCACATACGTCAGCATGCACAAGCTCCAAAAGCTGTGTTGCATGTTTGCCTTTCATATTGAAAGGACAGTGATGTTGCTTTCCAACAGCACATGCCTCACATACACCCATTGATGCAGTGCTACTCGATGATAGACCATCACGATTCTATCAGAGGCCATGTCCAATAAATATTGGAAGTTCATGTGTGCAAAACGACGATGCCACAGTGTGCTCGATTCATCCCCACTGGCAGTCATATGATTCACAAAATCATTGGTCAACCTAAACTCGTAGAAATGACCTTCTCTCGAGGTAACTCCAAGTACACATCCATCTTGGATAAATTTACACCACCATCTATCAAACTAAATAATTAAGCCAAGGTCTGCAAGTCTAGAGACTGAAACAAGATTGCTGCGCAAACCAAGAACATGTAAAATACCACACAAGACTTGTACTCTATTAGGAGTATCAATATGAAGATCTTCAATGCCTTTGACCTCTTGTGTTATCACCAAGAAACACAAGCTTTTGAACTGAAAGTGGGCGATAGTTCTTTAACCTTTTATGCTCATTCACAAAGCGTTTATAATAACACCTGCTTTCTACATGATTCAGCTTCTGGAACCCGGAGTTGGAAGATGCAGGACCGTGGTGTATATGTGAAGAAGATTGCCTCTGCCTGGAGAAGGGGCTTTCAGCTTGTCTAAACTGTGGCCGGGTTCACTGCCAGTTTTGCGATATGATTCATCATGCACAGACCATGAAAGATGCAGGATATAATCTCCGGTTGTTAGAGATCATGGGGGTTTTGGCGGACAAAAATGATTCAGTTAGGAGGCATGATAAGGAACGGGTGATGACATGCTTGAACTGGCTACAGTTGAATGCAGCAATACAAAAATCGGATAATTATCAGCACGATTTGTTGGTTGGAGATTTTGGAAAGGTATGTGTGATTTGTTGCGAGAAAAACCTGACTGAATATATATGCCGAGCTGTACTTGCAAGGAATGTGGAGAAGAAAAAGACAATCGGGGAGACCTCGGCGGGCAAGAAGGCAGGCAAGTAGAGAAATGAGAAGAGGATAAGCAGTGGGGGAGCTGGAATAGGAGACTCGGCATTTTATTTTTGTTTTTGTTTTTATCCTTCGCCCTGTGTTTTTTTGTTTTTTCTTGGTCTTCTATCTGTCTTTTGATGGCTAAGTTGTGCTCTATTCCGTCTTAAAAGTTACGAACCATAATATCATACATGATTTTCTAATCTGCTCCCCGAGCGTAAAGACTCGGAATTGTAATTTATTTTTATTTGAACATGAATTACTTGAATTACACAAGTTTTGATAACCCGGGAGTTATAGGAGATGCGAGTAGAAATATTGCAGGAATAGATAAGTAGATAGAAGACTTCTCCTTTAGCAGTAAAGCATCCAATGAAGGCAATGAGTTGCCAACATCAAGGATACTGTCCACAGACAAAAATCATGAATACGGTTTGCGAGCAACAGGACGGCATGACATGAAGAACATAGGTGGCGAATGCAAGCGGAATATAAGTCACTACAATAGGGAGGCCAATAGATGTCATGACAAGAAGATTGGAAGTGGTGAATGCAAGGGGGATACAAGTCATCACATTAGGGAGACCCATAGATGTCGGAACGAACTAGGGTGACAACAAGAAGCTCAATCAAGCGTAGAAACAATATTCAAATAAATACGGGTGGGGAAAGATAATAACACGAATAAAATTGTCCAAATGACGAGGGCCCTTACTCGACAGACACCTGGAGTGAAAAGTCCAAGATGCTTTGACAAGGTACGTAGAAAGGTACACCCGAACGAGAATGGGCAAATAATATTCTTAAATGAGTAAAAGGCGGACGGAACAAGATACGGGACAGAGAGGCCTAGCCTCTGCCATACACCAGGATAGCGAGGGCTAGACCCACCAACTGGTAATCCGGACCACTATAAACTCGAACCCACACGACTAGAGTAAATATGGGCAACAGGGAACACATGCCAATAGAAAGGATACAACACAACTGTATTATCGTCAAAAAGGGGACTGGGCTACGCTACAGACTAAGGGGTATAACTCTCGCCGTAGACCAGTATAGCGAGGGCTCGACTCTCTAATTGGTACCTGGATCACCAAAATGACCAGAATAACGAGATTAATAAATATAATAAATAAAATATCTTGGTAGTTAAGTACCAGAAATTAGATTAGTATAGAGAGGGTCACCCCCGGCCAATCAGCAGGAACGATAAGGTAAAACCTACCGTCCTTATTCTCAAAACAGACTGAAAAAAGTAATATATTCGACTACATGCATAACAACAGACGAGATCCGAAACAGCAAATCGAATAATACATAGAGGTGGGCAGAATAATTATGACTAATTCAAATTCAAATTCCGCATTATGGGTGTTTCAAATAAGGTACTGTTTGGGAGGCGGAATATATTGTATGGAGGAGATGCCGTGACCCCCAGCCACTAAAAATCACCACTGAAAACTGCATCCAGGACGAAAATCGCCACTGAAAATAGCATCCAAGGATCGATGGCGGATCACACCAGTCTCGGCTGACAGAAGAGGGGGGATAAGGCAAGAGCACCAGTGAGCCAGCAAGACCTCAAAGACTTCCTAGCCCAGATGAATAAGCAGTTGGAAGCCAAAATCCCAAGCATGGATGCACTCAATGCGCTGGCGAAAATGGCTTATCATAATAAGATAGCTATATCCAGCATGGATATAAGGATACAAGGGGTCGAGAGGACGAGCGAGGAGATGCAATGGAAAATAAATGAAATTGAAGAATAGAAAGCCAAGATCATGCAGAGATTGGTTGAAAGGTGAATGTTGAGTTAGATGCATGGGAATCCTTTGATAGAATAAAGTCGCACATCATGGAATTTGAAGAACAGAATAGGATTAAACGTGACGTTAGGCTGATAGGGGTAGCAGAGAAACCTAACGAAGACATGTATCGAGTTACTGCTGAGATAATAGAGGCAGCTTTCAAAGAGCACTAAAGTATAATCGTCAAAGCCCAATGGAGGGGACGGGCAAGGCACATAAATCTGACATTCAGAGACATGGCAGCCAAGGAACGGATATTGTGCATGGGAACCAGATTGAGAAATGGGATCAAGGTGCAAGAAGCACTAACAGTCATGCAACGTCAGGGGCTACATAGTGGCCAGAGTCCTGTATCAGGCAGGGATACATGCGGGAGTCAGAAATGGGAAAGTGTACCTGCACAAACGGATCAGGGACCAGCCACTGGGACAAGAGCAGAATGTGGAGAGACTGGAGGCCATAAGGTCAAAAGGGCCGGAGGGGGAGACACCAACCCCCCGACAATGACGATACAGGAGCAGGATGGGGGAGCATCGGTGAAGAGAGCTCTCGTAGTGATGCAGCCTTGTACAGGAGGAAGAAGTAGAAACGGGGTCGGCACCAAAATGGCCATATGGGTCCAGCCTCGATCACAAAAACCAGGGGGTGACCCAGAAGGACAACCAACGGGCCGGAACATACAGAGAACCCGAAGGAACGGCCCCGGGAAAAAAGACGTTGACCATATGGTATTGGAATTGCACAGGGTACCCTTGGGATGATGGAGAAAGGCTCGAGGAAGCACACAACTGCGATATAATATGTCTGGTAATGACATGGGAACACAATATCAAGCGACTGCCAGAGGAAGAAGGGTATCAGCTATTCACATGTTGGAAAGATACAGATTTTAAGATAGTGCAGACCTAGCTTGCCATGTGAAAGAGAGTGTAGCCATGTATTTTACATTCAGATATCAATAAACGATATATGGTGTTAAGTATACAATAGCAAAACAAAAAAGATTTAACCCTTATTACCCTCCAAACAGCGACAAACTAGAACTGCTACACAAGGCCCCCAAAAAAATATTGTTATCAGTTTTATGGGTTACTTTTTGTATTAAACCATCTAAATAAACTAACGTTACTAAGTGGGTTAATGTGTTGAATAACCGTAGGCAGTAAAATAGTGTGGTTTGCATTTAGGGTTTTTCGGCATGGTATATCCATATTGTAAATATCTAGAGTTTTTTACTGTGGTTTGTTGCGATAGTTTTTCACTATGGTTCTTCCCTGGTTTGTTGCTATGTGACATGTGGGCCAACTAATAGTATATGTTATAAATCATTAATGGCTTTAGCCTTGAAGAATTGTGCAACTCATAATGATATCTTAATCACTTCATGAATGTCTTGTCATATGAACCATTATTGTCGCATAGAATAAAGGCTTCAAGTTTCTCATTATAAGATTTAACCATTTATCCATCAAACTAGTGGTGGCTTTGTATCTTTGTAGTACTTTGTGCTGGAAACAAAGTAATCATATTTTGGACTAAACCATTGATATTAGTTTTGTATAGAAGTTAAGACATTTCATTTGTAAACCAATAGTAGCTTTAGCTTTAAGGAATTTGCAATTTGTGTTGGTTGTCTGGTGAAACCATTGTTTTTCTACGGGATAAATGCTTCAAGCTTATTACCAAAATAGTGAAGAAGCTTTCCATCAAAACAGATGTGGCTTTGTGTCTTCAACTAGTGGTGGCTTTGTATCTTCAAGGTACTTTGTGTTGGAAACAATCCAATTATATGTTAGATAAAAATTGATCTTAGTTTAGTAAAGAAACTAAGACATCTCATTTGTAAATCAATAATATCTTTAGTTTTAAGGAATTTGGAGCGCATGTAGTTACCCAATAAAACCATTGCAGTATTATGGAAAAAATGGTTCTATGGAACATGTGATTTTTGATAATGGTTGTGGTCTTCCTCACATAAAGATACGAAGTTTTATTGATAGACAGTACATAAAAAAACAACATGAAATAACTCTAGATAAAAAGTTTTCCAAATTTATTATTTTTGTGCAAATTAAATTTTTTTTTTCTAAACAACCTTTTGGGATTCGAACCCAAATAAATCCATTCAGGCATTGATATTATAACAATCTTAGATAAAATGCACAAAAAAAAACCTAACAATGTTAAAGAGATAACAAGTTATAGATAAAAGCTGCTCATCCTCTCTTGCATTTGCCCTTGCAAATGTTTTAAAAAACAAGCAGGAAAAACCATTGTCTTTATATCCAGAAAAGGAAAGGAAAAGACCAAAGCAATGTACCCCAAAAAGTGAAGATAATTTGTACATGTAGCTTTGTTAAAATCCTTGCCAAGAAAAGAACAATTTAAGCTCGTTGCACTTTCTTGAAGTCGATTTGTAGAGAAGGGTAAGCGCCATAGTTTTCAGCCAGAGACTACATAGCATGCTAGGGCTTTGAGTATCAGGCAGCATGACAAAGAAAGTATTGCTGGATTAAGCAAGTAACAAAGGTTGCCATTTCAGCTAATAATCACCATCTCCAATGGTTCTGACAGATTGACAAGCATGGTTCTGATGGATTTTCATTGTGGTAACCACATTGTATTATTGCTTGGCTATGGCATCATATATACTAAAAGCCCACTAGCATCAAAGTTGCAAAGCAAAGATATGTAACTTAGCCCAAGAGTAATGTAGATTCCTGAGAGACTGAAGGCGACAAGCTACACAACAGAGCGACTGGCAAATCAGTCAATCTACATATAATAGATGGCTCTAACTGACCCTTATCCTATTACACTTCAAGTGTTTGCAATATTAATATCAGAGCCTGCATTTCATACATATCCAGCCTAAAACATGCAAACTAGTTTCAACTGAGATATTTATGCACATAGCACATTGGTGGATCTATATTCCACTGGAGAATGGAATAAACAAGAATGTAAGCAAGGCCAGCGTAGAACAGCCGCTAAGGAGTTCTGTTTACACTCAAGAGGATTATACAGTGGCATTAAATTGTATCTTAGTCTTGCTTCCAGTACATTCAGAACTAAAGTGGCTTATGCTAGTTCTTGAAGCCTGTCTAGAACCTCTACAAGTTTGCTAGCTTTTAAAGATGCTGAAACAAGGAAATGAAATCGGCACAAGGCAATTCGTAGATAGATAAACACTATAAAAGCTTAACAAAGATCATGCCAGCTCTGCCAGCCACAGCAAGAAAAACGGATGAGAAAAAAATATCAAAAAGTCAGGGAAACCAATTCCAATCTTCTCTTAGCCAAACATCAAAGAAAGCATGGTAACGAAAAAGGGGTGTCTTGACTGTGTCAGCCATAAGAGTGTTCTGACTAAGCAAATGATGGTTGGCTTTTACATTCTCTATGCTTTGCAACGGAAGAGAAATATGCTGCAGAGGAATGGGTTTGCAATGGCAGAGAACTGTGATGGGAAAAAACTGATCAGTGATAAGAACAAAGATTTTAGCAGAAAATGCAATGGATAGAATGCACAATAAAATACAATTAATAAATTGAATAGAATGCACAATAAATGCAATGGTCAGATAGAATGCTATTGGCTATTTGGTTCGTACTGTTAGCATGCAGGGATTACAGAGCAGGGATTTAAGCGCCAGAGCGGGGACTCTGTTTTTAACAATCGGAATGGAAGCCGTAGAGCATATCATTACTTACTACTGAGGCTTTTGCCTACACTAGCATTTCCGGATATGAAAACTTACAGGGTGCATGGCAAATGCATAGCAGATGGTAAAGAAAAACAACAAAAGTAATCTAAAAGCCAAAGCAAATCACTCCTCCTTAATAGAAGATCCCAGCTCCTCCTCAATAGGAGATCCCATGTTAGAATTAAACAAAAATCCAACAAAGCTAGATTTACATAAAAAAAATACTGACCTTTTGAGTATCAGGTTTTGGAACATGAAATTTTTGCTTGTCCTCTCTCTGTTCCAACTTTTCCAACTTCGCAATAATGCCCTGGTAGCCACGGTTACCCTTCCTGGTTGCAGATTTTAGCATTGAACTTGAACTAGATTTTAGCCACGGTTACCCTTTTCAAAAGCAAATGACTGTTATAGAACTCCTGATGCTAACCTTTTCGATTGCCAAAGCAAGTAAAACAGAGGCCAAACAGAGCTTTTGGAATCAACACGGCATTCCTCGCACCAGAATTTAGCACACAAGATATCCTTCGTGGCCTATAACTTTCCTCGTGTTCTACAAGGCACACAACGAAGGCGGCAAGGCCAAGCAAAAGCAAAAATCAAAATGGCCCAAAAACATAATGGCGGGGATCACCGATAATTCCGACCGTTAATCTTAGAGCCAATAAAATCATAGGACCAGGATCACGATCTCGATTGTTCATCTCAGCCTGTGGATGCTACATTATTTTTATCACGTGTATTTTCAATTCCTCACTATATTGTTTATTTGCTTCTCTTAATCAATATTTTGATACGTTTGGGGTGTATTATCATTTGGGGTGTTTCAAAGTTTTTTGTGACCATTAGATGTTCGCATATCTTGCGGCATATTCCCTCTCATGGCCTGACAACCCTCCAATGCAAGTCAAGGTAGGGTCAAATCCCTGGTTTTTGACTTACCCCTCACAAATGAACTATTCCATGGTTTGCTGTGTATTACAGCAAAATACCAACGCCATATACACCGCCAGGAGGTCTCGATGAGCCTGGGGACTTGAACCCCAGCATGACAGCCATCCCAAACAAGGGACAGCCACTATGCCTAGGGGCCGAAGCCCACTAAGAAAGCCACCAAGTTAGTAATCGTGCCCGCCAAGAAAACAGATTATCACAAAAACAAATTTTGCCTTCTGATGTAAAGCCAACCAAGCCAACTAGCGGCCAAGTTGAGCTTCTGAATGCCAAGGTGCTCCTGCACAAGACCTATAATCTGGCCGAAATCAGATTCAAGCCTGACGGAACCGAAAACTTATGCTTGAATCCTTTATTCACAAAAGAACAGGCGTCCATGCAAAGATACCCATTTCACCCAAAAAAATGTAGGTTGGAGTGCTTATTTTAGCTCAACAGGATCTGTGATGGCAAACAGAGACAAGCTAAAAAAAATAGACGATGGCCGAACACAGCCAAACACAGCAAGCTCCATGGCTCGGCGGCAAATTTGCCAGAATTATCTGGAAACCTCAACATGCAACTGCAGCAGACGCCTAGCAGCCTCCACGAGACCCATCGCCTTCCCCATCTTCTGCCCACGTGAACATGAACAATTCCGACCAACAGAAGGGCGGATTCGAGCCCTGAATTCCCCTATTTTGTGTTCTCTTTTTCCCTTGGTCCTTCAAGTTTTGGTTTCATTGGTCTTTCATTGCATGGTACCACGCCCTCATGGTTAAAGGGCTAAGTCAAGGGGTATGCCTCGAGGCTTCTTGATCAAAAGTTGATTCGATGGAGGTAACGGAGAGCATCAACAATATATTTATTTTCAAGCTTATGACTCTTGTAATTATGTATTCCATGGTGGTATGAATCCCCTCATGTGATAATTCCTAAGGTAGTTATGGTTATGTTCCGAGAGGTGTGCCATAAGGGCACATGGTCTATATGGTTTAGGGCATTTGTATTGAGTGCATGGTGGAGGTATGAGTCCCCCATGCATTAATATGGATAATGCAAGATGGAGCGAGTTAATTTTATATAGAGGACCTCTATATATTGGTAATTGAGTGCATGGTGAAGGTATATATTTACCTCCACTCTTGGATATACTTCCTCCTAATACATGGGCACCATGATACATGCCACAATCAAATAGCACGTTGCCCAACTGTCTTGGTTGTGGCGTGTAGCCAATGGGCACTCCTTTAGGCTAGATGGTTTAGGGTTCAAATCTTGGGCATGTATTGTACACTTGGTCGTGGTATGAGTCCCCTTATGTATGTGATGGCCCCCCCACTATACGAGTTGTCCCATGCCTACCTACTCCTATTTTTTCTTACTCACTACCAAGTCACCCTACCTGCCATTGTACGAGCCCTCCCATGCTTACCTACTCCTAGTTACGCCTACTTACTACCAGGTCTCCCTGCCAGCCAATCCCATAGTGCCAAGTTACCCTTATATGTGGTGTGGTGGAAGCACGAGTCCACTCTCACCCATGAAACCGAAGTCTCTCGGTGGGCCCCCTACCAGCCATTATACGAGCCCTCCCATGCCTACCTACTCCTAGTTACGCCTACTTACTACCAGGTCACCCTGCTAGCCAATCCCATGGTGCCAAGTTACCTTTAGTGACTTGCCAGCCAATCCCATAGTGCTAAGTTACCCTTATATGTGGTGTGGTGGAAGCATGAGTCCACTCTCGCCCATGAAACTGAGTCTCTCAGTGGAAGCATGAGCCCACTCTCATGAATGAGCCCACGGACTATGTTGACTGCTATCAGGTCACGAGAGTGCACGTTGTGAACTCCATGGAAGTTTTACAAAGAGGCATAACTTTTTCTCATGCTCATGGCTCAGAATTCACGGCGTGACAACAGTCATCATATATAAGTTGCTTATCTTTTAAACCCCCATGTTAGTATAAGAGGTCTTATTGGTATTTGTATGTAAACTTGGACCACCCCGTTGTATAAAAGGATGGCCATAATGTTTTTTGTCCCTTAAAGACCTTTTGGCCGATCGACGTCGACAATATCTGGGCATCAAGTTTCGTCATCATGCATTCATGAAGATCTTTTCGACAGCAATACCCAACCATTACCATCATTCACGCCCTTAATTTTTTGGCATCACGTTGTAAATAGCAGACTTCTCTTATAAAACTGTGTACATATTTTTGTGCTAATCTTTTTCTTTTTTTTTTCTTTTTTTTTTTTTTTTTTTGGGGGGGGGGGAGGGGGTTGGGGGTGGGAAGTGTTAACCACCTAGTGGTTAACATTGTGCGTATGTTAGGTCAATGGTGGCAGACTACACTTTGCATGTTTAGGTTAGCATAAGTGTACGACTTAGATTTAGCTAGATGTAGGGCTCAGATTTGCAGTCTTTTTATTATTCATTTAGAGGTCTTAAAAAAACATTACTAGTTTTAATAAACCAGTACTAATATTAATTCGTATTGAAATAGTCTCAAACTGCAACGAGTTTTAGCAAACCAACTATCTTATTAATAAATGATATAAATAACCATGTTATAAACCACTATTCATTTTGACAAACCACTATAGCATGTGGTTTTCTGCTATCAAATAAATTGTTGTATAAAAAACCATGTCTATCATAGTTTTTAGATTATTTGATACTACTTTAATATAGCAGTTCATTTTTGGGTGCCTTGTGCTAGACCTGGAGGAGAGCATGATGAAATGGAAGGACCAGGGACCTATGATACTAATAGGAGACCTGAATGCCAGAACATGTCAGGAGCAGGCACAAATCACGAGCATAAACGAGGTAGATGGACAATGGGTACATAAACCAGGCTTATATCGATGCGGCTTCCTTGGTGGTGCCGATCTCTGGGGCTGTGTCAGCTTTTTGGGCAAGGTCTTGCCCCCTGTTACTGGGCGAGGCCAGGCTGCATCTACTCGGTCTTGCGGGCAGGCAGAGCTTGTTGCCTTCCCAATACTTCCAACGGCTTTTAGCTTCTCCTTATATGCACTTCCCGACTTATGGGTGGTGGACTTCCGCCGTCACTTAACTGTAGGGGTCTCTGTCTGGTCGACATGGCACTGGGTATCATGGTCTGGATTTTGCTGGGTTTGCTGCTGTTGGTCCTGACTCTGCTTAACAAGCTCCTCTACTTGCCGGAGCTGCTCGGCCTCTTGTTGCGCTGCATGAGCTACTACCATGCGCTCCTTCACCTCAACGAGGCATCGGGCAGTAATCCTCCATAGCAGCTCCGCATGATAGCGGTCCAGCCTGGCTTGCATGTCCAGCTGAATAGCTATCAAGTGGTCCACCTTAAGGTAGGACGGAACCTCGCCCCAAGCAAAACTTTGGGTGGGCTCATCATACTGGTAAGGAGGGAGGTCAAAGAGGTTTCCTACTATGGTGGCTCTCCCATCACCCAGATAAACATATTCAAATACCCCGACCTTTGGGTCTCCTCTCTCCATCTCCTGGGTGTCATCCCCATGGGAAAGTTCTCAGATCCTTGAAGCCTCTATCCGAATGGCTTCTTCCTCCGAGACTTCCACACACGCAGGCAGATAGAACTTAATAGGTACAAATAGTCTCTGATTTAGGTTGCTCAAGTCTAGCCAATTGCTGATTACTATCACCACAATGACCTCGGCTTTAGCCATGACCACGACTGTGTTTAGTATCAGTAACAAAAGCCTTTTCATCTTCTCAACCTCGTTTCTCACTATCAACAAGTAAAGCTTGATCTTCTTGCATATTGCCTTTGTAATTTTCGTACCCCATCTTTTAGAGATTCACAAGCCCGATCTAAGGTCATAGATTTTTTATTGGCTAGCACAGTCGTAAGAGTCTGAAGCTCTTCTAGCATGGATTCCAAAAAATGGACAACATGTTGATCATGCGGAATACTAGCACCAGGTACAGTGCTTCTAGAAGCGCTTTAAATTTATCCACATTTTCGTCAAACGAATCATTCAAATGACACTACAAAGCACGAATTCATTAATTAGAGAAATTTGGAATTCTCGTTTAGCATGAAATAGGTTAGCGGGTAGCCATATAGTGCAAAAACTACTACCAATTGAGTAAAAGTTGGCGTTTTTTTGCACAAATTCTGCAAATGCTTCAGTCTTATTCGGAAATATAGTTTTTACTGCTAATGCAAAGGTTCACCGCGAGTATAACGTAGTAGGAGGGAGTGTGAAAACTTCAAGAAGAAGCCTTAACGCGATGTTTCGCTACCTGAAAGGAGACGAAAGAATGTGCCTTTTATTAAAACCATATGAGAGCATTGTGTTAAAAGAAGGTACCGAGGAGCAAGGATATCACACAAAATTCAAGATTTAAAGCCATGTAATTGTTACTGAGAGGATCGCTGGTCGCGATTATTTTTAGCATTTAACATATGGTAAAAGATATGGGTAAAGACAAAACCAAAGTTTTCAAAACAAAAGTTTTCATTGAAGGAAGTAATATACAACATAATTATTGATTGAAGGAGATAATTATTCGATTGTGTTTCAGATACTTGATCGTATCACACCCATTTCATTGGCCATGCGATGGACATGCTCTCTACCCAATTCCATAGCTTGTGTTGTGTCCATCTCACGAATAACCCGCGGACCTCTCGGAATCGAACACACCCATGGGCTTTTGCGATGCGCCGCAGATGCTAATCAGGCTCCCATTCTTCATCGCCCACCGTGATCGCTCCCCGCCTATAAGTTCGCTTTTTGCAAGAGGTAGCTCGCAGCCAGTAGCATTCTCGAGGTGGATGATAGAGCTTACGCTTCTTCTTTGTGGTACTGATGCTCCCTGTGACCCAAGAACCTCATCTTGGTCAATGACCATGTTTGTTGGTCCGCTTCCATGTGCTTTGGGGTCTGTTTCCATGTGTTCTACGCCCACGTATTCAAACTTATGTTCGCTTTGTCAAGAAAGGCATGTACCCATCAAGCTTCTCATTAAGTGCATGCAATTTTTTGGAAAGTGGGCTCCGTGGCTTCTATACCTTTTTCCGTCTCTTCAAGCAAGCGCTTTGTTTCTTGCATCCTCTTCGTAGGACTTAGCATCGAGGTTTTCCAAAATGGAACCCAACTTTGATAGATCGTGTTTTGGGTGATACCGATGTCGGGTTGAGCTGGATCGTGGTCAACATTCTCGCTTTCGGCTCTTCCTCAAACCCATCTAAGACTTGGATTGGCCATCTTATCAAGCGTTTCAAAGAACGCCCTCTAAAAGCGGCACACTTTACCCGAACTTTGAAAGCCACGCTCTTTTTGCCTTGCATAAGAGCAACACGAAGCCGCCCCAAAATTAAAAAGAAATCCGAACACAACCATCGGTCGGCACCAAATTGTTCAACAATATGGTAGGCATAGGAGGTTTTCAGTTGGCATTTCAATACAAGATCTCCTTCCATTGCCGCCCATTTGAATCTTGGTTTGCCTGTAAAAGAGTCCGATATTTCTTTTTTATCTTCTCGTCGGCATCCTCATTACCTGTTAGCGGCATTGGAGGCAATGGTGTTGACTTAGGAGCCTTGCCGTGTGGATATAGGTGAAGCTCCAACTCTGGTTGCACAGGTGCTACACCTAACATCACTCTGTTAATGCACATATGACTAATAAAGTAATTGATGTTCTTTCACCCTTCTTTTGCTCTCCCATCCCATTTCTTCATAGGAACCTAAAGATAGGTAGCCACCGCCCTGAATTTGCTTCCGGATGAACAAGCAATTGGGCAAATTCACTGAGCGCATGATAATGACCAAGTGATAAACTTTGGCATCTATCATGGTAGCTATCCTTGTAAATAGATCTGTGTATTTCTTGCAATCCCATACCTTGTTTATCCCTCGGATGTCAATAAATATCAGTGTCGCATTCTCTGACACTTGGGAGGAAGTAGGGATGCCATCCTTTGTCACTGCTATGACAATATTTTTCTTTTCCTTTCTTTTTTTCTAGCCTCTTCGGCTTTAGAATATTCCCGATTGGCTCCAAAAAGGCTACTGTGTAGGTTACCTAGTGTATGATCCTTGTTATAGTTAGCCTTCACGCATACTCGTGACGGCAGATTCGATATATCCAAGATTCTCTCGCTCGTTGAAATCGAAAAGCCTGAAGCAATTCCTCCCAGCTATCGAAATCCTTTTGCAGCAAATTTGAGGCATAAGACAAAATTTCGCGCCTCATAAAAGTGAGGGTTCTGATGTCAATTGCCCGTTGTCTGCAATCAAATCTCCAGCTATAACCCGACCGCAGACCTTTAAATAGGTCTTGCCTTCTATAATCTCATCGAAAGTACTGCGGGACAACTCAAGATTCGACATACCTCAGAGCAACCGGAGCCGTGTCTTGTTAAAGAAGTCTTTGGATGGTTTGTCCGAAACTCACCATGATCGCCACCGAAGTTTACGACTCACCCACGCATTCCAATCGGCAACTTCCATTAACTTCTTGAAAACCTTCTCATCCATAAAATGAATTGCTTTTCATCCTTAAGCTCCCCGTGACTTTCAAGGTGGTCGTTGCAATTTCATGGAAATCCGCAGAAGCAATTTCAAGGTCATCAAGATCGCGCCGCGAACTTGGCTAGTAGAAAACAAATAAATACCTTCCAAGCTGAAGTTTTAGCTGTCCCTATAGGTCCTTGTGGAGGGCAACCATAAGCCTTGTGCTGATGATGAAGTTGTTGCGCTTTTTCAATCGGTGGCTCAGACACCGGTGTTTGCAATTACTTCATTGCATTGAATACTCAACTCTATATATTCCTTGTCTCAGAAGATTTCGCTCAGCACCCTCGATCTTCTTCTAGCATATACTTTGGCAAATTCTCTTTGTCGCCGAACTCGCCGACTAATCGAACAAAGGAGTTGTGCAAAGACAAATACCGCGGGTTGCCGTAAATAATATAAAATTTCTTGCCCTTCAAATCTTCCGATTGCTCCATGTCACCCTCCTCCTGAAAGATAGACAACCGCCAGTCAAATCTACATAACGAAAGTGTCCAAAAGATAAAGAATTAGTTACACCGGTAATAGGGTCAAACAAACGACGCCGCCAGGGTGAGGACCCTCTGCTTCGGGTATGTCTTGAAGCTTTTAACCGAGTTTGAACATGGTCATTTGACCGCATTCTCGCGGTGTCAAGTTTTTTGGTGCAGTTCACAATCAAAAATAGAAATCTTTGTAAACCAATTAACCCCTAAGGGGTAGAACCTTTTGAACTGCTCAAGCTTCGAGTGGTTTGCTCTCGCCATCTTATGTTCCTCTTCGGGATTGAACTTCAACTCGACCGAATGGCAGGTGCTTGGGGCCATGTCAATGCTAGTTTAGAGGAGGCATTCAGAATCGAGGGGGTTTGAGAACCTGGCTGGGGGGGCTATCCTCACGAGGTGTCGATTCTTAAGGCTAATTTTGAAAGGAGGGAATTTTTTGGAATAAATCCACTGGATGTATTGCTATCCGGGGCCTTCATAGCAATAGGAAGAGTAGGGTTAACAATACTAGGAGGGGTTTATCGTGGATTGTGGTTCTTGAGCAATTTCTTTTTTGGTCTTCGAGGTCTCTCCCAAAGTAGCAATAGGCTTCACACTCTTTTTTTTTTCTTGGCCACGGCTCTTAGCCAATTGGTGTCCATCACGGAGGGCATCTTCTCCCCAAACCGCCAAGGCAACACTCCGGAGGCTTCTTTGTCCAGAGACAAACCATTTTCGCATGTCGAGAACCCGAAAGCAATATGTCTCGCTTTCCCTTTATACCCGACAAAAGAGAGATTCATAGGATGGCAACAACCAGCCATACCCCTTAGCCGACGCCGGACGTTTTTTTCCTCGTGGTCGGGCTTGTTCATTTTGCTGGCCGCCATCAAAGACGGGTCATAATTGCGCCATTTCAAAATGTACTCCGTAAACCGCAATGCTTGTGGGTCCTCAACGCCGCATATGATGGCATCTTGCACATTGTTCTTCGTGGTTTTCCCACATTGCCACCACTATGCCAACTTGTTCAACGTCTTCAGCTTTTTTTTCCAAGTCGCAGAAACAGTAATGTGTCCTTTTGCGATCACCCTTAATGTGCGGCAGATAGCCCGCATTGCAATCTCGATACACCATTTCCTTTCATTGAAGGGGTTATAATACCTGGACCGGCTCGACATCCGGTCCTCGAAGAGAGCAAGTGTCGTAAACAAAAGCTCGTAGTGAGTGCCCGGTAGGCTGTGATAATGTGGTGCAATAAAAAGGTTTAAACCATCAGAGAGAAACGCTGACCGCGATCCCCGCCAAGCAGCCTAAAATAGAACTCCACACAATCGCGGCCGCTGACTTTGTGTAGCACTTAAGCACGGGTAAGAAAAAACATTGCCGCTAAACTAATGACCTACTACACTAGTACCGATGAACATCGCGAATAAAGAAAATCTATGCTCAACCTGCATCAGCGTCGCGATCTTGATGAGCAGCCTACACTTATGAAGACCGCTTATCCGGAAATTATAAAACTAATCAAGCAAGACCGCCGTCGCGATCTTGATGAGCAGCCTACACTTATGAAGACCGCTATCTAGAAATTATAAAACCTATCAAGCAAGACCGCGACCGCGATCTTTGCCGAAAGCATCTATACTTATGAAAACAATAGAAGTTTTAGTAGGCAAGATCAAGCGCCGCGATCTTGCCGAGCTGAAATGTTAGAAAATACCTTCTCTCGAGGAAGTCCTTAGGTGCCATGGGATCGTGGGCTACCGGTTCAAGATTTAAATATGGGTTTTTTGGAGTGGGTCGGGGCCGCCGGAGGTCGTATAGCGCTTAGGCTACCGAATGAAATCGCGGAGTAGAAATTAGTTTTTGAATGTTTTGAGTTTCAATTTATAGAACGCTGCCGCTGAAATTAAATGCCCGCCTCATGATGGCGCTGCGGAAAAAACGCGTGCGCCCATAATGGCGCAGACGCCGCATAATAATTACCGGCGGCCGCCCGTGATTTATTCCCCGACATTAATGCGTCGTCGTATTTAATATACCCGTCCCGAAAGGCCAAGAACCCGCATTTAAAGGTCTTTATCCACTTGATGTCCGCTCAATTTCGGTCATAATTTCGACTCGACACTTTATCCACCCATAAATGCCTCCAAAATATCCGGTTTACGGACGACAAATGATCGCAAAATTTGAATTCGAGAACAAACCAATTCGAGAAAGCGGAAAAGCCAATTCAAATTTCATTGTTTTGTAAGATCTTCGAGGCGCCGAGAGCGCTTCTAAGCCGGGCCAAGTTTGGGCAAGGATTTGCCGCGTAATTCGCGATCCATTGAAGGCGCTTAACGAGGGCGCCGATAATCCGCTTGCAATCCGCCACTACACACTCGAATTCTCCAACCGCATCAAATCCGTGGTTTCGCCGAGGTAAAAGGCCTATTCTCGATGCATATCCCTCACCGAAGTGAATCAGACGATCAAGAATGCAATCAATTTCAATTATAACCGCAACTCCTCCGAAGTCCCGCGACTAACATTCACTATGTATTGCATGGATTGATAAGATACCTCCCCGATACTTTGTTGCAACTATGTAAAAATAGATGTTCTAAGCAAAAACTGCACTCGGGTGTGTTTATTATACAATGTAAACGTGTTTCAATTATATGCTTTCTTTCTCTATGTGGATGAAACTAAACACTATTTTTATGACATTAAACACCGTGATTCTCGTGGAGGTAGGAGTAATGCCTTATTCTCGTAAGTCAATCGCTTAACTTTGGTGCTTCCACGAGATCGCTGGTCGCGATACCTTCAACCATCTACACTTGCTATTGACCAAAGAACTCCGTGATATCGATAACTTAGAGTTGAACCCACTAGCTAGCCTCGAAATTTGATTTGCACGAAGTTCTTATTGAAACAGCTAGTGTGAATGTTGTAACTAGCGACCGCGTTCTTACCCATGCTCGATAAGATCGCGGTGGCGAAAGTCGGACCATTTCTTATTTTTCAGTTCATATTTTTGTAGTGGTTTATGATCACGGTGCTTTACGCTGCTCACTAGGATCGCGCCGCTTATTCACGACCTCTTGTTTGGAGGATGGCTGATGTAATTCACCAGATTCCGCCGGGGAAAAAGGTGGCGAAGGAAGAGTCCACAATTTCGAAGCGCCATCACAATTCGATTTGTCCCGAGGGTATGGTTGTCGCTTCAATTGTGAATGTTCGGATGGACAAGCATCGCTACCAATTCCGAATTGGAAATAGAAAAAATGGGTGAAGCCGTGGGGACATTTGTGTTGTGGTACAAGAAGGACATTGTTGCTCCACTAGATAGACATGAGGAAGTTTGCACCCCACCCAGTCGGATAAAAAGGATAGACCGGCAGTGACAGAGGGAATGAGGGGTTAGCCACTAATGAGACTAATCATGTGCAAGGGCTTTCTAGAGATGAGTTAGTTGAGAAGGCGCGGCACACTCATGCATGAATCTTTGCTACATGGCTTATGCCTATGGTGTTATCGTTTTTGCCGATCCAAACCATGCCGCGGTCCGGACGTGAAGTTAGGGGAAGGCTCGATAGTCGCTACTATCATGAACATTTTTCCAATGCCCGAAAAAAAGATCTCTATGCGCCGCTGTGCCTCGTGCGGCGTAAATGCCCCAACTGCATGACTTTGTGAGATGGCCCATAGCCCTCGTGCTCGTTGATAACATTCCAGTTTCTACTCTTGTGGTTGCGGTGAAGGAGAAGGATGTGGAGAATGAACCTTACTCCATTAGACTCGAAATTGGCATCACCAAAAAGAGACCTTACAGCATGGTCAATCGGAGACCCAGAACACGCCCAGCACAGACTAAATGTGAAAGAAAAACTAGTGCTGAGGCTATTCTAGACTTCAGGTCATCACTGTGCTGCATGAAACGATGCTGTGCAAATTTTACATCCCAGGAGATAGCTTGCATGAGAACCTTTTACTGGAACATGAAGTCCTCGGAGCGCACAACTTTTGCATATAACATGCTAGATCTTTGCTCGAAAATGGTGTAGTCCGCAAACTGATGTTGAATAACAAAAGGGTGTGCGTGAAAGCATGGCATAAAGCCTATGGCATTCCCATTTCCACTTTTTACAAGTGGAAGAAGCTCTTCAATGACGGCCACAGAATTGCTGAGCACGGAAATACTGGGTCTAAGAAGCCAAGGTCTCATACTTTGGCTGGCAATGCTGTGCTATCCATGTTCATAGATGAAAACGCAGAGACGATGCCACACCGCTCGAAAATTACGAGCGAGGGTAACAGACAAAATGTTAAGAGGCTACCTTCAGTCTTGACTAAGAAGGATATACACCAAGAAGTAGATATTTCCGTTACAGAGATGACAGGCAAGCATATTTCTCCTTCGGGCATTTTCGTCGCTTGGAAAGAGAATCATTCAGAGGTAGCAATAGCTAAGAGGATAGCATTTTCCAAGTGTAACACCCGTATTGTCATAAAGGAAAAGCTTGCTAAGACCGTAGATCCAAACGAAAAGAAGGGTACTTGCAATAGAGAGAAAATCACATATGACGGCCAGATTTCATGCGAGGGAGCCTTTATCGGGTCCCGAGAGCTTTGTCGCGATAGATCTCCGAGCACGCTTTAACCATTATACATGATAAGATGGATCAGAATAAGACCATGGTCCCTCGCCTAGAGAAGCTAGCAAAGTCTCCAGTATGGAGGGGTGAACGATCAAGGTCGGTGTTACTGTGTGCTCTCATGCACGGCCATGGTATAGGTGCCTTGGGCCACTTCTCACTTTGGACCTCCGCCCGATGATTCTAATTTTCATGTGGGATCCTTGAATCATACCTTGAAGACACCGGAGAATAAATCTGAGGATAATTGGGGCCATTTGAGAGATAATCGATCGTCTCGAAAAGCAAACAAAAAGCAATTTTAAAACACGATAACCTTAGGACAAAAATGATGAATGGCAAGAGAAATGATTTTATGCCTCCTATCAAAGGCCCCATGGTAGCAAACAAGTTGCCTAGGAGGCTTTACTTGCAGCTAGATAATTGCTCAGGTCAGAATAAGAATAGATATCTTTTCTCTTACTTGTCATACTTGGTTTGGTTAGGTGTATTTGATCAAGTGTACCGGGATTCATGATGGTTGGACACACCCACGATGACATAGATGCCCTATTTGGAAACTACTCTACTCTAATGAGAAGATCAGATGCATTGACTATTCCAGAGCTTATGCAACTCTTCGTGCAGTGTAGTTCAAAGGCTCCTTCACCTTACCTTGTGACAGAGGTTCCTGATTGGAAGGAATTCGTGAAAGGATTTATCCCCGATAAGAAGGACCGCTTATGTGGTCACTTGGAACCTCTACTCTTCAAGTTTTGCATGAAGGATGGATGGCCACTAATGTTCTACAAGATGAGGCTGTGGCATAGGGAGTGGCTCCCCTAAAAAGGAATCGTAATGTGGAAGGAGGATGCCCAAGGTTTACCTATGATTAGAGAGGGTCACCTAAGGTCCCGCAGCCCATATGGGAGCTTGAAAGATATAGGTGCATTAAGAGCTTCTATTGCCAAGTACATGATGCACTGGGCAGCTATTTCTAGAGCTGGCGATAAGTCATGGTCCAACACATATATGAATGAAGTTATTGACTACCGGGTCCACCTTGTCGCGAAAGTGCTTGGTGACGCGTGCAGCCCCAGAGAGCTGCTATTCAGATTTCGCCCAAACACCGTGCAAAGTGCATTGGAAGAACCCGAAAGAGTGTTTGTGGATGAGCACATTGAAGCATCTCATTACGAGGGCCTTTTCGGTAGACCCAAGAACCGGCTTGAAATATTCGACCCCTACCAAGATGTCAAGAAGGGAATGCTCTTGCTAATCAGACCACATGATAACTGCCCGACATGGATGGCTTTTGCCGAAGAGGACCCAGTAGAGGACCCTAATCTCCCACATTATGAAGAGGTGTTTGTCTCTTGGTTTGAACCTGTTGTTTAAAGGGAACCTCATATGCAATGCAAGATAGGGATTGTTGGAGCAAGAATTGGAGACCCAATCCTAATGACCCGCCACGCTACCAACCTTTGAAAACAATAGACTATGGTTGGGCCAGAGAGACCAGCCATTGTCGATGGTGATCCCCAGTAGTGTTCGGGCTCAGTTGCAAGAATTAGTGGCTAAAGAAGCTAAGGACGATGATGAGAACTCTTGAGGTATGCAATGCTCTTTTACATAATTACTATATCATTCATAACATGAAAGTTACAATAGACTAGTTATTATTTGTTACGCCTCTGCTTTTCCATCTCAACACAAGAGCTCTTACACTATACAATGCTAAACAAGTGATTCATTCATCTTCGTGGATCTGTAGTAGTGATCCCCCGATATCTCATAGCTCATTCGCTCAGGAAGCCAAATCAGATGGATCATTACACGAATTGACGCAGGGCAACGAATCTCAGCGCCCAAAGCTTTTCTTCGCAGGTAGGGATCAAGAAGAAGATGCCTGTCTAGGCAACCAACAAGATCAGAGTGGCTCATTGAGCACTTGATCGCCTCGATGTGGTGAATTGATGAAGGCAAATAATCCATGTGAGAGGAATGAACTTTAGCCCCGAAGTGAGAAGCTTTTATAGTGAGGTAGAATTATTGAGGTGAATTATTGGGGTAGACTTCGGCGCCATTATTGCTCGTGTATAAGACCGTTGTATAAATACAAGTATAATACATCTTTCGTATGGATATATGTATGCGCACTAATATCGTGATGTTTCAAAACATGTTTGCTTTTGACGAATTTAGCTATGATTGAATTCAATGACAGCTTGCAGAATAAGTGGAGGTGGGATAGCACATCGTTACAATATACTCAGTTAAGGTACGTGATATTACATCCTTAATCAGAATGCTATTACATCCTTACTTAGTTATTAGGTACCCATGTCATTATTACATTATTAGCAGGTGCAGATTCACTCGTCATCAACATCAAAGCTCGCGGATGCCATTCGGGTTTCATAGATCTCCCCGATCAGAAGCCAGTAAATATGGACTTTAACGCGAAAGTGAGCTTCGCAAGCACCAGCAGGTCCATCGCCTTTAGATAAGAGCCATGGATCAAGCTTAACGCTATTTCTAGCGCGATTCGCCTGCATCGTTGTAGCTCAAGTAACACTTGAAAAGAGCGGATGTGTTCGACGAGGCATCGAGGAAGCCATGGAAGATGAATGGCCTCTACCCCCTCGTGAAGCCGTTTTTATAGTGAAGTAAAATTATTGAAGTGAATTATTGGCGTACGATGTAGGGCCATTATTGAGCTTATACGAGTGTCATGTACACGTACAAGTATAACACAAAATTTGTATGTATATGTGTATGTTAATTACCTCATGTTTGTTGGGGTCGAGTACTAGGTGAAAGTATTCGTGCTTGAGCAAATAAGGTGTGCTCAAAATTCTCAAAATTGCGTTATTTTATCCAATTAATGAAATCATGCTTTACAATGATGTAAGGTCCTTGTAGAGACTAATCACTTCATCAAGTTTTTACTAAATACTTCCACACTTTGCTAGAAGTGACAAAATCCTTAGCATCCATCAAAATGGATGCTTGAGAGCATAGAGAATCAGTGCTCGAGCTGTTTGATCTTTTTCATTCCAGTCATCTACATTCTTAACTGAAGCATCGTATGGAGCACCATTCAGAACAAGATTGTCGGTAGTTGCATCAACCGGCTACACCGGAGGAAGGTTATTCCCGGTCACAATTCCAAAAAGCTTTTCGCTTTGCAGGATGAGCTCCATCTTGATCTTCCAAGCTGGATATCCAGCTCCAGAGAAAACATGTAAAGTTTTCATCCCAATGAGCCATCGAATATTCACAACCGCTCCAGAACCAGATGCAAGCTCTAATACCATGTTGAACTTGCTAGTTTACTAAGAAAGCACAAGAGAGAGAGGTATGCACTACAAAAGAAGACACATGAATTGAATGATATGTGTTACAATATATATGTACCATAAAAGGTACATCCTATGGAAAAAGATGAAACATAAAAGTAGCTATGTTGCCTTTTTATACAGGCACGCTAGCTTCTTAATATAGGCAGCCTCGCTAACATCACGGTCTCTCGTTACTGCCTAGAGAAACGTACAGACATGATTACTAACAAACCGCGCGGAGATGGTAAGAGCCGGTGACCACATCATTTTCAAGTTCTTCATGTTTTGATCCGTCATTGTCCCTCCTAAACTCAAGCTGTGGAAAAGAAATTGGATCGCAGATGATCCTCTGCAATGTATGTGCTTTCATTTAATGCCTCAAGGATCGTTGCCTATCCAACTACTTTCCCAGCGCTATGCCCTTTTGGAAGTTCTGAACAAATAGAGGAAATTATTCAGCAGTGAAGGCTGCAAACTGATCCCCATGACTTCAAACAACTCGAAATTGCAGTAAGCATGGCCAGATTTTGCAGAACCAGTCAAGAAAAATGTCCGTACCCCGTTTTGGTGCTAAAAAGACCTGTGCTTCCTGTTTGTTGTTCATTGTTGACCATCGATGCCCTATTTTGCCTACCAAATATGGCGATCCAATAAGAACATGGCAGAATCTGATCCAAATCCAAATCCGTGTGCGCAAGAGCAGATTCCTCCACGGAATTCGGCAATGCAGGAACATGGTGCAAGTCTTTGAGCTTTGATTTTAGGGCAAATCCATAGCTCTGCCATGCTCGCCCATCGATTTAGCTTGCTTGACTGTACCGTACCCAGATGCTTTTAACGGATGAGACTCATCCACAAAAAATGTGGCATTTAAACGAGGCAGAACAAGAAAAAAGGATGATTTATATATGTTTTGATAGCACAAAATTACCACTAGTATTAACTTTGTCTTTTTTGTACTTCTTGGGCTTCCATGCCCATATTGTTGTTTGGGTCCAATGGCCAATTTGGTCTCCATGGACGTTAAAATCCCTATCTATCTACCTACCTATCTATCCATCTAACTTTTTGTTTGAGGCCAAGGAAGAAGAAGAAGGAAGAAGAAGAAGAAGAAGAAGAAGAAGAGAGAGAGAGAGAGAGAGAGAGAGAGAGAGAGAGAGAGAGAGAGAGAGAGAGAGAGAGAGAGAGAGAGAGAGAGAGAGAGAGAGAGAGAGAGAGAGAGAGAGAGAGAGAGAGAGAGAGAGAGAGAGAGAGAGAGATTTGATTTGCCACAAATTTGGAAGCTTTTTTTTGGATGATCTTGATTTTCCACCTTCTGTACATGCCATGATTGTTCAATTGCTATGATTTGTTTTATTCCTCCTTTACTAATGACGGCATGCATGCTGCGATTAGTAGGTTAGTAGGTTGAGGAATTTGGTGGCAATAATTCAAGGGATGCAGAAATTTCGCGTGATGCGCTTGCACAATCTTCAAGCATCGGTGTTGAAACTCTAGCCAATGCTATGTCAATAGTTGATTGTGGATCTATTTTTGCAGTGTGGCATCTGTGTCCAAAGGGTGGCAAAAAATCCCTCTTATACACAGATCCTTGGAAGGCTATTTGACCCCTCATTGTATAAAATTTGCCCTACCTCAGTGTTTTAAAACACCCCTAACCCCTAAGTATACACATAAAAATGGTCAAAAAACCCCTTCTGTTGAACTCTTATGGGTTATATGTTGATCAAATGTGAATTCCCCAGAGATTGTGGGCAACTAATGTCAAATCCAAGCACACTGGGTGACAACGATAGGTCCACACTCGGCTTGTTCATTTTTGCATTGATGGATTGAAAATGTACCCAGTGCAGAAGGTGTTCAACCTGCATAGTTTTGAAGTGCGGGATGTTCCATCCTATGTAGCAGACCTGGTAGAAGCAAACTATTTGAACATGGAAATCAATTTTGAAACTTACCATGTCCAACATAAATGGCTTGTGACTTCACATAGTAGTTTATGGATTTATTGAATAGAATAATAACTGAGATAGGTTGAGAGCTTGGTGTGTTGAGGTCGTTGAGGGAAGATGCTTAGATAAGGGGGAATCAAGCATGTTAAAAATAGATGGATGCAGAGGTTTTATTGTTCTACTACAATAGCGGTAGGGTGGAAGACCCCTTGCTTTCTTGTCGTAGCTTGAGAATGAACCTAAGGACACTTAATTTCTTTGTTGGCATATGGGAACATAGCAAAGCAAATGAGAACCCAAAATTATGCTTCTTACTTGGCAAACATAATTTGGTTTTGGTGAAACCTATTCAAACATTTGATGTAGCATTCAACTACATGTCGAAAAAATAAATCAAAACATCTTGAAGTGGACGTGCCGGAGTGGTTATCGGGCATGACTAGAAATCATGTGGGCTTTGCCCGCGCAGGTTCGAATCCTGCCGTCCACGCTTTTCCGAATGTTGCAATTCCCTCATTTTTGAACCATTTTAAGAAAACGTTAACAAGCATGCCAAGGATTGTCGAAACGATGCAAATCAGTATACGGTGACTGTCCCGTTTAGCATATTTACAAGCGGAAGTAAATTTTTTAGCAATGCAAACTGCTCTTAATGTGTTTGAGAAAGCAAGTGCATGTACATTACTTCATTCCACACATCTGGAACGCCAGGAAGACACCAATGCAGGCAGTCTTGTGTTTCTCTTCTTCCATGCTTTGATACATGAGCATCTACCCTGAATTGGGATAAATATGTGATATTCAAAAGCTGCAATTTTGTACCAAACACTGCATTTCCAGCCACCAAATCCATTGTGAAGTTTTGGATGGTTTTAAATGGCTCTTTACTGTCACAGTACCCTCCATTGTTCCAATCCCCATTCATAAAATGTCTAGGAGATAAGGACCTCATGAACACTGCTAAATCTTCTTTTTTTCTCATCTCTTTATTCAGCCAACCTGCTAGATTAGTAACAGTTTGCTTATATGCATCTTCTATTCTCAGATGTCGTTTGCTCATCTTAGCACCACCAACATAAATGTCCCACTTGTTTAATCTTAGCTTATTGCGATTCCAGTGATGCCCTGTATTGAGAACAATAACATTAAATTTATGCATGTTGGCACTTAGGAAGAGAGGAGGGTAATCTATATGTAATGCTGATCCTGCACGAGGATCGGTGGCATTGTAGAACTGAATCTTGCAAAGAGTTGCTGACCAATAAAACAATATAGTTGTATTAGTGGCTTTGAATCTATATGCCCAACCTTCTGGTTTTGTAGCATCATGGAAATCAAATTCACGACCAATATCTTCTGCTGATAGATGGTTGGCACCTGTTATAAGGCACAGTAGAGACTGAAATTGCTGCCTTCCCACAGAATCTCCAACAAATGCAATACTTTTGTTACGCATTCTGCGAAAATCAGACATGAACTATCTAACTATCTTGGTTTAATCTTAGAATCAAACTGCAGGAATATTAAAGATAGGCCAACCTTTCAAGAAACTTCTGCCCATCAAATCTAGGTATATCACAATCATCAGGCTGCCACCGATATTTCTCATAAGAAAAGTCACGTGTTTTGCTGAGCTTGCATGCCCAGTTTGCTGATAACCAAGGGCATGAGTTGCCAGAGTACAATGGCCTTGTTTTATCTTTCACCCAATGTCCTTGTGATAAATTGCATCCTGCAAGGCATTATAGACCTTAATTTCTGTCTGCACATATATAAAATAATCTGAACTTAAAACTTGGCATGCTACCTTTTGGCTGCAATGTGGCATTGATAGCACCTTCCTTTGGTGCATAGGTCTCAATGGGCAACTCTATACTAACACTCCCATTCACCAAACCTAGCCTCGGCTTCGAGAACATATTGTATTCTTTCTGTTGTTTACTCCACCCTTCTGTAATGATAAGGATATAATCTCAAAAACAGTCAACACTATAGAGGATTTTATTAAGTTTCTAAGATAAACCTTCTGTCATTTTCAGACCGCGTTTACTATCCACTAGTTTTGCCTCTGCAAATATAAAGGTTACGAAATAACCTTTAGCATGTTCATATAATTACACGAACATTTAACATCAACTTCAAGCAGGTTGCTCTTCAATGCACTCATGTAGTTGATCTAGTTGTTAGCAACGAGGCTATCATCAGCTATGATCCACTAGGATGGCATGCAAGATAAGGTGATTCAGAAAGTTTTGCCATGGACATGCATATTAAAAATTTAACTACCACATGGAATTCAAAGAGTTCGAAATATCTCTTTAAAAATTTCATGCTGAGAAAAAACATCTGCACTACCATGCGTGCATGCAATCAGATTTGCACTGCCAAATCCTCAAATCCAATATTTGATCCTCACCTGATTTTAGCCTAAGAGCAGGTCTCCAGTGCCGAATGCCGATGATCTCAGAGGCAGGAGAACCTTCCCATGAAACAACTATGAGCCCACTAAATAATAGCGCCATTGTGGAAAGCATTACCCGCTTAATTCTGATACTACAAACTATGGCATTTTTAAAGCCATCGCCATGAAGAGTCAATTTTTCTCGATTAACTAATCGTGGAGGACCCATATCTGCAGGCAAGGGTCATGAAACACCTAATCCGTAAATAATAGATAATGGCCTGTAATGGTTGCATATTCTGCTATCGCCATCGAATCCGGCAGCATCGAACTTTGAAGGATTCAAAATTGGGGAACAGGGAAGACAGAGCGCCATTTCTTGACAACGGCATGAATTTACAATCTTAGCCGTTCAAGAAGCCAAGATGGACGTATCTCAGTCGTCCAAATGCTGTGTCTTCTACATCATAATTATTAACGACACATATAATTTCTTTGAGTTGTGCGGTCTCGTGAGTCCACATGGCAAAATAAAATTATTTTCGCTTAAATTATTTTAAATTATTTTTCCCCAATTTGGTTTAGAAAACCTAGAAACATGGAAACCCTTCCTATTTTCCATAAAATCAAGGCAAGGTTTCCCATCCTTGAAGCCCATAGCCTGTAGGGTTTCCTCTAAAAATTGGAAGCCCGGAAGGGTTTCCGCTAGAAAATAAAATTCAAAGCAAGATTTTTTGACTGCCACTCATTAATTCAAGCAATTTAATTCTTACGATTACGATTTCGGTAGAGGTTTCTTCGGAAGGAAGTCCGGCGATGTTCGTTATTTTCTATTATCAAAACGAATATAATCGATAACTGCTTCAATCTAATCCAAGAAGGGTTTCCTAGGTAAAGAATTAATCAATTTTTTAAAATTTTGGAAGCTATGCGATCAAATCCGGAATCATTGAAGCTAGTAAATTTTTTTACAATTATCTTTTTGATCTGGTTGAATCTTTGGCGCAACATAAGCGAGAGAAGATTCTGAAGAAGAGTTAGATTCTGATGAAGAAGGGGTCAAACCCATGTGAAAGCCCATTACGACCAAAATCAATGGGCGAGCCCAGGCGAGCCCATTGATTTTGGCCGTAATGGGCGAACACAGGGGTTTGACCCCTTTAACTGGCAGATCCGAGCAGATTTTTCACCCATAGAAGATGAAACGAGGATACTTATCCTATGTCAGGGAGCTCCTCCTTTGATTTAGCACCACGAAAAATGCCCAAGATCAACATTTACAGAAATTTTTTTGTGATCTTCGAATAATTTCTAGCATTGGAATGACAGGCTTATCTCTAGCGTCAAGAAGCCAAGAATTTAAAGCCCTTTAAAGAATGATCATGTGCGTGCTTTTTGGTGATTTTTAAAATGTATGGGGCTATTTGGGAAAATATTTAAGATTTAAGGGCATTTTGGGAATTTTAAAAATACGAAGGGCTTTTTAGGAATTAAGTCAACAATTAAGGTTATTTTGGTAAATTTTCCAAAAAATAAGACTTAGGTGTTTTTTGAATTAGTTATATATTCAAATAAGACTTAGGTGTTTTATTTTTATATTTTTTTTTGGGGGGGGGAGGGGGTGTTGGGGATCCCAGGGAATAAAATAAAACTCCATTTACAATTCAAACTTATTTCGAACTTAAAAAAGACATGTCTTATTTTCATACTGGAAAAGTGATTTTCTTTTAAGACAATAGGTGGCCAAATATTATTTGATAAAATATGTCTACCGTGGAAAAAAAGCCTTATTTGTTGTAATGTAAAAGGGAACTTGTAGACCCCATTTTTGCGGGCAGAGAATTTGTCGAAATTCAAAATATGGGTTGTAGGGTTTATTGAGGACCTATAGAAATAGCCTTTAAGGGTTTTTATTTGAGCGGGTTCATGTTTGAACCAGTTTTAAATCAACCACGGTCATGTTTGAACCAGCTTTAAATCAGAAAAACTCCATGTGTTTTTTCTTTCACAACTTAGCTTTAAGACAACAGCACTACCTTCTTTACATCCATCTTTCACGAGCCAACTGTAAGATTTGTTGTGCTATTTTATTGGAACCAAATTTGTACCGCGCTTGTACTCTGAGATTCATGACCTGGTCTTGATTCTTATAGGGTCATGGAGTCAGCAATCTTGTATGGAGGAGAATCGTGGGTTTTGAACCAGCAAGTTGCTAACCTCTAAGGTACTCTTTGATGTAAAATATTCAAAAAATGGTGAACAATATGAAGTTATTATGGTGTCATGCTTACCTCTAAGATTCCAAACGGAATCTGAGACATGGAAGTACTATGAAGAACGATTGGCGCTATCTGCACAAAATCTGCAAAATCTTCAACAGGAGTAAGCAGATCAGGTAAAATAAAAATTAATCTGATGTATATTTCAATTCAAGCGAAGTTAATTTTTGCCACAGGTTAGACGACTTCAAGACTCTCATGAACAAGATAAGACATTAACAATTTCGAAGTTAGAGGCTGTCCATGAGATAGCTTGCTGTGAAATTAGAGAGGCAAGTGTTAGTGCTAAGTGTTAAATGTAACATTTTGTTTTATGTCCACTCTCTAATTATGTATGACATCTTATTGTGTTTGCAGCAAACGTTGCTAAAGGTCAAGGAAATTCTGGAGGCAGAACAACACAGAAGTATAGCACAGGTATGCTTCTACTTTTAACAATGACTATGTTCTTCTGCTTGCAAACCTTGAGTATGGGAAATGGCAATACATTAATGCATAGCAGCTTGGAGAACATGAGAATTTTGAGTGTGCAAGTCAGAAAAGAAATAGCATCTTCAACGGTGAGGGCATCTTCAACGGTGCATCTTCAAGTATTTGCACAGCTTTAAACCTATTATTTCATTACCTTTAAGAGAATTTAGATACTCATTTCTTCCCCTTGGGAATATGATACATCGAAGAGTACCTTAAAGGTTATCCCCCTTTGTAGCAGCTTTAAGCTTTTGGAACATCCACGAATTCTTCTGATCCCACTTTGAAGGCACCTTTTCAAAGATTAGCCTTCCTTGGCACAAGATCACTGTGAACCGAGTGGGATTGTGCAAGATTTTCATCCAATCCACCATTAGAACATTTTTCAAAGCTTGAGGAATATCAGGGACCAGAGTTTCTGGGGCTGCTAAATAGTCTGTAGCCTGTTTATCACAGCCTAAACGTAAATTATGGCTAATAATCCATCTGATATCGATGGCTAGGTTAAGAGGTTTAGGAAGTCTTTTGGGGGATGGATTAAACTCCCTTTTTTTTTTATAGGGGAAGGGCAAACAATAGTGCAAGTTCTATGACGGAGATTGAAGAACATGGCATTTGAAAAAATCTGTATGACCTAAATATATTTAGCCTATTGATCTTACTGGATTGTCTGGATTTGTCTGTAGGTTTCTACAGCCAAATACACCTCGGACAAATAAGATAACTCGACTATATGCCGTGGTAGATGATCATATAGAAGAATCAAGGCGAGAAAGATTTGAATTGAATTGAAATGAATGTATTTTATCGTCTACGGAGACCAATCGGCCTATGGGACCCAACACAAGAGCGCAACAAGTGTATTACTACCAGATTAAAAAACCCTGCCCCGAAGGGTTTTCGAGGGAAAAATTGTGGCATCAAACTGACAAACTGTACAAATATACATATTGTACATGATGAAGTATTTTTTGCTCATCTAGTGTTTGTCTGGGGGCATATCTGAGCCCTTAGATCCATTATCTCATGAATGTATACTTCTAATGATCGCATCGAAGACGTGCTCATTACCATGTGTAGGGGCTCGTCGGGCCTAATCATGAGAGCATGATTATATATTGGGCAACTCTGGAAAATGTGACATTTATCCTCAATGGATCCCATCTGGCAGTGCTAAGAAAGCATGTTCTGGTATGGCTCCCCAATCCACCTGCCTGTCTCAATTCAATGATGGTGGGCACCTTGCGAATGGAGGCAATGAGCCTGTGCTTTTTCATAGGCAGATTTGAACGCAAGTAGCGTTGTGGGCTGCAGTGTAACGTGGGGTTTATGTATTGCTTGTAATGTACCATTTTGATCTGCTATAGGGCCCTGGGATCCTAAATCTTGTCAAGGAAACAAGTGTCAAGGTAACGCCTCAGGCTATCACGATCGGCCTCAGTATGTATGCACATGTGTTCTTGCACATCTTCTGGCCAGCCACTGAGATCTCTTGTCCTTCTAACAAGCCTTGAGCCGCTACGGTCCCATTGCCACAATGTAAGCCAGGTTCAGGAGACGAGCATCATCCATATTGACAAACTTTTGGAAATAGACGATGTGTCTATTAAGAACTGCCCTCTAAAGAGGTAAGAATCATGTCCTGCAGTAAGATTTGATATGGGACCGTGGATTTTACTTCGAGTGCCTGTGCTAAGAAGGCTTTCTGCACCTGCTCTAAGTTATTCCAAGTTGCAAGGGACATCACTGGTCCCCAGACCTCGACCCCATACAGAAGAACGAGCTCCACCAATACCTGAACATATGTAATTGATGGCCCCAATCATAGGAGCTCTGCCCTGTGGCTGTTGTTCTGCATTGCATAAAATGCTTTCTGGCCTGTCGTCACTCGCAATCAGATGGATGCGTTCCAACACAGTAAGGAAACTCCACTTCCAAATACTTGTAGATGGGCATCACCTCTACAATTTGGCCCCAGTAAGTGAATGAAGGAAACCTTGGATAGCATGAGGATGCGATGAGGACCACCATAATCTTGGCCAGATTGGCGCGCATGTCTGTGGCCTGGCAGAATGCGTCCAGGGCATCTAGATGAATTAGCTTATCCTCTGGAGTGGGTACCTGGCAGTTGACATCATCCGCATATATGAGCTACCTAATGACCTGATGCAAAAGTTGGGTCACACGACTCCCACTGTCAGCGAGTCAGGTTTCCAACTGGTCAATATAGAGGCCAAACAATGTTGGAGGGAGAAGGTATCCCTGGCAGATCCTGATACTGCTAATGAATGATCGGTTGCATTCGGCCAGAACAACTCTCATACAGCCTGTACACTGCATTCTGCATACCAAGAGGGTCCTGAGTTGGCGCAATCTTGCCCATAGCTTTTCCCGAGGCACACTGTCAAAAGCCTTCGTGAAGTCAACGAAGCAACAATACAGGTCCTGCGGATGGTTCTTGCTGTCTTCAACCAAGTCCTCAACATGAAGATATGATCAATGGTTGAGCGTCGGGATCTTACGGCGGCTTGCGTGAGGGTCCGCACATCTCTTGCCTCTGCTCATCTGGGCAAATGCTGCTCGAGAATTCTAGCTAGCAGTGTTGCAAACACTGAACTGACCATGATTGACCGATAGTTGGCTGAACAGTCTGGATCTCCTGCCTTGTAAATGGAAACAACCCTGCTTGTGGTCCATTGTCGGGGAAAATCTTTGTGTAGCACCCTGTTGAATAGGGTAGTGAGGATTGGTACTATAGGCTGACCTGCCCACTTGAGCAATTCTGCTTGTATACCGTCCAGGTTCGCTGCTTTTCCATTGGCTAGACGTTGTAGACCCTGGATGATGTCATCCTCTGTGAGTTCTAACATTGGATTGTTTTACGGAGATATGGCTTTTCGTGTCTCTGGAGGATCATAGAGCTACTGCAAGTGCTGCTCCCACTGTTCAGCAGTGATGTGCCATGCAGATTGAACTGGCTTTCAAAGCACCCTACGCCAAAATATTCTGGAAATGAATGTCCAGCAGGTAGAACATTTCCTCTTGATGCCTTGCGATGTACCGTGCTTTCTTTGCCTTCAGGAAAGCACGATAATTTGCGGTGGCTTGTGGGCACATAGCCGGATCCGCGATCTGGCGGAGCCTGCATTTGTGTTCCTTACACTCAACATCAAACCACCTGTTATGTGGGAAGGTTGTGGTCTCTGAGATCCTCTGTGGGTAGGTTCTTCTATAACACCTTTCTACTACAGTACCTAGCAGCTCAATTAGCTGGCCCATCTGCTGCTCTAGCATGGGGGGATGCAAAATTCCTACTAGGTCATTTGTGAGCATCTCAACGTAATCCTTTGCCTGCTCATAATTCAATCGCAACTGAGATTGGCGGGAGTTGCCACATAGGGGGTTCTAGTTGCTTGCCAAGCCAGTTTCAGGTAGAGCGGAAGGTGATCTGAGTCGGTCTCCTCATCTCGACTGTCTATGCCTAATTGGAAGGGATTGATGACATGCATACCATGCTCAACCACCAATACATAGTCCACCAAACTAGATCCTATGTCCTGTTTCTCCTGTCTACAAGTGCAATCTGCGAGAAGAGAGCCATTGTGCCAGGCCATTGCAAATCACCAAGTCAAAGATACCGCAGAGCAGAAGCAACTGCCTGCCGAGCGCGTGACTTGGTTGTCATATGATGTTCATGGCAAAATTGCCTCTGCAGGGTGCAGCTGCAACACATCATTAGCCAAGGGGCCATGTCTCATAGGCTGCTCCACTCCTGTTCGCGCATTGAAATCTCCAAGGAGTATGATACTGCCCAGCTGTTTGTGTTATTGTATGCCATCATATAGATCGTCATAAGTTTCCATCCTATCCATATCTAAGTGGTTGTGGTAGAAGTTGCTCTCTGCATGTAGTAGCAGGCAGCCAAGAAGAGAGGGTTTCCACTACAATTATGCACCCGCACCCATATACCGATTGTGTCTATCTGTCTTCTGCAGGAAAACCGAAAGCGTCAAAGTTGTCCGATAGTAACAGTAACCCCCAAAATCCCCTTTTTCCTGCATGACTATTGAAGACTGAAATATGCTGGTAATCTAGAAGATTTGAGTAACATGTGCCCTGCATGCTCCCATATCTCCATGAGGAAAATGAGATCCATATTGGCAGCTACAAAGTTTACTATCCCTCTTCTGCCATGGGAACCCTCGATAGTTTCAAGAGACCACCACATTTCCTATTTGTCAGCAGCAGTTACATGTGCAGACTGGGTTGCAGGGAAAGAGCAAGGAGCGGTAGCAGGGGGGCAGAGCGGGAAGCAATGGGAGTAGGGATATCATGTGATTGAGGGGCAGTGGCCATTGAGGCAGCAGGAGGACGGCGTGGAGCTGGAGCAGGTAGGGTAAGAATGATCAAAGGAGGTTGGAGCTATGGCAGAGTGGCTCTAAGGATTTGCATCAGCATTCAGTGGGTGGAAATTGCACATCTTGCCTCGAACTAGTCCGAGGCTCCTCCTTGTCAGCGGATGCTTCTAACCATGGCAAGCTTCTGTCTGTAGGACTCTTGTTGCTCTGGAGTGAGGTCTCAGTCCACATACAGGGATGTCCCCTTCAACTGGCTTGCCCTAGCACAGTATGGCACCCCATACCTGTGCATCTGCGACCATGAATACAACGATAAGATTGTGATCAGGGCCTGAACACCACGGCAGCTTGTTCTAGCAATGTGAACAAGTGCAGGGAATGTCATACGATCGAGCATCTATGTCTGGAGGCGATGAATGAGATTCTCCCCTTCTTCTTCCAGTAGGTCCCAGATTACCAAATTATAGTCTCTTTGTCTGCGCTCCCGAAATTCTGTGGCATGTGGGTCAATGTCGACTGTGGCAATGTGTACTGTATGTTGTGTGGATGCTGATTGCAGTTGGTGGAGCATGGGTTGCGGCCTGCGCTGGAGTGGTGATGGCATGGGGTGGCTTGATGGTGTGGCAATGCATGTGGCTGACGTCGTGTAGGCTATGTAAAGGATGGGTAGTTATAATACACAATTTATCAGGGCCCCCTATTGCAGCGGCATTAATGGCAACTTCGTGAACTCCCTTCAGGAGATATCCTTGAATTCGTTTCGTACCATTGCATGCTTTGGCAAATAACCTTATTAAGCGAACCAGGTCATATTCTTATTCACCATAGAAGTTAAATAGGAAATAGCATTGTTGTTGTTGTCGCCACTCCATCGTGCTTGTGTTACCATCTGCAGGTTATTTTCATGGGATTGGGAGATGGGGTATTGATCTAGATATAAAATGATGTAGATGGAATACTGATTGTTGGGGCTTTGGTTTTTGAGAAAACAGAGGACTATAGTTGTTGCAGGATTGCTCGTTTCACAGATCCATAGCTAAAGCTATTCGGCAGAAGAAATGATGCTAAGGAACTTCATGTTAGCTTATGCAACACAATTCAGGTATGTTTTCTATCTGTATACTTATGCTAGCTATTTCCTGCTAGCAATCTTACGCTGTAAACTAAAGGTTGTCCAGACTTTGGCATACAGAATGAAATGGTGCCATTACCCATTCAACCAAAGGAGGCATGCACATAGATTCCAAATAGATGTTGGTTCAGAGGTTTGATTGCTTGATATTTCACATTTGGGGCACTATGACAATGGCCTCACCTCAGATTTGGAAGAGAATATAGTCTGTGTGTTTGTGACCTTCTGCACGGACACCATATTACAAGCGAACTGCATCTTTTCATATGAACCGCATAATTTTCCTTTTCTTGAAGTAGTCTTCTATAGAATCATAGTATGTAGAAATTATAGAACAATCTATAGTGTTATTAATAACTGGAATAAGAAGGATATAATGTAACATTTGATCTGTTCTATGATATTCAAAAGCAAAATCACTTTGTTATATAGATGGTGGCAGTGTTTGATCTTTATGATGTTGCAAGTGTCGTGTGGTTAAAATATGGCTTTCACAAGATTGTGCCCTTATACTTTGAATTCATATAACATCCCTACTAAGCAAACAATGCACACTAATAGAATGTATATTTGGGGTAGAATACTCTTGCTTATGAGGCACCCGAATTTGTTGGCTTTGATTAAACATGGATAAACCATGCTATAATCATTCAAAATTGTTGGCTTTGATTAAAACTTGAATATGCTATTTTCATTAGTTTTTTTCAGTAACCTCGGGAAATTTAGAATGTATTCTAGGATGAATTTCATGCTGGACATATAATACACCATGGTGGGCCTAAGTTCAAGCACATAAGAAGACGAGATTCTGTATGGATTTGTGACTTCTTCCGGAAGCTCAATCACCTCCTTATAAGTTGTGTATCTCATAAGACATAATGCACTATCGAAGAGTATGAAGTTTCATTAAAAACATAGCCCTCGGCTGAGGCGATTATATGAATAGAAGGAAATAGTTAATGTAACGTTCCTCTTAATATGGATCATGATAATTCACATTTGGTCTTGCACTTGAATCATACAGAGATGAATACGTGGAAGCATCCTCCTCACATGGCTCAAAAGCATCAAGATCCGGATCCATTGGGGTGTATGCAAGTATGGAGTGGAATCATGAGAGAGGGAAAATGATTCAAAGATGTGTAAAGCATATCATACCTCATGAAATTTCTCACCACATGTGGAAACCCTTCCTATTTTCCTCCACGTATGGAAACACTTCCCACTTTCCTCCATGCATGGAAAATAAGGAAGGGTTTTCCATTCTAAAAATGGGAAGGGTTTCCAAGGAAAATATGAAGGGTTTCCATAACATTATTTTACTTTTTTGAATATTCGCATTTATGAGCCTTTATATATCGTGCTTATCAATATGGATGCCTTCCATTACCATCAAGTGTGCACATCACCCTAGAATTCAAAATTTGAATTTTGAAATTCATATGGAAACCCTTCCTATTTTCCACCACATATCGAAACACTTCCCACTTTCCTCCATGCATGGAAAATAAAAAGGGTTTCCACACAATAAAAAGGGTTTCCATATGAATTTCAAAATTCAAATTTTGAATTCTAGGGTGACGTGCAATCTTAATGGAAGGCATCTGTATTGATAAGCACGATATATAAGGGCTCATAAATGCGAATATTCTAAAAGTATATTATGGAAACCCTTCCTGTTTTTCTTGGAAACCCTTTTTATTTTCAAAGGCTAGAAATTAGAAAGGGTTTCCATGCAAATGCTTCCTGGTTTTAGTGAAAACCAGAAGGGTTTGTTTGGAAAATAGGAAGATTTTCCCAGGAAAATTGGAAGGGCTTCCAAGGAAAACGGGAAGGGTTTCCATGGGAGGGCAATCCCAATCAGCCATATATAAAACCATCTTGGTGGAAAATAACACCACAACAAGTAAACAACCGGCGAGATTGGTTCAAGCCACAGAAGCACAAAGCGCATTTGGGGCCTTCAAATTTGTGGAAGAAACAGTAGGATCATCCCGCAGTTTGAGCTTTTGAATATGGAAATGGAGCTCTGGAAGCAAGAATAGGACACTGTTTTTTTCTACTGCAAGCTCACCAGAGACCTAAATCTCAACATGTTCTGGAGCCTCTTTTTTTTTTTTTTTTTTTTTAATAGCAAGCTCCAAATGTAAAAAGAAACAAAACCAGCTCCCAACTTTTATTTTATGGGGAACAAATGTTGGTCCCCATTCTATCACAGCGGGAGACCTGCTCCTGGTTACCGCCGACCATGGGCCCCCTCCCTATTGCTTGTTTATGACCTCAATTACCCTAGAAATATCAAACCCCACTTCAACATGACAAATGTCCCAAGCCCTAAAATTCTAAAATTAGGGTCTGCCTATAAATAGAAATGTAACCCCATTGGGACCTGACAAGTTTTGCTCTCAGCTCCAAAGTAATTTTCTTGCTCCTAAAAGTGCCCAGGAATATTCGTTTGTTACAATCATCTAGATCCCTACATAACAATCGAAGCTCAAGTGTTGGTACGTCTCCTTTACTAATGTTTTTTTTTTTTTTGAAGAACTGTGTCATCAATATATTAAAAGAATGGTAATGTTACAAAGCAAGTGAGGAGGAAGGAGAACTGCCCCAAAGAGACAGCGATACCTCGACACTCCACAACGAACTCACAAAAAAACTGCAACTCTACTGCTGTACAAACCGACCATCACCATCTACAACACCCAAGAAGTCTCGCCAAATGGCAAACTTCTGCTCTACTAATCCCGGGAACACCAGAAAGCTTTGAAATAGCTTGTACCTGAGTCGAGGAATCGAGAGGTCAGAGGCTCTTGAATCCCCCGAAAGATCCACAACCGCCGCCTAAATCAACCACACCAACCAAGCCACGCGACGGATGCAAGGCTTGATGCCGCAAGAGCGCCAAGCACCAGGACACATGAAGCAAAGAATGGCGGCTAGTCAATCTCACTTGAAACAGAGCTCTGACCCAATCCCAGGCAGCCTGCAAGTGAGGGCATAAAACCAGACAATGCTCCACAGTCTCATGATGAAGGCCACAACAAGGGCAAAGAGGGCTCACACCTGGCCTAAACTGACTCACAAGAACATTCACCCCGACGGCGGTGCACCACCTGCCACAGAAGCACCCTAGCCTTCGGTGGGGAAGTGAGTTCCATGTCCACGCCCAAAACCGAAGCCATCGAGAACCCTGGAAGCCGCAAAGACCACTTGCCCGGGGGGCAGAGTGTCATGAATAGCCAACACCCGGTAACAAGACCGCACAAAACAAGAAGACACAACATCCGGATGAACCTTCCAAACTCGCACCACCACATCATCCCGAGGGACTATAGGTATGTGTAGCGGAATACTCCCGCCACTTGTTCCCGTGATAGCTCGGCAACCGCCCTTCAGCGAAAAGCGAAGCTCGAAGAACTCCCACGGCTAGCTGACCATCCCAATACCAATCCTCCAAGGTGAGCACAAAGAGCTCACCTCCAACGGCCTCAAGTCCCGAGCATGCATGATGGCAGCCAAGGGCAAGCGCTAGGGGTAGAGGAACCCACAAGAAAGGAGAAGAAGCGAGGCATAATCTAGCCTGGAAGAGCACACGCGACGCGTGATCCCAAGCCCGCAACACCCCGTGAGAAAAGGGGATGCATGTGGGAAAGGCGGAGACCATACAACGGTGCCCGGGGCAACTCCACATGCACAGACGGCTTCCCAAACGCCATACAATGGCTAAGAGGCTAATAATAAAGACCGCACTGAGGAGAAGATGCTCCATCTGCAGAGCGCCCAAACAAACTTGGAGACCAACACCTTACTATGCGCATTGCCAAATCCAGAATGGCCCATCCCCATCCTCCAGTGGAGACACTTCCACCAAGCCACTTTAACAACCCCCCTTCATCATCCCCCCCCCATACAAAATTTTGAACAATCTTATCCAAAGCCACGTATCTTACCCTCGGGAGCTAACATCGCAGATGTCTTTGTATACACATGAGTGCTATAAAAGCAACCGACTTGGCAATAGTGATCCTACCTGCCATGGACAACTTGCTACCCTTCCACCAATTGAGGTGTTTCTGCAACCCCTGCAAAATCTCATCTCACACCCTCCCCATGGAAACATCCCCTCCAAACTAGGGAATACCCAACAGCTTAGTACACACATTACCTGGAAGCACCTTCCAAGGGAACATAGTATAAATTAGTGGCTATTCTTTGCCATTTGGCTAAAATTTGGGCTTGACCATTAGGGTTTTGGCGATTTTTTATAGGTTTAAAATCTCAAAAAATAAAAAAAAATAGCCAAACATAAATGAGACTCTTCGAATTTTTTGAAGGATTCGCCAAAGTATCCACAATCTTTTAAAGTATTTTTACTACTTTAGCCAGATTTTACTGGTTTTGATTTAACTTTTACAAAATTTTCAAAAAAAACTCCAAAATTCTTATATGTTTGGCTAATGTTTTGCTTATTTTTCTAGAAACTTTAGCCAAACTATAGTTAGAAATTAGAGGAGTTTCGTGCAACTATAGCCAAACCAAGTTCATGTTTTAAAATTAAGAAGTTCTTAATTTATACCCTGCAAGGGAATAGAGCCAAACAAGGGGGAGGTGGAGTCAGCTGGGCCCATAATGCGGAGCATTTACCCCATCTCCTTTACTAATGTTGAAGGGTTGAGGATAAATTTTATCTGGTTTGGATTCATCCTACTCCTGCAAAATCCCCTCCTCCAAAATCCCACAGCTAACTGTGCAGTTAATGGTTTACTGCGCAGCTTCGGCCAATTTTTCTATCGGATCGGAGTGAGGCCATCGCAGTGGCGTTCGCCCTACTTCCTTCTCCACTACTACCTGTTCTCTCGCTCACTCGATTCCGATCAGCCACGCGGATCCAGGGGAAAATCCCACGGAAAATTTGCCCTGACTTTTTCTATAAGGGCCAAGAATTTTGCGCAATTACTGTGCATATGGTGGGATCCCATCCTCTGGATCCCCAAGCCAGGGCAAAAGTATCCCACTTCATGCTGAAGAGGTAAACACTAACTTCTGTTGTTTTTCCAATAGAGGTTGACGTAGCTGCCACATTGTTTGCCACTCCCTATTACCAGGTATTTAGAATGTGCCCACTAGGAGCTAGAGTCTAGAGATACTCAAGTCATTCCATGTGAAGAGTATTGGATCTTGAAACCACTCTTGGCTAGGATCTTAGAGCATGTCCCAAACATCATGAAGACTTTCTAAAAGAAATCTCAGCTCATGCCAGGCTACATGGTTACAAACTTTGAGGGCTATAGATATGTCTATGTTAATACTACCGAAGCCATCCTTCTTGTTTATAGAGCCCAAAATGTCGTAGGTGAGCCTTTCAACCAACCATTTGATTTGAACCCTTAGAATCTAGGATAGACGAATGTCTGCTTCGAAGTACGAGGCCAGAGCTACAGAAGAGAAAAAAAAAGCAATATACCAACTCCTAGATGACATCGAGGACCTGGTCCAATGTATTATAGACAATGAGAGGAGAGTGAAAAGACATATGGAAGCAGAAGAGCATGCACCTCTTCCAACAAAATAAGTAGTGCAAAGCATCATCGACCTAGCATCAATCCTCATCCAATGGGAAAGCATCTTTGTTGATCAACGATATAAGGACCTTCTGCAGTGTCGAGCACCTAGCGATCATATGTGCGAGTTTACACCAACAAGAGGACCACGACATCTTCCTCGATTTCAATACATATAGGAGTTTCAAATGGAAGAAAGCAAGGCAGAAATATACAACGCAGGAGTGTGTGAGACAGGAATGCTTATTTTAGCATCATGAGCTAAGGTTAGAGAGTGTAATCCCTTAATGATCTCCTCCCATGCAGATCCAGCACTAACATAGATGCCAACTAGAATCCCTAGCAACTTGATGGCATGTTCATAAGCAAGCAACTCTCATGGATGAACACATGTCATAGTCGGAGTGTCCAATATCTATAAAGTTGTACACTTCTGCCACCCCACAAGGACACTAGAAGCCAGTGAAAATGTGTCTCAATATTAGCAACTAGGAATAGGAACGTGTCATCTCCATATTGATTGCAAACTTCCTGTGTGTCATACTCCATCACGAGACCATAGAGAAGTCTCTTTGTGGTTGCAACAGTTAATTGCGACAAAGTCTTTGCAAAAATTATGAAGAGCAATGGTGCTAAAGGGCATTCCTGGCAAATACCACGACCAAGTGAGAAGACCTCTGACGGCTCGCTATGAAATATAATAGTCGCTCGAGTAGAGACATGCAACTTCATGATGTCTAGCATGAATTGCTGCCCAAATCCCAGTCTTAGCATACAACAACGCATGAACTCCCAGATAACACTGTCACAAGCCTTTGCAAAATCAAGTTTAAGATACACAATTGGAAGGTTTTGCTCATATGCCCAATAAATTCCCTCGTAAGTAGCAGGAACATTGATCAAAATGCATCTTTTTGGAAGAAAACCTGATTGAGTTGCCAAGATGGACTCAGCCAAGATGTCCTTCATCTGCTCTGCAAAAGCCTTGGCAAAGATCTTATACAAAGATGACAATAAGGTGATTGGTCGCTAGTCTCAAATAGTCTGAGGATCCTTGACCTTGGGGATGAGTGAGATAGCACCTGTGTTTAGAATTCTATCCAAAGCAGTAGACCGCCAAAAGTCACAGAAAACATCATACACATCTAGCTCCAACCATTCCCAATACTCCTGAAAAAATTCAATTGGCAAACCATACAAACCTGGGCACTTGCCTCTTTTTAATGCAAATATTGTTGAACCTAAATCATCAGCTGTTATAGCCACCTTTTGTGATACGTGCTGCTCGTCAAAGATGATGGGGAAAATCCTAGACAAGACTGCATCTCGAATTTCTGATTGAAAGGAAAGATGCTTTTTAGCAAAAAAGAGTTTGCAAGTGGTTATGCAGATTTTGCTTTGAGTTTTAATAGTTTTGATGGCTCCATTAGCACTCAGCCTTTTGGCAAAAGCAATGAAGACATGGTTGATCTCATGCGACATCTCTTAGCCACACAAAAGAAAAAGTCTGTACAATGGTCTCCATCATGAAACCGCTACAGACCTGCATTCGTCTTTGCCTGTTGGATTTGCTCCTCCTCCAAAACTTGGATCTATGCTAGAATATCTCAATCATGATCTCTTGGAAGGAGTTTGTGCCAAGAATGGAGCATATCCTGATACAAGGTGTCCAATAAAGCGCGGCTTGCTGTTGCAGACTCAAACTCTCGGCTCCACTGTTTGGCAAAATCTTTGATACAATTCTGCGAGTCATTGGATTTAGTCATATATAATGGTTTACCTTGTTTTCCTGCTTCTAGGTCTTTTACATGCATACGCCCACAAGGTGCCAGTGTAATGGACTATTTATTGGGAGAATCGCTAGCAAAGAAGGTAGATATAGTTGTTGAAGCGGAATCAGATCATGCAGCTTTGAGATTGAAAATACACGTACAAATGCAAATTGAGTGACAACATCATGTGCCAATTGGCCGTCTCAAACTTAAATGTGAAAAAGCAAGAGATTATGCAGATATGGTGGAGAAGGTCTCCCCAATGCTTCACTGGCTAGATACTTTATTTGAAAAGAATGAGCTTCTTATGAAAACTCTATTGGAAGTAGGCATGCAGGTATTTGGACAGATTAAGCAATCTAAACAGAGAAACCAGAAGTGGTGGGATGAGGAATGTGCAGCGATGAAGCATGATGTATACCAATCTCTGGAGAAGACAGAAGCAAAGCGGGTATTTAAGCGGCTAACAAAGCAAAAGGCAGCGGAGCGGGAAATGCGTTGGCAGGAGAAATTGCTTATTGAAATAAATAACTGCCCTAGTACATTTTGGAGAAGAATGAAACCTGCCCCTATTGCACCAGACGCTTTTAGTAGGGATGAACATTTGGATTTTGTTAAAGAGTTGTACACAGTTTCTGGGAGCAAGCCCATGGAAATAATAGAAGGAAGGAAGGAAAAAATTTTAACGTCCACGGAACCCAATCGGGTTATGGGAAATTTTATGTTGCATGGTGGATTCGAACCCAAGACTAGAGACGTTGCTGATATATTCAATGTCGTAGATGTACAATATGCCCTACGAAAGCTTGCTAATAGAAGGGCGAGAGATAGTGAAGGCTTTGCGATAGAATCGCTGAAGTGGGGAGGAGAACAAGTGCATGCAAAAATTGCTGAGCTTTTTAATGAAGCTCTAAGGTATGGCTTTCCTGAAAGATGGTGTTTCAATTGGGTTATACCCATCTTGAAGGTAGGGGATCCAAATTGTGTACATAATTATCGTACAATTTTAGTAAACAATGTCATGGCCAAATTGTTCGGCGCTATTTTGGAGAACTATATAAGCCGTTGGGTTGATGACAGAAATGTTAGAGCATTGGGTCAGGCAGGATTTCGAAAAAATCACTCTACTATAAATCATTTGTTTACTTTGAGAGTAATGACTAATGGGGCAAAGGGCATCGGAAGAGCTCTCTTTTGTTGTTTCGTAGACTTTGCCAAAGCGTTTGACAGAGTGGCATGTAAAAAATTGGGAGACAGAATGGCTAGATTGGAAATTCCAAAGGAGATGCATAAGGGGGCTGCGCGACTCTATGAGAAGGTGTTGGTACAATTGTCATTTCCAATGGAAGGCCCAAAAAAAGTCGCAAGCAATGTGGGTGTAAAACAAGGGTTTCCATTATCGCCTACTCTGTTTGGTCTTTTTATTGACAAGCTTGAAGCATGGCTCGCAAAGGAAGATGCTGGTGTTCAGTTAGGTAAATATGTGAGAAGTTTTGTGTCTATGCTGGTATGAATGTGAATAAAGGGAAAACGAAGGTGATGGTGGTGGGTTCTCGCCAAAAAGCGGATATGGAATTTGATGGAGAGATTTTGGAACGGGTAAAATCATACAAGTATTTGGGCATAGAGTTGACAAACAACTATAAATGGAATACCAGAGTCCGCAAGAGAATATCGGGGCTAAGGGCACTATATCATATGCTCAGCTATTGCAAATATAACCATATCTGGAGTTGGCATCTCCGTAAATTAATGTTTCGGACATTGCTTCAAACAGTGATACTGTATGGTTGCATGGTCTGGGGTCCTGGTCTTGCACAATCAAAGTGGAATGAAGTAGAAAAGGCTCAAAAGTGCTTCTTGCTTGAAGAATTAGGAGTTAAAACTCAGACCCCATACGAGATGTTGCTTGCAGAAACAGGTATGTATCCGCTTGAAGTGGAAGCCCTTTGTCAAACACTGGAGTATTTTGGTAGAATACAAAAATTAGAAGATCACAAATTGCCGAGACAAGCCTTGCAAGAATCTATGATTCAATCCCATGTGGGATGGTATAAGTATTTAGAAGAGCGAGAAGGCTATTGGGCCATTGGACTAGATGATCTACCTTCATCTAGTATAGGGATTCGAGATTTAGTGACCGACAAATCTCTGTTGAAATTGTGGCCAGTTGGAGATCTTGGGACGAAAAGGAGCTTTTACAGGGAAGAAGTAAATGCAATGATAGTCTATGGCGAGTAGGATTATTTAAATGGTAAGCTTAGTAGAGGAAAGCGGAAGCTTCTCTCTTGCATGCGCCTAAGTTCACATAGACTGGCAATTGAGGTGGGACGAGAGCAGGATATGCCACGTGAATTGCATTTTTGTCCTTGCTGCCTAGACGCTCAAGTAGAAGATGAACGACATGCTCTTTTCCATTGCTCAGATTTTGACTACCTAAGGGCACAGCATGATATCAGTTGCGATTCTTCTTTTGAATTTACCAGTTATAAAACTTGGTATGTATCTTCAAGATTATGCAGGTCAAGGAAAGAGCTACTGGATCTTTACGACATGGCAAAAGATCTTGATGTGTAAGGTCGAGTTTTGTTAGTTCCCCCCCCTTTTTTCAGTTGACCAAAAAATATGCATGTAACTTTTTCTCGTCTATGGACTTGAGGGTCTAATAGGCGTGATTCAATACAATTACAATTACAATTACAATTACAATTACAATTACAATTACAATTACAATTACAATTACAATGGTTTGTGTTAATTTAAAAATTTTTAGCCCCTTCGGGGCCTTAGAAATTGTATAACGATGTTATAGACCTTCAGAAAGATGTTGCGAATATTAAGCAATTTAAGCTAGAAATCCACAAACGCGAATAAAACTCAAAATATGAGTTCTATTATTAAGGGGGAATATAATTAGAGTTGTTGGAGATTAATGATTTATGTTATCGAAAGATTTGAAGGCAAATAGGAAAATAAATACTTCAAGCATCTGTTTCAAGCATATGTTTCAAGAATACTGAATACTCCAATATCTAGATAATAACTTTTGTGCACAATATAATATTTTTTCATTACCTGGATATGTTTCTAATCCACTGAACATTTGTGAAAGGTTCATTCAAGTATCAAAGAACTTGACCCTTTGACATCCACCACATTAAAGGTCTAATATGTAGTAGCCATTTGTATATGATAATATTTGCCCTGCCAGCAGATATAATGCTTTACTCCATTATAAAGAAACTTTATATGGGATACGTATGCATACCATGACACGTCACTAGCATGTAGTAGGCCTAATGGCCCAAGTGGGATTCAACTATAACGGATTATAATTATGGATTTTAGTGGCATAATTATGCTAATTATGCTAATTTGGTCTAATTAACTAATTATCACCAATGAGGGGGTAGCTACCCATCTCTGATTGCTTCTTGTTAAGCCTAGCTAAGCCCATTCTGTTGTAACAGAGCGACCTTGTGCTAGAAAGGATAAAGCCTTGGTCTACTCTCACCCCTTTGGAATTGGCCCTAGTTTTTGGATCCGGTTGGGCGGATAAACTGCTGCTTCATCTCCTAAAGGAGGCAACTCTGTATTCTTGCTCATGTGTTGAGCGATTCTATAAGTTTAAGCGTTAATCCTTGTTGGTGTTCTTGTTGTTTCCTTAAGGGATTTAAGCTGTAACCTTTGAATTGTATCAAGTGGTATCAGAGCTTATTGATCCCGGACACGAGCAATGGCCAAAAAACCGTTTCAACATCTCTCGAGTAGTGTCGACGCAAGCTTTAGCCAATGCCGGCTATATTGCATCCCGGATAGCCTTGCCTCGCCTCCTAATCAGCGGGAATATGAAAAGCAAATTGAGCGGTTGGCTATTGCAGACAGTTTCTTACAGGATATTCCCCTGACCACCTTTACCAAATGATCCTCCACCTGAAAATCCTCCACTCCCACCGCCAGTTAATCCTAGCAAGATTAGAAAATGGTTGGAGAAAGTAGATATGCCTACATTTAAAGGGAGGAGGATAAGACCAATCAAAGTAGTCAGTTTCCTAAGCCAGTGGGAAAAATTCTTTGATCGAGTGCAAGCAAACAGAGGCGTGGAAAAATTGCAAGCCATGGATAGTTATTTGAAAGACCAAGCCCAAGCCTGGTGGCAAGGTCGACGAGAGTGTAATCCTAAGATAAACACATGGGAAAGATTCAAGAAAGCATTTGAATCGCAATACCTTCCTTCTAATTATCAAAGTGAGCTAAGAAGAGTATGGGATCAGTTAAGACAGCAAGACAAGGAAACGATTCAGTCTTACACCTCAAAGTTTACCCATTTGGCAAAGACCGATAAGGAACTTAGATGGGGAGGAACTTCTACGAAAATATGTTAGTGGGTGTAAAGATAATATATATGCAGAACTGGAGATCTTAGACCCTAAAGATTTAGATGGGGCTATAAAGATGGCATCTGCAGTAGAAAGGAAGCTGGATCCCAAAACGCGAAAGATGGATATTTGGGACGAGGGTACCTCTGACGAAGAGATTAAGAAGAAAGACAAGAAAAATGGGAATAAAGATTCTGATAGACAGATCAAAAGAAAAAGATATAATGGAAGGTACAATGGAGAGAACAATGAGCCTGAAAGAAGGCAAGAGGAAGCTGACACTTCAAATAAGAAAAATGAACCAAAAAGAGGATGTTTTAGATGCGGAGGAAAGCATTTTATTAAGAATTGCCCTTTCGGAGAGGGGGGAATTACAAAAGTTGAACCTCCTAAATCTCAAAGCATACTATACAGATGCATGCTTTAGAGGCGCCTAAGGCCGTGGAACCAACAGTTGAGACCTCTAAGGCGGGAGAGACCTCAAAGGCGGGAGAGGAGCGACGAAGAGTAAGCTTCCATGAGGAGGAGCGAGAGAAAGCTGCCGCTAAGGAGAAAAGATGGCTCGGATGGGAACACTAGGATGAATAAGCGGTAACCTCTTCTTTGGAGAGATTACGGAAGTTTTTTTTTGTAAGTGAAATTCTTTATTAGGAATAAAGAGTAGTTTTTTTTTCAAAGTTGATTTTCTTTATTTGGTATAAGGAATAGATACTTTGAATGTGTATACCATGGTAGATTAGTGACTACGATTTGCAACGTGGCGGCTTGAACATGGTATACTAGTTGTGAATGCCTCTTGGAAGATTAGTGGTTGTATTTGCAAAGACAATCGGCTTGACAAGAGAGCATAAGATGTAATTCTTGGAAGATTAGTAATTGTGGTTGCAACACAATTGGCTTGACAAATTACATCTGTACCTTGGAGGTACGAGGGGTATTCAAGTACTTTGGTAGTACAAGAATACCCATAACTATTTCTGAACTGTGCAGGAATAAGAAATCTCTGGAATCTTGTTGATCGTGGGCGATCAACCTTAAGAAGGGATGGATTGATATGAAGCAGGCTAGGGGGAGTGATCCAAAATAAAGAAAGCTACGGCAATTGCCAAGGGGCGACAATATTCCAAAGATCATAGGGCTTTGACAAGGGAAATATGTTACTACAAACAACCATTACAAATATCTAATGGACAAAAGGGCTTTACAATATAAACATGGGCTAATATTAAGTTGGGGGTCGTGGACCAAAAAGGTGAAGGCAACAAAATATCTGGTAGCACCTAATTTTGCAGCAAAAAGGCCGTAAGCAAGAATAGCGGGAACGAAGGACCTTTTTCAAAAGGCAAAACGGCGGAACCAGCTATAAAATCCAGATATTTCGTATAGCAGAGATCATGAACGACACATCCGGCTTCTGCAAACCTGAAATCCGAATCCTGCCTACCCAAAACCGATCTGCCAGTTTCTGAATCAGTCGGGGACTCTGCCTTCGAAGCTTCTTGTCCACATGGAGCACCGCCTGCATTGAGAGGCAGGGGCTTGATACGAGCTACCCATCTCTGATTGCTTCTTGTTAAGCCTAGCTAAGCCCATTCTGTTGTAACAGAGCGACCTTGTGCTAGAAAGGATAAAGCCTTGGTCTACTCTCACCCCTTTGGAATTGGCCCTAGTTTTTGGATCCGGTTGGGCGGATAAACTGCTGCTTCATCTCCTAAAGGAGGCAACTCTGTATTCTTGCTCATGTGTTGAGCGATTCTATAAGTTTAAGCGTTAATCCTTGTTGGTGTTCTTGTTGTTTCCTTAAGGGATTTAAGCTGTAACCTTTGAATTGTATCAAGGGGGTGCCACCTGGCCCAAATCGATTGGCCAGGAGGGACTTGCTATTTTGGTTGGAGAATAGGGGTCCTACCCCCCATTCCATCCCAGATTCGAATTGGAGAGTGAAGAGGAGCAGCAGCCACCAGCTTAAATCCATTCTTGCTAATACCTACCAATAGCCTCGAGCTATGGACGCCTTTCGTGAACGGCTCTAGCCAAGATACTGGTTCGTCCTTAGATAACTTCTATTCCGCTGACACTTCTTTGAATAGATGGAATGATTAAATTCTCTTTTGTATGTTGTTTTGGATACTTAGATGGTGTTTATATTCTTTCTTTCCGCTTCTTCCGTGTATTGGAAATTAAGGGAAGGGTAGAGACCTGAAAGCCTCTTAGCAATAGAGATGTCTCTAGCTAGACCCCTTAACACCCAATAAATGCGGCCTGTGCACAAGGGCCAACTTGGTTGTGGATGCTATGATGTGGCTCAGCACCAGATAACGAGTATGATGGTGAATCGGGGGTGGGGTCTTGCCTAGCGTGGCTACAGGACTCCTTGTTGTCCTCAAAGGGCAACATACTAATTGTGGTCTATGCATTAAAGCTAGGTTAAGTCATTTTGGAAGACTAGGTCAAAGTTTGGAAGAGCTTGGTAGCCAACATTGATGTGGAGGTCAAAGGATGCTTATCTTCCAGGTCAACAAGTGCTCAAGTTAAAAGTTCACAAGAGGTACTTTATTTGAGGTCAAATGCTTAGTCAAGATTTACCCTAGAAGAATCTGGGTTATGAAGTTTGGAAGACATCTTTTGAAGTTTGGAAGTTAAAAGTTTGGAAGACCCCTGTATACATGGCACCAAATCCTGGTTCTCCCCTTCTTCCCCATCTCTATATTCATGGCTCATTCCCATTTACCTTTGTTTAACCATTGTGCCCACTTCTTTACTATACTTGCCAAGTTTGCTTATCTCAAATATTTCTCTAGCCCATATTTTCCTTTTCTTTTCATAATACTACCATTGGATATTCTTTTTATCATTACCCTTGCACATCCTCTTGAGCTTTCATTATTCTAGCCTCTCTCACTCTATATATCTTCACCGCCATGACCATAATTTGTTTTCTTCTTCTTACCTTTTCACTCCATGGGTACCATTACCTAGGGATTTGTGCCTACCTAATATAGCTCCAAATCATCTCCAAAATCGAAGGATCACATGGCTACATTCTCCATGGTCCAAGACTTGCTAAATTTCCATGATACATTTATAATACCCTTGAAAAACCATGGCCAAAATTCTTAAGGTTCCAAAATACAAGCATATTCGAGCATATACGCACAAAAATACCTGGACCGTATCGCGAGTTTTTGCAAAAAATATGGCCTTTAGCCCTAGAAATTAGGAATTAGCTTAAATCTCGTCGGAATTGGATCCTTAAGCTCTGGGACATGTCTATTATTGGACTCCCACATCTAAACAACACATTAGGCCTAAAAATATGGTCTGAGATCCCCGAAATCTTAAAATCAAACCTATATACAGGGACAAACGCACACAGACAATTTTCGAAGGCCCAGAAGCGCTCAAATTCGACATTGACCAATGCTGAGCATGATCTGAAGAATTCTTGAAGTCCCTGAGCACTCCTCGATCAGATTTGCAAAGATCTGATTGATATTATTTTCTAAAAATTATTTTATGACCTGTGATTGATATCCTCCAGCATTTGAAGTATTGAAACACTATTATTCATTACTATTGTGATCTGCTTATCTCCACATCAATGAAAATTTGTTGCCAAGTTGAAGAAGTTGTCTCTAATATGATCTTTAACAATTTTGCCTTTCAAAAAATTCTACAGTAAATTCCCCTATGCTCCCAATTGATTTTGGCCCAGTTGCCATCAATTCTTGAGACCTCTGAGACCTATATGCTTTGAGAAAATCGAAAAATACCATCCACAACTCGAGTTAGAAAATCTTGCATTCTGTTTTGACTGTTCTTGACCTCTGAGTATCCAAACGGAGATTTGATTTCATGCCTCCATTCTTTACTATCATTGTGACACATTGGCTTTGAAAACTCTAAAAAAAGTGGTCAGAAACTCCAAATCCTTTTTTCTGATAATTGTTTTTCAGTTTGACCTCTATTGACCAATTTTTGACCTCACTTTAAGCTTGAATATCTCTCAGAACTATGACCCGACTTGGTCAAGGACTACACCATTGGATTCACACAACTTTTTTGTGTCAGTTTAAAGCATCTGACCCAAAGAAACAACGCGTTATCGACTGCGGGTCAACATCTTGGAGGTCCCACTGAGATTCTACCTGGATCTCGAGAACTCATGGCTCCAAAACAAAAACTTCTAGCAGAGCAACAACCACTAGAAGATCAAGAAGCATCAGAACACTGCAGAAATAGGTCTCTGCCCTCAAGTTTCTCAACTCAATTACTCCAAAGCATGCCGTATCAGTTTGAATTGAATGTTCCTATTCCATTGCCTACTTTTGACTCCAGCATGAGTGCTAACACTTTTTTGAGAACTTTTGAAGATTACTACAGGGATTATGGTTTTAAAAAGGGGTGTAAGTTTTCAGAGTTTGAGAAGTGTTTCAAAGAGGAGAGTGAAGCTGGTGCTTGGCTGACTTATGAGAAACTTATGGGAACTACCTCATGGGATGACCTTGTCACCAAGTTCTTAGACAGGTTTGGAAAACTCGCTGCTCCCAAGGATCTTGTTAATGAATTGCAAAATTTCTCTATTTATGCAGGTGAAAGTATTAGTCAATATAAGGAGAGGTTCAGCACCTTCATGAATAGGTGCCAAAAATGCCAAGTCACCATTCCCACACTCTTTTTAGCGTCCTCTTTCATTAAAGGCCTATCTTCTAGACCAGAAATCCAAAGAAAACTTATCAAGATTCAAGCTGCTGAAGGTTTTGATTCCATTTACAAGGTTTTTGCCAAAACAACTGAGTTGACCAAGATGCTTCCTACCAGAAAAGCACAATGGCTTTCATCATGATCCCTTCTATCCTGATGCCACTGATGGCCCTTATGAACCTCACCATCCTGTCCCAATCTATGCTGTGCAAAAAGAAAAGAAAAAGGCTAAAGATGAAGAGGCTGATTCTCAAATTTCAGCAGTTAAAGCAGATTTGACAAAGGTGACTGAAGCTTTAACAGAAGTAACCAAACAACTTGTGGAGCTTAAAACAAACAGGGCAGGTAGAACTTATCCTGAATGTATCCATTGCAATAGAACTTCACATCCAGCTGACATCTGCTATTGGCAAATGTGCCCTAAATGCAATAGAAAAGGCCATTTTGGCAAAGAGTGTCCAATTTGTGCTTTTTGCAAAGAGGTTGATCACACTGACCTTAGGTGTTCTGTTAAGGAGTTTTTTGCTAAGCAAGAAAGAGAAAAGAAATATGAAACAACTTCCCATGTAAGGTTTGCTGAATCTACTAGTTCTATAAGGTTTGTGGAGGCTACAGATATGCCAAAGATTGAAGAAGTAATGGTAGTACAGACCAGAAGCATGGGTGAGGCCTATAGGCCTGCTGAACCCAGTAGACATGCTCCAGAAGACTCAAGGAGACCAACATTACCACCAGCTCCCGTTACAGAAGTTCCTTTTCAAGGAATAGCTCCACCTCCCCAACAAAATTCTGGTAAGAAAGATCAAGACCTTGATGAATTAGATGTTTTGCTTAAAAATTCTCTAAAGTAAGTGTAGACTTATTTACTCTATTAAAGTAAGTAAAGACTTATTTACTCTTATTTTGGCTCAAAATGAGGAAGATCCATGTGCATTCATGTGTTCAGCTACTTTAGGAGGATACTCTTTTTCCAATGTGTTGCTGGACGGTGGATCACCCCTAAATATCATGCCTTATTATGTTATGAAGAAATGTGGGCTCGAGATAGATAAAAGATCATCTGTTTTGTTAAAATCCTTTTCTAATGCTAAAATAGCACCAGTTGGTCCTGTCAACATTGAAGGTATTGTTGTAGCTGCTAACTTTATTGTTGTTGCTTTTGAGGATCTGGGAGAAGATACAGATATATATGATCTTTTGCTGGGAAGAAGATGGATGGCTACAGTTGATGCTAGGCCAGTCTGGTCTCAAGGGAGATGTACCATTTCAAATGGTTCCCAGGTGGCTACAATCTACAACCAGGATGGTTCCTATGGCTCCAAGGAAGAGGTACATTTCATTAAAGAGTTGCTAATAGAGGAGCCTTTGGGATCTTATAGTTTAGCAACCCCCAGATCAAGGAAGTGTGATTTGATTCCCTTGGTCAGGGAATGTGCACTACCTTTTGAAAATGGTAAGGAGGGATGTTTATGGTTTGATGGAGGGATTTCAAAGAAACTGAATGTAGCATCATCTGCAGCTATATTAAAAGATACTTCCAATAAACTTCTGGCCAAAGTAGGAAGGATTTTTCCCCAAATAACTTCCAATGTAGCAGAGTATAAAGCTTTGATTGCAGGCCTCCAAGAAGCTAAGGCTATGGATATTTCAGTCATACGCATTTATGGAGATTCTCACTTGGTTTGCAGACAGGTTAGTGGTGAATATCAGGCCAAAAATGCTGATATGGAGTCTCTAAGAAATCAGGTAATGGGAATACTTGTTCACTTCACTTCTTGGAAAATTACTCATGTCCCAACGGAGCAGAATTGGGAAGCTGATGCTTTGTGCAGAGACACTTTAATGTCATATCTATCTGAAGGAGCTATACCAGAAGAAGATCTTGATGAAGATGGGGCTAAAGAGTTCTGTCCCATATTAGTCATAAATGCATCACAAGAGAAAGCAACCAATGAAGTTATTATCAACAAATATGGCAGCAAAGAACTCTGTTTGTGGGAGACCTTTTTGACGCACAAAATAAGGAAGAAATCACCAAATTTTTTGAAGAAAGAAGTGATGTGTTTGCTTGGGATTACTCTGAGCTCATTGGTATTAAAGAAGAGGTATGTCAATTTGAGATCAAAATCAAAGAAGGGTGTAAACCTGTTTTTCAAAGGTTAAATAGGATCAATGCTTCACTTTTAGATCTAATTAAAGATGAATTGCATAAGATGTTGGATGCAGGTGTTACTGTGGAAATTATTAACCCTGAATGGGTGTCATGCATTGTTCCAGTAGAAAAGAAGAGTGGTGCTTTGAGAATCTGCATAGATTATCGAGACCTGAACAAAGCCACCATAAAAGATTGTTATCCTTTGCCTTTTTTAGAAGAAATTCTGTATGCTGTTGCAGGAAAAGACATGTATTCATTTCTAGATGGTTTCTCAGGATTTAATCAGATCAGCATCAAAGAGGAGGATCAGCCAAAGACTTTATTTATTACCCCGTGGGGCACATATGCTATGAAAAGAATGCCATTTGGTTTAATGAATGCCCCAGCCACCTTCCAAAGAGCAATGGATGTTATTTTCAAATCAATGTCTGCTGAAGAATTCAGGGTGTATCTGAATGATCTTTGTTTAGGCTCTCATCCCACTAACCATGTGGAATTACTTGCAAAGATTTGTTCCTTATGCAGGAGTTCTAGAGTTAATCTAAATAAAAAAAAAATGCATCTTTTTTGCATCAAAAGGACAGCTCTTAGGACATGAAGTATCCAACCAAGGTATTCAAGTTGCTCAAGACAAGGTTGAAGCCCTCAAAAAACTAGCACCTCCCAAGAATCTAAAGCAGGTTAAGAGTTTTATTGGTATGACAAGTTTTCTTAGAATGTATATTCCAAATTTTGCTCATATCTCGAGTCCCATTTCTAAGTTGACAAGGGTAGGCAAGTTTTCTAAGTCTGAAAGCAAGCATATACCTATCACATGGACTTCAAAATGCCAAAAGGCTTTTGACTTCCACATTTTATCCATATGTGAAGCCACACTTTTGAAGAAACCAGATTTGAACATGCCATTTGAAGTTTATATCACTGTTACTAAAAAAGCCATAGGTTTAGCCATTTTGCAGGATAAACATACTATAGTATTTGCAAGCAAACAATGGTCTGCCCTTGAAGAAAGATACACCAGGATGGAAAAGAGTGTTGCTGCACTCATGTTTCTTATTAATAGACAAGGACATTTGCTTTTGAAAAGTCAAGTCCAAGTTTATGTGAAGCAAAACCCAATGGGTTTGCTATTTGATAAGGCAACCAACAAGCCAAAGATCCAAAGATGGGCTTGTAAGTTGCAAAGCTATGATATTTCTGTAAAGGAGTTGCATTTAGTACGAAATCCTAGCCTCTACCTGCCTTACATATTTTTTGACCATGAAGATGAATTGGACATTGCTGACACCTCACTTGCAGTGGCACATCTATATTTTTACCAACACTGGCTTTTGAGCATCACAAGGCTGTCTGCAAGTTATTCCTTGAGATTTATGTGACTTGATAGAGTTTTCCTTGTTGCATTTGTAGGTAATGTATTTCATGGGATCAATTTGGTTTTAGAATGGAATAATGACCTAAAAATGCTAGACTTCCTCCATAAAGACTTTTATTTTTGTGCCTTGAATTCAAACCCATTTCTTCTTTGAGCAAAGTTATAAATGTATTTGCTTACAATTTTGAATTATAAAGCTTCAACAACAAAAATTTGCCAAATAATGATGAAAAGAAATGGGTTATTTAACATATTTGCCATTAAAACTAATTTTATTCTTCTTTACATTCGCCAACTATTCTATGTAAGTTGCATTGAAAAAATAAATAAAAGCATCCCTGTTGTTCACACTTTGCAGATTGTAGCCTTCCGGAGACATAATCCCAAGGAATCAACCTATGAAACAACTCGAGGTTGCATCTCTCCGGTCCGATGAGGCAGGAATGGGATAAGTCCCTTCCCGGAGCACCACGCTTCCATGGGTGGCTAGAGGATCGTGGCACCACTGGCCCCCCGCATCCGTACCCGACTTACTCCCCCTAAATCTATAGGTTGGCTCACCGCACCTACCGAGCCCAGGGCATCCCACCTGATGGTGCCTGCGACCCAGGGGTCTTAGACCCATACCCAGCTCACACGCAGTGACCGACTAGAAGCCTAGCACACTATAGGAGCCCCAGTAGCCACGCAGCAAGGCTCCACCACCACTTCACCATGGTGTCCATTATCTGGTGCTCAATCACGGCATAAGCTCCACAGTCAGGTGGGCTCTTGTGCACAAGCCGCAATTATTGGGATTTAAGGGATCTACTTAGGAACATATCTACTACTAGATGGCCTTGGGGTCTCTACCCCCCTTAATGCCCATAGCACAGGAGGAACAAAAAGAGAACAACCACTATACATACATCGATTCATCCATAACCTTAACCAAAACATTAAATGGAGACTAATCACACATCTAGACATACAAGGGTTAGTCTGAAGATCAATCTATCTAGGAACTAACTTGTGTTTTGGTTGGATACGTTATCCTTGAGGTTCTACATGGTTTGGCAACTATAATTCTCCCTGAAAAATGAAAACCAACAAAATCACTACTGCAATACTTGATGCTGCACGTATTTTATTCTAGCTTCTTAAACCATCCGAAAGGATATGCAAGTAGGCCAGGTATACTCATCACAACCACGACCCAATGACAGAAGTATCCAAGCCACCATTATAAGCCAGACCTGTGACGCTCCCTGAATATATACGGCGCTCCAGACGTATACATACAGGGACTTCCCCCTCCCATGGCAATCAGCTCACCATGAGCAGGGCCCTCCGTCTAACTCGGACCATCCATAGAAAGATGCCCGGGGGAAGGACACGGAGGTGTCGTTCGGCCCACGCCTTCAATGGGACTCCTAAGTCGCGGAAGCGTGAATACATGTTAGCATACAACATAAATCATACATAAATAACCACCACGAAGGGTGGCACATCCATCCAAGTACTAACGGCAAAGAAGATGCATCTAATCCTAAGGAAAGCGCCCCAAACCCGGGTTCTACCCGGCTCGGACTCTGTGAGGATGGACTGCGGCTCGGTCTCAAGAGATCGTGAGCCGGAGGTATAACCCGGCATTGGCTGGCATAGAGCGATTGGCTAGTGTAGTCCACTCCATCCGCCCCTCACATTGCACACTTTGCGGATGGCTGAATCAAGCTATGGCGCCATTGTAGCCTTCGAGAGATGCAATCCCAAGGAGTTACCGCCGGGACTACTCCGGGTTACATCTCCCTGGTCCGATGAGGCAGGTCAGGAGAGGCGTCTCCTCCCGAGTCGCGGTGAATCCATAGGTGAGCTAGAGGACGCGTCTTGAGTATCGGCGACCCCCTGCATCCGTACCCGACTTACTCCCCTGACTTTATCTTCAAAGTACAAGATGATCACACCTCTGTACCCAGGGAGTGTCAGACCAATACCCGGCCCTCACGTGGTAGACTATCGGGGCCTAGCTCACTATAGGAGTCCCAAGTAGCCTTTTATGCTCAGGCGAGACCCACCCACACTTCATCCTACGGCCCCTTATCACGGTGCTTCAATGATGCCATAGATTCCCGGACTTCGGTGGGATCTTGTGCCTGAGGCCGCATCCGGGAATATCTGAGGGCTCTATCTAGGAGCATACTACAATACATGGGCTCAGAGATCTCTACCCCTCGTAATCCCCCATCTCTGGAGTGCTAACTAAGCAAAGAACTACTAAACCCATCAACCAAAGCACATACAGAGACTAGAGATAAGAATACTCACCATATCAATCAAGGGTTAGCCTAACAGGTAAACCACAGAGAAAAACAGAGAGAGAACACACCACAGAGAGGCGCTATGCTATAGATCAACAAAGTAACCTACTAACTAACTGTCAAATCGGTCTTGGGCTGCTCCATCTCGACTAGCTGAAGGGTGCCTGGCTACTGCTTCTCCTCCTCCATCTCCAACTGTTCCTAATTCGAATTGGAGCCCAAAAGCCCTAATTTGGGTGTCCCAATTGGAAACCCTGCCTTGCCCAATCGATTTGGGCCAGGTGGCATGTTATTAATTAACTAATTAAACTAATTAGGTTAATTAAGACAAAAATACCCTTAATTAGGTTTTATTTATTTAGCATAGCTAAATTAATCCCTTTTAGGTCAACCCCCTAGGTTAACATACCCCATGGCGGCGTATGCCTACTACGTGACGTGTCAGTATATTTATATGTATACCGTATAAATACGTGGAATGTCACATTCTCCCCACCTTAGAAATGATGCTGTCCTCAGCATCAAGACTGCTCTTGCTTTGGGCCAATACACGAGATGTTGGGAGCAAGTCTCCCCACCTTATAGAGAGCGGACCTATCAAGGTAGGTGATATTAAGGATACATATCAAGTTTTCTTGAAACATATTGAAGACACTATATGTTATACAAAAGTACATGTACGTATTAATAATGACATGTAAATTTTAACATTACTTACACAGACTCGGTGAGTTTCACTTTATGACTTTGGGTTTTCAGCAACCCTGATACACATTTTATTTTAATATCATATAGACCCCCATAGTACAGAAAGTATTTTAACAAGACGATCATGAACAATAGTAGTCCATGTGGAGATAGATCTAAGGGGAATTAATTACGAACCGTTACACAAGTAATATCTAGAGAATAATGTTACATAGAGAAGGTGTTAGTTAACGTATTGAAGGATTAAACATGTGCTCTTATACTCCTCGTTGGGTACTGCATTAGCTTTATAAGTATATCATATAGAAGGTAGTGTTATGCTATCATTACGATGACATTTAACTTAACAATAAAAAGACATTAAAGTTTATAATACGTGTTGTCATGGAGTCTTGGCAATGCACCGCACCTTAATCTATCTTAGATTACATATATAATAATTAAGTTGTGGTTGAAGGGACCACCCCATGAAATAGAAAAAATTAAGTACAAGGGTTCCTATCATGCCTATGGTTAAGCCATTCATAGCGGCATAAGGAATGGCCATGTTCTGCGTGGCGTTCGGCCGCGATTAAAGCTCTCGGGGCGTACATTGTACTGCCCGTCCGCAGCATTACCGCGCCACCCGATTGGCGTATGGCCAGCGGATGGGGGTAAAGTAGCCCTGGGGGGCAACTTGCTAGGAGTGTTCATATATTATTAATGTGCACATGTGCACATTAATGAAACACCCTTTCCATGTTGGCATATTTTGCCACCTAGCCACTAAAAAGGCAAGTGGGGCCTTTCCAATTATCCCACATGCCAAATTGGGGTGGAAACCTAGCCTAAACCCCATGTCTATTTGGGGTGGGGAGGAAAACCCTGGCTTGCTTTTTTTTCGTCCTTAGGGGTTTTAGAGCTAGGTTTGGCTGCCCGGGGGCCAAAACCCAGCCTCGAGCACCCTTGGCGAATGCAGGCATCGGTTTCCACTGGTGGGTCGATCCTTGGGGGATGGTTGAACTTCGGGTCGGGGAGGAGCCACTCAAGGATCAGTGTATTTGGTCAATTTAATAGCTTAAATAGTCTTCTAGTCATAGAATCGGTAGGTTTAGACTATTAAATTGCCCATAGCTAATTATCTAGATCTTAGATCTGGGACACTAACTAAAAGAACCTAACTCTATGATTGGATCTAGTTCTTTAGTTCTTACGTGATATATTTGGATGATGTATTTACGTGAACTCCTTGTATTGGGAAGGGGGTAGAGGCCCTAAAGCTTGTAGTTGATGCTCCTAGAGTAGCCTCTCTAGCACTGCTTTGTAGATCGGCGTGTGTCAAGAGCCACTTAGGGTTGTGGGTGAAGGGGGCGGGGTGGCTAAAAGGAGGTTCATGTCGACTCTTGAGCGATCCCCACAGTGTGTAAAGCCTACGGGGATCATTGTGACTAGGTCTAATGGCTTACCGAGTCTTGGGTAAGGCATGGGCTCAAACCATTGCCGGTGAAGTGGTGTACACTTTCCGGTGGGTTCGGTCGAATACGAGGCGGTGGCCCTCTAGTCACCTTGAGTTAGCATGCGGATCTCAGGAGGGAGTGATCCCTACCTGCCCCCATCGGGCTGGGAGGATGAGACCCGGGAATAGCCCCCGGCTACAGGCATCCCGTGGGCTCTGATCGAGGTCCCAACACTTTTCGACCTCACTGCAAAGTGTTACCGGGAAGGGCGGATGGAGTGGACAACCCTATGCCATGTTCTTATGCCCGGCCAAATCCATTGCCATATTGCATGCGCAGCGAACTCACGGGGAGACCCAAGCCGTCCAGTCATCCATTGAGTGCGACCTTGGGTAGGATCCCTATGTGATGTGCTGATCTTTGTCTATCTGGGGATATGAGGGACCATCCTTGAGATAGTCACGGGATGTTGATGTATGTGCCTCGCGACATGTATGTTTGCAGCTTCATGACTAGGTAGGCCACGAGGGAGGCGGTGGGAATGACACCTTCACTCTCCCCAGCGGGGAGCCGTTCACCGGGTGCGGTGTTATGTGGAGGAGCCTGTATCAGCATGGAGCTGGTGTGGGGAAGAACTCCTGTTTGTATCACGGTGAGTGCAGGTATCACGAGTAGAAGAGGCGTCCTGAGTGGTATCGAAGCAATGTTCTTGGAGACCAAGAGCAAAAGCGACCATGTTCCCGATAGTACTAACTTGATAGGATCCTCAAGCCTCGAAAAGTGGGAAAATTTTTCTCACCTTTGTAGTTATGCTAAGCTACTAACAATTAAGTGAATTGGAATTTAACAAGATTAAAAAGAGCGAGCCAAAATTTTCCAAGTGAGGTGGTCTCACGGCTTCGTACCGTCGCAAAAAACTTTTTGTTTTGTTTTTGAAGGCAAGCTATCGAACATCGATCCAAAAACATAAAACATGATGAATTTGAGATAAATAATGTGGTAAAGGCTAATTCTAAGATAGAATTAGTTAGAATAGCATGTTTTAATTACCTAAAAACCTAGAAATGTATGAGATCTCCGCATTTCAGCCTGAGTGCATAAAACTAAACATTAGTATTGGAGCAGGGCGCAAGCTGTGAATAATAAAATAGAAAAAGTCACAAGAAATAAAGTATAAGTTTTAGATAAGTTGGTGCCTTAGCATGTTAAACGCGAACAACTTGAGTTTTGACCTAAAATTCCCCAAGCTATATAAATAGATGTAGAACCCCTCATTTTTTTTTAAGTCCAAGCCCTAAAATCCGGCTCTTCCCAAACCTGATCTTTGGAGTCTTTATCAGATGGCGATTTTATAAAACATGGCCCGTCGAACAAACATGACCGAACCAAAGGAAGCGTCGCGTGCCCGAAACCACTGGCGCCAGCGAGGGCGGATCGACCGGAAGATGCCGTGAGAGGCGCGCCATAAGAGAAGTCGTTCGCCTTGGACGAAAGAGGAAGACACCTCCGGTTGTCCGATGTCTTCAACCGGCGGGTGGAGGAGGGGCGAGCCCACATCCACCGGCTCCATGGGCGAGAGGCGAGGAGGTGTGCGACAAAATAGCCGGGGAGATCCAGCGGCGGGAACAAGCGGGACCATTGAGGCGCACCCGCGGAAATCCTCGAAGCGGGGATGGCGGTGGCAGTCTGGAGCCAGTAGGAGGGAAGTGCTTGAGACAACCCAAGAGTTCTCGGGGAAGTGCTGGCGCCCGGCGGAGAGAAGGGGAAGACAAAAAGAGGAAAAGGAAGGAGGAGGAGGAACAAAAAGGTAGCGAGAAGAAAGAAGTTAGGTAGGTGGGGAGGAACAAAGGGTACCCCTTGAGGGAAGGCCCAGAGACCCCCAACATTATTATCGAGGCGGCAGCACGGCCCAGGAACCCCCAAGACCCCTTCCAGAGCTGACTCGCCGGTGAGACTTCAGCCCCTAGCTGCAGGTGGGGCTCTTCCAAGCACCAGGCGAGGAGTACTGAGCGGTAGGCACTGAGCACAACCCCACGGACCAAATTAAGAGCCCACTGAATACAGGCATGCAGGATAGAAAGAAAGCAACCACGACACCACGGGGAAGCCTACGTCACCCGGCGAGGTGAAGATTTATGAGAGGAAGATGAAACCGCGAGGCCTACATGAAGAAATGGGAGGCCCTATAACAAATATTATGAGGAAAGCGGGGGTTAAGTTCATGAGGGAGGCGTGCTTGAAAGCGACAAACCTAAGGCGCCACCACCGAAGCCCAGGTTCCCCAAGCATACACCCGGCGATAGGAAGGAGGTGGAAGGCGTTAAGGAGATTAGACGCACTTCGGCCCGGCTTCCGGTCTCCTAATCCCCGTGCCCCCCTTCCGGTTGGTCGCGTGTGAAGTTATCTGGGGCCCTATAGAAACGGAGACTTTAGAGTCCTGGGGCAGTATTTCTTGGCAATGCAAGAGGCTGAGGCAAAAGATAGTGCAACATTTTGAAGATTCAACGCACTGCACTATCCCGCCAAGCGGGGTAACCTTAATCTTTCGACAAGACATGAGTCTTGCGACCCGCGATGAGGGAGAGCATGGCAAAACTTTGTTGTAAATAATTAAAAATTTTTGTAATATAGAGCAATTTTGTGTACCTTGATGACATAAACTTGAGTAATTAGAGCAAATTAATAAGTTTTAGCTTTTATTTTAGGTGAAATAGGACATTTGGGCCCGAGAGACATGATGTCTCCGCATTTCAGCGCCTCGTCATAAAACAAAAGGGTTAGGATTGAAGCTGGCAAAGGCGTGAGACCTGCATAAACTTGACCAAAAACAGCAGCTCCAAATTGACCAAATAAAGGGGTGGATTACGCCTAATTTGGTGAGCCCATCACCCTTACACCATTAGTTTACCCAAATTGGACACCTTTAATCGAAAATGGGACTGATGTCTCACATTTCGGCGCTAAATTAGCCAAAACAAAAAGTTAAGTTAGCGAGGCAAGCTGTGAGACCTCTTGCAATTCTTCACCGGGACTTGTCAAAGTCACCTTCAACCCTCTTGCATAGCATCTTTTAGGTAACCTAGCCTTGTTCAAGCATCTCCTATAGTCCTCAAACTCCTATTTTGACCTCGAGATAAGTTAAATTACCCAATCCTAGGAAATTTCCAAGTCATCCAAAAATTAGGGTTTCCCCTTTTCTATAAATACCCGTCACTTCTCACATAGCACCACCGCAAATCTGCTCCTGCCCTTCTAGCCGATTTCCTAACTCCCTGGAGCTCTTGCAACCATTGTTACCTTCTTCTGCAATTAATCAATGGCAACTTCTGATTTCCGGGGATAGTGCAGGCGCCCGGGCTCATCTTCTTGAGGCGGCGTCGACCAAATCTTCAGTTTTCGGGGAAGGGAGGTAGGCGTCAAGCAACCTTACGCAGCGACCCGGCTTATAGTAGAGTCTTGACTGAGTTCCAAGCTAGGGTAGAACCAGGCTAGTGCAACTCCCTCCTTGTATAGGATATTTTGTTCCTAGGCGGTCCTACTTGGCAGCATTAGGCGATGTCGAACATGCGCCAAATACCTCACAAACAAAGCACCTTTTTTGAGCCAATGGTCCTAAGCGTCCAGCGGGACCAAGTACTTCTCTTTCAACTTTGCCACGGCAATCTTTTCTCTGCCGGTGCAGAGCATTGTGCAGGGGGAAACCTCTATTCCCCATGGGCGTGGATCCATTGGCGAATAGCGGCAGGAACAGCGGCTCCTCACCACCACGGTATGGCGGGAGGAAGGGAAGGGGAAGGCTGGGATGAGCGAGGAATCAGGGGAGGGAGGAGAAAGGCGATGTTGAGCTTCGACCCAGCGGGGAGGGAGGCGTGACAGCGAGGCGGGGTGGCAAGACGGCGGCCCGGAGACTCACGAGTCGCGCGCCACCTCCAGGTTAGGCATCACGAGCAGCTCCCATTATGCGTCGAGGTGAGGAGTTTCTACTCTGGCGACATTCAAAACCTCAGTCTTGCGAGAATGCGGAAGCTGAAGAGTTCTTTGCACCAGCTCCGAGAAAGAGCGGACTTGGGCTTGACTTCATGCGTCCAGAAGTCGACTTTTCCCCTCAAGTAGGGAAGTGGCCAGAGCACTTACGGGAGAGTTTTACTCCAGAGCATCAAGCCTGACAGCTTGTCGGGCGAGATCATGGAGAGAGACAAGGCTGAGGAGCAAGCTGCAGAGCGGAGGAGAAGGTTCCTTGCTCTCGAGGAGCAGAATGGGGATCGCTATGCGACCTCAAACATCCCCTAACGACAGCTTTCGTCCATGGCCCGAACACTCCGGGATAGGGCCGGCCCGAGGTGTGGGCTCGGGGGCTTCAGCAGCGGTCAGGACTCACGGGGGGAGGCTCACCCGCGGTGGGAGGTTGATGATTTGAGCCCGATTGCAGGCTGGATGCCAGAGGTGGCGGGGACCCATCTGCTTAGCGGCGGTCATTCGCGCTATTACACGCCGTGGCGATGGATGATGGAAAGAATAAGCGATTATCGCATAAGTTCACCCCAGGCGAGGAAGAGGTATGGATTTGCTGATTGCACTCGAGGATTGGTAGGCATGCTGCGGCTACCCCTTAACACACCGGTATGCAATCCTGGTGAAAGGCGGTAGCACTCGGCGTCTTCGACCCGCCATACCTTCCGGGGTGGCGGGCAAAGGCGCGATCAATGACTTACACCTCCCACACATGAGAATAGAAGATTTAGCAAAGAGCATTACGGTGGATCTGGATGGTGTCCTTAGGACTTGGGCCATTCGGTGGGAACAGCCCAAGTGAAAAAGTTCTTGGAGGATAATCCATCTTACGGCATCAGCAAGTGATTAGTTGATAATTTGCAAGTTCTTGTATTAGTGTAATATAAAATATAAATATAACATTCTCTTGCACTATAAATGTTTTGTTGATACATTTTCGTCCCTCAACCATGCCAACAAACATAAATAATGCAAGAAAGCAAAGGAAAACTAACCATGTAGATATGAACCACTTGTGTATGCGGCTAGAAGGCTGGTAGCGGGGAGAGCGACAAGCTACTTGGGGGAACTTGAGAGAACGAGCCCGCCCAGATATACGCCGACAAAGGAACACAGAAGAGTTTGGACAAATGACTCGAGAAGAAGAAATATCATAAAATGAGGACGGACCACCGAACGGATAAAGGCCTTGCTAGCCGCTACGAGGGGGGGCGGGGTTGATTAGATGCCAGCTCAAGCGCGATGAAGCATCGGCAGGAGGAAACAGGGTAGAGGCGGGGAAGAACAAAGAGAGGAAGGTCCCGAAGCTTGGACTCCTCGGAGCTCAAGCTCCCGGATTAGGACTCAGATTACGAGGCAGAACCAAGAGTCGGTGGGGCCCGAAGGCCCGGAGGAACCTGCAGGGTTTTGACAAGGACACGGAACTCATTTCACGGGGAAAGTAGACTGCGGCATTGTTGGGGAAATGTTTGCGGAGGAGGCGAGGGGAAGCTGAGGCAATTCCGAGGGGAAACGGGTCGGGAGGGCATGGAGGCGAGGAGGAGGCGGCGAGGATGGCGGGAAGCTCACGGCAATGCATGGTATGAAGGATAGGATAAAGGCGGTGGCAGCGGGCGAACTGAGAAGGGAGGCAGCATGTACGCGCGTTTGGTGGGAAGGAGCTATGCACCAAAGGCTCATAGTTTAGCGAGGGGCGGCTTGCGGGTTCAAGAAGTTTGCTAAAGCCTTCAAAGCCATTATGTCCCAAAGAAGAGCACAAGTCGATTATGATCACTTGATTCTGAGTTGCGGCAAAGGCAACAAGTCAAGTCTGAAGCTGGAGGAATTTATGAGGCTAAAGTATGTGCCAAAAGTTAGGAGAAAAGCCTTGTGATTGAAGCTACATTGAAGATGCAAAGATAGGGGAGATCCACTTAAGCTTGTAAGGGCCAATAAACCCAAGAGCAGTGTCGAGGAAGGAGTCCAAGGCAATAAGTTTACAAGAGCAGGACCTCGAAATGAAAGGTAGAGGCCGAGGCGGCGGCATTACAAGATAAAGGCAAGGCAGCGGCCGGTTCAGCCAGAAACGGTAGCCGGGACCAGCTAGAGCCCATATGATGGCGATCAAGGGAAGCGGCCGGGGAGAAGCGGGGTGTCCTTTAAAGACAAAGCGGGAAAGGGTCAAAGCTACTCAAAGCGGTCACCGATCCTTTGCCGAGGCCATGCCCGGGAGAGAAAGAGCAGGGAGTGCATAGCGACTTTGCTTGAGGGTGTTTCCGCCAGGGCCATACAGAACGGTGAACGCCCCTTGTATCATGAGTCTTGGCCCTTCATGAGAGTTGGGAGGTGGGACACTTTGGCCCGGCGGCGGCCCGGCGAGGAGGCGGCTGACTACATTCCGGGTGAGTGTCATATCTTTGCGCCAATAGATCTGAGGCAAGCGGGGAGGAGCGATTATAAAGTAATTTCCACGATTGGGAAGGCCAAGGCCAAGTCATTTATAGTCCTAATAGATTAGGGGAAGTAGCCATAACTTTGCATCTCGAATGGTTCAAATGTTGAAGTTGAAACCATTAAAGTCAAAGCCAAGGCAGTTGTCTTAGCAAGTGGGGCGATAAAGGCTGGGGCGGCGGTAAAAGAATCCCACGACATCGACTTGCTTGGGGAGTTAAGATCCGGATGGGGGGGGAGGTAATGAGCATCGGCAAATATGACTTGATAATAGGTATGGAGTACCTTGGACCGGCGGGGCCATTATTGATTGTGGAAGCGGAAGGTGACCTTCCCAACACCCGGCGGCAAGATCATTGAGATAGCAGGTAAAGAAGTTGTTCCCATCATGCGGTGTATGTCTTCTAAGCGAGCATTTCAAGTGCATCAAGAGTGGCGGTAGCATACATCTTCAAGCTTGAGATTAGTAGCGGGTGGAAGGAAGCAAAGACAAGATGCTGAAGACAAGTTTGCGAGGCAAATAGCTAAGTTGATCGCGGAGTTCCACGATCTCTTTCCGAGATGAGATCAAGCGGCTCCCTCCTTATAGAAGTCGAGTCGCGAGATAGCACTTTCGAAGTGCGGGGCTAAAACCGACAAGCAAGGCTCCATATAGAATGACAACAGGAATTGCCGGAACTAAAAGCGATTCGCGGAGGCTTCTTTCGACCTAAGGTTTTCATTAGACCTAGTGTCTGCGTAGTTTGGAGGCGCCCATTCTTTTTGTCAAGAAAAGAAAGGATGGATCTTTGAGAATGTGCATAGACTATAGGCAGGTTGAATAAGCACACCATTAAGAACAAGTATCGCGCTTCAAGATCGAGGGCGACTTGATGGATCAACTTCAAGGAGCAAAGATCTTCTCAAAATGGACTTAAGGTGGGGTTATCATCGAATCTGGATAAGGAGGAGGATATCCACAAGACCGCCGAGGGGGGGGCGGTATGGGCATTATGAGTTCCATTGATGATGCCTTTCGGCTTATCAAATGCCCCACTTAGCGTTCATGAGGCTCATGAGCGATATCTTGAGGAGTTCACGGACACCTTTGTGATTGTTTTTCTTTGATGACATTTTGGTGTATAGCGAGATCCTTGAAGAGCCGCGTGCAACGCGAGAAAGGGTGTGCTAGAAGTTGAGGAGGCACGGTTATGCATGCAGTTGTTGTCGAGAAGTGCCGCCATAGAGAGAAAGGTGGAATACCTTGGTCATGTGATCTCGGCGAAAGCGCATCTCGGCGGACCGCAAAGATTGAAGCGGTGATTGATGGCGGCGCCCGAGAAAAAAGAGATATTGCGAGGTGAAGTTTTCTTCGATCTAGCGGTACTTTCTGAGGTTAGGTGAAGAACTTTGCTAAGATAGCGGCCGGATTAGTTGGACGTGAGGGGTGAAGATTGGGTAGAGCATTGGCTGAAGCCCAAAGGAGGGATTTGAATTGTTGTTGAAGGGAAGCTTTAACAACAGCCCGATCTGCTTTCTATACTTGGGACAGGAGAAAGATAAACAGCAACAGCGGATCTGCGAGTAAGATAGCTGCAGTGCGGTGCTTGTATGCGAAGTGTGGTAGCGTATGATTCGGGGGAGGAAGATGAGCGGCTTGTAGGGAAGGCGCTACCCAGCGCGCCGCGATCGGGGTACTTGCGGTTGTTATGGTACGTTAAGAATATGGAGCACTACCTCTTGGGAAGGAAGTTCCAGTGGATCTACCGAGCCATCGAGCCTCCAATATGTATTCACTTAACCACACCTCAATGCCAAAGGCCCGGAGATGGATGGAGTTCCTCGAGGAATACGACTTTGATATAGTCTACAAGCGGGGAAACTCAATGTGGTAGCGGATCGCTTTCAAGGCATCCACGACAACTAGAGTGCATTACAGCGCAATTTCGGCGCTCTCGGCTGACTTTGGTAAGAGGATTGAAGAGTCCTTGCCAGCGGATGTGGATTCCGGGGAAACATGGGCAAGCCTTCTCTAAGGAGGCTAGAGCAGATAAAGGCGGGGGAGGCCTTCAAGCATTATAAGAAGGAAGGCAACTGTTATACCATAAGAACAAGTTATGCGTGCGAATCATCGGTGTAGGAAGTTGATCCTCCATGACGCGCTATGACCCAATAGCTGGCCATGCGGGATTCATGAAAACATATTTCAAAGTCTTCTTGGCGGCTATTGTGTGGGAGGGAATGAAGAAGCAAATAGCTTCGCTACATCAGGGAATGTCGGCTATGCCCGGTGACGAAGGCGGAAGCGCCAATTCGAGGGGCATTAGAAAGCCGTAGCGGTGCCAAATGCTAAGTGGGAGGTATCGGCATGGATTTCATCCAGGACTCCCAAAACGGCGAGAGGCAAGGATGCCTTGATGGTAGTGGTTAACAAGTTGTCAAAGATGGCACATTTTGTGCCTTGCGGGACCACGGATACGGCTATGGATCTGACCAAAGCTCTTCACAAAAAGAGATCTTGAGGCTTCATGGCATGCCAAGGGAGATTATCTCAGAGCGAGAGATCCGAAGTTCATGAGTGCCTTTTGGCAAGACCTCTTTCGCGGCGATTGAGACAAAGCTATCCATGGCACGCGTATCATCCTGCCAGGAGCGGATGGCGGGGCGGAGGCGGACCAGCGGGATCTTAGAAGGCATGCTCTGAAAGAATATGCGGAATAAAGCAAAGTATGTGGGAAGAATTTATTCACTTGGTGGAGTTTGCATACAATAGCACCAAAGAGGAATAAAGATCCCAAATGTAAGCCATTTATGATCAATTATGGCTATCGGTGCCTAACTCGAACACTTGGCACAACCCGGTAATCAAAAGTAGAAGTTCGCTTGGCGGATGTTGGCGATATGCGGCTTCGTGGAAGAGGTTAGAAGGTATGCGCTAGCAGCAAAGAAGTCGACAAAAAGAACATCGTAGATAAGCATCGAGCGGTAGAGAGTTCAAAGTTGGGAGATGATGTATGGCTCAAGATAAAGGTAGGAAGCGGCTTCGGGATTGGCAATTGCAAAGAAGCTTGCTCAAGGTGGGCTGGACCCTTGGAATAATCAAGAGAGTAGGTAATCAATCCTACAAGTTAGAATTGCCGACACACCTAAAGATTCATAAGGTCTTCCGTGAGTTTGTTGAAGAAGCATACTCAAATCGAGGCGAAGTTTTGGACACTCTCAACGTTGTTGGAAATGTGGCCAGCTGGGAAATAGTTCGAAATGATTCTTGAGGGCTTTCAAAGAAGACAAGGAGGTCCGGAGTTCCTCCAATACTTGGTCAAGTGGAAACATACTTGGGTGGAAACGCCGCGATGGGTGCAAGAAGGTTTGTAAAAGCAGTACCCACGGTTTATGGAGCAAATGGGGCCGGCAAGGTCATCTCGAAGAAATCGGCTCGAGGCATGTCGATTTCGCGTAGGTTAATTCTTTATGGATTAATCTACAGCCTATACTTGGTATGGGTAAGCATCTTGCTATTACAGATGATGAGACCACTACGGTGATCTCTAGGGCGTGGTGTAATGTCAATGTAGGCATGACAGCGTTTAAAAACAGGCAGTGGAAGGTAGGAGAAAGTCTACTTCACGTCCCGCGGAAGGGAGGCGGCCTCGAAAGGTCATTAAGGAATGGAATGCATTGACACCTTTAGCCCCATATATGCTTTTGATAGGAGGAATCATCCTTCAGCCCCAAGGAGGGATATCCTCCACCGGAGCGCAATAGGAGGTGTAGGCATGAAGCGGCATATAGGCATATAGTATTTGTCTCCCCGACCATTATGGAAGATTCATCCTCTTCCCTACGTAGGGAGATTATACATGCATTCATGTAGATAGGTGGGGTGGTCACCATATAACCAAAATTTATTAAACAATTAAAAGCGGTACTAGCGTCGACTGCCGAGGCGGTAGAAGCTCGGAGGGCAAGGAGGTGGGAGCCCCTCGAGACACAACACAAGTTTTGTTGGAATGTGTTGCAAAAGGAATGAAAAATACCTGGGGGCGGTAATTATAGATATGAAATCTTTGAAATTTTTGTCTAACTTAACATAGTGAATAACTTGTTAATGGTGTTATGAATTGATAAGTATTCCATAATATAATAGCGTAATAATGTTCTAAAAGTAATTACCTTAAAATTGTCGCGATAAATGTATAAAAGATTATATTGTAGGTATCCGTTGATTGCGGGTTGCGGGTTGGAAGAATCCCAAGGTGGGAGACCCGCGATGCTGGGGACATCATTTCAAAGGTGGGGAGGAATAATGACGTTCGGCCACGGTGTATCACGCTCCAGGGGCGTACATTTCTCTTGCCCGTCAGCGTACCGCCCACCAGTTGGCCGTTATGCGTAGCGGATAGCGAGGTAAGTAGCCTAGGGGGCAACTTGCTAGGAGTGTTCATATATTATTAATGTGCACATGTATTGCACATTAATGAGAACACACCTTTCCATGGCATATTTTTGCCACCTAGCCATTAAAGGCAAGTGGGGCCTTTCCAATTATCCCACATGCCAAATTGGGTAGTGGAAACCCTAGCCTAAACCCCCATGTCTATTTAGGGTAGGGAAAACCTGGCAACTTGCTAGTTTTTAGGTCCTTAGGGTTTTAGAGCTGCGGTTTTGGCTGCCCAGGGAGCCAAAAGCAGCCTCGAGCTTATTTGCCAAAAAGCAGTGCGCCATCGGTTTCCACGAATTACGATCATTTCGGCCGGGATGGTTGAACTTGGTCGGGGGAGAGCCACTTTCCAAGGGGTCGAGTATTTGGTCAATTTAGCCAGCAAGCGGAGTCTTGTACAGTCCTTAGAAGTGTCGGTAGGTTTAGACTATTAAATTGCCCATATCAGTTATCTAGATCACCCAGATCTGGGACACTAACTAAAAGAACCTAACTCTATGATTGGATCCTAGTTCTTTTGGATTCTAACCCGTGTTATTATATTTGGATGATGTATTTTACGTGAACTCCTTGTATTGGGAAGGGGGTAGAGGCCCTAAAGCTTGTAGTTGATGCTCTAGAGTAGCCTCTCTAGCTTGTAGATTAGAAGCGTGTACAAGAGCCACTTAGGGTTGTGGGTGAAGGGGCGGGCTAAAGGAGGTTCATGTCACGACTCTTGAGCGATCCCACGGTGTGTAAAGCCTAAGGGGATCATTGTGACTAGGTCCCTGTGAAGCACACAGCGAGTGCGGGTGCAAGGCATGGGCACCGACGCAGGTGAGAGTGGTGTACACTCGGTGGGTTGATCCCGAATCTGAGGCGGTGGCCCTTAAGGCATGGGCACCATTTTAGTGAAGTGGTGTACACTTTCCGGTGGGTTCCCGGTCGAATGCAGTGGCCCTCTAGTCACCTTGAGGTGCTGTAGATCTGCGGAGGGAGGTGATCCCTACGCCCCATCGGGCGGGAGGATGAGACCCGGGAACCCAGCCCCTTCGGCTATGCATCAGGGGCTGAGACTCGTCCGGTCACGGAGCACTTTTCAAGCCTACGCAAGGAATTATTGCGGATGGAGTGGCAACCCTATGCCATGTTCTTATGCCGATCCATTGCCATGAATTACGTCATGAAGCGAACTTTCACGGAGACCCAATGGTCGGTGCATCCTTTGAGTCTGTACGAGCCTTGGGTAAGAATCCCCTATGTGATGATGGCTGATCTTTGTCTATCTGCGGATATGAGGAGGACCATCGCCGAGATGGTCGCGAGGATGTTGATGTATGTGCCTCTTGCGACATGTATGTTTCGCTTCGCGGCCGTGAGCCGAGGCGAGGTGCAGAATGAGCACGCTTCACTCTTCGAGACTGGTGCAGTGCGTGATATGGAGCCTTGTATGCGGCATGGGCGGTATGGGGGAAAGAACTCGTTTGTATACGGTGAGTGCGTATCACAGTAGGGCGTCACGGCAGCTATGCATTGAGAAAGAGTTGAGAGCACCCTCCATGCTGCGGTGGTGCTTTCGTTAATGTGTAGGCGTGTGGAAGGTATATAATCAAGAAGCTGGATAATTAATAAACTTACGAGCGGATCATTGGCCAATGTAAGCGAGGGAGAGCTAGCTGATCATCTTACGGTTGCCATGATAGTTAACATAATGGGCGGCCGCGATTAAAGCAAATTCTTATTATCCAAGCACAGCAGTTCTTGTGTCACCGGCTCCCCATCTGGTATAAATCCTTACCTTTCTCGATGCGATCCTCAGCGGTACCGATTTATAGTGGACCTTTCCAAAATCTTTCATACGATAACCAACCATACCTTCAAAGCGGTGGCGAGGGTATTCAAGGCTTTTCTGAGACCAGAATAACACCGAGGGAGAACACAAGCCCGGTTAAAATTCTTCTTAATGGCATCATTCATGTACGGGGGTTGAAGCCCTCCCAAAGGCGGCTTTGGCGATGCGGAAGTGGTCTACGGTAGCACCCCTTTCCGCCTTCGACTCACGACGCTTACCTCCCTATCACAAAAAGCCCGACCGGGCTTGCATCGTGAAACTCGCGAGGACATCACCGCCCGGACAAACCTAGGGGTCCACACTCACATCTATCGGGGTTCAATCACGATCGGTAATCTGACTCTCACTGGGGTGAAATTCAACACATGACTCCACGAGGCGAGGGGCGGAGGGCGACCCTCGAGCCTTTCGTACCCTCTTCATCGACATAGCGGATAAAAACAATCGGCAAAAGCAAGCTTACCTCGTCTTCTTCAACCTTGCACCTCGGCTCCCCACCAGCGGCGATTGACTTATCCCTTAGAAACAAATAAGGAAAGCAAACCAGGCGTACATCACCGGGGAGCTCCGCCATCCACTGCGAAGTTAAACACAACTTTTGCTTATAACCCGGTTAGAACTCCAAATGCAGCCATGATTAGGGTTGGGAATCCCGGTTGCCCGCGCGGAAGAGTCGGCGACATCACACGATTTCCCATGCGTACAACCCTTAGCCATTGCCGAATCTTATGGTATAAACTATACGCTTTGCAATTTAGGACACGTATCACCAATCGGGGTAGAGATATCTGACCAAAGAGGGCCTCAAAATCTTAAGGAAATTATAAGGAGGGGGCTAAGGGAGGGTACACAAATGTGACCGCCTCCCACCCCTAAAAATTTTGAAAAAAAAAAGA